>OU426989.1:126070786-127308137 GCA_911387755.1 Chrysotoxum bicinctum | reverse complement strand
GAAAGTCAGCTTCGTTAAAAACGCCAACCAATAAAGTGTTGCTTCATAATTGTTATGGTTTTTAATATAAAAATTTGTAACTATTCGTTTACTCCGCTTATATACGTATGTATATGTATAAATAACTGTTATTTCTTTTGCGAGAGTTCAAACTAAATAGAAATAAAGTTGTTCTATTGGAACAAATTTAAAATATTTGGAAATTGCTACTGATAAATGCATTTTATTTAAATTTTAAAATTCATTCGTAACAGTGATTTTATAATATTTGGGATTCCTATGAGATTTACTGGCATTCTGGCTTTTACAGTAACATGATACAAATAATATAATCAAACTATTCCAAAACGCCAAGTTAAATTTTAACGTAATGTATTATTTAAATAATGCCTTTATTTTGTGATTTATTTTATTTTACAAAAAAGTGTCTGTTGATCAATGAGATTTTAAAATTACATTAATTTAAAATTATATAAAAATAATATTATAACTTAAACGTTTAATTTTACATATTAAAAATTCTGTTTTGTTTTTATTTTTTTTTTTAGATTTCCTAATGGCAAAAAAATAAATATATGGTAAATGTGATGTATATGTTAAATTTTTTTTTGTGAAAAAAGTAATTAATAATACAGTAATCCATCAAGTTCTCGAAAAGCATTATTAAGAAATAGAATGTAAAAATGCAAAATATTTGTTAAACATTGTTTTCGCTTTTTATTGTCATATTTCCCTATATAAGCATATAATTTTAAACATAATAAATCAAATTTTAATTCAAGATGAAATAGTGATAGATTTTACTAAGCTACGTAAAACAATTTAAATAAACAAACAAAAATAAATACTCTGTAGCAAAAGTTGTTCTTTTTTATACACAAATTAAAAAATATACACATATACTTTAACAAACATACTTTAAACATAATGCATACATACATATGTGAATCTCTTTAATTTCGTATCCATCATCAAAACTCATCCATTCGTGAGTATATTATATTTTGCAATCTAAACAGACGCAAACAAAAGAAAATGGAAAAATAACTAGGGACTATTCAAGTTCTGTTAGGGTGATCAACATTATTTTTTTTTTAATTATTATTATTATATTATACATATATTTTATGTAAGTGACCAAGTCAATATTTAGGTTTCACTATTTGTACAGTATACTTTCATTTATTTGTTAAATAAAGTGGTAAAATAAATAATGACTAATACTTTTTGTATATTTTTTATTTAAATAAATTTATGATAAAAAAATGACGATATTTGAAGATTGTGGTGAGTTGTTACAGATAAATAAATATAAAAATATATTTATCAAAGGTATGTGACATTGCCTGTGACCTACATATGTATATATCACCTAATTAAAAATCAAAAATTAATAAAAACAAAACTGACTCTTGGTCAATGTCAAATCGGCATTTTTTTTAAGAAGAACAGGAAGTTTCTCGGATGGGGATGAATCAATTAAAGGGCTTCGTAACAGATTTGTTCGAAACGAAAATATAATTTTCACGTTTTTTTCGTTGATATTTTTGAATATACGCAAATATATTTTTTTAACGGCTTGACCGATTTCATAAAGATTCTATTGACTAGTGGTCAGTAGTATATGGATTACATTATTGCTCGATTGCCAAGTCGGAAAACCCCTTTATTTTATACCAAACCTTAATTAAACACAAACAAAATAAAATTCGGTATGTTTATTACGCATTTTCTGGAGAAAATTAAGACCAAAGTCAAAAAATCAACATGGGCAGGAGAAATGGAACATGCTAGAAACTGGATATCTCAAGACCGAGACAAATAATAAAACAAACAGAAACAAAAAATACCTTTGGGGGTGGCCGTGGCGCGATGGATGTGTTATCGCCTGTCAACCTCATGATGACAGGTTCGATCCCTGCCGTCGTCTATGTCGCTTTAATTCCATTAAAAACCTTCTAAAAATTGTCATCATTGGGTTGCTGTTTTACTCATTACATGTTGTTCAGGCATAACACTAACAACATGTAATTGAGTTAAACTAGTATGCCCAACAAGGATGAACACGAATAAAATAATGTGAATTATAAGCGACATAAGAAAAAATAAGACACGGCATTTCTCCGCTTTAGCTCAGCCGCCATTCCTGGAGATAAAAATATCTGAGACAACCACCAACAGTCTCAGAACATCGTGCCACACATCTTTCCTATCCTTCTTTCTCTTCATTAACTTCACGCCCGCGCTGTGTTGAAACATTTAAAGGGTAATCATAATCCCTTGAGCGCGGGTAGATTATAAAAAAAAAAAAAAAAAAAAAAATACCTAATCATTGGCATCAACATCACACCAGCTAACGGCGCGCTCTTTCCATCACCATCTCCCACCTATCCACTTGCCTCGAAGTAACTGTCGCTCGCTACCCATTGCCTGTCTCTTGTGATGCTTATCGCATGATTCTCGTAATGGATAGTTAAGTGACATCTGATGTATAATTCGATTGGGTTTGTATGTCTTGATTGATTTCAAGTGCAAAGCGTTCTATGGGCATAACACCTATAACGGTTTGTATTTTGATTTTAATCCATTGGACATACACTTCATGGTTGAATTTAGATCGTCAGAGTTGTGTTTTGGGTGTTTGTGATTTTCAACATGGTAAGTGATTTTTGTGTTGTGTTTACCATATTCGTGGGCTTAGAAGGAATTTCTTTGACTTGTACGCCCATTCTGTTAAGTACAGACCAGCAGTTTTGGCACTAGGAGAAACACAGGTTGGTGCAAATACTGATCTTTCAGAATTTCGCCTTCCTGGCTATAACCTGATGCCTTTACTCTTTCGCCATCACGGCCTTTTAGTCTACGTTAGACATGATGTTGCTTGCCAGAGTCTTCCTCAATACGGACATTGTTCTAATACGAACTTTAATTTCATGTGGCTCAAATTTACTGTCCGCAAGCACATCATCCATTATTGTTTCATTTATAGGAGTCCGAATCTGGACAGCAATTTAACTCTTAATGAGTTTGATGCGCTGTCTGATTCCATTTCCCGAATTGTTTCCCTGTACTCTCACACTGAAGTCGTTATTGCGGGCGACTTCAATGTACACGATTCAAATTGGCTCCGCCATTCAGGACAGACAATACCCGAAGGAAGATATGTTCAGATCTTTGCTGAGATGCACCACCTTACTCAGCTGGTAGATGGGCCCACCCGTATACCAGATGTTGCTGGGCAAAACGCTCACACTCTAGATTTGTTTCTTACTTCTAACCCTGATAAGTATACCATAACTGTAAAATCTCCATTCGGCACTTCGGACCATTGTGTAATATCAGCTAATTTCTCGTGTCCCATTCATCCAGTTAAAGAGAAGCATCCAACCTTCGGTTCCAACGCTCATCTACAAAGACAAACCGATAACTAGCTCTTTAGAGAAGGCAAATGTACTTGTAGCTCATTTTGCTGCAAGCTCCACGTTGCCTGTTAGTAACATTGCCCCTCCTGTACTTGAGAACGTTTCAATGGGACAAGTATATTTCCGCACTCGTACAGTTGCAAGAGCCCTTCAAGATCTTGATATAAACAAATCCGCTGGTCCTGATGGTATACCCCCCATTCTTCTAAAGAGGTGTTCTTCATCGCTGGCAAAACCATTGCGTAAGCTTTTCCATCGCTCGTACTGTGATGTGCTTTTTGCTTTCCAGCCGAGGTTTTGCTCGCCGGATTTCCAGGGTCGTTCTGAAGAAAAACACGAAACTTCAGTAGGATGGTCTTTAGAACCTTATACAAAATCTTTATTAAAAACAAATCTTAACTTCATATAACAACTTAAATATTCTTGACTTCAATTAATTACACCCTGGCTGGTGTATCTGGTAACATAGGTTATTCTCCTGGTATCGGGTCCAGCTGGCTTCTTTTAAAGAGCTTTATTCTGGCATCTGGTTCCTTCGTCAACTGGCATTCGGTATCAGGCCCCTCTTTTATAAATACGGGCTATGGACTACGCTCCTGGCGCTTACAAGATCAACAGTTTAAGGCCCTGGTAGGCACAAGATCAGCAGTTTAGGGCCCTGGTAGGCACAAGATCAGCAGTTTAAGGCCCTGGTAGGCACAAGATCGGCAGTTTAAGGCCCTGGTAGGCACAAGATCAGCAGTTTAAGGCCCTGGTAGGCACAAGATCAGCAGTTTAAGGCCCTGGTAGGCACAAGATCAGCAGTTTAAGGCCCTGGTAGGCACAAGATCAGCAGTTTAAGGCCCTGGTAGGCACAAGATCAGCAGTTTAAGGCCCTGGTAGGCACAAGATCAGCAGTTTAAGGCCCTGGTAGGCACAAGATCAGCAGTTTAAGGCCCTGGTAGGCACAAGATCAGCAGTTTAAGGCCCTGGTAGGCACAAGATCGGCAGTTTAAGGCCCTGGTAGGCACAAGATCAGCAGTTTAAGGCCCTGGTAGGCACAAGATCAGCAGTTTAAGGCCCTGGTAGGCACAAGATCAGCAGTTTAAGGCCCTGGTAGGCACAAGATCGGCAGTTTAAGGCCCTGGTAGGCACAAGGACGTTATATTCTTCGAACCAAACTGATGGAACGAAATTGCCGGACAATTTCAGACGACTCATAAACTATAATCTAGCTCGTCAGCTTCGACCGTAGCAAACAAGTGACTTTCCTTCCCAAAAGGAGGTCCACTTGTTATATTTATCGTAAAAACTGAGTGTGAATTATATACTGGTCGAATGTAAATCACTCAATGTGCTCAACCAACTGTGACGTCATAATCTTATTGTGACTGCATATTATATTAAGACAAGGTATAAAATCCCTTTATCGTGGCGAGGTAACTGGTGTCGCTGGTAGCTGCGGCGTCGTATGGTGTCGTCGGTCGGTGCTGCGGCGGCGGCTGCTTAGTCATGGTGAATTAAATCACCCAGGGTGTTTGGTATTGGTAGAGGCATGGAACGCTTCGTTACATACTACTCCCCCTTCGGAGACGAGAACCTTCTCGTCTTTAAAAGAATTTCTCCTTCTATCTAAATTCATTTTCTTCTTGTCTTCGGCGGAATTTCTCCTTTTTTTTTCAAAAAAAAAAAAATTTATATTTCATTTCTTTTTTTTGTTTGCTTTCTTTATTTTTCTTTCGGTATATTATATTTTTTTTCTGTTTGTTTGTTTGTTTTTTTTTTTTTTTTTTTTTTTGAAATTCTTTTTTTTATTCGTTTTCGTTTCCTTATTTTCTTCTTATTATTATTGTTTTTGAATTATTCTTACTTTCTTATTTAACTTAATTTTCTTTTTTTTTCGTTTTCTAAAGCAACCTTAAAAATTAAAATCTTAATAAACTTAACATGAACTCACTTTAAAAACAAATATTCGACTTCTTTCGTTGCGATTTTGGCCTTACTTCTTGTAGGGGAACGGCACCCTTTTTCGCTGCTCGCCATAACTTAAAATGGCTACGCCTGGTTTTACTATGCGGACGTCAATCTTACCGCACGTCCGTTGCATGTAAAAATGTTGGCGTCGGTATTTCGGGTTGTACAGTCGATGCTCTACTATTTTGATGCCAATGAAAGGATCTACAGGCTCCGTCTTATGGACTCTTCTTTTTTGCTGGCTGGTGCTAATTGCGGGTTCGGTTGTGCGCACTTTTGAGTGGATCGAGTGGGTAGTGACGTGCACTGGTATAACACTCAAATTTCTCTGAGAAGTTGGGGCCATTACAGTCGACGTGGGCGGTTTGTGGGAGGTTGCTTGCTGGTTACCAGCAGGCGTCGCGGACGCTGGCCCTCTCAATTCGCTGACCGTTGCTTTGATTACTCTACCGGGCGTTGGTGGCAGGTATCGCTCTCTCGGTTTTGCGGCTCCTGACTTTGCTGATGTGTTTTTGTTCGCGATCTTTGTTTTACCTTCTAGTTTGGCCTTTACTAGAGGCGAACGCGTCACAGCGGTTGCTAATTTCGCCTTTTCTTGTTTTTGGCGTGCTGCGTGGCTAGTACTCGGAAAATCTGGCGGAAATACCACGGATCTTATCACTGGCTTCTTTCTTGCTGGTCTGGTCGGTTGGCGTTTCCACGGATGGACACTTTCGTCGTCGCTGATCGTTATGAAATTTTTGTCGTTACCCTGTGACGGTGACATCGTTGTTGCTTGCTCGACTGCTATGCCTGGCTTCCATGCTCTTCTCCGTAAGTTGTAGTACCCTTCGGCTATTTTGGTGTGCATGAGCGCACTCGGCTTTCGCTGAGATGCCTTAAATTCCCTGCATATCTGGCACTTGCTCACATATTTTGATATATCTCGATATATTCCTGGCCAATAATACAACTTCATAACTTTGGACGCCGTCTTGGCTATGCCCAAATGACCGGCGGTGGCCACGTCGTGGTTTTCAAAAATAATTCTGCTTCTCTCGGCAGTAGGAACGCATAGCTTCCAATCGTTCTCGTGATTCGATAATGGGTGTACGGCAAATCTCCGGAATAGACGGTCCTCATTCATTCGATATTCCGGGTAACATTCTGGTCTTTGCAGCACTTGTCGGGCGCGTTTTTCAGTCCAATCCTCTTGACTAATAGTCATAGTGACTAAGTCGCTCTGTGTAACAGGCTGTGGATGACTATCTTCTTGTTTCATGACTTCCTTCTGAACAGACACACACTGGTCAGTCTTCTCCTCTGAATTGCGAGGCTTCACCGGGTGCGTTACGTTTTTGTCGGTTATTACTCCTTTTATTCCTTTCGACACATCTTCGACGCTCTCTAAGTCTACTATTGTTTGTTTAACTCGGCTCGTACTGCGCCTGTCGCAAAGCGTTGTGACACGGTGTGGATGGCATGAACAATCTTCGGTTCGTCGACCATCTTCGCCGCAGTATGAACAAAACATACGGTAGGGGCGACGACATTGATTCTTATTATGTCCTCGTTGCTTACAATTCCAACAATGCGTTGCCCTATCATACTGAGCAGAGGACGTAGTTGGTCGGTTCCAATTGTTGCGTTCACAAGATACTTGTGGCGCCGATGGACGGTTACGTGATGCCATTCCGTTTGGTGGTGGCATTCTGTTAGGCCCGAAAGTAGGTCGTGGAATAATCTGTTGACGGCTTCGGTCTTCACTCTGTATATATTCATACTCTTCTGCCAGCTTCATAAGCTCGTCAAGAGTCTCGAAATCCCGTCTTTTGATATACATATGATATTCCGGACGTAAACTGTCGTAGATTCGATCTACGCTTTCCTCTAAACTCATACGGGGGTGTTTATGTATTAAGTACTGAGTGGCCTGGATAAAATCTTTGGCCTTTTCTCTTGCACCCTGTCGTCTTCTCATGATTTCATCCTCCAACTTGTGAATAAAACGGGCGGGCAGGAAATGTTGAAGGAAAATCCTGTGAAAATCTTCCCATGTCTTTAACCTATCGCGGTTTATGCGGAACCACTCAAGAGCTGTTCCTCTAAAAATCTCTGGTAGTGCTCTCAGCACATCGGTAGGTCGGATATCGTAGCAACATGTTAACTCCTCTAGTCGTTCTATAAATTCCAATGCATTGCCTGATGAGTCAAACTTCAATCCCCATTTTCTAACCGTATTCATAACCTCTGCTTCATGGCTGAGTACAAGTCTTCCAGCTGACCTGTTTGTAAGCTGCGCTTCATGATGCGTCTGGAGGTTACTGGCTCCTGGCTCGGAAGTAAATACAGGGTGTGACCCGGGCGGCTTAGATATAAATTTACCTGCGCCTTGCATGTTGGGAACAGAACGTGTAATCGGCGGTACTTGGAAAAATATTTCCGTATATTTTTCACCACTTCTTGTATTCCCTGGTGCGGTAACCACTTCTTCCTCTTTATATTCTCTTTCAATCGTTGCTTTCTCGATTTCTGCGCATAAGTTCTGTGTAGACTTTCTCTGTCTTTGCGACTTTACGTAAGCGCTGAGTCGCGCTCTTAAAACGGCTATAGAGCCTTCGGTATCGAGTCCTAATTGACTCATTCGATCCACTAGCTCCTGCTTCCTCAGAAGGTAGATTGCTCCTAAGCTGGCGAAGACATCGAACTCCTCTTCGCTTTCGGACATGGTGAGCTGGATCTTCGTTGCGGTCTGCTTGTTATATGAATTGTTTTTCGATTTCGTATTTTACGGGGATGGACCTTATAAGTCCCTGCTCGGGCGCCAATTTGTGATGTGCTTTTTGCTTTCCAGCCGAGGTTTTGCTCGCCGGATTTCCAGGGTCGTTCTGAAGAAAAACACGAAACTTCAGTAGGATGGTCTTTAGAACCTTATACAAAATCTTTATTAAAAACAAATCTTAACTTCATATAACAACTTAAATATTCTTGACTTCAATTAATTACACCCTGGCTGGTGTATCTGGTAACATAGGTTATTCTCCTGGTATCGGGTCCAGCTGGCTTCTTTTAAAGAGCTTTATTCTGGCATCTGGTTCCTTCGTCAACTGGCATTCGGTATCAGGCCCCTCTTTTATAAATACGGGCTATGGACTACGCTCCTGGCGCTTACAAGATCAACAGTTTAAGGCCCTGGTAGGCACAAGATCAGCAGTTTAGGGCCCTGGTAGGCACAAGATCAGCAGTTTAAGGCCCTGGTAGGCACAAGATCGGCAGTTTAAGGCCCTGGTAGGCACAAGATCAGCAGTTTAAGGCCCTGGTAGGCACAAGATCAGCAGTTTAAGGCCCTGGTAGGCACAAGATCAGCAGTTTAAGGCCCTGGTAGGCACAAGATCAGCAGTTTAAGGCCCTGGTAGGCACAAGATCAGCAGTTTAAGGCCCTGGTAGGCACAAGATCAGCAGTTTAAGGCCCTGGTAGGCACAAGATCAGCAGTTTAAGGCCCTGGTAGGCACAAGATCAGCAGTTTAAGGCCCTGGTAGGCACAAGATCGGCAGTTTAAGGCCCTGGTAGGCACAAGATCAGCAGTTTAAGGCCCTGGTAGGCACAAGATCAGCAGTTTAAGGCCCTGGTAGGCACAAGATCAGCAGTTTAAGGCCCTGGTAGGCACAAGATCGGCAGTTTAAGGCCCTGGTAGGCACAAGGACGTTATATTCTTCGAACCAAACTGATGGAACGAAATTGCCGGACAATTTCAGACGACTCATAAACTATAATCTAGCTCGTCAGCTTCGACCGTAGCAAACAAGTGACTTTCCTTCCCAAAAGGAGGTCCACTTGTTATATTTATCGTAAAAACTGAGTGTGAATTATATACTGGTCGAATGTAAATCACTCAATGTGCTCAACCAACTGTGACGTCATAATCTTATTGTGACTGCATATTATATTAAGACAAGGTATAAAATCCCTTTATCGTGGCGAGGTAACTGGTGTCGCTGGTAGCTGCGGCGTCGTATGGTGTCGTCGGTCGGTGCTGCGGCGGCGGCTGCTTAGTCATGGTGAATTAAATCACCCAGGGTGTTTGGTATTGGTAGAGGCATGGAACGCTTCGTTACAGTACTGTTCTAGAATCTTCCCTAGAAGAATTTGTCCAGCCTGTTCCTAAAAAAAGTGACCCTCGTCCTATCGACCAATCGCACTTACGTCCCTTCTTTCCAAGGTCATGGAATCGCTGATAAATCATCAGCTCAAGAAATATCTCGAAAATCGAAAGCTTCTTAATGACCGGCAATACGGCTTTCGCAGCAATCGTTCCACTGGTGATCTGAGGGCATATCTCACCGAAGAGTGGAACAGATCTTTACATTGTTTTGGAGAAAGTAAGATTATTGCGCTTGATATTTCTAAGGCATTTGATAAAGTTTGGCACCAGGCTCTCTTATCGAAAATGCGTGCGTTTGGCATCAACGTAACCCTTATTCGTTGGATTAGAAATTACCTTCTAGATCGTTCAATACATGTTGTATTGGACGGTTTTAAGTCTGATCTTCAAAAAATAAATGCTGCTGTTCCCCAGCGCTCCGTTTGGTCTCCGACTCTCTTCCTCATTTTTATAATGATCTCTTGTCTGAAACTTCTAATCCACTTCATTGTTTTGCCGACGACTCTATTCTCGTACTCGTTCCCAAATTAGCGTCCATCTCCTCCGGAAGTGGAATTGCAACGGTATCATTAAACTCCGATCTTTACAGCATTGTTAAATGGGGTAAAAAAAACCGTGTGGAGTTTAAGGCTTCGAAAACTCAATGCTGTCTATTGTCGTTGAAGCAAAATGTTCCCCTTATGCCATTGTCGCTGAATGGCACTTGCATCGAAGAAACCGAAAAGCTCTCAGTACTCGGTATGTGTGTTAACCTTAACGACGATCTTCGTTGGAATGATCACATACTCGAGACCGCCAAGAATGCTGCTAAATGCTTAGGATTTCTATATCGATGTAAAGCGCGGAACAGATTGAACCAGCAACAGCACCGTCAACAGCAACAGCGGCCGCCATTAATTTAGAGCCAATGTATTTCAATTGTTCAACACACATAAGAACAGCAACAGCAACGCCAACAGCGTCGTTAGGCCAAAGTCCTAAATTTGCTGTTGCTGGTGTGGTGTTGTCAACTTTCCCACTGCAATATTCAGTGGCACCACAACGAAAAACTTTTTTTCTATATGAAATGGCAAGCAGATGAAATGACGTTGCTGGTGGCAATGTGTTTGAGAAATATTTGCTGGTCAGCGTGCTGTTTGCTGTTGACGATGCTGGTGCTGTTGCTGGTTTAATCTGTTTCGCGCATAAGAAATTTTTCACCCCTTCTGATCTGGCTACCATTTATAAGGCGTATATACGTCCAAAACTCGAGTATAACTCACACCTTTGGGCAGGCGCTGCTCAATCTTCTCTCCATTTATTGGATAGAATTCAAAACAGAGCGTTAAAACTGATTGGAAACAGAGCTATAATGGATTCATTCCCATCTCTTGAACACCGTCGGAATGTTTCATGTATTTCCCTGTTTTATCGCTTCTTTCACAAGCAATGCTCACTCGAAGTAGCCAGTTGCATTCCTCCCCTTTATCAATTCACCCGTGATACCCGCTTCGCTAGGAATGCTCATCAGTTCACCCTTGAGCCTAACTTTGGTCGTACCGTCAAATATAGAGATTCGTTTTTTAGTCGCACAACACGATTATGGAATAACTTACCCGGCACAGTTTTCCCTTACCATTTCAATTTGCAAACATTCAAAACCAATGTTCATCGACACCTCCTTTCTCTCCCCTCCTAATTTCCCCCTCGCCCGTGCTGTGTTTAAAACATTATAAGGGTCTCGTAACATACCCTTGAGCGCGAGTGTATTATAAAAAAAAAATTATCTTCTAAAAATAGAGGCCTAAATGAAGTTTCTATCGTCAGTTGAATTCATTCAATCTGTCTACCTACTAAATATGGTTACCTCAGTTTTTGTATTTATGTATTCCTATAGAAATACTATTATTTTTCTATTTTGTTAAAATTGTTTTTAAAGAATGCACACAATAAAATCATTAAGGCTGAAAACACACCGGATAAAGCAAAACGTTTTTTATTTGATAGTCAAAAAAACATTTTTTATTTGAACACACACCAAGCGAAACAGAATAAAACAAAACAAAACGTTTTGTTTTTTTGTTTCGTTTGGTGTGCGTTGAAATGAAACAAAATACGAACTATCGTAAAAGCTTAACTTCGGCTGAAAGATTATAACTCTACGGCAAGTAAACACAAATAACAATTTTGTGTTTACAAAACAGACATTATGTGTTTATTTATAAAAAAAAAAGAGAAAAGCTTTTAATCTTGCCAATCTTCAAATGTCATAGTAGGAAGTAGCAATCCACAGCTTATCAATAGTAAGTTTATTGGAATGTTCCTTATCTTTATAATAATAGATAGGGCTTCTTGCCTTAATTAAAAAAAAATTAACTTCTCTCCATCTATATATTTCATATTTATTTAAAATTTGCGTACAGAGTAAACGTAGAAGCAAATAAATCTGTAAACTGCAACGAAAGAAAAAAATAAAAACAACGGAGTCAAAATTTTGTTTTGCAAAAAACAATAGGTCACCTATCGGCAACGAAACATGTTTTTCTGTTTTGCTTTTGTTTTTATGTTTTGTTTCATTTGATGTGCGTTGCGCCATAAAAAAATATGCAATTATCGTCAACGACCCTTGTTCGAAACAGTTTTGTTGCATTCGGTGTGTGTTGCTCGTATACAATAGCATGTATTTTCGACAACCACCATCGTAACACTTCAAAACAAAAACATGTGTTTTGTTTGTTCTCTTTTCTTATAAATAAACACATAAATGTCTGTTTTGTAAACACAAAAAATTGTTTGTTATTTGTGTTTACTTGCCGTAGAGTTATTATTTTTCAGCCGGAGTTAAGCTCTTACGATAGTTCGTATTTTGTTTCATTTCAACGCACACCAAACGAAACAAAAAATCAAAACGTTTTGTTTTGTTTTATTCTGTTTCGCTTGGTGTGTGTTCAAATAAAAAATGTTTTTTGACTATCGAATAAGAAACGTTTTGCTTTATCCGGTGTGTTTTCAGCCTAAGTAAACCAAAATGATTCATAAAATATTTTAAAGGGGATTTTTTTTCGAGGAGATCCCTTAGCACTATTCTCAGCCGATTATTTCTCTAGCCATAGAGGGCACCGTTTCTTCAAAGCAATGTCAAT
Organism: Chrysotoxum bicinctum; assembly: GCA_911387755.1. Lineage (NCBI taxonomy): Eukaryota > Metazoa > Arthropoda > Insecta > Diptera > Syrphidae > Chrysotoxum > Chrysotoxum bicinctum. Next base: position 127,295,498 of record OU426989.1, on the reverse strand, counting down.
AGATGTCCTTAGTTTCTATGAGTAAACATTTCTGTTGGCACTAGTAGAACAAGAGATGGCGTTAAATATGTTGTTTATTTTTGCCACTAGTGTCGGCACGAGGGCTAGTTTCGATTGTTTCCGTTGGACCCATTGACATACTAGATATGGACTGCTAGTAGCTGATTACAGAATGGTCCAACGGATTACCAAACGACACTGACGGAAAATTTGAATACTATGAAATGGAACCAGTGCTAAAGGGGCTAATGTGCAAATAGTCCAATTGCCAAATCTGAAAATTTCCCTTTTTAATTTTCCCTTTTTCATTTTTGTTTTCAACGTATAAATATATACTGCAATACAGTTTTCGTTGCATTTACTTGTATTATCTATTAACAAATATTATTATTGTTTGTAAAAATACTTTTATTAAAGCAATTAGTTTCACTTTTACAAATAATTTTAATTTTTATACTAGAAATCAAGAGATAAGCTAAGATCGTTTTGGCTAGAGCAAAAATATTTGCAAAAAAATTAGTTATGCAAATAAATCCTAATTTTGATTTAAATTAACAACTCACTTTAGAGAAAAACCAATCCTACAATTTGTATCAAATTTACAAAAAAATTTCTTTAGGTGCTTTTTATTATTCACAAATCTATCTGGATCCGGATCTGGATCTTCCTTTGAAAATAAAACGATACGGATCTTAGTGACAGCAGTGTTATAAGTCCGTCTCTTTTTATCCTTGGGTTTGTAAATTTTAAATTATGTCTTGTCTTTTTTCTTTACACTATAGCTTAGGCCAGGCGCGCACATTCAATTTTTAGTTTCGCAACTGTTTAGTTGCTAAAATGAAACATATGGGCTTATATGGAACACCGCGCACTTAAAGCAACTCGATTCGCGAAACTAAAAAGTTTGTGTTTTGACACAAACTAAACGATTGCATCTCAACAGTTGAGCTGTTTTTTATAAGTGCAAGAGAGAAAAGAGTGCGAGCGTGAGTAAAGAGTTGCCAGTGCGTGGTTCTCTTTCAACTGGTGATTAAACTATTTGATTTCGATCACAGTTGCCAGTGCGCGACTAGCCTTACACTACCTTATTGCCATAAAAAGCCATCTACTCGCCAGTGTAATAACTGATTTTTGGATCTTTGAAATAGATCCCGATAAAAAACAGGATCCCGAATTGTTTTTGTAATACATGTTAAAACTTAATCCAGATCCGGATCCAGATAGATTTGTGAATAATAAAACGCACCTTATCTTAAACTAGAACTGTAAGGCTAGGCGCGCACATTCAATTTTTAGTTTCTCAACTGCTTGGTTCGAGCAACTAAAAAGTTTGTGTTTTGACACAAACTAAACGATTGCCTAAAATGAGTTCGCTATTTTGTGTAACATATAATTATATGCACCTGCGCGAACATAAAATCATTAAGTAAACCAAAATGATTCATAAAATATTTTTAAGGGGATTTTTTTTCGAGATCCTTTAGCACTATTCTTAGCACCGTTTCTTCAAAGCAATGTCAATAAATGTCCTTAGTTTCTATGAGTAAACATTTCTGTTGGCACTAGTAGAACAAGAGATGGCGTTAAATATATTGTAATATTTTTCCAAGGTTCGTTAAATAAAACTTATTACTCTTTCTAATATTTCTTCTTTATTTTTACTTTCCAAACCACAACAATAAATCTCAATTTATAATCAACTCAAATACTTTATTCAAATTAAAATCACACTTGTTTTACACAATCCAATAAGCACACTTCCGTAATCAAAAATCAACTGTCTCGTGCTCACCGCGAGCACTCCCTTATATACTCATGTTAGTTGTTCTCAAAAATTCGCGCAGCTTCTCGTCTTGGAATGTTCTAGATGATTGGAATAAGGGGAAATACATTTGACATTGGAAAAGAGCTTTTTGTTTCTTCCATAAATTAGATATGCAGTTTTCCAACAGATGGCGCTGTAGTAGTATAAAGCTCTGTTCACAACATTGCCCCCTTCTTAAGATTGTTCGTCCCGAACAATTCTATCTCCAGCTTCGCCACTGTATCGGTGCAGTCGATCGCTATGCACAACTTTTAACTTTCCTCTTGACCCTCTTTGAATTCGGTAAACGACATCATTGATTTTCGTGACGACAGTATAAGGGCCTTCCCAGTTTTGTTGAAGCTTCGGCGACAATCCCTTTTGACGATGTGGATTATACAGCCATACACGATCTCCTACTTGGAATCCTCTCGTGTTTGCTCTTGTGTCGTACCTTGTCTTCATTCGATCGCTGTAAGTGCTCATTCTAGTCCTGGTCCTTTCGTGGATGTCGATTAGCCTCTCTTTTAGGTCACTCACGTAATCCCCTGTTTCCTGAGACTCTTGTGGTGGGTGTCCAAACCTTATCTCACTAGGCAGCCGAATGCTTTTTCCGAACAGGATTTCAGATGGTGTTTGTCCTGTTGAGCTATGTACTGCACTTCGATAGGCCATCAAAAATAGTGGTATGTGCCTATCCCAGTCTCTTTGGTAGTCGCCTACGACTTTAGTGAGGTGCTCTTTTAAGGTCCTATTGAATCTCTCGACCATTCCATCAGATTGCGGGTGAAGTGGTGTGGTTCTTGTTTTCTTAATGCCAAGGAACGCGCAGACCTCTTGGAATATGTTCGACTCAAAGTTTCTTCCTTGGTCAGAATGGAGCTCCATAGGCACACCGAACCTGCTTACCCAGTTAGACACAATCTGGTCGGCCACAGTCTTGGCTTCTTGGTTCGGGATAGCGTATGCCTCAGGCCATTTGCTGAAGTAATCCATTACCACCAGAATGTATTTGTTTCCAGCATTCGTTTCCGGAAATGGGCCAGCCACATCAACAGCAATCCTTTCAAACGGTGAGCCGACATTATATTGCATCATTTTTCCTTGCAGTTTTCTACCAGGTCCTTTGGTTGCAGCACAAGCGTCACAATTTCGGCACCACTTTTCAACGTCGTCTCTTGCATGCAACCAGTAGAATCATTGCCTCACCTTTTCTAACGTCTTATTGACTCCCAAATGGCCTCCTGAAGCTCCATCATGCATCTCTCGAAGAACCTCTTTGATTTTCGATTGAGGTAACATAAGCTGCATCACATACATAGGATTTACCATCAGCGGACTCCCATTTTCGCCGAAGAACACCTTCTTGCACATGAAGTGAGTCCCATTGTGCCCAATAGGCCTTTAAAACTGGACTCCTATCGGAAATGTCATTCCATGCGGGTTTTTCTTCATGTTTCTTCCATGCGAGAAGAGGTTCAATGTCGGGGTCTTCTTGTTGAGTAGATCTTATTTCTTCATTGCTCCATCCACAAATGGGGTCAGCCCTTATTCGCAGAATGTTGATGGATTCCTTTTCTTCTTGTCGCCTGCAATGCTTGCAATCTATTTTACAAGGTCTTCGGGATAGTGCGTCGGCATTTGAGTGCAGCTTTCCCCTTCGGTGTTGAATTTCGTAATCGTAAGTCTGCAGTCTTTCTATCCACCTTGCGACTTGTCCTTCTGGGTTCTTGAAGTTCAACAACCAGTTAAGAGCACCATGATCTGTTCGTAGAAGAAACTTCTGTCCATAGATGTATTTGTGGAAGTGTTTCGTTAAGATGAGTGCCAATAGTTCTCTTCTGGTCACACAGTAGTTCCTTTCGGTCTTCGACAGTACTTTGCTGAAATAGGCGACAACCTTTTCTTCGCCATTGTGCACTTGTGACAAAACAGCGCCGACTCCCACGTTGCTTGCATCAACATCGATGATAAAAGACTTGCCTGGAGTCGGATAGATCAGCACCGGAGCATTGCATAGACGGTATTTCAGTTCTTGGAAGGCTTTTTCACACTCACCTGACCATCTTAACTGCTTGTTCTTTTCCGTAAGCTGATGCAAACTCTTCGCAATTCCGGCAAAGTCCTTAACAAAACGTCTATAATAAGTAGCAAGACCAAGAAAACTTCGTAGTTGATGTTTGTCCTGTGGTGTTGGCCAATTTTTGACGGTGTCAACTTTTTCAGGATCAGTCTTGACTCCTTGGGACGAGATGATATGTCCCAAATACTTCACTTCAGTCTTGAACAGTGCACATTTTTCTGGGTTCAGTTTTAGGTTAGCCTCTCGAAGTCTCTGGAACACACCCCTTAGGTTCTTACAGTGTTGGTCGTATGTTTTTCCATAAACGATAACATCATCCAAGTAGACAAGACAAGTTTTCCACGTCAGGCCTTGAAGGACGCACTCCATCAAACGCTCAAATGTTGCCGGAGCGTTGCAAAGACCAAATGGCATCACGTTGAACTGCCACAGCCCATTACCTGTGGAGAACGCTGTCTTTTCTCGATCTTCAGGGTGAATTTCAACTTGCCAATATCCACTTTTCAAGTCCAGTGTTGAAAACCAGTGTGCTCCTTCCATCGCATCTAAGGTGTCGCTAATTCTTGGCAGGGGGTAGCTGTCTTTCTTGGTTACGTCATTCAACCTTCGGTAGTCAACACAAAACCGTGTACTTCCGTCCTTCTTTTTGACTAGGACTACTGGTGACGCCCAAGGACTCTTGGAGTTCTCAATCAAACCATCCTTCTTCATGGTGGTAATCATTTCTTCAGCTTCACCTTGTTTGGCCAGTGGCAGACGTCTTATTTATTATTTATTAATTTTAAAAAACAGCTGTACATCAAGATTGACTTACGAATAGTACAGGATATAATACATTTTATTATTTAGGATAATGCAAGAATGTTATTAAATTTAATACAGTGGTGGCAAAATATTAATAGCAAATTATATAAAAAAATAATTTAATACAATTAAAAAGCAAAAACAAATAATTTAATACAATTAAAAAGCAAAAACAAAGTCGCAAGAAGAAAGATAAATACAAAAAATAAAAGTTATTTCAGTTGAAATTGGAGAAATATTCAAAACAAAGTTGATGAAACTTTCTATGTTCGATTCCAGACCTCATGTGACTGGGAAGATTATTCCACAGTCCGACAGCATAAACGAAAAATTGCCTCCGTGATGTCAAACAGGTAAACCTGGAGGAGCGCAACAAGGTAAAACGATTTGAGGAACAAAAATTTAGCTTATTAAACAGATAGTTTGGAGTCTTGTTAACGATTAGTTTGAAAAGAAAAGAACAACACCTATCTTGCGGGCTGACGAATGGGCCTTGCATCTCCTGTATTTATTCGATGCTGCACCATTTGTGTCCTTCCATATTTCCCGTTTGGTGAAGCGAAAATGTCGACATACTCGTTCAGAAGGCTTTCTGCCGTTTTAACCTGATGTTGGTCTAGGTTAGATGAATTGAGTATCTTTGCCTTGATGCTATTGAGCTCCTTAGGGTCTAATGTCTGTCTCGGTGTTTCAGCGTCAATTTGAGTTATGGCTGCGACAGATTCGCACTTACCAATAACTTCTCCTTTTGCTAACTTTACATCGTACGGTTTGGTGTTGAGTATCCGTACGGAGACCATATTGTTCTTTGGAGCCACAAGTGTCTTCCCAATGATGACGTTTTGGGAAGAACAATCTGGACCTGATTCCACCATTAGGTATCGATGGCGTCCAAACTCACCTTCTACTTTTGTCCAAAGAAATACCTCAGAAGAAGTAGGAATAATCACGTCTTCTTCGATGACAGTCCTTAGAGTTGTTGTTCCTTCGTGCCCATAGATCATTGGAATCTCTGTATTCTGGTATTTGAGTACTTGGTTGCCAATATCCAAAATTACTCGATGTTCTTTCATGAAGTCCATTCCGATGATGCACTCGTCACATATATCTGCCACCAAAAATTTGTGTGAGAATTCTAGATCTGCAATTCGAATTCTAAGTCGGACTTCACCATAAACCCTAGCTGCTTCTCCTGTGGCAGTTCTTAGACGGTAGCTATTGGTGTTGTGTAGCCACTTCAAGTGCACTAGGTCTTGACGCACAATGGAGGCTGTGGCACCGGTGTCGATGGTGACCACACGTTTGTTGCCATTTAATGTTGCCTCGACAGTCAGACTTCTATTGTCTCGCTTAGTTTGAGAGACCTGGATGGTGTTTCTGGGGCCATCGATACCAGAAACCAGCTTCTGCCCCTCGAAGTTGGTTCTTACTCGTTTCCCTGTTGGGAAACTGTTCGGGAAGTAACACTGATGTTATTGTTACCTTGTTTTGGGTTTGAAACTCCGTGTCCACAATGTTGACAAGCTCTTTTTGGTGGTAATCGACATTGACGCTGTAAATGTCCGGTCTTGTTGCAATTCCAGCACTTTGCAAGTCCGTTTCGTTGGTTCCTTTGGACATCAGTTCTTTGGCATGAGCATTCTTCGACGATGGCTTCTCTAAGTCGATGTACTCCATGAGAAGCTTGCTCAGCTGCTTCCATTGTCAAGGCAAACGCTAATGTTTCCGAAAGAGTTCGTTTTCCAGCAGTTCGCATGGCCCTTTGAAGATGTATGTCAGAAATGGCGCGAACAAATGCCTCAACTGCGAACTGGTTACAAATTTCCTCTCCAACATCTGGATATGCAAGATGAACAAGCCTTTCAATGTCCGCTTGCAGTTGTTGTAGAGTTTCGCCCCTCTTCTGAACTCTGGAATTGAGTTGCATTTTGAAGACTTCTTTCATGTGGCTGTTACCAAAGCGTTTGTCTATAGCCAAAACCAAGGAATTTAAGTCGCCGCTCTTATCTGCTGGTATGGTTTGCAACAACTCAGCAGCTGCTCCTCTAAGAGCAAGAGTTAAGCCTATATACTTGTCAGCCTCATCCCAGCCATTTGTTGTGGAAGCTGCCTCGAATTGCTTCTTGTATATAGACCAAGAAGTTTGTCCATCAAAGGTTGGAGGTTGCATCTCCTTTTTCCTCAATGTTTCTCCAGAACTTTCCCGAATCTTTATATTTCGAATGCGATCTAGCTCTTTTGAAAACGTCTCCAATTTGTTGTCGACTTGATTTTCTAACAGTGAAACACGTTCATCAAGTGCAGACAAATTATTCTCGATGTTAACCAGCTTGCCTTCTAGCATGTTTCTCTGCTCTTCGAGAAGGTCTTTTTGTTCGCTATGCTGTTTGTCAAGGCGTTCGAGAATATTCTTTTGTTCATTTTTCTGTTCATTTCGTTGCTCTTCGAGACGTTCGAGAACATTCTTTTGTTCATTTCGTTGCTCTTCGAAACGCTCAAGCAGAAGACTAAACATATTTGAAACATCTACATTTTTACTTACGTCCACTTCCTCAGCGTCAGCTTCAAAGACGAAAATGTCCGGGTCTTCATTTTGTTGTTTCAAATATTCGGCCAAACGCAGAACAAGCTCATTTTTCGATCCTGCTCTAGAAAGTTCTCGCTTGCCTAATTCACTTTTCAGCTCATTACAGTTGAGCTCTTTCAGTAGCTTGCTCATTATTTTTTTTTTTTCGCACACTTCACTGCACAATAAGTTTTATTCCACTTTTCTGACACCAATGTAATATTTTTCCAAGGTTCGTTAAATAAAACTTATTACTCTTTCTAATATTTCTTCTTTATTTTTACTTTCCAAACCACAACAATAAATCTCAATTTATAATCAACTCAAATACTTTATTCAAATTAAAATCACACTTGTTTTACACAATCCAATAAGCACACTTCCGTAATCAAAAATCAACTGTCTCGTGCTCACCGCGAGCACTCCCTTATATACTCATGTTAGTTGTTCTCGAAAATTCGCGCAGCTTCTCGTCTTGGAATGTTCTAGATGATTGGAATAAGGGGAAATACATTTGACATTGGAAAAGAGCTTTTTGTTTCTTCCATAAATTAGATATGCAGTTTTCCAACAGATGGCGCTGTAGTAGTATAAAGCTCTGTTCACAACAATATTGTTTATTTTTGCCACTAGTGTCGGCACGAGGGCTAGTTTCGATTGTATCCGTTGGACCATTTTGGTTGCAAATTTTGTATGAGAATTATACACAACTAGCAGTCCATATATAATAAGTCAATGGTTGGACCATTTTGGTTGCAAATTTTGTATGGGAATTATACACAACTAACAGTCCATATACATATAATAAGCCAATGGTTGAGGATGAGTGTCAACTGAGCAAATTTTTTAATTTCCTTAAGAGATACTAACAGCGCAAATGGAAGTAGCATTTTAGGAGACTGGTTAGTAGAAATATTTGTATTTAGATTTCGGAGCTATTAGCTTAGGATAATTTGCGCAATTTATGGATTTAGGAATTTTCCCGAAGACTACTTCATTTCGTTTTAATTAAAGAAATTAAACGCCATGTTATTTAACAGGAAAATTATTTTTATTTTAAATAAATCCTGATAACTTTATTCGATTTCTCTCATTATTATACAGCATTTTGTTCACAAATAAATGAAATGTTTATATATATAAAAAAAACACACGTATAACTACTTAATTATAAAGGTAAAATATATAGCGAATAATTAATAATAATAAAATATGTATATATTTTTCTATATGTGAAACAAAACAAAAAATATATACTTTTTTTTTTAAATAGTCCAAAATGTATACAACTCACCCAAATCATTAAAAAGTCGTGAAACTAAAATTACAGTGATCCCGATGCATTTAAAGCATCTTATTATATATACATATAATGAAATGTTTTAGATACATTCTTTACATGCATGAAATAAAAGTCAGAAATAGGCATATATTTAGGGTCACGAATCAGGTTAGTTATAAATTGAAAAATAATTATTTTATGAAACCTTAAATTTTTTGAACCACGACTATTCGAAAGGGTGATATTTTAATGCACATATATTTCATAAAAATAAAATTAATTAGCTTATATAAACAAAATAACGTAAACAATTTAAAGAAATATATCTATAGTATATAAATGGAAAGGAAATAGTTTTTTTTCATTTTTTTTTTTGTTTAGTTTTTTTCTGCATTACCCTTAATACTTCTTAATTTGCCTCATTACCGACGAATTTTGCTTAGTGTTTATTTGATTTCCATACATTTGGTTTGTCGTGACATCAACAACCGTTGTTTGGGGTGAATTTCCGTAGTTTCCTGTTGTTATTTTGTCCATATTCAATTCATACAAACCATTGATAGTTGGCGAAACCATATCAAGAATATCTTTATCCAGCCAGCTGTGTTGGAGATTATTTTTTTCTATATTAAATCCGCTCGTCTGTAGATTCTGCTTGGTTTCTTGTAAAAACTCCACTCCACTTTCGGCATTCGAGTTTTCCTTGTTGTTTTTGGATTGGTACCAATTATCATCATCTATTTCATCTAAGAAATCTACTTGAGCCAATTTCATTTTCTTGCATTTTGGCTCTTCTAACGAATTTGATTTGTAAGCAATGCTGTTTGTTTTGCAGACTGCTTTGTTTTCTCGTTCGTTGTTGAATTCAATGGCCGACACAATATCACTCATGTTGACTTCTTCATCAAAAACGTCTGTACTTTGATCCTTAGTGTTGAACAAAAGGTTTCGACGATTTTGTAATATTGTCTCTTGAACTACTTCTTCCAGATCAGATTCCTTCGGATTTTGACCTAATTTCAAATTAGGAGCAGCAACTAAAGCTAAACTAAGCAGTAAGACCATCAAACAAGTTGTGGGTTGTGTTGTTTTGTTTGTTCCTTTTGTCAGAAGTGATTGCAACTTTTTCATTTGCGACATAAGGGTTTGATTTTGATTCTGAAGCTGCTTTATTCTTTTCATGAGCGATTGGTTTTCCTCAGTACATTGTTTAACACGTTCTTCTAAACCATCAACATATTCTTTTTTACGCTTTCTCGAATCTTGGGCAGATATTTTGTTACGAATTTTACGACGAATTCGTTTGAGTTCACGTTCTTCATGTTTTGTTAGTGGGTAGTGGGTTGGTAGAGTGATGCCTTCTTTGCTCAAAAGTCGTCTTTCTTCTAAAGTAAGAGCAAGTTTTGGATACGGAACTTCCGGATCGTGTACATAATCTTCATCGTCATAGCCGTCTTCAATGATAATGCTTTCAGAGTCTGAAGAGTGTTCCATGAAAGAATCTTCCTGCACTGTAATTTAAAGAGAAATTCATTAAAGTCGAAAGTTGTTGTCAATTTTAAAATAATATAATCAAACAATTGTAGGCACATCAAATTAAAAATACTCGGAACGGAAAAAAGATAATTGTACTTACATTCCTGTTTTATATCAACTTCCTTAAAAAAGTTGGGTTTCGTAATGTGTTTAGTTGGGAACTGCTGATTAGTTGTTTCATAGGCTTCCTGAATTTTTGCAGGAGTTGAACGAACCGCTGTAGTGTTTACAATTTTAAATGTCTTTAATTCTTTTACATCTTGTAGAGAAACTGGTATAAGAATAGACCTAGGATTATTGTTTTGTACACGAACAATATTTTTCACTGAAAACATTTCAAAAATTAAATTCTTCGTAGGAACTAACAAAATATCTATACGTACTCTCAGTTAACTTGGTTTTATTTAAAAATAAAGTGCCCGGTTTAGCTTGAATTTTCGCTCCACTGTTAGAGTTCTTAACTTGAATTGTAACATTTTTGTTGTTTGCAGAAGAAAACATTTGAGGAGATAGTTTAACAATTTTAATTTCATTTCCACGAGCTCCATTTATGATTGTTTGTTGTTGGTGAGAAGACTGCTTATTTAATTTCTGATATTGTTGCTTCTGTAGTGGTATTGTGGTTGTATGAGTTTGAACTGTGTTTGATAAAGTCATAACTTGGGGTACTTTTTGAACTATCACTTTAGGTTTATGCTCATTAGTGCAAACTAATTTTTTTGCTGGTTCAATAACTTCCAACGATGATAATTCCACAGGTGACCTTTTACCTCCTCTTTCACTAATTGGTGAAGATGGACTTAGAGGTTCATAAGGTGGACTCATTTCACTAAAAATTAGAATCAAAATATTATAAATGTGCAAAGCGAATCAGGAATAATTACGCTTCTAAATTATCCGAAGAAAGGCCACTATCAGACGAATTGCTCGACATAACATTGCTATGTGATAGCAACGGTTCAGGTAATGTAGGCTCGGTAATTTCATAGTCTTCAGCTTCTAATTTCATATGTCCGTTATACGCTCCTAAGGTTCCAAATTCACCTTGGTGGTCTGTCAGATTGTTCAGGAAATCCATGGGAAATATAGAGTCCAATATATCATCGGTACTTGATGACCAATTTTCCTCCTGAAATGATGATGACAGTTCTATTTAATTTACATAAATTAAGCTTTCATTTATTTGTAAAAGCATTATACATTTTAATTAAGTAATATATTTGAACTATTATTGCTGATGACCAACAAATTAAAAGATAGTTATTTTTCTTTTGTTAAAGTTTATATTTCTAGCATGAGCTCTTTGTAGATAAAATCTATAGTAAAACTAAGTAACACTGTCTCTATGGATTGTGAGGCTCTGAAACTTCCACAATTTTTCTAGCAGTGAGTACGATAAGAAATGAAAACCAAGTTGTAAGAAAGAGTGCAATTTTGATTAAAAATTTTGGTTTAAAATTGATTCTAAAAAAAAGATTTAATTAGAAAAAGAAAAATGTTGATCGACCTCTTGATTTCTCTTATCTCTTATTATATATGTAGAATATAATATTTTTGTTTAATTACAGTAATTTATATAGACATTCAATAAGAACGGATTTTTCAAAATTCACATTTTGAATAGGATAATAGGGATGAGACTAAGTAGAGGCCACAAAAAGATTTTATTTTTTTAAATTTTATAAAATTTAAAATTTGAAGAAGGTCGTAAATATGTACATATAACAATTGGAAAATTCCGAAAACATATTTGAAAATGTGACCGCCCCTAATGGTGCACAAAAAAATGATTTTAAATAAAATGTTCAAACGAAAAAAAACATTTGACCACGTTTGTTCGTCACTATAGCTAAATCTGTGCTAAATTTAGGAACACTTTTTGTACAAAAATTGTTCGGCAGTCTATTAGACTATTGTTATCAATTGTCATTGTCCGATTACCCATTTCCAACAATTGCTTACAAAACTTACACCCTGTAGCATTATTTTGCTGTTGAACTCGCACGTTTACAACTAGTTTGAGTATTTTCACATATTGCCACAAATTGGCTTTCTCGGGTCGATTTATAAGCAAAGTAGATTCATCTGAGAATCGTCAAATGTACATATCACAAAGAAAAAAACAATTTGTTCAGATCATTTGAACAATGGCATTTTACCTATAATCCACCAATTTTCAAAATAGTTGAATTGATACGTCAATTATGATGATGCTTAGGTGAAATTCATCTGTGTGAATCACATATGTATACATATGTATATAAACAAGACCAGCTTTCAGATCAGACAAACAATAACTCTAGCAAGCCGCTGCTTCGTTGCTTCAACTAGTCTCGATCTTAAAGTAAGTAAGCATCTCGGTAAGCATGCTGTATTATCTATTATGTAGAAGCATGTAGCTTGCCAAAGTTGGATGAGAGATCTTCTAGCTGAAAATTCGTCTTTAAATCAAAGAGGGTGCGCTGTAAAAGGCTATTTAAATTTTTATTTGTTTTGTTTTTAATATAATAATTTGTGTTCATATTTATTTAGATGTTTTTAATATATGCAATAATTTTTGTTTATATCTATTTAGATGTCATTTTTAAAAGTTATGCATTCGTAAAAAAAAGGCTGATTTCCATTATGCAAGATCGCAAACAAAAATATGAAAAATACTTTTTAAATGTACCCTGGGCTAGAAAACACGAAAATAGCAGTAATTTTTTGGAAAATCTTTATTAACAAAGTTATAATATAACAATTTAACTTTGTACAGATATTGAAGCTGATATTTACAATTTTTTGAAACAATCATCCCAAAAAGTTTGAGACTTGTTTTTCATAACTTATAGTTTATCCGTCTTATGAAATACCATGGGCGGGTCTAGAGAATCTTAAGGTGTACATACGTACTAAAAGCATAAATAGATATAGATAACAGCTTATTTGCAGGTATTCATAAAAATATTTGTGACCTAATTCACAAAAACACTGGAAAAATGCTTTGACAGCTTTCATGCATAAGCAACTTTTTCCAAGATTTCACAAGGACAAGGAGAGCATCTCCACCGGTATTATAATAATTGCATTGGACATTTCCTATTGACTTCAATCTGGTTTTTGTGTGACTAATTATAAAATCACCGATACACACTATATCGCAATAGCTGGTTATATTGATGCAAATCTTTGCGTGCGTCATCTTTTTACAATCATCTTTTGTATTAAATCCCTATTTCACTATTAATATGTATGTAATTTCAGTATACGTACCATTGATTCGGGTGTACATTTAGGAATTCTGGTGTTAAATAAATCCTCTTTTAGGATATAATCTTCTTCGTTTTGCCTGATGAAAGAAAAATCCATTTTGTTTGCTTCTAGTTTGACACGTATGCCGAAATTAAGGTGCAGCTAGTTTTGACCGCAGTTAGTAGGCAATAAATGCAAGTTATTTTTTTTTTAACAATCAGCTGGAATATTAAACTCTTTATTAGTGTCCTGAATGCTTTGTTTATATTTATTTATTTTTAGCCCGTTGTATTTTTATAAACATGATTGTAATTCTGAATTTTCCCCATTTTTTCCAACGTGGAACCTGCCCGTCAAAAAGAAAAAAAATGCACTCAAGTCAGGTCGGACAACTGAAAGAAGAAATAAATAAAATGTGTAGTAGATTTCAATTAAGCTCACGTTACACCTAAATAGCAACTTTAATAATTTCGTTTTGCTTCTTGTTCATAAGGCGTTTTTGCAAGCATCAAGGGAAGTGGACAACAAATATCAGGGCCCTATTTTGTAAAACGATTATCGTTGAAATTACTTCGTTTGCGTTAAAATGCGATTATGTTTAACGAGAATCGTTTAATTTTAACGATACTCGTTAGTTCTAACGACTGCCATATACCTATCGTTTAGCTTTCGTTTTATCGTTTCTTGATTTATAATATTTTTTTTTAAATTATTTATTTTAATTTTAGACATTCCTAATAGTCGAGAAGTTGGTTGCGCTTCAAAAAAAAAATGTTTTTTTCGGCTAAGCTTGGCAACATCTTTTGTACGCCTTTTTCGTTTTACTTAATCGCTTTTTGTCGTGACTATCGTATTCCTCAGTATCGTTGACTTGCCGCTCGTTTCGTAATACAAAATAGGGCCCAGGCGTGTTTTTTTTGCAAGTCCATATAGAATTGTAGAAAAAAAACGACATCGGGACTAAGCGCTTTACATGCAAATGCAACCAACTACTTAAATCTATACAGAGTTAGCTAAGACCAGATAATTTTCAAGAGTTAATCTAAGACCCGATAAAAAAGGTGATGCCAAACAGTTTATCTATATGTTATCGATAATTTGCTCAGAGACGTCAAAAGTGACGTCATACAATACAGCTCACAAATGTCATAGCGTACACAGTGCTTCCAGCTGTTTCGAAAAAAAGCTCCTAAATCCCGATGTGGTTTTTTTTTACAATTCTATATGGACTTGCGAAAAAAACACACCTATCATACCTGTTAGGCCAGGCGCGCACTTGCAATTTTTAGTTGCGAAACTGCTTGATGGTTCGAGCAACTAAAAAGTTTGTGTTTTGACACAAACAAAACGATTGCCTAAAATGAGTTCGCTATTTTATTGAACATATAATTATCTGCAGCTCTGCGCAGATATTCAACCAAATAGTTCATCTATTTTCTATAAGTAACCAAACAGTTCCGCAACTAAAAATTGATAGTGCGGGGCTAGCCTTATGGTTATCAAAAATCTACACAAAAATACTTGAAATTTATCAAACCAAATTAATGAATCAGTATTAAGGTGACTGAGTCTGACTGGACGGGCTGTAAGACACGAAAATAACAATTATTTTTTTGGAAATTGTTATTAATAAAGTTATCGAAAATTTAAATTTGTTCTGTCCTTATATGAAAACTTCTTATAAATGTCCAATTTCCCTAGATGAATGCAACTGTTTTAATATTAAGTGCGTTTTACTAGGTTTGTTTTTTTTTACAGCTTTAATAGGCGCCGATAAATAAAACGCATCGGGGCATAAAAAAAAACTTGGCAGCACTGTTCTGTGGAATGACATTTTAAAACAAAACAAATCTCATCTCTTTCTCATATCTTCTATCGAACATTTTTGACATTTCCATCCTTCGTCGCTATTAACAAATAAAATTGTGTCATACATCATAAAATTCATTTTTTCAATTGATAAAACAACCAAAAAATATTAACAATTAAAAAGTAAATCACCCATATTCCACAAGTCGTATTTTGTCTCGTACTCGTAGTCGAACTCGAACTCGTCTCGTATCAAATTCGTTATTCTTCAAGTCGTTGCGTACGAGAAGCTTAAAAAAAAACAACGTATATTGTCGCCCGTACGTAATTGTCAAAATCAATAAAATTGAATTGAAAAAGTCATTTGTTGTTTTTTCAATTAAATTATTTTATTTATAATGAAATTCTGATGGGCTCCATTGATTTGAAGTGGCTCTTCTTGTATTTTATTTGTTTTTTCTTTTTCTTTTTTGTTTGTACGAGTTAGACTAAGAGCTCACAGCAATTTGTGGGTGTGATTGATAGCAAAAAATAATTAGCATAATTAGATAGGCCTTTTATAGTTATTTACAAATGTGAAAGCCTTGCATACTCTAGTGGGAGCAATAGAGCATCAAGTATGCCGTTCTTTCCAAGTCCAAATAATTGTGATAAGAACCTTGCCAAAATGTAGAGTTAAGCCCCAGATTGAAAATATCGAGGTCCAAGACGTTTTACAGCAGTGACGTTTATTCGAAGGTACGCAGGTGTTCACCGCACACCCTACCAAAATCATCACATAAGTCACATTCCATATTTCATGTTCTCCATGTTCTCCTTATTCAAGCGCACCACGGCAATTCATTCAAATGCAATGGATGAAGAATACATTTTCAAGCAAAATAACAAAAATAGTACTCTAGGGTGTTCTCCTCATGTAAACGCACCGACCGACCTCCGAAACCAAGGTAAAGCACATCCACATCCACGCAAAAAAATGCAAAGAAGAGACAAAATGTGTATATATAAATCCAAAATTCTATATTCCTTGGTGTTCACCTTCATCGAGCGCACCACGATCCTTCATCCGAATGGATAGAGAATTCATTCTCACGCTACAATGTTCTCTCCATGTCAACGCACCGACGAAAGGCAAGGGCAACGCGACGTAAGGCAAATCAACATACAGAAACAACTCAAACTACAGAAAAGAAGACAAATTGGTTTGGTGTACGGTGTTCAACTTCATTAAGCGTACCATCCTCAATTCGGCATCGAGAGAGACAGTGAACTCTGATATGATTCATTTTCATTATGGAGTGCGAATTCATTGTATACCAGTTGTTGTTGTACACAAGGTCACAAGTGTACAACAGAACAACACACAACCAGGGTTCGGACTTCATAAATCGCAGATCGCAGTAAATTGGCAAAGAAATCGCAGTAAAGCCAAAATTTTCGCAGTAGAAATACATGTAGGATCAATTTGGCACCACTTATAGTCTAGTAGCACTATAATGAACAACTTTACCATTTCATCAGCTGTCAATCAACCTATAAAAGGAGATGTAATACAGAGCTCGGTCTCTTTTCTTTTCTACACGGCTCATCGTAAACTACCATTTGTTCAACGGAAGTCACAATAGACGTTTTGTACCTAATTAGCTATTTTTTCTTTTTTTGTAATTCTTTTTTTTAATTTTAATGAATTTGTTAAATAAACCTAATTATTTGAAAAGGTGACTTTTAATCCCACAAAAATTGGGGGCTCAACCGGGATTGATGTCCTACGTAATTTATTAAAATTAAATCGGTCAATTAAATCATTCTAAAAAAAAGTGATAAAAAAGACATTAAAAAAAAAAAAAAAAATCAATCCATTCGTTATTGTGAATGACCCATCGTGCTGCCGTTATTGCTGAGGAGTACCAACTGAGAGAAGCAGAAACAAGGTGTTGAGAGTAAAAAACAAAAAGGTATACAGTTCTTCAAGTGTTGCATCATATTTTTTCATACGGTAACGAGGTCCGTTAGTCATTAAAATAAGATTTTGCTAAAGTACAGATGAATAACTTCTTTGATATGGGTAGAAGAAACCGCAATCGCAATAGTACAGCAATGAATAATTCAGTGGATATATCTGATATGCTTCAGAATTTGGAAAGAAGAAGCAAGGAGTTAGACGATCGAGAAAACAAAGTGGTAGAAAAAGAAAATGGGCTTACGCGAGAGGTTGAAATTTCAATGTTGCAGGCAGAGGTAGAGTTTTTACGTAAAAGGAGTAGAGGAGCAGCTTCGTTTCAAGATGTGTCAAATGCGTTGCAAGAATTTAGTGGTGACGACGACTATACCGTTAGGTGTTGGGTAGATGATGTTGAAAGCGCCGCATCGCTTATGGAATGGACAGAGTTAGAAAGGTTATTGTTTGCAAAGAGACTTCTTACTGGGTCGGCAAGGCTTGCTGTTCGGTCAGAGAGTAAATTAGTGTCGTGGTCACTCTTAAAAGGGTTCTTGTTAGAAGAGTTTGCAGAGCATATGTCTAGTGCTGAGATCCATAGGAAGCTAGCTAATAGACGACAGGAAAAAGACGAGACAGTATCACAATATTTTTTAAAGATGAAAGAATTAGGTGCACGTGGTCGAATAGATGAAATTTCAATCATTCAATATGTTATCGATGGCATTAACGATTCCAAGACAAATAAAATCATGTTGTATGGTGCATCAAATTTAAAAGAGTTCAAAACGAAATTAGAAATTTACAAAACCTATTCAAGTAGACATTCCAATCCGCCCTCGTCAAATACAGGTTCTCTAACAGAGGGAAGAAAGACACGTGGAGCACCCTCAGGTTCAGCTTCTGTGTGTTATAATTGTGGAGCGAAAGGGCATAAGTCAAATGATTGCAAGAAGAAGGCAGATGGTCCAAAATGTTTTAAATGCAGGAAGTTTGGACATAAAGCTCCAGATTGTCCAGGTGATAATAATTCCGCCGCCAAGGTTGCTAATGTGTCTGAAAATTGTTCCAATGGGTCGCTTAAAAATATTTTTATATCTAACGTTGTAGAACCAGTCAGAGGATTATTAGATACAGGGAGTGAGGTTACTCTAATTAGGGCTGACGAGTACAAAAGAATAGGGTCTCCACTTTTAACTGGTGGACCCACTGAATTGAGAGGTTTGTCAGCAGCTACGGTAGAAACGTTAGGTTCTTTCGAGACAACTTTGATTATCGATAGACAGCCATTCGAAGCCAAGGTGCTGGTTATATCAGAGAAATATTTGTCTACGCCGATGTTAGTAGGTAGAAATGTGCTGCAAGATACGGAGCTAATCGTTACTGCAAATAATATAGAGGTTAAAAAAATAAAGTCGTTCTTAGAATGTTTTCAAGTAACCGAAGATGAAGAGAAACTTACTTTAAACGTCCAAAATAGCTCTTACAGGCAGCAGGTGGAAGATTTAGTAAGGCAATATGAGTCGGCTGAGGTTGTGGCCAGGAATTATGAAATGAACATCATTTTGAAAAGTGAGAAACCTATTTATGAAAAGCCTAGGAGGTTAGCACCCCTTGAAAAAGCCGTAGTTGATTCTCAAATAGCAGAATGGTTGCAAAAGGGTATAATACGGCCAAGTAGTTCGGAATTTGCGAGTCCCATTGTTCTCGCGAACAAAAAAGATGGAACCAAAAGACTATGTGTTGACTTTAGGAGGTTAAATAAGCAGATAGTAAGGAATCATCACCCTCTTCCTCTCATTGAAGACCAAATAGAAGAATTAAGTGGCGTGTGCGTTTTTAGTACTCTTGATCTAGAGAATGGATTTTTCCATGTAAATGTGGCGGAGGAGAGCAGGAAGTATACATCGTTCGTCACACCAGATGATCAATTCGAATTCTTAGTCATGCCGTTTGGGCTTTGCATATCCCCAATAGTATTCCAAAAATTTATCGATAAAGTCTTTAAGCCACTGATTAAAGAGAAAATAGTTTCAATTTATATTGACGACATCATAGTACGCGCTAAAGACTACGACGAGGCCTTGGTTAATCTTCAAAGAGTTCTTGAGTTAGCATCTAGCCATGGACTTCGTTTCAATTGGAAAAAATGCCAGTTTATGTGCACCAAAATAGAATATCTGGGATATATTATAGAAAATGGTCATTTGAGTCCTTCCGAACATAAAATTAAAGCCGTCAAATGCTTTCCTGAACCCAATAACGTGAAAGGTGTTCAAAGCTTTCTGGGTTTAGCGGGGTATTTTAGAAAATTCATCCCTAACTTCGGTATTCTAGCTAGACCCTTAAGTGATCTTTTACGAAAGGAGAATAAATTTGAATTTAAAGACGTGCATAAGGAAGCATTTTTGAATATAAAGAAGAGCTTATTAGACAAACCAACGTTAATGATCTATAATCCCAAAGCCGAGACCGAGTTGCATACGGATGCATCCAAATTTGGATTTGGTGCAATTTTAATGCAAAAGTCGAATATCGATTCCTTATTTCATCCGGTTTTTTACTACAGCAAGAAAACAACTCAATCTCAAGAGAAGTATAGCAGCTATGAACTTGAAGTTCTTGCCATAGTAAATGCTTTAAAAAAGCTACGAGTTTATCTACTAGGGCTTCAATTTAAGATTGTTACTGACTGTGCCGCTTTTAAGATGACTATGGAGAAGAAGGATCTTGCATCAAGGATTGCAGGATGGGCGTTATTGCTTCAAGAATATGACTACATTTTGGAACATAGAGCTGGAACGAGAATGAAGCATGTAGACGCATTAAGTCGAAATCCGATAGTTATGGTTGTAGGAAGTGAATTAATCGACAGAATAAAAGCTATGCAAAAGAAAGATGAAAGGATAGAAATTATTTTGAAGATTCTTGAAAATAACCCATATAAAAACTTTATTTCAGATAACGGAATCCTCTATGAAGAAAACAGCCAAGGAGAAAAGCTACTTTGCGTACCCAAAGGATTGCAGAAAGAATTAATTAAAAGCGTGCATGACAACGGCCACTTCGCAGCTAGAAAAATGGAGGATATTATAAAAAGGGACTATTCGATCCCGAACCTACGAGAAAAATCCGAAAATTGTCGACAGACCTGTATCCAGTGCATTTTGGCAGAAAGAAAGACGGGAAAAGCCGAAGGATTCTTGAATCCTATTCCAAAAGAGGATCGCCCTTTGCATACCTACCATCTGGACCATGTTGGACCACTAACTACCACATCGAAGCAATACAAGTATATTTTTACAGTAATTGATGGCTTTAGTAAGTTTGTTTGGATTTATCCAGTGAAAACCTTATCTACAGCCGAAGTCTTGCAAAAACTGGAATTTCAGAGTTCTAGTTTTGGCAACCCACATCGTTTTATTACGGATAGAGGAACTGCCTTCACATCCAACAACTTTTCTGATTACTGCAAGGATCAAAACATTCAACATACTATCATTACTACAGGTGTTCCACGAGGCAATGGCCAAGTTGAGAGAATGCATCGAAGCATCATACCTATTTTGACTAAATTATCGACTAACAAACCTGATCATTGGTATACTTTTACTAATAAAGTTCAAATTTTTCTTAACAGCAGCCTCAACAGAAGCATAGGAAGAAGCCCCTTTGAGGTGATGTTTGGAGTAAGAATGCGCAACAAAGATGACGTCAGGATTGCCGAAGTAATTGCCACAGAGATGATAGAAGCATTTGACGAGGAGAGAAACGATATGAGAGACGAAGCCAGGCACCAAATCTCCATTGTGCAACAGGAGAATCAACGAACTTTCAATAAGAAGAGAAAACTCGCTCATCAGTATAAACCAGGAGATTTGGTTGCGATTAAACGAACCCAGTTTGGAAACGCTATCAAAATTACAAACAAATTCTATGGACCTTATAGAATAACGAACGTTGGACTTAACAATCGTTACAATGTGGAAAAAATCGGAGAAACAGAAGGACCAAAGAAAACATGCAGCAGCGCCGATAACATGAAACCATGGATGGGCTTCGAGGATTCTACTGATGACGATGAAGATTATGATTAAAAATGTTATCCCTTTCTCTAAAAACAAACATAACCTTTCTAATTTTCAGCCTATTTACCTAACCTTTCAAATGATAAACCATGAACTAACATTATCTCTGCTTACAGATTTAAGAAGTTGATTCAGAGAAGTACCTACCCAACTAAAACTAATGAGTGAATTTTAAGATGCAATTTTAGAAGCGCAATACCTACCCACATCACTTGATGCAAACTAATACTACCTCTTAGATGGCCTTCACTACCAGAGACGCTCAACACGACCCCACACCAAAAGAGACCAATATGCGAAGAAGAAGGCTACACCAGAGAACTACCTTAGATGACTATTAGACCACACAACTGCCAGAGATGACCAGAGACGACGAAAGACGAAGAATATATCCTAGAAGACCACTTTCACTAGAGATGATTAGAGACGATCACTACTACCAGAGACGATTATACCACCAGAGATGACCAACACTACCGATGATGACCTTATCTACCAGGGATTACTACCAAAGACGATGAGAATACCAGAGACGATCATTGACTACCAGATGTGGCCAAATTCCTAAGATGACCGATTTAAAACTTCACCGAGACGTTGAATTGCAGGATGGCCGAGTTTGTAGGATCAATTTGGCACCACTTATAGTCTAGTAGCACTATAATGAACAACTTTACCATTTCATCAGCTGTCAATCAACCTATAAAAGGAGATGTAATACAGAGCTCGGTCTCTTTTCTTTTCTACACGGCTCATCGTAAACTACCATTTGTTCAACGGAAGTCACAATAGACGTTTTGTACCTAATTAGCTATTTTTTCTTTTTTTGTAATTCTTTTTTTTAATTTTAATGAATTTGTTAAATAAACCTAATTATTTGAAAAGGTGACTTTTAATCCCACATACATATATTTTTTTGATTAGGTAACAACAAATTATAAAAAAAGGAACCAAAGTTAAATCACATTTAAATCATCGTTGATTGTTAAAACAATATAAGTGATGTTTGTTTTAATTTTTACGGAAAAAAAACATATTAAAAAATCCTTAAAAATCGAAACACTCTAATAGGATTTTTGGGTTAAAAAAATGACAGTGACTACAAGGCCAAAAATGTAGGATTTTTTGTATCTCCTGTAAAAAAATTAAAATTTCAGTTATGTTGTTTTAACAATCAGCGATTCATTTACATAGTATTTGTTAACAAATATACTCTTACTCTATAATGAAAATGTATAGTTTTAGCAAAAATATATGAAGCTAGGTAATCAAAATAAATTTACCATCTACAAATTTGTACTTTTCGAAGCAAGAACAAATTAAAGAATAGTAGAACTAAAAACGTATATAGCTGACAAGACCTGCACTAAAGAGACAAGAATCTTTTTGAATTTTGACATTTTGAAACAATTTCATATTCAAACAAAATCTGAAGAATCGTTCTGGTCTTTCCGTAAAAAAATTTCCCAACGGCTTCGAATACCGTAAAAGTTCCTATGGTCCGTTTTTTGATTTTGTGAAGCTTGAGAATGAACTTACTGTGTTTTTTAAACTTACTCAGTCACAATTCAAAAATATTTCCATTAAGGACATTCCAAAAATACTCGATAATATGGAACTAAAAGACTTTTTTTCGGAAATTTTTAAACTAAGCTCACTAATCTTGACGATTCCAGTATCAAGTAGCTCTGTCGAGCGATCTTTTTCTGTCCTTAAGTGCATAAAATCATATGCCAGAAATAAAATGCTAGAAAACAGATTGTCAGAACTGGCAATTATTTCTATAGAAAAATCATTTCTTAAGGAAATTAAAGCAAAAAATATTTTTTATGATTATGTTCTACAAGTTTATTTTTGAAGAAATCCCGTCGAATCGACCTTTATATACAAGTAAACATCTGTTGGACTGCGTTAACTTTACTAATTACTAAACTACTAAACAACACAAAAAAAACAAAAAAAAAATAAATATACAAAAAAATATAAAAAATAAAAACAAAAACAAAATAACAAAAAAAAAAAAAAAAAATGTAATGGGATGGTTGTCTATTACGTCCTCGTCGTGATTCTGGATTAAAACTTAAAATAGATAAATGATTAGAAAAAAAAAATACTGAAACCACCACGGCACGTCACTGTTTTACGGACATCCTTCTGCCTGCCAGACGCAATAAGAATATGCTACTTCTTACACTAAGAAGGCCACCTTCAAAACGTCTTGGACCTCGATATTTGCAATCAGGGCACTTAGCTCTTCATTTTGAAGTTATGCCAAATTTTGTATCCCAATTTTTTTAGACTTTGGAAAGGACTGCATACTTAATGCACTATAATGCACTATTGCACCCACTAGAGCATGCAAGACTTTCACATTTGTAAATAACTATCTATAAAAGGTCTATTCTAATTATGCTAATTATTTTTTGTTATCAATCACACCCAAAAATTGCTTTGGGCTCTCGGTCTAAGTGGTGTTACTGGCTTGTGAATACTCGTTATATTTTTGGACTATGTCAGTTTCATCTTCAGTATTTATCGTGTCGATTACAGGAGGAGGCTGAAAAACTCCAATGTTTGATCCGTGTGGATTAACAATTTAAATTTAAAATGTTAGCAATGTAGTTCTCAAATTTGCTCTAGCATATGGTTGTAATTTCACCACCCCTGTGCCTTTAAATTGCTGTTTATTGTAATGCAGTTTCTGTTTTAACTAAATACTTTTGATCATTGCAGACCTACAGAGGCATGAATTACAATTTGTTAAATATTTCTTACTTTAAAACAAGTTGGACCATTTCGGTCCGCCCAAAACTGTTAATTATTTGCTTTGAGTTTTCCACTCTTCCTATGGCCCCTTGCTACCTCCAAATTTTCTTCCAATGCACAAACCAATGCCTCAAATTGAGAACGATTTATTATTTTACTAAACATGAACGCGTTAATAATGTTGAGTCCAAATAATAAACCAATACAAAATGTGCTTTAAAAAATTTGGTGGTGCAACAGCTCGAAGTGAACCAGGATCTATAGTGACTTACAATTCTCAACCATTCCTGTGTGCGTGTTACCAGGAACGGAGGGTTCCTAAAATTTTCTGCCGATTCCGAACGGCAAATGTGCAGCACTTTCCAAGACAAGAGATATACTCTTAGAGGATTTGTCAATTCGTTGCAAGAGGCATTACACTCCTGAAAAACAACCATTTTGCCAAGAGGTACCAATGTACTTACATTAACTTTTTGTCCATTTTTATCGAAAAAAAACAAGTCTCGTCTAGAAAATTTAATACGAGTAAAAAAGTACACAAATACGACTTCAAGTAAATCGAATACGAGATTCGGAATAACGATAAAATACGAATAGTCGTATGCGATGTTTTGCGTTTCCCGATATTAGTACAAGTGAAGTCGAATGTACGACTTCTGGAATACCAACATACGACTATAGTCGAATACGAGTCATAAATACGAGTTTCAGAATACGGGTGAATGTCATTTAATGTTGTGGGAAAAAATATACATATGTATGTACCTATGTATATTGAAAAAAAAAAGTTAATTCACACTTCTTTGACGATTGTGGCTTTGGGTTATGGGTAAATTCCACCTTCATTGCGTCCCATTGTTGCACCGGAATGGAAAAAGTTGATACGCACATACGTATACTCTCATTCCACCGATTGTGATGTATTTTTTTAGAGTGGTAAAGCACAAACAACTTTCGAAATCCAGATTTAGGAAAACTCTATTTAAAAATTAACTTATTTTCTTATATAAAATCAAGTGTGCAAATCTGCCTGTTTAATTTACATATTTCAAGAAAACAATCTCTAGTAAAAAAATGGATGCGGTTCAACATGAAATAGTAAATTAGACGGCCCTATCGAGGTAACCGTGTCGCAGCGGAATTCTCTCCGATTTTCGATCGAAGACATTTTGCTTCAAGGTATTTCTCCGATCAGCTGTTCGGAAATTCTGTCCGACGAAATTCAACGCATGCATTTGTGCCCGATGAAACACTTCTAATGGTCTTATTTTTGATACATACAAACAAAATTTTCTCCGAAATCCTCCGACAAATTCTTGTTGCGGAAAGTGTTTTCTTTTTAAAGAAATAGTTAATTAAAATGTAAGTATTAAAGAAATTTACGTTAACTTGTGTTACCTATTTATAATAGACTTCTGTTCTTAGGCAGAACGAAAAAACAAGTTCACACCAATATGAGCGGATTACACTAAAAGGACAATAGAAATTGTAGCTGTGTTTGAGAAGATCTGGCCCAATCAGTTAAAGTAATTCGGATCGATGTTTGGATGGAAAAAAAGTATGATCGTGACTTTTGTTTTGTTTATTGATCCATTTCCATTGTGATTAAAGTACCTATTAGTCAAATAAATATAAAATATTGTTTTTTTTTTTTCAATTTGTAATAATTCCAAGAAAATATAGGTATTTTTTTCACATGGCTTATGTTTCGTCTTAAGACTTTTCCATCTTTCATTTTAGCAGTTACTTCATTAGGCATTCGTTCAATTACCTCGAATTCAGTTGGTATAAAAGTTGGTGTCAACTTATTTTGCGATACCATGTTGCGAACAAACACTTTGTCTCCAACTTTAATGTCACTTTGTTTTGCACAACGTTTCATATCTGCTAATGTCTAAATCTTGTGCTTCAGAATCAATGGATTCTGCATCTATATCCTGAACAGAAGGAATTTTGTCTCTTATCGACCTATTTTATTTATGAATTTAATTTCTTGATATCTCGAATAGTAATCGATTATCACAAAAACGAAGTCTTGATTTGGAAGTGGACCCAGCAGATCCATAGCTACACATTGCCAAGGTCCGTCTGGAAATGCATGGCGTATCATAGGCACTGGAGGAGCAGGTCGGGAAACTAATAACATTCACGTCAGCTTTTTACCAAATTTGTGACGCCTCTGTCCATTGAAGGCCACCAAACTTTTGCTCGAAGTCTTTTTTTCATAATTGTTTCTTCTGGATGTGCAAGATTTAAGACTCTAGTTCTCAGGGTAACAGGAATTATAATACGAGAACCTCGCAAAAGAATATTTCCCAAAGAGCATAGTTCCCACTTAAATGGAAAATATTTATTTTTAGATACCGGCCTCCACTTATTGTGTTTTGTATTTTCTACAGCCTCCATTAGTTCCTTATCCGTTATGCTGGTGAGTGCTATGTCAGTTATTGTAATTTGTAAGTGCTTGTGGAACCGTTGCTTCTATTATAGCATAAATATTCTGTTCGCAGAGGCTGTCGAATGAACTCTCGTCTTCAATCTTACAGAGTCGCGAAAGTGAATCAGCGATGTTATATTTTCCTGGTTGGTAAACAATTTTAAACTTGAATGATTGAAGTCTAAGTACCCATCTTTCAATTCGGGCTGGTGGTTTGGATGTTGTCTTAAAAATGGCTTCTAATGGTTTGTGATCAGTAACTAGCTCAAACTCAATTCCAGCAAGATAGTAATAGAAACGCTCCGTTGCCCAGACTAATGCCAAACTTTCCTTTTCAGTTTGGGAGTATCGTCTTTCAGTTGGTGAAAGACTTTTGCTAGCAAAAGAAATGACTCTCGGACTATTTTCTTGAAACTGAAGTAGTACAGCTCCCAGGGCAACCGGACTTGCATGTGCTATTAATCGAGTGCGATATTTTAAGTTGAAATAGGAAAGTGTCGATATTTTTGCCAAGGCATCTTTTAACTTTTGGAACGATTGTTGTTGATCATTACCCCACACAAATTTAATATCTTTTTTTACCAATCTCCATAACGGTTCTGTAACGTCTGCCAAATCTGGAATAAATTTTCCCAAATAAGTAACCAATCCCAAAAAACTCCTGGTTTCTTCTTTAGAAGTAGGTGGCCGAAATTCTACTACACTTCTGACTTTTTCAGGATCGGCCGAAATCCCAGTACTTGAAAGAATATGACCCAAGAATTTAAGTTTCTTGACTTTAAAAAGACATTTTTGTTTGTTTAGAGTAACGTTCATGTCCCGAAAAATATTAAGAACATTTCCAAGTTCTTTATTATGTTCTTCTTCTGAAAGTCCGAAAATTATTATGTCATCCAAGTAATTCAGAGTATTTCGGCATGATAATAAAATGCTTTCCATCGTCTTTTGAAATATTTCTGGAGCTGAATTTACTCCGAACAGCAACCTTTTGTATCGAAATAAACCCTTATGAGTTATAAAGGTTGTAATTTCTCAAATCTCCTCAGCAAGCTCCAACTGATGATATGCATTTTTCAAATCTAAGTGAGAAAAATATTGAGCTCCTTTTAATTTTGTCATTAAAGAGTCAAAGGTTGGAAGAGGATAATTTTCTCTCCGAATAGCAAATTAGCTTGGCGCATGTCTATACATAAACGAATATCACCGTTTTCCTTAAAAGCAATTACAATTGGTGAAATCCATGAACTTGGTTTTTGAACTGGCTCAATTATATGCAACTCCATCGCTTCTTTAAGTTTGGCATCTACATACCTTATCCTCCAACGCTGATGGTATTCGTCGCATTGGCTGTTGCACTGGCCTTACGGACCTATCAATTGATAAGTTAATGAGAATGTCCTTTATTTTTGGAAATGGTTGTAAGATCTCAACTTTATTAACATCAACACCAAGTTTCAAGACACCTAGCTTAATAGCAGTTTCTCGGCCCAGGAGAGATTGTTTGGCATTTCTTATTACATAAAAAGTTGCAATCATTTCTCTCTGTTTTTTTTTACACTTATTGGTGCTTCAAAAATAAATTTAACTTCTAGTAAATCGTCACCGGCGTATGCTCTAAATCGGTTTTCAGATTTTGTTCGCAAGCTTCCCAAAATCGCAGAATTTGATTCAAATTTCTTCCAATCTTTTTCACTTAGCAAATTGAAATTCGAACCAGAATCAATGAGCATAAGCAACTTAGTTCCAGCAATATAACAAAAAATGTTTTCACTCATCGGTTCATTAAAATCATCCGTAACTTGGAAACAATCAGTCATTAGAGTTTTTTTCTATTCTTATCGTTATAATTGACGTCTTCTTCATCAATAAACTGAATTTTTGAAGTTTCAGTTCGCCGACGCTTAAAACTTGAATTGTTATATGATGCGTCCTTGCGTCTGGCTGATTTTGTTTTACACATTTTTGAAAAATGGCCCAGGAATCCACACTTGTTACACTTAGAATTTTTAGCAGGACATAGTTGGTTGTCACCCAGATGGTCCATCCTTCCGCACCTAAAACATTCTTTACCAAGCCCTGAAAACTTGTTAACAAATACCTTATTGACGTCATTGGATAAAATAGAATATGTCATAGAATCTGTTTGACATTTAATCTGTTCATGTACCAGACACATTGCTAAAATTTCGTCTAAAGTATGTTCTTTTTCTAAAAGTCGTTTCTTAAGATCTCCTGTTGCCCACACATCTATAATTTTGTCTTTTAGGTTTATATTTGAAATTTCTTGTTGTGTATTTCCAAATGAACACTTAGATACTTGATTTCTAAGTCTAATTATAAATTTGTTAAAACTCTCTCCTTCCTCTGGTTTAAGTGTTCTAAATAAATGTCTTTCAAATGTTGAATTGCGTTTAGGAGAAAAATAATTATTTAACTTTCCAACCAGAATTGTAAAGACATCTTCATTTGCATCTTTCGCAACTTCTTCAATTAGTGCACCAGAGATATTAAAAATTACCTCTTGAAGTTGAGGTCCACCAAAATGAAAAGTTTATTTTTTTTCTTATGAGGATCAATAATTTCTTCAGATTTGAGAATAATTCAAAACTTCGGTACCATTTCTCCCACTCTAATCGAATCAAAGTTTTATCGATGACTTCGCATAAAAATGGTTTTATGATCGCATCACTCATTTTGTATTGATTTTATATTTGCATCAACTTTTTTGCAATTCACCGTTTTCCTAGTACATATTTAAAATCCAAAATAGGAAAAAAAATGTTAATGATTTTCAATATTATATATTTACATATGCTTGTATATTTATGTATATATATAAATATTTCAGAAAATATTTTTATTTTTCACAATTTTTTTTTTATTTGCATTAACTTTTTTGCAGTTTTTAACTAATTTTTTGTTATTGCATCAACTTTTTTGCAATCCAACATTTTGCATCAACTTTTTTGCAAATTTTCATTTTCTATTTGCATCAACTTTTTTACAAATTTTTATTTTCAATTTTGCATAAACTTTTTTGCATTTCTTAAATGATTACTTTTATTTGTTCTTTATCTTTAGTTATATTATATTTACCTCGTCGCCAATGTAATAATCCCAAGAATCTAATTTAATTAAAACACGTCTGATTAGTTGGAATATATTAACAAGAATAAATATTTATTGTTCAATATACATAATTAATTATAGAGACATATCGTTCTACGATAATTATTTATTTTACTAAAATAGCAAGTATTATTTATTGGCAAGTATTATTTGTAGGAACGGATCTCCACACAATTTATTCTTTATTATTCTTTTATGAAAATAGGTAGGGGACTTTATTCGATAGTTTTGATTTAAAAATCGGTGCATCTAATTATTACATTTCTTAAAAACGTTAGCGCATTAAAATTAAAAAAAATACTTTTTATAAACAATAAATTACACTCTCTCACGAATATGTCATGGTTTAAAATGCTTATGGTGTTTATTTTATAAAAAATTATCGAAAATATATTGCATTTTTGATATATCGGTTAATTAGCACATCTGTCTGAAATTTATATCCATCGCAATGCGTCGTTGGATTTCTGTAAAATTTCTTCCGATGAAAGCTACTACGAACCGAAATTGAATTTCCGAAGAATGATGCATTGCGGAGAAAGTTCCGCTCCGACGGTTATTCGATAGGGCCGAGAAAGCCCATATTGCTCTAATCAAAATATGTATAGAAAACATTAAGATTTTTTGTGAAATAATAGAAAATTCACTTATGTTCAATTTCAATAACAAACACTTAATGCACTTTTATCAAAAATCCTCTTAAATTTTATCAGACTCTTAAATGTTTTTTTAGTTTCACCAATCTATAAAAGGGAAATTTTTGTTAAAATTGAGTTCTCTTCATATCACTGGAAAAAAGAAATTGCTTTTTTCTTTCTAAAAAGCCAAATGTATGAGAAAAAATGAGAAACCGTTGTGTTGAAACAAATGCAAAAACAAAAACGAAACGTGGCACAAAATCGTTAAGTTATAACCACCTAATTTATTTTTTATTGCACTGATATAAATATTCTAAATAAAAAAGAGATCATTCAAATACTTAATATTAACCTATTCATTTTGTATCTTCAAAAATTAAAAACTAAAATGTTACAAGACAATCATGCTTATTTTGAGATTCGAACGAATAGCTAATTCGATAGAATAGATATTTTTATTCGAATAAACTTTGCATATTTTGACATTCGAGCGAAAATTGTTCATTGTCGAATGATTGAATAAAATGAACCTCAATGAAATTCATTTCCTAAATCAGCTGTTTGAAATTTACAGACATTTCTATCTGATTTAGTATAACCAAACAGTTTTTTTTTATGATTTTTATTTAAAAAAAAATTATGGTCTAAAAATATAAAAATAATACTTTTTTTTAATGCTAACGGCCCGGTAAAGTTTAAATTTGAAAAACATCAATAAAACTGACATTTTAAAATTTGGGAGCATTTAGAAAACAGTTTGGCAAGTTTATTAATATCAAAAAACAAAGTAAAATAACTTCTCTGTATAATAAAATACTTGATTTATGTTTTAATTTTCATGTAAACTAAATTGTTTTAGGAATTGATAAACAAAAAAAGAAGGCAACTTCAAAGCCTATTTAATTTACACATACAGTGGATCAAAAAACAAATCGGACATACAAGTTTTTTCTCTTTAAATCACAAAATAAAATTGATGAAGGTTTGAACATAGCGTATTTCTGCATTTATACATAGTTTTTACTATAAACTCTGGATATTACAGTTTTATTAACAAATTGTCATCGAAATTTAATTTAAAAGAAAACTATCGCAAATTTAATATCAAAAAAGAAATCGGACACTCTGTGGTATACTCATTTTTTTTGTTTTTAATGGGACAAATATAACACTTTTAGGTTCTTAAAATTCCGTTACATATGTCAGATGTTTATTCAATTTGAATTGTATGCGTTATTAGTTATTATTAATAAGGTCAAAATGGAAGAACAATGTTGATATACAACGTTAGAAGTGCGAAAAATAGTGATAAAACATTTTTAAAAAGGTAGCTCTGTACGTGCTATTGCAGAAATGGTAAAAAGAAGCAAGTCTACGGTAGGAGACATCCAGCCCTATCAGGAGTTTCGCCCGAATAACCTTACACCCGAAATATTTTTTCATCTCTGTGATGAAAACAGATAATAAAATCTGAGCCTCCTTCTTTCTTTTATAAAAAAAAAGCTCAAAGTGTGAGCGATTTTGCAATTATCCGTTAAAATTTAGGCCACTGATTGCAATGATGCTATTTTCAATCCTTCTCCAATCGATTTATTAAAAAAAAATCTCAGGAGTACTTCTCTGCCGTGAACTAAGAAGTTGGGACAGAAGTTGATTTCTTTTTTTTTTCCTTAAAGTTTTCTTATCACATTTTGTTCTTTTTTTTTAATATTTATATGCACATGGAAGAAAACAACGCCTCCAATATGCATTTTTTTTGTAATGTTTTTTTTTTTATATAAATAAAATTGATCTAATGGATTAAAAACATGAATGTTATGTGTTAGAATCGGATACACAAAATTTCCCTCTCCGTTTTTCAGCATTGTGGCTATTCGTGTTCGGAAAACAAACCAACCTAACAACCTTTTAGTTTTGACAACCGAAAAGCGACGAATAAAAAAAGTTGGTTTTTATATTTTTGTTTACGAAGAATAATTTAATTAAGAAATATAAATAAAAAACTTAAAAAAAATCATTAAAGATATTAAACTGCAAAATATAGCCATGCATGTGTTATTACTTGCGGAAGAAGAAGAGGAAGAGGCAACACTAAGTCGAACTGTTCGGAGGGAGTTAAGAGATCACTCCAATCCGTTGCAGTTACCTGAACCATTGTAAGAATGGAAATGCATTTTCAATTTCATTTACTCTAAATATAAATAATTTTCAGATTTCAACAGCTCTATAGAGTAAACACGGCAGCTTTTACTTATTTGCTGGAGATCTTATCGACCGCATTACCCTTAAAAGTGCAATCCTTTGGAATTCCACCCATTGTTAAACTTTCCGCTTGTTTGCGGTTTTTTTCAGAGGGTGGATACCAAAAAGGTTTCGGTAATGATTATCAGGTTGGATTAGCACAATCATCAAACAATAAGTGATCCAAAATCCAAAATGGAGACTGACTATTTGCAGAACGACGTTAATGTATGGCTGTTAGGTTGTTATTCAAAACTTTACTATTTTAAAAATTTAATTCGATTTTGTTGCTAGGAGATGCCGGGTACCCCTTGGAGCCATGGATTTTAACTCCATTCAGAACTCCTGAGAGTAATTCTGCAGCGGAAAAATTTAACGAAGCTCATTCGCGGTGCCGAAATATTATAAAAAGAACAAACGGCGTTCTTAAGAACAGGTGGAGATGCCTTTTAGTTGCAAGGGAATTGCACTTACTTACTTACTTACGATGGCGCCACTAGAGCGTGGTGCTCCTGGGCCTTGCTTAGTATGCCCCTCCAGCCGACTCGATCGCTAGCCTGCCGTCTCCAATTTCGCACTCCAAGTTGTCGGAGGTCTCCTTCTACTTGGTCGCTCCATCGAAGATGAGGTCTACCTTGGCTTCTGACTCCCTCGGGTTTGGCGTTGAAGACTTTACGAGCTGGAGCGTCGTTGTCCATTCGCTCTACATGGCCCAGCCATCTTAGTCGTTGAATTCGAATTTTTCTGGCTAGGCTTATGTCGCTGTACAGTTCGTATAGTTCGTCGTTGTATCTTCTTCGCCAAATGTTGTTTTCTCGATTTACGCAGACAGGGCCATAGATCGTACGCAGAACTTTTCTCTCGAAGACTCCAAGTGATTTTTCATCCGATTGGGAGAGGGTCCATGCTTCTGCACCATATAGCAGGACCGGGATAATTAGTGTTTTATAGAGTGTCACCTTGGTTCTTCTCGATAGGGCTTTATTCCTCAATTGCTTACTCAGCCCAAAGAAACAGCGATTAGCAAGAGTTAGTCTGCGTTTGATTTCGGCGCTGATGTTGTTGCCTGAGTTTACAGCAGTGCCCAGGTAGACAAATTCACTGACTACCTCGAAGTTATACCTATCAATGGTCACGTTCTGACCCAGTCGGTGGTGGGATTGGACTTTTGTTGATGAAAGCATATACTTCGTCTTGCCCTCGTTTATTTTCAGTCCCATTCTGCTTGCTGCTGACTCCATTGTAGTGAATGCACCGGTTACTGCTCGCTTTGTTCTTCCTATCACGTCAATGTCGTCCGCAAACCCAAGTAATTGTGTCGATTTATTGAAGATGGTGCCTGATGTGCTTGCATGGGTGTTTCGTATGACATTTTCAAGCACAATGTTAAAACAGCTGCATGACAGTGCGTCACCTTGTCTTAGCCCTTTGGTGGTTTCGAAGGATTCAGTGAAGTCCCTACCAACTTTGACGGAACAGCGAGCATTTTCCAACGTCATCCTGATAAGGCGTATCAGTTTAGCAGGGATTCCAAAGTTGGACATGGTACGATAAAGTTCAGCTCTATTAACACTGTCGTAGGCTGCTTTAAAATCGACAAACAGGTGGTGGGTATCGATGTTATATTCTTGGGTTTTTTCCAGGATCTGGCGCAATGTGAATATTTGGTCAGTTGTAGATTTTCCAGGTCTGAAGCCGCATTGGTAAGGACCTACATATAAGATCATCAGCAAAGGGCTTGAAACGTTCACATAAAACGCTGGACAGGATCTTATAGGCGATGCTTAAAAGACTTATGCCTCTATAGTTGGCGCAGAGTAGGCGGTCTCCTTTTTTGTGGATCGGGTAGATGGTACTGAGATTCCATTCATCGGGCATACTTTCCTCCGACCATATTTTGCAGATGAGTTGGTGTATGCTCCTGACCAGGTCATCTCCAGCATGCTTAAAAAGCTCCGCTTGTAGACCATCGCATCCAGCTGCTTTGTTCATCTTTAGTCTGTTGATGGCTACTTTGATTTCATTTTGGTCGGGTGGATATAACTCATGGACGTCATCTAGATTCGCTGGTACAAGTTGATTTTGGGCGGGATTTTGACTGTCATCGCCATTAAGCAACTGGTTAAAGTAGTCTCTCCAGATGGCTAACATCGCCTGCGTTTCCACTATGGTATTTCCATCCTGATCTTTGCAGGGCCCAGGGCGGTTTGTGAAACCTGATGTAGACTGTTTTATTTTTCTGTAGAAGTTCCGCACCTCTTTTCTGCAAAAACATCTCTGCATCTCCTCGACTTCGCGTTGCTGGTGTTCTTTTTTCTTCTTCCTGAGTAGGCGTTTCTCCTCTTTCCTTCGCTCAACATAGAGATTTCTTGATGCTCTAGTATCTCTCTGGAGCCACGACTTGTATGCCTCCGTTTTGGCTTTGTTTGCCTGAGCACATTCGGAGTCGAACCAGGGGTTTCTGGCGGGAAGGCGTGAGAAGCCCAACACATCTGACGCAGCACTTCTTATAGCTTGTTGACATAGCTGCCATTGTTCTTCCGGGTTCATATCATCAGTCGAAGGATTTCTCGCAAGCTCAAGGGATACGCGGTCGGCATAGGCAGCGGCGGTCTCTTCCGATTGAAGTCGCCCAACATTGAATTTCCTCGGCGTAGTCGGTGTTCGCCTAAGAACTTCCATGGAGATTCGTACTCTAAGGGAATTGCACTATTCGCCCGTAAATGTTTGTGTAGCACTCCATAACATTTGCATTAGCTATAAAAGTGACATAGCTTTCGATATTGAAGAACTTTTAAATGAAGTTGAAAATGTTCAAGGAACTGAATCAAGTTCTAGCTACCTTACTGCAGGACAGCGCATTCGTAATGACATTGCAAATACACTATAATAAAAAATAAATAAACAATTGAGTTATAAATTATATGAAACTTTTTGTTTTAATAGAACTTTTACCTTAAACTAGGATATACATATGTATATAAAAGACTTTTAGTTGCAAATTCACAGCTTTTGGTAAAAAAAATAAATACAAAAAAAATATCAAGTTTGACAAAAAATAAAACTATTTCAATACTCATAACAAAAAAAAAAAAAAACAAAACAAAAAAAGTAAGTTATTCAACTAACAAAAGAAAACTTAAAAAAATAACTTAGCAAAGAAACATTTACATATTTTCTTTTTCTTTAATATGTTTGATTTTTAATTCTCCAAGTTCGATTTGTTTTTGATTTTTTTTAATTTTTGATTCAATTTCAGCTTTTTGCAACTTCTCCATTTCATAGTTGTGTTCTTTTTGCTGATACTGGATATTATCTAATGATCGGTACATGTTTTTATGCTGGTTTCCATCTTCTTATTATGTTCTTTGAACACATCGATAGCCTCACCAACCTTTGCACAAAGAGCTTTTTGGACTTCCAGTTCGTCCATTTTTTAAACGCCATCAGTACTGCTTAATGCAAGCATTTGTAACAATATTTCTTTTCTCTTCGGGTTTTTTCACCTTTAGACACTGGGAAACATCAGCTTGTCACAGTCATCAATTAACGTGGTGTTAGTTGTTAGTAAATAAATATACATACGTACATATAGCCTAACACTCTACTAAAAAACGATCTACTATCTGTAGCTACAAAAATAACTACAAGTCAAATAATACTAGCTATAAAAACAATAAAGTTACGAGTAGTTTCGAATACTTAATGGGAACGCCCATACAACCTGTGCTTAAGTGTAAGCTTTGAGTAACTTAAATCATGGTTTATATTAGCCTCATGTTTCATACGTGTCAAAGGCTTATTGAGACCATAATTGGTACGGTGGAAGTCTATATGAAAAATTTCAGAGTTCCGAGAACTGTGGCTTTTAGCTTTAAAATGAATTTGTTCTAGAAGAACCGGTGAATCTATGGAAACAACCAAGAGCTGGTGTAAAAACATAACATCGCTGACTTTCCGGCGTTTTTCTAGAGAATTCATGTTTAAAAGAAGAAGGCGACTGCTGTATGGAGGAAGATGATTTGGGTCACTCCAATTAAGATGACTTAATGCGAAGCGTACATACTTACGTTGGACAGATTCGATTCGATTCGATCAATGTGTGTTGAGTAAAGTGGCGACCATACAGAACTAGTTTATTCTAATTGGGGACGAATAAAGGTGTTGTACAACGAAGATGTTACAAGACTACAAGAAAATTCCTTACTCCAACGCTTAATAAATCCAAGCATTGAGTTTGCTTTACTGACAATTTTCTCAATGTGGAGTGAAAAGTCTAGATTTTGCGAGACGTGAACGCCCA
This sequence comes from Chrysotoxum bicinctum, assembly GCA_911387755.1. NCBI lineage: Eukaryota > Metazoa > Arthropoda > Insecta > Diptera > Syrphidae > Chrysotoxum > Chrysotoxum bicinctum. Next base: position 127,258,842 of record OU426989.1, on the reverse strand, counting down.
GGTCGCATGTTGTTTCTACCTTACTTAGAATGGCTTGATTTATGCTGTAATTGTAACATATTGGGTTTTTTCTTTTAAGAAGGACATTGATTGGCACTTTGAAACATTTAGAAAAAGATTGTTATATGAGCACCATTCAGAAAACATATTTATGTCATTTTGAAGAGAAACACAATCAGATTGGCTTCTGATGATTTTAAATAATTTAATATCATCTGCGTAGATAAGAACCCTACATGATTTTACAATTGAAACAACATCATTGATTGATACTATGAAAAGAAGTGGACCAAGGTGACTACCTTGTGGAACACCAGAGATTAATTGGATCAGAAACGATTCGTCCAAAAAGAACTTGGTATGTCCTTCCCTTCAAATAAGGCCTGATCCATTGAACGAATGCAGAAGGGAATCCAAGAGATGAAAGCTTAAATAAAATTAGACTATGAGACAACTTGTCGAAGGCTTTACTGAAATCTGTATAAATGCAGTCAACTTGATGACCATCCTCGATAGTTTTATTTGTAAACGACGTGAATTCAACGAGATTAGTAACAGTAGATTTCTTTTTCATAAACCCATGTTGCTCGCTCGCAAGGAAAGGTTTGCAGCTGAAATAAAAACTCTTAAATATGATAGCTTCGAATAGTTTCGGTAAGCAAGAAAGTTTGGCTATTGGTCTATAATTAGAAATATCACCGCGATTTCCTTTTTTGTGAATAGGTATAATGAATGAATTTTTCCAAATGTTTGGAGAAAACGGCTTGTTTTAGGGAGTTTTGAAATAAAAACGTTAGGGGTCTTGCCGGAATTCCATCAGGTCTACTGGTGGTCTAAGCCCGAAAGATGGTCTAATACATCCTCAACTGTGATAACAATATCACTCATTGAGCTGTGAAATCATCATCACAAAACGAAAGTTTAAAGAAGGAAGAAAACATATTGCAAATAACAAGAGGGTTGTTGTTGGTTTCATCCAAGTATTTCATAGTAGAAGTGATATCCGTCAGATTTTTTCTTGCTATTAACAAATTTCCAAAAAAGTTTGGGGTCAACAAGAAGTGAAGACCGCATTTTTAACATATAACAATCATAGAGGATTCTGCATAATGGAATTCTTCATATAACGATAAATAACTGTTGTAATCATCCAATTTATTAGATATTAGGTACTTTTTCCATATTCTATTTCTTAAGTTACGTAGACTACGAAGCTAATGGGTGTACCCGGGGGGTGTTGTTAGGGCCGAGTGCCTCGATTTTTTTACAGGTACAGATGCAATGAAACATTCAAAGATACTTAAGTAGAAATTGGAAACCATCACATCAATGCTCTCATTCAAAAGTAAGTCAAAGTCAATGTTTGTAATTAGTTCATTGAGTAAAGGGAAGTTCGTTTTCTTGAAGTCAAATTCAAGAGAGCCACTATCAAAGTCATAATCAGTTGTGTGAGCATGGGAAATCAAAACAGAAAGTGGGGATGGTAGCTATCAACTTTCGTCATGGGAATTGGACATAGTTGAACAACACAATTACAAGGGTTAGGAACGAATATCAGATCTAACTGTTGAGAAATACTATTTTTTATACAGCTTCACTTGCTGTAAGTCACAAGATATCACATTGTCAACAAACGCTTCCTGCGGAGAAGAGAAGTTGGTGGGTATTAAACATATTTCGTCATCAGAAAGAGTACATTCTAGGTCACGAAGATTAAAGTCTCCAGCAAGAGTATCGCAAGTACCAGAAATATAGTTAATGGCATTTGAAGCAATATTATATATTTCCAATGGGCTTTTTGGAGGAATGTACATATTTATTATGTAAAGGAATTTATTTCCGATACATACTTTAACACAAATAATATCAACTGAGTCAGTATTAGGGATTGGGAATATACAGCTATGAAAAACGCTTCGCACAGCAGTGATAATTCCACCACCCACGGAAGCTAAGGGATCAGAATATCTATCTTTACGGTACACCACAAAATCGGTGGAAAATAGTTCATTATTTAGAAATGTTGAGTTCAGCCAAGTTTCTGTTAACATAATTACATCGAAATCAGATGCATGAGATGCTAAAAGAAATTTTTGAGTCTTCGACGAAGTCCCCTCACATTTTGGTAGTAAAGGGACAGATGATCTAGTTTTTTGAAGGTTTTGATACATTTTTAGCTTGCGAGGTCTTAGGTTTAAATTCTCTTACAATGACATTTTCAGGCCAGAGTTCAGAACACATTATCTTTTCATACAAACAAAATTCCGTTGTAAGTCTGAAGGACGCAAACAGACTACTTTCTTTATTAATCTTTTGACATTTAAGTTTTTTAACATCAGTGTCGAAGTCTTTTAAATGGTCGATTATGTCTTTTATTGAATTTTCCGGCTGAAGACGTGAGACGTATGTCGATTTCCTTTACACACTAGGGATTTTAGGGATTGCGATCCCTTGTCAAATTTTGACTTTTACGACAGATTTTACGTTCCTTCACACCAAAAAAATCGATTTTTTTTTGACAGAGATAAAATCTTTCGAATCCGTATTTGGAGAGGGATTTACATGTATACGAAATACGCACACTAAAAAGACAAAATTTGACAAGGGATCGAAATCCCTAAAATCCCTAGTGTGTAAAGGAAATCGACAGTAGACGTAGGCGGTTTTTAATAATAGGAGGTTCGATGTTAACTATGGGAGCATTTAAAATGATAATAGATGGTTCGATGTTAATTATGGGGACATTTGAAACGATAATAGGAGGCTCATTATTAGCTATGGGAGCATTTGAGATGGTTCTTGGATTATCAATAGAACTAGAAGCAGACGTAGATGGCAATTCATTCAGCAACTCAGATCTTGGTGATTTTATAGATGTAGGTTTCTTTTTGGATAAACTTTCTTTGAAAGGACTAACTGATCTAGAGCGTTTTTTGTTTTTTGGTTTTTTATTACCAGAAGAAGGGGCTGGTTTATTAATAAGCAATTGATCATCATTACTTTCAAGGGCAATAGCTGGCAAGGAAACGGAGTCATTATAATTCGTTATCTTACTATCGCTAGAGGTAGAAGCATCAGACCAATTGATTGGGTCTTCGTACAGTTGTAAATTTGCGACAGTTGACTGAAAGGTAGTAAAAAGACTATCAAAACTGTTGGATAGCTTTAGTATGTCAGCTTTATAAGCCGACATTTTGAAAGCTAATGAAGAGATGGAAATTTTTCGGCAGGTCTTACAAAACCAATAAACACCTTCGCACTTATTAACTTTCTCAATGGTCAAGATGGGAATTCTAACACACTTTGAGTGGAAAAATTTACCGCAAAGACCAAAACATGGGAAAGTTTTGCGGACCAATCTTGGTGTCGATACACTTTTCAGAAGAGCAATCCATTATAACAAAAGTGAAAAAAGAGTTTAAAAACAAAATTAAAATTAGGATTTTTTAAAATAAAAATTAAGAAAAAAATTAGGGAATAAAAATAAGAAAAAAAATTTAATACAAAGTTTTTACAGATTTTTAAATAAAATAGATAGTAAAATAATAAATAGGAGACAAAAATTATAGGTATGTATATGTTCCTAGTGAGATTCGAACCCACGTACATATGTAGTTACGAACAGGGAGTTTAAGATGGAACAACTTAACACCGGAGCCAAAAACTTTATTAAGAATTTTGGGGCTAATTACAAACATAATATTTGGAAAAGGAAGCTTTTAAATAAAGCACTAAAATTGTCTAGTGGTGAGTTTTGATGTGGAAAAGAATATATGAAGAAAATGGGAAGGACGTAGGATGAAATATTTAAGAAAGGGAAAAAAAATGAGAAGTAAACGTGCACAGTAGGTAGGTTAGTTAGATAGAAAGACAATATGTAGGTAGGTTATAAGAGAGATTATATATGTAAATTGGACAAACAAAAATATAATGCTAATTTAATGACATTAAAGTAATACTCACTAGCACTAAAAACACAGAATCGAATATTTAAGATAATAAAGTAAATAATTTTTAGTATACACGAACAGGCAATTCAAACCAAATATAAAAACTACATTAATTATGAAAAAAAAAATCAAATAAAACTATTAAAAACAATTAAAATACACAGAGCTAATCGTGTTTTGATCTGTTTTTATTAAATTTACTCTCGTCAGAGACAAAACACGAATCCAGAACGACAAATTCGTCTTTTGGTAGCTCCTTATAAACTATTTCTCTTGATTCGGTTTTTCTTGTTGATGAAAAGTTTTTTCTTGCCACTCTTCCATCAAAATTACCTTTTCGCAGCACTGTTTTTACGGTTTCAGGGTTAACATCTTATTGCAAGTATTTCCTTACCTCCGCCGTCAACTTTGGTGCACCTATTTGGGGTTTATTTTTTAACTTATTACCAGGGCCCGGATTTCTATGCAAACGCATATTTTATTTTGGACAGCTTTAGAAGCAAAAGAATCAGATAGTTTTTCGAATTAAGAAATTTGCTTTAAAATGGCATTCAATCGTTAGAGCATATTTTGATATAACTGCATATTTTGGCTTATTGAGCATATTTTAACAATAAATGCATATTTTTCCTGCATATATCAAAAAAATAAACTTTAAACATTTAAAAAATGATTTAACCGAAATGCATACAAACTTTAAAAATTCTATCTTTCATCTGGATGAGAAATGCGTTTTTCAGTGAGACTATACTAAAATAAGAGGGTTGGAACTCGCTTAAAAACCAAGTAAATTTAATGGACGAAGCAGTTTCAAAAATGAATGCTGTAAAGTCCCCAATGGGTCAATCTATTAGTAAAAAAATTGAATATGTCCTTAAAAAAATGAAGGACATATAAAAATGAAAAATATCCACATCCTTAAATGGGAATGCAGTGCTTCGATCTTCAATTTTCAATAAATGAGATTGTTTCATTAAAAAATGCTCCACTAACGTCTGTTGACGTGGAGAGGTTCAGCCCAATTCTAAATATTCTCCGGGAAAATAACTCCCCGGGAAACGTGATCTCCCGGGAGTAGAATCCTCCTATTCAGAATTCCCCGGGAGAATATATCTCCCTTCGAAAGCGGGAGTTAGAATTATGAAAGTTCGAAACTGCTGTTTTGCAGTATTTGACACATAAAAATATAAAAACAAATAATCTATCAACGTGAATAGGTTCAGAGTCATTGTAATTAATTACTAATATGTAAATACACAAGCAACAAAATGTTCAGCATCGCAATACGAATTCTGCATGAAGAGGAATTTGAAAGAAGCAAAGATACATAACGGATTCCTCAAATCCTCTGGAGTTGCCTGAATGGTTGTATGTACACAAATAAATTATACTTTTGTTATGATACTTCATTAAACTATTTGTATTTTAGGTTTCAAAAATATTTTACAATAAATTAAAATTTGCTATTTTTTGTTGTAAATAATTTTACTTTCTTCCATTCTGTAATTGTTTTGCTTGGTGGGCCACACGAATTCAATTCATTCTCAGCTGTTTGCTAAAACAGTGGAATTTCTTCCTTAGGCCTTTTATGGAACCCACACGCAATGTCTCGATGGGTTTCCATCAAATTTAAAAGCATTTGCAATTGGCACTTGCTAGTTGTTTTTGACCTCAAAAATAATTTAGATTTTAAGTTATTTTAATTGCAAAAAGAAAAAAACTTACATTTTGGCAACCAACTCTCCAGCAAATGTGTCGGGAACAAACTCGCGCTAAATGAATTAAAATTCTCCCCTTTTTTGACATTTAGAATGCATACTTTTTTCCCGCAATATTTTTTCCCATATTCGAACTTTATTTGGAATAGGAGGAAAGGGAAAAAGGAAAAAAATTCCCGCAATTTTTTGTTTAGAATAAGGGAGTAGAGAAAAGAGAAAAAATTCCCCGGGAATTGTCATTCAGAATTGGGCTGGTTATTTTCCATGTTAAAAAGTTTCTTGAGACCAAATCGCCAAGGTTTCAGTTTTGAAAATCATGCTAACAAAACATACTTACAAAAATAATGAAATGTAGGTATTAAAAATACTATTTATTTTCTTGTTTAAACTAAATGAATTTCACGTTATATGTTGATTTGTTTTACTTTTTGCTGTGAAAAGTTACTGTGAATAAAAGACTATATTTTTTCTTGCGATATAGGTACTATAGAGCAAGTTCTGCATTTGAAAAAAAAATTGAATTCGAGATTTTGATGAAAGTTGAAATTACGATGATAGCGAAGACGAATAAAGTGAGTCCGATAATTCCGTCTGTCTGTTTGTATGTCTGTACCTCGATCTAGAGCCTAAGCCACTGGACCTATTTTCTTCAAACTCGTTACTAAAGGATCTTCGGTGATTTCCTAGAGGAGAAATTGAAATTTTTGATTAGGTCAAAAACTGCATAATCTTATTTATCTCGAAAACGGCTCTAACGATGTTTACCAAAAATGTTCACCAGATTAAAATAATATTGTATATAAAAGTTTAAAATAATATTGTATATAAAAATATTCGAAAAAATATTTTTTTGTTTTTTGAAAAAAAAATCCAATTAATTTTTTGAAAAATCAATATCTTAAAAATGTATCAACGATTATTTTTTGAAATTATTTTCTAAAATCTATATTACTAAGCTCTTAAAATTGGCATCCCAAATTTTTGTTCTAGAAAAATTTTAAAGAAATTTGTAATATAAAATATTACTTTAATAAAACGATTTTTAAACTTTATTTGCGTAAATTCATACTTTTCCGGAAATCAGACGGCAATTACATGCATTCGAACATTTTTATCTCATTAAATCCGTGCATTTTATTTTATTGCAATGTGTTTTCATTTCCTTTTTGAATATTTTTCCAGCATATTTTGGATTTTTTATGGCATATTTTTAATTTTGTATAGCATATTTAGTAATTTTAAGTGCATATTTTAGGCGCATATTTTGTGTTTTTTAGAGCATGAGAATCCGGGCCCTGCTTATTACAATATCCAACGTTCATCGCCTGCAGTAAACTTTTTTGGTCTTCAAGATTTTTGTAAATTTTCAACAGATTTTGTTGTTTTGAATCTTTTTATGATGTCTCCTACCGTAGACTTGCTTCTTTTTACCATTTCTGCAATAGCACGTAGAGCTACCTTTTTAAAAATGTTATATCACTATTTTTCGCACTTCTATCGTTGTATATCAACATAGTTCTTCCATTTTGACCTTATTAATAATAACGCATAAAATTCAAATCGAATAAACATCTGACATATGTAACGGAATTTTAAGAACCTAAAAGTGTTATATTTGTCCCATTAAAAACAAAAAAATGAGTATACCATGTTAAAATTTCTCCGTGAAATGAAACAATCCCAGTTGAGGTAAAAACAAAATAAAGGTTTTTATTTAATTATTAAATTAAATATATTATACGACTAACTCGTATCGCAGTTGTATGAGAAGTAAGTATTCGAATAAAAATTATTGACATTAAAATATTAATATACAAAACGAATACTTAATTAATTTAACAAGGTACTTATATAACAAGTGCTGTATTTCAACATACCACAGGGTGTCCGATTTCTTTTTTGATATTAAATTTGCGATTGTTTTCTTTTAAATTAAATTTCAATGACAATTTGTTAATAAAACTGTAATATCCAGAGTTTATAGTAAAAACTATGGGCCTTATTGTGTCGTTAACGTTCGATTCGATAAAAGTCGATAGTGCCAAAACGTTTGATGCGTTAAAAATTGTATCCAAAGCTATTTAGATAACTTAATATTGTTGTAACCACGTATAAAAACACAGCTTATGGTATCTTATACAAGAATAATTTCAGATATCTTAATTTTTCGATGATCGATTTTCGACAAACGACACTCGCAATAAGGGCCTATGTATAAATGCAGAAATACGCTATTTTCAAATGGCATTTGATTTATTTATGAAAAGAGAAGACGGTGAGGAGCAGTTTTATAGGAGAAGGATAATGGATGCATCAAATCCATTTGATGCATCCATTACCACTAACATTATACTAAACTTACATGTTTTATGAATCTATTCGCCAGAAAAAATTGAAGGAGAATGAAATGACATATCTTTCGAACAATTCGAAAGTGAAAATTTGCTTAGTTTTCGAAAGATAAATGAACTTTCCATTAATAAAGTGAACTTTCTAATCGTACGAATCTCAAAATACAAATTACTCGAATTCGACATACTTTCTAGTGAAATGGAATGTCAAAATAAGGCTGAATAATTTCAGCTGCTGTATAAAATTTTTGTTGTCTACATTATGTATGTACATCTGATGACATTGCAATGACACTTTTTAAATTTAATGAGCCAAAAGTTCGCTTGTTTAATTTAAAAGCGCTTGGTGAAACCAAAACATCCCATGTCGTGTTTAAAAGATAAATACAATGACAAAAGTGCGATTTGAAACGTATTGCACTTTAAAATTGAAATATGAATTTACCAATGACCGGTCACAGAATTTTACACCGTTGTACTTTTTAATTAGGTTACCTTAAGTCGAGGCCTTACAGCAACAATCACCAAGCAATTCAGGCCCTAGAAGACAATTTCGGACGTAAAGCAGCTTTCATTGAACCAAATGCTCTGTTCTCGCGTTTTCAAAAATTTAAAATTCCTATTAAAAATTATGTTGAGCGGAGTAGACGGCATTTAGACGATATTGTTTTTATAACATAAAATCCGCTATGTATGTAAGACTCTGAAGTTAATTTTCATTCAATATTAAACTTGAAATATTCCCGCTGAACACCCTTTATATCGTTGTTATTATTTTGTCTTTGATAACGTTAAAATATAAAGTTTAATTTATTTTTTTCACTTTTGCACCAATAGCTCTAATGTCGGTAGTGAGAAGTGGAATCATATTCATTGAACCGTTTGTATAGAAATTTCATACGACTAGCAGTCCATATATAACATATCAATGTTTCACACATTAACATACATACATATAATTTCCCTATCCTCACGAAAAAGTAAATCAATTACATTTATATACAAAAACATGTATACAATTTTTCTAGAAATCTTCTCTCTGCCTATTTATTTTCTCTATTTTTCTTTAGCAGACAAAAAAGTGGACAAGTACTATTTGCATGATATGGATGCCACCAAAATTTTATAAAAAAAAAATATAGAACTCAAGGGGCTATCAGGACCCCTTCTGAAAATAAACACCTTTCATAATCGTTACCATCCTCGAAAATTGGTCACAATTAATTATCATTTCTACTTTAAAAAAGTTAATTTATAAAAAAAAATAAAAATATTTATATTTGTACCCACATTTTCGTCAATAATCGTCTTTTCCATTTCCCAAACGCAATCGCTTATTTGTTAGTCAGTTTTGTACGCAGCTGAATTTATTGCTTCACAAAAAATAGGGCTGAATATTCACCTCTATTACAGAGTCCCTCGTATCAAGTCCCCGAAAATTTTGTTAAGCTACGAATACGAATAAATTTACATCATAAGCCCCGAACGAAATCAAAAAAGCATTGTCCAAATTTCGGAGTTTCAAAATCAGTTGATTTGCCACAAAATGTGAAAAAAAAACTAAATAAATTTTCATTGTTCATATTTTGATTTGATTTTAGTTTTGTTAGTGTATAAAAATGGATGCTATTGCCGTTGCAATCTTTGTAATAAATGTAGAAAATACGCGAAGAAGACAAACATTAAAAATGAGATTCATTACGAAAGGAACCAATATTTGTTTGTATTTTCTTTATTTGCCCTTCAAAAAACTAAAAAACTTCAAAAAACAAATTCACATGAAAACAATAATAATAAAATTTATATATTTTATTTGCATGCTCTTTATCTTCGTTCGCTTAATTTTATTTGTGATTCGTTTTAAGTTGAGCTGCTATCAAAATAACTGTTCGTAGAAAAAACTGTCCAACTTCCTACTCATTCGGGGCTAGTGATACCACTTTTCACGAACTCCGCATTATGTAGCAATTTTTCTTTTAGTACGACGACGGGAACAATGATACTGGTGCTTATTTTGACATTCTCTTTCGTTAGAAAGTGAGTCGAATTCGTTGAAACTTAATTTTGAGACTCGGCGATTAGAATGTTAATCGAACAAATCGAAAGTTCACCCAATCCATAGAAAGTTCATTCATTCGCGAAAGCTAATTCAATCACCCATGTTCTGCATTTCACTTATTGTAAATTCGAGCAACAAAAGTGAATTTTGATGTTCTGCATTCCGCATAAAATGACTTTTGTGATTTGTTCATTCCGAATGTGAAATGTTGGTGTTCTGAATTCCACCCGAAATGAAGTTTGTGAATTGAGTTTTCGGAGATGAAAATTCGTGTTCTACATTTCGAATACATAGCGTTTTACGGTGAATTCAATTCACTTAGTTTTATTTGGTGAAATAAGAAGGAAGAAATTTTGTTTTAAGGGGATTGAAGTCGATTTTATTAAGGGAATTATTTAAAAAATGTAAACAAATGTCTCTTCGCTTAGTCTGAAGCTTCTTTTGAAACTACAAACAATTTAAATATGACCATGTTAATTCATTCCCCATTTTTTACTTACGCTGCTTCTGGAAGATCTAAAATTATGGCTTTACTACGTAAAACTTTTCCATAAACTCTCTATCATTGATTTTCGTCCCTTCTACCACTTATTAATAATAAGAGTGAATCTATTTTCGTTATGCACAAGAAACAATGTTTTAATAAATGATGCAAATTGTCTTTCAGCTGATTTTGACATTTCACAAATAAATTCGGAGTGAATTGAATTCACTCGGAATGTAGAACATGCCTTTTCATTTTAAGTGAAATTGAAATTCGTTTTCAATTCACTTTCACTCGGAATACAGAATATGGGTGAATTTTGACATTCGAAAGAATAGAATTAAATGTCATTTTTGTGTCGTTTGAATTTTTCTGTCGAGTAAGCAACAAAACATGTATGTTTTTAATTATTTCATGGAAAATAAATTACTTTTATTAATTTTTCTGTTGTTTTATGTTTAAAGGTCGCATTCCAACTGCACAAACCGCGAACAAAAGGAAAAGTTAATCAAAATAGTGGAAGAAAATCCGGAGGTAGCAAAGGGTTTTTTTTACCACCCGCGTTGATACGGAAAGCATCCACTATCCTTCTCCTCTGCACTTCTTCAACACCATCTTCACTTATAAACAACACAAATGCCATATTTTTATTTTTTTATTTATTATTTTATGGTTTTATCAAAGAAATTTAAATTTTTAAACAATAAACAAAACAAAGATTCACTTTTTGGTTTTGACATTTCACAAACACTTCTCTTTTGTTTTCGATATGTTAGTGTGACCAAGCGTATACCAAAAAAAATAAAAATTTAGAACGCGTCATGATCAACTTATTTTTTCAAGAATAGTTTCAAAACAGCTGAGTTGACACAAAAAATGTAATGAATATATAGTTCTTTATGGTTAAACTTAACTTTATAATGAAAAAGTGTATTATTTATTTTGTTTCTTGATTCTTTATCCAACATCTATAAAATGTTAAGAAACAAAAAAAATGTAAAACGGTCATACTAATTCAAATAGAAATATAGTAAATGTCAAACGGCTGACAATGAAAATGAATCTTTTTTGAAGTTCATTTTATGCTATCTTTCGCAAATGAATGTTATTCGTTCGAATCTCAAAATTAAGAAAGTTCATTCGAAGGAATAAAATCATTCTAACGAATAGACTATTCATGAGAATGTCAAAATAAGCATGACTTTTTTTTCGGGGTTCGTACTACGAACCTATTACGACGGGGCCTGTGATAAGGCTGATTAAAAAACCAGCAGTCAGATTGTTCTTAATAAAAAAATGTCTTCAAAATTCCCTGGGCAATTTTTCGTTCACAGCGAGATTTCTTTAGATATGGAGAAACCATAACTATTCATATCATATCTAATCAACAAATCCATTCTTGCAATTTTAGTTTATACTTGCCACCTCCTAAAGTTAGCACTTCACCCTGACTGAAGCATACTGGTTGAACACTGCCGTGCTAAGAAGAAATAACGTACCTATATTGTTGGCAATTCGAAAATTTGATGTATTTTCTGTACCTTTATGTTTTTAAATATCTTTCATATTTAAATAAATGTTATGTAAAAAAAATATTTTTGAATAAGGATCCATTTCTTTATTATTTTTTGCCACATCTACAAAATGGTCAAATATGTCAAATTTAACTTAACAATAGCATGGTTTTTTGTACATGCGCCATTTTTCTTAAGCGTTTTTAACCAATACAATAATGAGAATTTATAATTAAGGAATAGTTTAGTAAAAACATCAAAGATGTGTAGATCGGCCCTAACTTAAAAAAGCCAAAAATGTAGATACGTCTTTTCTTTTTAGCACAGCAGAATAGAAGTGCCGCAGATTTAATGCGCGTCGTTACTAAAACTTTTTTTAATACCTTGAGCTGGCTGCCCATTGTGTGTATTGTGTTCAATGTCTGCGTTGTGATTTTTGTGTTGAACAAGTTAAAATGCCTGGTTCAATTCAATGTTTTGGTCATCAGTTGAATTTTCACCGCGGATGATATTAATAAAATTATCTTTGATAATCAAAATCTTTTTTTTTTTTCAATGCAATTATGTGGTAAGAAGTTATTTTTTTTGATAATTGAAAAATATTAATACATTTATACACTCTTGCCTTAACTTTACTCTACCTACTATATCAAATCTTATTTAGTTATGTTTAACATTTAATTCTATATATTTAATTTTGAAAAATGATTAACGAATGTAATTCAATATACTACTTTACGAAAAATATAAACTGAATGCATTTATTTATTCTAATTAATTTTTTTTATCATTTATTACATAATATCATATTTTTATTGAAGTTAGATTTCTTCATCTTCAAACAATTGTGATAAACTTGGATGGCTATTAGGTGGGCAAATTGCACCCATAATAAGCGACTGAACTACCCAAACAGTTGAAACGACGGGAATACCATAATATTGAGCTTTTGCCTTAATTGAATGCGATAAATCTGATTCTGCAACCATATAGCCAGTCGTTGTAGGTGTTATATCGTCGAGTGATTTAATTAAACGGAGCTTTGCTCCAGCTGCCTTGCAAACGCGTCCCCAAAGTTCAACAAAATCACTGTGTTCACCAGCAATAAGTACAAATGTTTTTGTAAAAGGTTGTCCATTTAATCTTATGGGATTATTCTTTCCAATTTTCCATTGGACAAATGTTTCCGCCAATATTGACCATCCAGCCGGAAGTTGATACTTATTTAAATCAGCCAGCTTATTTTGGCGACAACTATCAATCACCCAATCGTGAGAAATTGCCTAGAAGAAAAAATAATTTCCCAAGTAAGTATATTAATTAAATATAATAACAAGTGTACAAGTACTTGAATGTCTGATGCTAGGCATTGAACATATTTAGCCGTTATGCAGGGTCTTGGTGCTATCAACTTGCACTGTTTGTATTTATTTTTAGGAACGTCCTCGAAATAATTATATATTTTAGCTCCACCGGCTTCCAGCTGTTTCTGAAGATAACGTTTAACATATGGAACGGCAGAAAACTGCTTAAATCTGTTATTTTCGATGTTTTCCGTTTTTTCCTAAATAAATATATATTTTTTTGTTATAACATTTGGTTAGGAGCATTATGAGCATAGGAAGAAAGGACCGAGGTTACATATTGTTGGGTTTTCGTCTCCAGTTGTGTTGATTTTAATAGATAATTAAATAAAGCATAACTTTTTACGTAAAATGTTTATTAATGTGAACCCTGCAAACTCGTCTATAAATCTCCTAGATTCCTGCGGACAATTGGTTTGAGAGTTATAAGTTAATAGGTACTGGTTCTCGAAGAGTGGTCCCACCAAATTTATTTTATTATTTTTAATCAACTTACAAGTACTTATCATAAAACAATTAAAAGATCTCGAAAAAAGGGCTGAGTTCATAATTGTTAAACATTTGTGGTAGTGCTACCGCAACGTTGCTTTAAAAGTTTTATTGACTACACCCATGTTCTGCATTTCACTTATTGTGAATTCGAGCAAAAAAAGTGAATTTTGATGTTCTGCATTCCGCATAAAATGACTTGTGATTTGTTCATTCCGAATGTGAAATGTTGGTGTTCTGAATTCCACCCGAAATGAAGTTTGTGAATTGAGTTTTCGGAGATGAAAATTCGTGTTCTACATTTCGAATACATAGCGTTTTACGGTGAATTCAATTCACTTAGTTTTATTTGGTGAAATTGATAAACGTGTAAATAAAGATTTGAAATTTTGATTTGATTGATTGATAAATTGTTATTTACAAGAAAATACAAAAGAGCTCCCGACAAGTTGTGTTGCAATTTATGAAATAGGAAGGAAGAAATTTTGTGTTAAGGGAATTGAAGTCGATTTTATTAAGGGATTTATTTCAAAAATGTAAACAAATGTCTCTTCGCTTAGTCTGAAGCTTCTTTTGAAACTACAAACAATTGAAATATGACCATGTTAATTCATTCCCCATTTTTTACTTACGCTGCTTCTGGAAGATCTAAAATTATGGCATTACTACGTAAAATTTTTCACAAACTTTCTATCATTGACTTTCGTCCCTTCTACCACTTATTAATAATAAAAGTGAATCTATTTTCGTTATGCACAAGAAACAATGTTTTAATAAATGATGCAAATTGTCTTTCAGCAGATTTAGTTTAGTTTAGTTTAAAAAGTTTATTTGGCTCAACGGCCATTAAAATTTACAAAATATTTACATTTTACGTTTAAGTTAAATTTACATTCAAACATTTTTTTTTTTAGGAATTTAAATTAATAAAAGTCTTTGCATATAGACATATTTGGTTTTTGAATTGACATAAGTTATTTATATTTCTTATATTGGAAGGCAGATTGTTAAATGCATGAAGTCCCTTATAGAATATGGTTGCTTGAGCTCTAGTTGTTCTGGTCCGAATTATGTTGAACTCTTCGATGTTTCTCAGGCTATACTCCACCACTCTTCTGTCAGGAACACTAGATTGCAGATATTCAGGGCACAAGTTGTGTTTTATTTTAAAGACAAATATCATTGCCATCATGAAAAGCCTTTGAGTTATGTTTAACCATTTTAATGACTCAAGCATGAATGAAACAGAAGAAAATCGATCACATTTGAGGATTATGCGCATGGCTTTGTTTTGCAGTTTTTGGAGTCTGTTTTGTTGAGTATTGTTACACAAATAGAGTATACTGGCACAGTATTCGAAATGTGGTTTCACAGTTACATTATATACTTTTATTGCACTGTTTTTAGAAATGTTTCTTCGCATTCTTCTTAGGACACCCAATTTTTTTGACACTTTTTTACATATGTAATCTATGTGTTCATTGAACGATAGTTTATTATCTAGGAGTATACCGAGATATTTTATTGATGTTACTTGTTCTATTGTTGTATTATTTATTGATATATTAATTTGTTGTTGCGGGAAGTGATTATTAATTGTCATGAATTTGGTTTTGTTTGTATTAAGGATAAGTTTATTCATATTTAACCAAGTATATATTGCACTTAAGTCTTTTTGTATATTGTCTACTAATATTTTTAAGTCTTTTCCTGTTACATACAGCAAACCATCATCTGCGAACAGTACCAGTTTACTAGATTTTATCACTTTTTCCATATCGTTTATATATAGAAGGAATAATATTACACCCAAAACTGTTCCTTGGGGAACTCCTGTTGAAGTTTTTGCCGGATTCGATACATTATTATTCACAGAAGTTTTTTGTGTTCGATTGAATAAAAAAGTTTTAAACCACTTTAGTTCCGTACCCTTTATGCCATATTTTTCTAGTTTATTTAACAAAATAGCATGATTTACAGTTTCAAAAGCACGTTTAAGGTCTAAGAAGACAGCTACAACACAATTTTTATTATCTATTTCACTTTTCCAATCACTAATTACATAATTAACGCAGGTTTCACATGAATGTTTTGATCGAAATCCTGACTGGTGTAAGCTTATAATATTATTGTTGTTAAGATGTTCTTGAAGTTGAATCATTGCAATTTTTTCAATTATTTTTTCATATAATGGAAGCATATTTATGGGTCGGTAATCAATACATTTGATTGAGTTAGAAACTTTCTTTTTAGGAATAATAAGCGATTCCTTCCAGGTTTGGGGAAACACACCAGAGTTGAATGAACTATTTATTATACGCACAAGCACAGGACCAACGATTTCGATAGAGTCTTTCAACATTTTTACATTCATAAAATTAAAGTCATTTTTTTGGTTTATCACAGTAAGGGTATTAATAATATCGATAGAACTTATTTCAGTAAACTTAAATTCTATATTGCACTCATCTACTAAACTAATATATTCAGAAAATATCACATCATTTCTAAGTTCATTCACACTTTTGATGAAAAAGTCATTAAGTTTTTCAGCTATTATTGCACTATTAGTTTCATTATCACAGTTCTCGAATTGCACTTCAGTTATTTCATCTTTGTTTGTTTTTAGCACATATCTTTTCAATTGTCGCCACATATCTTTTTGGTTATTTGCATTGTTAATTTTGTCCGATATAAATTTTGATTTAGTACTTTCGATTTGATGTTTGTAATAGTTTCTGTATTGATGATATGCTTGCCAATCATTTGATGTGTTAGAAAATACAGCTGTTTTATACAAATTTATTTTTGTGATTTTTATTCTTTTTAGTTCACTACTGTACCATTCGCCATTTTGATAGGGGACAACCCGAGTAACTAACATGCTATCAACTACATTTCAGAAAAAAATTCGGAGTGAATTGAATTCACTCGGAATGTAGAACATGCCTTTTCATTTTAAGTGAAATTGAAATTCGTTTTCAATTCACTTTCACTCGGAATACAGAACATGGGTGTAAATATAATATTTATTGAAATTTTGTGTCGGAGTAGGCGTCATTTGAAATCGACAAGAAAAAATATCTTTAGTTTCATTTTGAATATTTTAAATGGAATCGATTTAGAAAATTTGCATGCTTTTTCAGTGGAAACAAAATGGTTAATCGCTTCTAAATCTCTAACGAAGCAACGAAACTAATATTTATGATAAGAAAATCATTTATAAAATGGCCAACATATAGTATACTCATCTTTTTACAAGTACTTATTTTTTTATTTTATCTCAAAAACAAATATCCAAGTTCATATGTGTATAAAACAAATTGGGGAGTATCTTTTCAAAAGGGATATTAACACTTTTAGTAATTTCTCAAAAAAAAAAAGACTAAATTTTGTATTTTGACTCATTTCGAAATGCTTAATTTAGAACCAGAATGTGAGGTGCAAATCTGCATACATACTTGAATTTATAAAAAGTGAAAATTATACTACAACTACTGGAAATTGTATTTTTATTTTGACATAATTTTACACAGACTCACCTGTTGATATCTATGTGGTCTCAACCCAACTGTACACGTAAGGAGAAAGTGCTTGTTCCGAAAGAGTGTATTTGATTTAGCCAAAGGACCCAAAAGTTCATCTATGTCACAGTTCGGTTGGCTTTTCTTGTAATCGGATATAAATATCATCCCTTTGAACATTATGCAAAAATAATTTATTAAGATACAAAAAATAATACAGAAAACAATAAATCATACGAGCTAGTTCAGAATCATTGGCTGAATTCTGCAATTCTGGTTGTACACCCTCCACTAATTCCAAGCCAGGTTTTTCTTTAGGCGAAGGAGGTGGTGTAGATTCAAGCGTGTCCGAACTGTCACTGTCCTCCGATATACGCTTTTGAGGTGCCGAATTAAATGGCAATCTGAAAGTTTGTAACATAGCCTATTTGTGATAAACCAATTTTTGCGTGTAGTAAAATTATAAATGTTAATATAAAATTTATAAAAATATTTGAAGAAATAATTACGTGTTGAAGTCCTTTTCATCCAACGAAATAGTAATCGATTTTCCCAACTTTTTTTCACTTTTTTTATTTTTAACAAAAACACGCACAAACTTATCAAATTAACAAGAAAATTAATTTATCACAACCAACCGCGACACTTGTCAATATACCACCGTTAAACGGAAGCAGAAAAATGTATAATTTTTATATATATGTATATATATATATATTTTTATTTCAATTTACAACCGAACGTATATACCGCCGTCTATTACTACTTCGTTAAATAAAAAGGAAACAAATTATACATATACGTTTAAACGCGATTGTTTTTTTTTCGTTAAACGCGATTGGAAAATAGAAGAAAAGTAAATCAATGTAGAAAGAAAGCGAAAGCTCAAATTGCAAGTACAATATAGCCCAGCCGTCAGAGAAAAATTAGATTACCACAATCCCGTAGAATTAAATTAAATTTATTTAAATGCAGCAGTTTTTTCTTCAATCTAAAACCACGAGGATATTTTCAGTCGCCATTTTGAATAATACTGAATATATTATAACCTCTATTGTTCTTAAGCCCGATCGATTTTTCGAAAGTATTACATACATGTCGTATGAACAGTTTAGTTCATGTTATCAGCCATATTATTCTATCCGATCGTTATAAAAATTCGTTCTTATATGTACAAAATGAATATATCATGCTAACTTCCAATTGGTGAATTTTAAATATTTCAAAAAAAAATCATTTATGTACTGAATTGTCATAATCACAAGAACCATTAAAAAATTAATGTCATTCAAAGCGATAATTATCTCCCATAACCAATATCGATATCATGATCAAAATACACGTTTCGATCTTATGTTTCTCAATGGATACGATGATAGATCTGCATATTTCAGTAACAATATTAGAATAAGAAAGAACTAACGATTAAGTATAGAAAAGTTCTTTGTTATTCAAAGCTTTTCAAAATGTCGACTGAAAAAAGACACGCACACCTAAACTTACAAATTCCATCATAAAATTGTTTTCGGAAAATGTATTTTGCAAAAACCTGCCGACTAGGCTACAAAAACATATAAAATTAACTTTTGTATAATAAAATGAAAAAATTACCATCCAGAGTACAAGTTTTATTATTAAAATTAAATTATTCTTTTAATATGCATAATGTTTATATAGATACATATACATATATATAAACATATTATTTATATATATATACTTTTTTGTTTCTGTTACACCGTAATATTTATATCTAAAAATTATTTTTTTTATTTTATATTGAAAAATAAGAAAATTTAATGAACTACTATAGGATGCATGAGAGGTGTCCTTTTTTTTTTGTGAGGTTGTGTATATTTACTTTTAGTTTTGTGTTCTTGTATCTTCTCATCATACGTCATAAAACAATTTAAAATAAAATGTATTTTTCTTTTTTTTTATTTTGACTTATATATTTTAATATTAATATTTCTTTCATAAATCTTTAATGTTGATATTTCGAAACTTATGTACTTATTTCTATTTTAAGTTACAACATTGATTGGTAAATAAGATAGCGCTAATTATAAAATATATTTGTTTAAATAATTCAGTTGTATGCCATGTTCTTACGTATTTTGATTTTTTTTTAAGTTATAAAGGGGGATAGTTAAAAAACAAAGAATGTTAAGGAAATTTTTACCAAAAACAAAACCAATTAAAATCTAATGCATGAATAATATTATTTGTTTTTGTATTTACACCCTTCGTATGTTGAACTAAAAATGTCTTTAATAGATTTTCAAGTTTAAAGCTTTTTATATAAAATTGTCCTTTTTAATATAATATTATATGTAATATGTATTATTAAAAATTGTTGCCTACTATTACTTAACTTAAAAAAAAAGATATAAAAGAATTAAATCCATAAGTTTATGATGATAATTTATTGAATAGACATTAACAAACAGTCTCAATTAGATTGAATTTGCATTTAAAATTTGCATAAAGCTAAAAAAAACAGAAACAAACCATGGAACTAACTGTATGACTTGTTATGCGTTTTAAAACTGTAGGTGTAGGTACCCTAAAAATTGACAAGTTCTACAGTGGTGTTTTTACAGAAACACAGACAGAAACAATTTGATTTTTCGGAGAAAAAAATCTGTTATTTTGTTTTAGATAGAGTGAATCATGAAAATACAATTGTTATCCAACTTAAATGTAGTTTTAAAGAACCCACTGAAATTCATCTTTGCAAAAATTAAACAAATTAAACTTTGATTTTCTAGAGCTTTGACAGTTTCCAATATGAGCCTTGTATTTTTATCAGTGCCTAATTTTTCTTCTGGATCAACGTTTTTCCTTAGCTGTTTTTTTTACTTTTGTATTAAGCCCAAAATTGAATTTTCAATTAATGTTTTTTGCCCCCTATTATTTATAACCTTGGTTTTCTCAATGCAAAAAAAAACAGAAATTTGAATTTCATGTAAGTTTCTTGCAAAAAATTCTCTTATAGAAAATAACAAATGTAAAACGAAAAAGCATCTTTTGCTTTAATATGAGAACTTGCAGCTTACATTGTCTGTGATACGGCACAAAATAGTATGTCAAGAAAAATACATTTAAAATACGTTTGTGTACGATAAATATATAAGGGACAAACAATTTAAGTGAAAACCCTAGATTCATAATTTTAAAAATAAAATTTTTGTTTTAGTAATAGAAATATTGATTTAATTCAAAAAATTATTCAAACTCAAAATGGAAAACAAGACAGCAATATTATTTGAAAAAATGGCATCAGATCGAAATCTTATCTAATGTGGGTACATTAATAAGAAAAATTGCAAAAACACGTAAGTATTAAGAAAAAAGCAAACAATGGAACCATGGATTTTATCGGTACTGTTTAAGGTCAAATTCATAATCGGAAGTGCAAGTCAACTGCACAAAATACTTTAAATATTTGCTTTAGGCAAACCAAAAATATTACTACATTTGGGACAGCATTAGACTAATAGATTTCTTATAAGGATGAGAAATAAAAATGGCTCACAGATGTTGCTCATTTGCTTGTATTAATTATTCCTATGTTAACAAACAAATATACAAACCTTATCAATTCGAAAAAAAAACTGTTAATAAAAGGAAAAATGTATGAGAAAAAAAGGAGAGTTCAGATTTGATCGATTTTTGTTTTCATTGGAATTGCAATTAACGGAAACAACAATACATATCCATATAATCTACATATGAAAAGTCATGATTTTACTTGAATATTAAATTGAAAATACTTTTCAACATACAAAAAAAAAAACACATTTTAGTATACCTGCGAAAGCTTTTTAAAGTTAAATTTAATGTCCTATTATGTAGTTTTAAATTCACTAGTTTAAAATTCTGACGCCATTTTATTTGTAAAGTTACAGGTCAAATTCAGCAAGTGTTGAATATTGATAAAAATTAACAAAAAATATGGTGATTATATTCGCCATTTCCTTTCAGAAATAAATATTTTGTATTTTTCAAGTCATTTTAATAGCTGACCACCATCTCATGCAAGAAAAGAGAAAAAGTTTTCAACCTTGTCAACAAAATTAATTAAGCACACAAAATCCAATTTTTTGAAAAAAAAAAGTAATAATTTTAACGAGACATATAATTCAACACAAATTTCCTTTCAATGTTTAGTTTTTTTTTTTAAGTTTTAAGAGGAATGTTATCTTTATGCTCTTTTCCTAGCATACAATATTCTAAATATACATACATTCGAACATGGATATAAAGAACTAAGTATTGGCTATTTTGTATACTTAGCGTGGTAAAATTTGAAGTTTTTTTTCAAACTTATCTTTAGGATGATATACTTTTTTTTAATTTTTTTTTCTGTTTAGCCTATTTAATATTATATACTTATAAAAGTAGTATGGTGTGAGTAGAGTGTGTGCAATTTTTTAAGAATACCTTTTTTGTCTCTTTCCGCCCCTTTTGCCAACGGCACCAGAATATCCTGCTTCTGGAGTACTTGGTGATGCTGGTGGCCGCTTATTCCGAGATGGTCTAGTGCCAAAGGATTCTTCCTCTTCCACACTCTCGCTGACTTTATTAACATTTTGAATTTTCTGTATTTCTTTTGCCTGGTCTACTTCCAAATATATATCTGAAGCGGTGACTTTAACAGTTGTATTTTCTGTCTTAACATTGTAATAAACTTTGTTGCTGGACTTTTCTATAGACATAACAACACCATTTTCGTAGTCTTCATCAACCAACGCGTATACATGTTGGTCTTGCAGTGGCAATGTATCGCCTTCTCCAAAAACGATTGACTCTTTTGGAAGTGTCTTAGAAGCACCATCTTCGAAGAGGACAACGAATTTGCTACCGGGTTTTTCACCGGTTATTTTTCCTGCATAGAACTTCTTGTCTACCCATTTCGCAAGCACACATGGACCTGCTTTTGAGTGCTCACTGTCTCCATCATCGCCTTTTGGAGTTTCTTTGTTTATATCTCTCTTGACTTGTTTTGCCTTGGGAGTGCCCTCGACATCGTCTTCTTGCATTGATCTTTTACGTGCACGTTTTGATTTACTCGCTGACGTTGATGGAGTCTCCGCAGAGGGACTTATCTTTTTATTCTTCTTAATCTGATGAGTTGGTGTGCTTGCTTCTAATAATCCTGCATTTGCTTGTTTTGCACTTTCCGGATTAACAGAGTGTTTTATTTTCGTAAATTGATTTATCATGAAATTGCACAGTTCTTCAATGCCCAGTATTGTGTGTTTGTTTTGCGAAACTATCAAGCTATGGCAGTTAATTGAAGACGATGTTGATGCCGATGTGGGGGTATCTAATGTTTGTGGCAATGAATATGCTGGTAAGCTCGTAACGCTACCATTAGATGAACTTTGAACGGAACTTTCAGATGCGGAAGGTTTATCAGTTTCGCTTTTATTCTTGTTACAAGATAAATCCACACGCTCAATCGATAGGTACCGGACATCATTTTTTTCACAGCAAACATTGACTTCATATGTGCTATCTTTTTTCAAATCTGAACCAGAGAGATCCGAAAATTTTATTTCGAACTTTTCATCTGATTTTGGATTCTTTGCCGGTGTTGAAGTTTCCTCTTCGTCTGTTGTCGTATCAGGCATCCCATTATATTTTTTAATAGCATCAATATATTTTTTCATCGTTCCATCGGTTGAAGGATGATCAGTTTCACTCGCTTAAAATAAAAAAAAAATTTTTCATTTTTATATAAGTTAATAACTGTAAGCAGTTGCTAAATAATTAAACTTATACTTTTTTAAATGAAATTAAAAAAAAAAGTATAACTTTTCTCGTTAAATAATGCCGACATATCGGTTCATAACAAGATTTTATCAGAAAATGTAATTTTGTTTTTAATTTTTAAAGACTAACCTTAGGTAACTTAAAAAAGAAACTATATTTGACCGTACGTCCGAACTCTACGGTAAACTGATGAAAATTCCCTGCTTGACAAACATTACGGCGGAATTGTTTTAGGGCAGGAATGCAACTTGCTATTTTAATTGGACATTGTTGATAGAAAAAGCGATGAAACAATAAAAGATAGGAGAGGTTAAAAAGGGTGTTCGAGTTCTAGGGCTCTATTTTGAATTCTATCCAAGAGGTTCAATGAGTAATGGGTAACCAGCCCATATATGAGACTTATACTCAAGTTTTGTGTGTATTCTGTCTAATTGAAAAGGAAACAAATTTCTTACATCTTTTAAGAAAACCTAAGCATTTCTTTGCGTTTTTGGCTACATCGAATATATGATCATTCCATAAGAGATGGAATATATGTATTTACCAACACACCGACTATCGACAGCTTTTTAGTTTCTTTGATGCAAGTGACATTCATGGGTAATGACATATATAATTTGAAACGATGAAAAAAAAACAATTTTTGTTTTTTTTTCCTAAATTTTGCCCATATTAACTATTCAATACAAATGATAAGAACTTACATAGTTAAACATAACTATTATTAGTCTCTTCTTCGCTGGATTTTTTATTTTTAATGATAGAAAACGAAAAAAATTATTAAATTTTGAGTTTTTCCAAAACAAATATTCGATTTCCTTGGAAAAATAATTAGAAACGACTTCAATTTTGTTAGTTAACTGCAAACGTGGCGAGTTATTGGATTCGAAAATTTTTTAATTTATCTTTCTGATGTTTAAACTTATATCTCCAATACGCAAAATGGATAAAAACAAAATCTGCACACCTAAAATGCGTAAGCTCATTGTGCATATTTACTGTTCAGGAAAAACTTCCATGGCAGCCATTGCAAGCCAGTTAAAATGCTCAAAGAAGATGGTACATATTGCTATAAGGGCTTACACCGAGACTGACAGCCTTGAAAACCGCAAGAGGAAAGAGAGAAAAAGAAAAATAACTCCAAGAGAAGACCATTTCATAGTCCGACAGAGTAGGGTCAATCCTTTTGCCACTAGTGGAGCAATTCGTGATGCCATTTCGTCCCAATTAAGCCATGAAATAACAGTACGGACTATAAGGAATCGTCTTCTTCAAAGTGGCTGGCGGGAATGCATTGCTCTTCAAAAACCATGCGTTTAAAAAAAAAACCTTAAACGTCGTTTGGAGTTTGCGCGAGAACATTTGGAAAAACCGCTCTCATGTTGGAAAAAAATGTTCTGGGGCCTATTGCACCATCTTACAAAATTGTGATTACAAGCATTTTTTTAACAAATTTGTAAAAAAAATCGAGATTTTTTTCATTTCTAATTTTTTTGTTAAACACAAATTTGTACTTGTGAATTACAAGTCACAAATGTTGACAAATAGAATTTTTCGTTGCACAAAAAAAAGTTGTAATTGTTAATTACAAGCTAAAATTTGTGGAAATCGTTCTTTTTTTGTGGGTTTCTGTTGCACCTTAATAAAGCGATCACAAATTTGTGGTTATAAATTGTAAACTGGTGCAATAGGCCCCTGGAGTGATGAATCCAAAGTAAACATATTTGGATCCAGCTGGCAAATGTGATATGTGCGACGTCCAATTAACCAGGAGCTAAATCCCAAATAAAAAATGAAGACAATCAAGCAGTGGGCGGAAATGTGATGGTTTGGAGAGCGTTTTCCTGGCGAGGTGTGGGTCCTATGGTGCGAATTGAACGACGCATGGATCAATAGCATTATAAAAATATACTTGAAAATATAATGGAGCCGTAAAGGTTTGAAAGTTTGCCAGTTTCTTACATTTTTCAACAGTACAACGATCCAAAACACACTTCACGTCTTGTGAAGTGTTTGTTTGAAAAAGAAAAAAATAAAGTTTTGGATGGGTCAGCTCAAAGTCCGGACCTCAATCAAATAGAAAATTTGTGGGGATATGTAAAGAGAGCTTTAGATAAGAGAAAGTCCAAAAATGCATCTGGGCTTTTCAAAAACATTGAGGAAGCATGGAAAAAAATTTACGTGAAAAGATGTCAGGACCTAGTAGCCACTTAGCCAGCCTTCCAAGGCGCTGTGCAGTCGTGATTAAAAATAAGGGTTACCCGACCAAGTACTAACGTTTCAAGTTGGAAAATCCGGTAAATTTGCTTTGGATTAAATCAAAATGCTATATACGCATGCTAACTACAATATGTTTCTAATTATTTTTCCAGCTGAAAACACATTTTCTTTCAATAATAGCAAATGCAGCTTTTATTTGTAAAAAAAAAAATAATTTTGTTTATGTTAAAATGAAGTTAAAGAACCAAAAAATGAAACAAAAAATATTTTTACCAATTACTTGAAAGAATACAATACATACAACCAGTTTTAAAAAATAGAAAAATCGTTTAATTCCACAGCCGAAGAATAGGGTTGAGTCTGGAACGAAGATGAAAAGCTGAGGGTGCTGTGGTCAGCGAGAGAAAAAAGTGGATTAGAAGTTTCAGACAAGGGATCATTTATGAAGATAAGGAAGAGTGTCAGACAAAACAGATCTTTGGGGCATACCAGCATTTATTTTATGAATATCAGACTAAAAACCGTCCAGAACTTGCTTGATATAAATTGAAATATTAATCTATCAAAAACAAAAATAAAATGCACGATTGGATCGCACGAACTTGCTCTTATGTAAAAGTACTTTGGAATTTAAAATACATTGTATATATGTATGTATATAAAACATGGATTTAATGAGATAAAAATGTTCAAATGCATGGAATTGCCGTCTGATTTCCGTAAAAGTATGAATTTATGCAAACAAAGTTTAAAAATCTTTTTATTAAAGTAATTTTTTATATAAGAAATTTCTTTGAAATTTTTCGAGAAAAAAATTTGGGATGCAAATTTTAAGTATTTAATACGAGTAGTATAGATTTTAGGAAATAATTTCAAAAAAAGACTTTTGGTAAAAATCTTTAGAGCCGTTGATGACAAAATAGAAACTAAAAAAAACTGTTCTATGACAGGTACCGTTAATAACAACATTTCCCCCCAAAATGTTTTTACCAAAATGTAGTCCATGTCCATATTATTACAGCTATTTTTTTATGAAAATCGTAAGAGCTGTTAAGATTATGCATTACAGGTGTATGGGGGTACTGTTAGTTTTAGAGCTAAACAAAAATTTCAATTTCCCTCCAGGGAATCACCGAAGACCCTTAAGTACCCAGTTTGAAGAAAATAAGTTCAGTACTTTAGGCTCTAGATCGAGGTACAAACATATTGAATACAGACAGACAGACGGAATTGTCGGGCCCACTTTATTCGTCTTCGCTATCATCGTCAACTTTGATCAAAATCTCGAGTTCGATTTTTTTTCCAAATTAATGCAGAACTTGCCCTTATAGTATCTATATCTATAGGTTACATTTTGTCTTTTTGGATGTTTTGATTTGGATGATTTGTCGTTTTGTTTACGTGAAATCAATACCTAGTTAACTTTTAATAGAAAAGGAACATTTCTTACTTTCAATGTGAATTTTGTAACATGAGCAAATTTAAATTGGGAATAAATTTGAAAGAAAAAAATATAAATAAAATGAATGACTGATGCCCATAAACTTGTTTTAACGCGATTGTATCGCAAATCTTTTTGTAATTAATATTATTTGAGCTATAAGATTTTATGTACATACAGATATTATGATCGTTCAAATGTTATTCTAAATGGAGAAGAAATCTATAACGTATAGGCAAAAGACAAAACCAGCTTCATTGTTCCAAGTTGAAAATCGTTTTGACTAAAGATTTGTAATATGTATTGAAAATTAAATATCGTTCCGCGTTCTAAATATTGTAGATAAGCATTTTAACGTTTAAAATGACCTCTCTCGAATTTTAAAATTCACGGTAATTTTGTGTAAAAAAATTGATATAGATGTACATATTCCTCTTTTTTATTTTTGTTTTGGTCGAATTGTATGAAATACAGGGAAATTATAATATTTTAAGTTTAAATTCCAATGATTTTATAGATGATTCTTATACTATCCAATTACACAATTGTATCAGATACACACTCCAAATTGGGCGCGGAACATTATTTAACAGAACAAATAAAGTCAAAGTGTACTTTCTCTCTGTCCATATATATATACATACATATGTACATATAACAGAACAGGAACAAAATCTAGCATCTGAAAACCAAATACCTTAAAGAAAACTTAAAATATAATAACAATATTTTCCGAATTCTGGTGCAATATGTATCTATTTGTGCTATTTCTCTATATATACATATGTAATAGCTGTATGTAAGAACATTGAAATACGTATTCTAAAAATCGGATTATCATGGGCACTCAATAAAATAAAATATGTATATAAAAACCATAATAGACCCGCTAAGCAAATTGCCTTCCACAAAATATAGAACTTAAAGAAACAACTTACTTTTTTTTCCTACTGCTACATTTAAAACAAATCGAGTAAAAAAAAAATATTAAAAACAAAACATTGACAAAATAATTTGCTCCCTACTTACTTGCACATGTTCCACTCTCAGTATTCGAATCTTCAAAGCTTTTAGCCAAAGGTTTCGTGGATGTTGCTTCTTCTTCTTTGTCAGTATGACTTAGTTCAGCGGCATCAGAGATTTTGCTTACATTTTCCGATGATATTTCGAATTGCTTTTGAATGGGAGTGCTATTGAAAACATTTGACGATGAAACCGGTGTATTTGTTAAGCTGCTCGAAACAATATTCTCTTTTGGCTTTGTTTTTAAGTCAAGTAAAATTTTGTTTTCTGCTTGTTTTGCTGTAGATGTTTCAGAGCTCGAATCGGAATTTTTATTATTATCATCATTTTTCTTATTAACATCTTTAACTGTTTCTATTTCTGGTTTTTGGGCATCTACTGCTGCTTCTTTTATGTCCTCAGTTTTATTATTGCTATTAATAGAGTTTGCCGCATCTGGAGAACTATCATCAGCACATGTTTTGTGGTCTCCTTTTTGATCGCTCATTTTGGCGCTCATTATTTCATTCATGTCAACATCGTTAAGTTCTTCTTGTTTGGGTTTAGCTTCATTGTCTGACGAGTTTTCTTCAGAAAGCATTTCTACGTTTTCATCTAGCGACACAGATTCCTTTCCACTTTCGATATCCATAACTTCATTATTAACATCAACGTGGGTGGCAGAATTCGTGTCGTCGACTTCCATTTTACCATCTTCTGTTGTGTCCATTTCTTCAATTTCTTTTGACTCAACGCATACTGCTGAAACTCCAGTTTCCGTCGACTCCACCTTCGACTCAGAATCAATGTTTGGTTTTATTAATTTACATGGCGCTTCGCTAACTGATACCTCATTTTCAATCTTAGGGGTTGTTGAGCTAGAAACCATGGCATCTTTATTAGTATTAACGTCATTGGCACATGATTTATCTGAACTTGCTTCGGACTTTTCAGTTGTTGTAATCGGCGTAAGGTCTTTAGTATCCAAACTGGATGTAGCTAATGGTTCATTATTCACCGTCACTGTTTCGTTTTTAACATCGAGAACTTTATCGCCAACAACAATATCATCAACTGCAAAAGCCTCACACTCAATAATTTGCTTAGCCTTAAGCTCTACAGCAACATTGTTGATTTTTTCGCCAACAATTTCGTTCACTTTACTGTCATTTCTTTCTATTTCTTCAATCTTCTTTAAGAATTCATTTTCTGTGGCTTTACTTATATCTTCAGTGCTTTCAACCTTGTCATTACAAACTTCTTCAATTTGCTCCAGCAAATCATCCTTTTCTTCAGACGATTGGTTTTCGATTATAGTCGAGCTGCAATCAGCTTCCGATTTTTTGAGTTCAATAGCAGAAGCGGGGCCGGCCGACACAACACTTTTCTCAACGGCGGCGTTGTTGAATTTTTCGTCTACGACGACGGATTCTGGAAAGTATACACACAAGCAAATTGGCGCTCAATAAATAATTCAATAAAAAAAATCTCTTCCACTTAAGATTTTAAAATATAAATACAAAAACTAATATTAAAAGTAAAACTTAATTCATAAATCCTTATAGATTCGTAAAGTAGAGGAACAACAAATAGAATTTTCAATGTAAAAAAAATGCAAAGAAAAATACCTTTTTTCATGCACGACGCGTCCTGTACGCTTGCCGCAGTTTTCCCATCAACTTCCATATTTCGTTTCTTATTAATAATAACGAAAATAAAAAAGAAATTTTATTACTAATAGTTTATCAATGATATATTTACGATTTTTATAATCAATTTATGAAATTAAGATCCGTTATTTGTTCAAAATAATGAGAAAAGAAAAGCCGAATTAACAATTACACCATTCGCCATTTGTATTTATGAAATCAGAGCTACCAATCGTAGGATGCGGTTGAGTTAAAAGTCAAAAAAAATGAAAAAAGACGCGCTCCGCTCTAAGGCTACGATTACATACAATTATTCGCCCATTATTACCGATTTGGAGCAGAATGAAACAGAGGCTTATACGCTATTCACACCAAATCAAAATCTAGATTTCGAGCAAAATTCTCAAAATCTCATCCAAATCTACTAGATTTCCCATACATTTTCAGATTTCCAAATCTACTAGATTACGACAAAATCTCCTCAAAATCTACTTTAAAACACAAGATTGTCAAAACAAACAAACCTTTAGAAATGTTCTGCTTTGTCAGCAAATTGTCAGCAAGAGAAGAGGTAGATAAAAAGCAGATAATGGAGTCGAGTCTCGAGTGACTATTTAAAATTTGAATTGTGGGGAGAGAAGATAAATTATATCCGAGAAAGCAGGATAAATGGACAGAAACGTCAAATGAAATCCTGGTTCTGTTCAGTGTGAACGCTTCAATGAGATTTCGTAATCTTGTTGCTGAAATCCGAGATTTTAATTCGGTGTGAAAAGCCTATAATATGATCACCACAGCATTATTATAATAGAAGTGTTTTTTTTGGAAAAGTTATCCGTAGTACAGTAGGATTTTATATGAATAACAAATACAACATCCGCAGTGTAGGATCACTGCCGATAAAAGGAGAAGTGAGGTCCTGCTGCGGATAGAGATTTGACGTTTATTTGAGTATCTGCAGTGATCCTACTGCGGATCATAGAGGAAATACATTACTAAAACGGCCTTAAACCTCCTATGAACCAGATTTAGTTCATTCCACCGCTATTCCTCGTGCATTTTCATTATAAATAAGGTTTTCAAGATTAGAGCCGTTGTAAAGTCGAAGTAAATTTACTCCGTCACTAAAACGAGTTAGTAAATAATACGCTATTCACACCAAATCAAAATCTAGATTTCGAGCAAAATTCTCAAAATCTCACCCAAATCTACTAGATTTCCCATACATTTTCAGATTTCCAAATCTACTAGATTACGATAAAATCTCCTCAAAATATACTTTCAAACACAAGATTGTCAAAACAAACAAACCTTTCGAAATGTTCTGCTTTGTCAGCAAATTGTCAGCAAGAGAAGAGGTAGATAAAAAGCATATAATGGAGTCATCGAGTCTCGAGTGACTATTTAAAATTTGAATTGTGGGGAGAGAAGATAAATTATATCCGAGAAAGCAGGATAAATGGACAGAAACGTCAAATGAAATCCTGGTTCTGTTCAGTGTGAACGCTTCAATGAGATTTCGTAATCTTGTTCCTGAAATCCGAGATTTTAATTCGGTGTGAAAAGCCTATAAGGCTGTCACACCCTTATTTTTATTATTTTTCACTAATACTGGGTTCAACCTCGGAATAGTTAAACCGAGCCGAAGCACTTACATCGAGTTTACGCCACGTTAAACAAATCCTTATTTCATTGACTTACTATATATGGACTGCTAGTCGCTCATTTTCTTCATACAAATCCTCAAAAAAAGTGGTAAAAGATGTCACTTAAAAAAATGAACTAATTTTTGACAATTCAACCCCAGCGGTTGTTGACAATTCAAAATGAACTGTCATTACTTTTTTTCAATTTTGAATCAATTTGCACATTTAATCAAATTAAATGGTACCAAAATCGGTAGTTTTCTTCTGGCAGCATCACCAGAATTTGAAATAATAGGGGTATTCACGATCTAATGCAACAGGTCTAGTATCATTGTAAAAATGCAAAAGTGTAAAATCTTACAACACTACAACATGTTGTAGTCCATCTTCTTGCAAGACATTTCTCAGTTGTTCTTTAGGAAAATCTATCAACCTGATGTTGCTTTCGTTCACGTTTCGCCTCCAGGTCCAGATCAGCACGGTTATTGTTCACAAGGAACCAGTGTGGATTGTGTTCGAGCTGCATTACAGCACTCAAAAATTATCGTAGGTAAGAGAAGCTAATGATATTTTTCAAATACTTAATACTAACTGAATGTCTCAAACTTTATGTAACAGCGCAAATGAACAAAAGAATGCCTCGAAATGGTGACTCCATTGTTTATTCATCGCATTTTTATTATGCGGTTGAAATTGATGAACCCTTGCCCGCTTATGGTGGTAAAGCACCAACAGATGTTGAAACTAAAATTGGCAAAATAATTGCAGAGAATTTGGTTTAAGATGGAGCAACTCTTCAAATGGGTATTGGAAGCATTCCAGATGCTGTCCTTAATGCCATTCATAATCATAAGGACTAAGGTATTCATTCTGAGATGTTTGCCAATGGTGTTGTCTATTTGGTAGCTAAGGGTTGTGTTACCAATTCACAAAAGTCAACGCATAAGGGAAGAATCGTTTGATCTTTCCTAATTGGGGACCAAAAATTATGCGACTTTGTGGATAACAATCCATTTATTGGTTAGAACGGTATTTAGGGAAATGCGACCTTGAATTACAACAGTGTTTTGTATTTGTAGAAATGCTGACAATTGACTATGTCAACAGTACCAGCATTATTCGTCAGCTTCCAAAGTGCCATTAACTCTTGCATTGAAGTTGATTTAACTGGTCAGGTTTGCTCCGATTCAATTGGATCACGATTTTTCTCTGGATTTGATGGCCAGGTAGATTTCATTCGGGGAGCGGCTGAAGGATGTGATGTGACGACCGAGCATGGAAAGGCGGGTGACAGTACAGGCCCTGATGTCGCACTGGAAGATGACAAGGACAGCGCGGCGTGAAGGCTGCGCTAAATAATAAATTAAATAACAGTCATTTTAATTTTGATAGTTCGATATTCTGTCTCTATCATATTAATAAAGAAATATATAGAGAGCGATTGTAAAAACGACAATCAATTAATTTTGTGATCACTTTACTCTTACGCGATACGGGCCCAGACCTCTGGCATGACACTCCACCGCATTAACCATTGAGCTAAGAGACACTATCATGTTTCCCCGAGTAATCTTGATGAAAAATTGTTGTGTTCTCAATGGACCAATTTAAGGAAAACGAGAAATAATATGAGACTTATAATTGATAATTCATTTATTAAAATTTAGACACAATACTAGATAGTAACATTAATCAGACCACCATCAAAAATAACTGCATGGTCTTTCAAGTTCAAACTGTTCTTTTTAACTTCATCATATTATATACAAAATTCCAGTGGAAAATAAAAGGTACATTTTACATAGTTATTGTTTTATCGTAAAGTTCTGTTTGATAGTAAATATGGTTGTAGGACGGCATTTGGTGTTTACACGACATCTCCCTTCTTTAAGCTAAATATCCACATATTTGCCTGAGACTTCTCTGGACATATCAAGACGCTTAGGTGGTATGCGGTTTCTGATTGTCCGCTGACGTTGCTCTTCTGGGTTTATAAGTTCACCTACGGGGCATGGGCACATGATTTCTTTTTGCTGATCTGGAGTGTTACGATGAACCTCAGTAGGAGTTGGGGTACAAATCACTTCCTGAAAATCAAACAAATGATTAAAATTCGTATTTTGTAAACTACTGTTCCTAGGTTTTAATTGATTAAGGTGTCGACGCCATGTTTTTGTTCCTACTTTAACAGCATACATGACAGAACCAATTTGCTGTAACACAATGCCTGGAACCCAAGATTGATGACCATTGCTGTAGTTACGGGCATAAACAGGCTCATTGGGTTGCAATTCCTTTGGTCTTGCTCCATGTCTGACGTTAAACTGTTGCTCCATTTTTAAGTTGGGCTGTTGTTCCTCATGCGATGGTGCTTGAAGTAAATTAAGGTGAATCTTCATCTTACGACCGAACATGGCTTCTGCTGGAGTGATGTTATCTTTCAATTGTATATTTGGGGTTGATCGATAACACTGAAGAAATGTTTGAAGATTATAGGAGGTTACTTTTTCCCCCTTCAGTTTATTCATACCTCGTTTAAAAATATCAACAAATTTCTCCGCCTGCCCATTCGATTGCGAATGAAACGGAGCAGTTCGGATATGTTGAATGCCTCCTGTATCGCAAAAATATGCAAACTCTCTAGAAGTGAACTGACTTCCGTTGTCCGACACTATTATGTCCGGCAGTCCGAATCTGGCGAATACTTCTCTCAAGACGGAAATTGTTGCCGATGTTGTTGTTGACTGCATGCTGTAGATTTCCGGCCACTTTGAGTATGAGTCAACTATAATAAGGAACATTTGTTGTTGAAATGGTCCAGCGAAGTCAATATGTATTCGGGACCACGGCTTACTTGAAATTGGCCATGATGCTAATGGAGCCTTAATTGGATTCGTTGCAGCTGTTGCACAGGCAGAGCACTCTCGAACTACTTGCGTTATATGATTGTCAACGTTGGCCCAGTAGACATAGCTGCGTGCAAGGGCTTTCATACGCACAATGCCCGGATGGCCCACGTGAAGCTGCTTCAAGACCTTCTTCTGTAATGTCATTGGAATGACTACTCTATTTTGAAACATGACACACCCTTTTGTTTCGCTGATACTGTCTCGTCTATTATAAAATAATTTCAAGTTTTCATCTTCAATTTTGGTGGGCCACGAGGAGCGGACAAATTGCAGAACCTGCTTAAGTAAGGGATCGATAGATGTTTCTGTCTGTACAGCCTTGAATGTAACAGGTAGATATTGTAAGCTGTCAAATAATATTTGATTTACATCAGCTTCCAACTGAGTTGTAGCGATAACAAAATCTTCTTCTTTATCCTTTGTTTGGCGATTAATTAATCGAGACAGAACATCAGCATAACCAAATTTCGCTGTACTGACATATTCGATATTGAAATCGTATGCAATTAATGTCAAAGCCCATCGCTGCAAACGTTGCGCAGTATAAACCGGTATGCCCTTTTTAGATCCGAAAATAGATAACAATGGTTGGTGGTCAGTTAGGAGTGAAAATCTTCTGCCAAAGATTAGCCTGTGAAATTTTCTTACACAGAATATTAGAGCTAATGCTTCTTTTTCAGACTGGCTATAATTTTGCTCAGTAGGGGTCAATGATCTTGATGCATGTGCTATTGGTTTTCTAGAGCCATCTGGGAACTCATGCATGATAACGCCGCCAATTCCATTCTTTGAGGCATCTCCAGCCACGATAATTCTTTTTGTAGGGTCAAAATGTACTAGCAAAAGTTCGGAATTAAGAACTTCTTTTGCTTTATCAAAAGCAATTTGACACTCTTTTACCCAATGGAACTTTGAATCCTTTTTTAAAAGGTTATCTAAGGGGCCTCTAATTTCGCGTATGTTTTTAATAAAAGGTGAATAAAAATTTAACATACCCAAAAATGACCGTACCTCCGTCGTATCTTTTGGTTCTGGCATATTCCTGATTGCGGCTGTTCGGTTTGTATCGGGTCTTCGCCCATGTCTGTCGATAATAAACCCAAGGTAATTTACTTCGGTCTGCAAAAACGAACATTTTTCATATTTTATGCGGAATCCCCATTCACATAAGCGTTGTAAGGCCTGGTGCAAGTGCTCCTTATGTTGGTCGAGAGATTTGGCAACCACTATTACGTCATCGAGATAACATACTACCCCATCAAGACCTGCTAACATGGTATTCATTATTTGTTGGAAGATGCCCGGGGCAGACTTGACACCAAACGGTAAGCGCTGATACTGGAAAAGTCCTCGGTGTGTGTTGACGGTTAGTAATTGTTGTGATTCTTTGCTTACTTTAACCTGGAGGTAGGCATCAGATAAATCAATTGTTGAAAAGAACTTACCTCCAGAAAGTGTCACAAATATATCATCTGGAAGTGGAAGTGGATATTGGTTCGGCTCGAGTGCGTTGTTAAGACCAGTTGAGAAGTCACCACATATTCGTACACCCCCCTTTGCCTTCTTTACAGCCACAATAGGTGCTGCCCATTGCGAGTAATCAACTCTCTTGATTACATCAAGCTGTTCAAGACGAATAATTTCGCTATCAATCTCTGGCAATGAAGCATATGGTACCGGTCGCTTTGGCCTAAAAACCGGTGTTACTCCAGGTTTTAAATGAAGAACCGCTTCTGCTTTTGTGCACATTCCCATTGATCCATCAAACAGTTCATGATATTTTTCTTTAATCATCACAATTTCTTTCTGTAAAAGAGATAGAGAGATTTCACTTTTATTATACTCTAACTTTGCACAAATTGAATTGATAGGGACGTCGAATAATCGTAATGCTTCGATCCAATCGATTCCCAAAATGTTTAGGTTTGGCAAATTCGTTAT
Organism: Chrysotoxum bicinctum; assembly: GCA_911387755.1. Classification (NCBI taxonomy): domain Eukaryota; kingdom Metazoa; phylum Arthropoda; class Insecta; order Diptera; family Syrphidae; genus Chrysotoxum; species Chrysotoxum bicinctum. Next base: position 127,222,800 of record OU426989.1, on the reverse strand, counting down.
GTAACAAGTGTTTTGCATCTCCTTATCTCTAAATGTTACTTGACACCGTAGTTCTGCTGATAATGGTAGGGACTGCCCACTAGCATTCCGCGCTGAGTGATTTGTTGGAGTGACCTTTGGACTTCCCAAGCATCTCCAGTTGTCTTCTGAAATTATGGTTATATCTGATGCAGTATCGATTTGCAATTTAACGGGATGATTATTTATCTCCACCACGATAAATTTTCGGTGAGCTTCATAGTCCACTTTTGATACTGAAAATATACTATTAGTTGTCGAGTCAGATTTCATATATGTTTTTACTCGTTTTTGGCGCCTAAATTTAGGTTTATTTTTGCTGCTGCTGCTATTGTTGTTAAAATTGTTAATTTCGTTTCGTTTCCCTTTGTCACAATACCCCTCTTTATGACCAACACCTCCACAATCAGCACATTTGTGGGATTTATACCAACATTTCTCTGAGAAATGCATTCCCCCACATAACCAAAATGCGCTTTTTGGTATTTGATTGTGTTTTTTGTTTTGATTTCGCACGACTCTTACACCGCTATCAGTAGCAGTACGGTTTTCCACCAGCGATGAGTCATGTTTAAGCATCAACATTCGTTCGCATTCACTTGATAGATCTGAAAGTTTTAGTTTGTGATCTTTTTCATCCGCTTCTAGCTTTGCAAGTAATCGAGTTCGAATGTCGACATCATGTGTGCTGGTTAGTCCACAAACAAACATAACACATTTAAATTCATCGGGGGTAATGGAATTTAATCTGAAATTTTCACACTGCTTGTTGATTATTCCAGCGTATGTCTGAAAATCGTCGTATGCATTCTTTTCAATCTTGAGGCAATTGTATCGGGTTGCAAACAGCGAAGTTTTACGTGCAAAAATTTCCTTTAACTTAGCTGTCGTCTCATCGAATTTTATGTCACGTGGTTTTTTTGGAAAGATTAAGTTTGCATAGCGGTTGTATGCCTTCTCATCCAGTTTTCTCAGTAGCAACCTTACCTTGGATGAATCGTCCAATTCTTGGCCATCAACTAAGAATATATCCTCATGCCTGCTAAACCACTCTTCAAAAGTGAACCCAATATCCGTGTCATAGACAAACATGGAGATGCTGTGAGATAACGTTTCCATTATCTTCTCTGCAGAAGATTTGAGTGTCGTAGAACCAGCCATTGAGGTTGCATTTAAGGAAGAGTCCATAATTGCTTTCATAAGTTCTTCCTGCTGCTTATACAAAGCCTGCTGCTGCTTTAAAAATGAGTTTAATTGTTCTGCATTCATTTTAGATTTTTTTTTTCTTTTTTTATTAGTTAAATTGGGTACTCAAACCTCACTCGTCGCCACAATATGTTGTGTTCTCAATGGACCAATTTAAGGAAAACGAGAAATAATATGAGACTTATAATTGATAATTCATTTATTAAAATTTAGACACAATACTAGATAGTAACATTAATCAGACCACCATCAAAAATAACTGCATGGTCTTTCAAGTTCAAACTGTTCTTTTTAACTTCATCATATTATATACAAAATTCCAGTGGAAAATAAAAGGTACATTTTACATAGTTATTGTTTTATCGTAAAGTTCTGTTTGATAGTAAATATGGTTGTAGGACGGCATTTGGTGTTTACACGACAAAAATGACCCTAAATTACCCTAGGAAACCTATGCTACCTAATCGCTTTACATAGTTTTCATAAATACAAAGAATAAAGATATATGTATTGACTTAATAATTAAATTAATTTCGATCATATTATTTTATTTATTAACTTAAAGAGAAATCATTTTCTTTGCAGAAAATTAACAATTAATATGCAATGAAATTTGTTTAAATGATCCCTTGCATATATGTTCTATAGTGCTAGTTGCTGGGCAAAAATATTTCATATTTTCGATGACCCATTAAATACAAATCACCATGCTTATTTTAACCGACGAAATTTTTCCAGCAAACGAATTCTTGTTTTTTTAAATTCTTATAACAATTTCGTCTGTACAAATGCAAATAAAAACCCTTTATTTATTTACAAAATACACAAAAACTTTGAAAAAAAAGTTACGCGACCAAAGAAAACATAATATTTACGAAAACTGAGAATTTAAGGCGATGACATTTGCTTCAATCGTTCAAACGCTGCTTTTTCTAAAGATTGGCGGTGATCTGGATGAGCGATATGAATAAGTGCGTGTGCTCGTTGGCGCATTGTTTTTCCAAACAACGATGCAATACCAAATTCTGTGCCAACATGATGAACATGAGCTCGAGAAGTTACAACTCCAGCACCTGACGAAAAATAAAATTATAAAATTTAAATATGTATACTCGTAAACTTCGTAGGTAAATATGCATATGTACCTTACTTTAGAATAGGTGTAATTTTACTCTCTCCTTTGTTTGTTGTTGATGGCATTGCAATAATCGATTTTCCTCGTCCATCTGTTCCTTCAGCCGCTCCCCGAATGAAATCTACCTGGCCATCAAGTCCAGAGAAAAATCGTGTTCTAATTGAATCGGAGCAAACCTGACCAGTTAAATCAACTTCAATGCAAGAGTTAATGGCACTTTGGAAGCTGACGAATAATGCTGGTACTGTTGACATAGTCAATTGTCAGCATTTCTACAAATACAAAACACTGTTGTAATTCAAGGTCGCATTTCCCTAAATACCGTTCTAACCAATAAATGGATTGTTATCCACAAAGTCGCATAATTTTTGGTCCCCAATTAGGAAAGATCAAACGATTCTTCCCTTATGCGTTGACTTTTGTGAATTGGTAACACAACCCTTAGCTACCAAATCGACAACACCATTGGCAAACATCTCAGAATGAATACCTTAGTCCTTATGATTATGAATGGCATTAAGGACAGCATCTGGAATGCTTCCAATACCCATTTGAAGAGTTGCTCCATCTTAAACCAAATTCTCTGCAATTATTTTGCCAATTTTAGTTTCAACATCTGTTGGTGCTTTACCACCATAAGCGGGCAAGGGTTCATCAATTTCAACCGCATAATCAAAATGCGATGAATAAACAATGGAGTCACCAAAGGTTCGAGGCATTCTTTTGTTCATTTGCGCTGTTACATAAAGTTTGAGACATTCAGTTAGTATTAAGTATTTGAAAAATATTATTAGCTTCTCTTACCTACGATAATTTTTGAGTGCTGTAATGCAGCTCGAACACAATCCACACTGGTTCCTTGTGAACAATAACCGTGCTGATCTAGACCTGGAGGCGAAACGTGAACGAAAGCAACATCAGGTTGATAGATTTTCCTAAAGAACAACTGAGAAATGTCTTGCAAGAAGATGGACATATTATCTCAAATTCTGGTGATGCTGCCAGAAGAAAACTACCGATTTTGGTACCATTTAATTTGATTAAATGTGCAAATTGATTCAAAATTGAAAAAAAGTAATGACAGTTCATTTTGAATTGTCAACAACCGCTGGGGTTGAATTGTCAAATATTAGTTCCTTTTTTTAAGTGACATCTTTTGATCGCGCATTGTCACTAGGAAGAAAGCTTAAAAGTGGAACCATCGTGAAGTTGGCTACTAGCAGTCCATATCTAGTAAGTCAATGCCTTATTTAATATATATTTTCTTAGCTGTATTATACGCTATTCACACCAAATCAAAATCTAGATTTCGAGCAAACTCAAAATCTCATCCAAATCTACTAGATTTTCCATACATTTTCAGATTTCGAAATCTACTAGATTACGACAAAATCTCCTCAAAATCTACTTTCAAACACAAGATTGTCAAAACAAACAAACCTTTAAAAATGTTCTGCTTTGTCAGCAAGAGAAGAGGTAGATAAAAAGCAGATAATGGAGTCGAGTCTCGAGTGACTATTTGAAATTTGAATTGTGGGGAGAGTAGGACAGAAGATAAATTATATCCGAGAAAGCAGGATAAATGGACAGAAACGTCAAATGAAATCCTGGTTCTGTTCAGTGCGAACGCTTCAATGAGATTTCGTAATTTTGTTGCTGAAATCCGAGATTTTAATTCGGTGTGAAAAGCCTATTAGCTACGCCTTCTTTATGTCAAATATACTGGTACTATACTGGGAAAAAAAGTGACAAATCTAAAACTCTGGTTATTATACACCTAAATCAAACCCCAGCTGATTTCCATTATTATTCATTTTATTATCATTGTATGCATATTGGAAATTGGATACATTAAAATTGGATTGTATAAAGTTCAAATCCAATAAATTAATGTACCACGTGCATTTTCACTATAAATAAGGTTTTCAAGTTTAGAGCCGTTGTAAACTTGAAGTAACTTTACTCCGTCGCTAAAACAAGTTAGTAAATAAGGCTGTCACAGCCTTATTTATTATTTTTCACTATTACTGGGTTCAACCTCGGAATAGTTAAACCGAGCCGAAGCACTTACTTCGGGTTTACGCCACGTCAAAAAAATCCTTATTTAATATATATTTTCTTAGCCGTATTAGCTACGCCTTCCTTATGTCAAATATACTGGGAAAAAAAGTCACCAATCTGAAACTCTGGTTAATATAAACGTAAACAAACCCCAGCTGATTTCCATTATTATTCATTTTATCATAATCTTTCGCGAATTTTGGCTGTCTCAAATTATAAAATGGATACAAAAAACAAAAGAAAACGGTCTGGAAACTGGGATAATTCTGAAAAGGTATGTAAATATACGTATATATAATTAGATTACAACAGATACAAATAAGTATATTTGTTCATTTGTTCATAGATACAAGACAACTACTCGTAATAGAAGAAAAAACTAAAGAAACAAACTATAAAGAAACGACAACATTGTCGAATTCAACGATAAAAATATTGCTTTACGATTTGCGAGACATCACACAGACAATATTATATTGCGTGCGGAAGTGACAATAAATATCATCAACTGCATAGAATGGCCAGTTACTTGGGAGAATATTTTCTTCGGCCTTGGAGATGCAATACCTTCAAGTAAATTATTTTGTTCGAGTTCTCATTCAAACGTCAGTCTATACTAAATTAATTTATTTCAGATGGATGTGTTCTGAGTGCTTTCAGTCCAATGTCCATTATGTATCAAACTCGTAGGTTTGATAAATTCTGCACCGGAGTGACAGACATTCATTATAATATTTGGAGAAATAGCTTTGCTGCGGGAGCAGACAACGGAGATGTCCAGGTGACACCACTGAGAGAGGCAGTGTTGGATGTTTCCCAAAGGTTAAAAACTGATGAGAAAACTATATTTACATTGGACATTGTCCCATTAAACGGTGGACAAATAAGCCAAAATGGAATACAGACTCCACCAGATGGAATGCCAGTGTTTGATAAAGATTTCAAGGATCAATATGAAATAGTCTTTGGTTTTATGCGAAAGGTAGATTTAAAATTTTAAAGTTTTTTTTTCGAATTTAAAAAATATGTTTTCTTACAGATAAAAGGATATGACAGGTCCGAGTACTACAACACGCAACGGGTACCGCCATTTAATTTACATCGACTAATGCGCGTTACTAAAATAAGATACAATCAAAATAAAAATGCATGCGATGTCTTAGCAGTTGGCTGCGACAATGGCCTTCTAAGGGTCAGTATGCGTGATTGGCTAAAGACTGTCGTTGAATTTTAGCATTTTAAAATTCATTTAAGTTAAGCTTTTTAATTAATTTTTATTGTAATATATTAAATATTAATTGTTAATAAAACTTGCAATTTAGCCATATAAAAAAAAAACAGTATTTTAATGGTGAAGTATTATTAAAACTAAAATAAAATTAAAGGTCTTGTCACATAAACGATTTCAATTTTCTTCATTTGTTCTTCAGGAGTTCCTTCTGCGTCTGGAAAACGAAAAGTTATTTTTAATTGACATGAGAAATAAAGATTTATCTTAAATTACTTTCGTTTCCCTCACCCTCGGGGGTCGGCACATTTGGGACAGCTTCAATTTCGACTTCTGATTTTTCTACGTGTTTTGCCTTTGACTGAAAAACAAATAACTTTTTTTGAAATACTATTTGAAAAGAACTGAAAAAAATAACTCACTTTTTTCTTCTTTTTTGATGTTTCTTCTTCAATTTATCGTATCGTTCGTATCGTTCAAACAAACTAGAACTTTGGTAACAAGTTGTTATTGTTCCTTTTGACCTTAACTTAACTTCACATCATTGTTGTTTATTTTTCTTTGATGGAATTTACAATTCTTCATCGCAGATTCATTGTACGACTTTCGGGTCAATAGCTGTAGCTTTTTGAAAACAAAGTGTTGACAATTCCTAACTTTGAAGAGGCTTCTAATGTTGTTTTGTTATTTCTTTGACGTCGACCACAAGATGACGAAAGTTTGTGAAACGAATAATATTTGGCCATTCGAGTCCATTGGCTGGTGGTTTGGTTTCAATTGGTGTCTATTTGAGCGGTATGGGCTTTTATGTAATTTATAATATAACTATCCATACTTGAGTCACTATCGGAATCTCCGAATATTTCTGTTTTCCAATTGGCATGAAGATTTGTTTGTAGTGTTTGCATAGTAGGGTTAGGTTAACCTGCTGCTCTTGTTTGTACTTCTGTGGTAGATTCTGTTGATGCCGATACTGAACTTGAACTGGAACAGGAAGTTGAATTTCTTGTTTTCTTCGGTTTATTGCTTTTATTGGCTGACTTAAGTAGCTTTTTGATGGCTTTTCGTTTTTTAAATAAATCCGAGTATTCAGGTCCAAAACAGATGGCCGCAATTGTTTCGGAAGTGGAACAAAAATTTAAATAAAAGTATTATATTAGAATATAGTATTATCTAAACGTATTATACGATTTTATCTTAAAGTTTTAAATTTTGTAAGAAAAACATATCTATAGGAAAAACAAGAATTTCATCTGGAATATGGTTTTAAGTACTACGTTCTGAAAAATTGCTCTATGAACACACTGCGAGAAGTACATTGTCCTTGAATTCGTGGCTGTAACCTATCCAGATTTACTGCAAGGTTTTCCTCTTGGGGAATAAAATCGCAATCAGCTTTAGAAAAGGGAATAAACTATTTCTTAAGCTTTATTTAATAAAAACTGTCCTGAGGGCCCACCGATTTTTGGGATACGAATGTGTGTGCAATCAATTGCACCGATGACTTGTGGAAATCCACGAATACCAAAAAACATGTTTACGTCTCGTATCTGTGCAGATACGGTTATTGGCATTTTAACATAATCAGCCCTTTTAGACGCAAACGCTATTGCCACTCGTTTGCATATCTGACAAAGAGTGGGTTGGCTAAATCCATGTATATCCGCTCCATCGTCTTAAATCTTGAAAATTGTATAAATTAAAGATTGGATTGAATAAAGTTCAAATCCTTTAAATGAATGTACCCACCTCATTTCGACCCCAATACCTTATAGCAGCCATCACTTGCAAATCAATTGGGATTTGCCCTCCTTTTTTACTATCACTTAGGAAAGGCCGAGCTATAGCTATTAATTTTTTTCATACTTTCTTTCGAAAATCGATACTTCGAGCGAAAATCTGCATCCCTCAGTGTCATTGGATTGAAACGAGTTTTGTACTGCTTTGGTCTCCTACTCCTACCAGTTGTGTTTAAAGAATTTAAATCATTTACAAATGAAAAATAATTATCCATTTTGACTTGTAAAGAAAAACTAATGATTTATTGATTTACATTTCTGTTTATAAATGTCAGATCAGATGTCATTTCAAAATGACATTTAGATACTAAAACGGCTCTAAGCCTACTATGCACCAGTATTAGCTTATTCCACCGCTATTCCTCGTGCATTTTCATTATAAATAAGGTTTTCAGGTTTAGAGCCGTTGTAAAGTCGAAGTAACTTTACTCCGTCGCTAAAACGAGTTAGTAAATAAGGCTGTCAGTGTTTAAAATGAGTTTTGTACTGCTTTGGCCTTCTCCTTCTTCGAGTTAGAGCGTTGAATGAATGTAAATTATTTATAAATGCGAAATAACTATCCATTTTGTTTTAGTAACAAAAAGGAAAGAGATGTTTACACTCCTACATTTAGATACTACAACGGCCTTAAACCGCTTATGAACCAGTTTTAGCACATTGCAATTCATGCCCCATGTCACACTGAATGCGTTTTTGACGCCACGTTGAATTCACCATAGCGATAGTAATGTTAAAAAAAAAATAATATTTTTGTCTATAATTGATATGTATTTTGGACTAAAAAGTAACATTTCAAATAAACTAAACTGTGTTCTAAAATTCTGCTTGTTTAGATTCATAGGTTTTTTCAAAGAAGAGCCGCTTTTGGCGATTTATTTTACTTATTTAAGGTTTCTTTCTAATACTTCGACCATGATAACCGGATTGGTAGAGCACTCGTCGAATATTTTGAGGGTTATATGGCTTACCTGGCTTACCTGTAAGCTGTAACAATATACAAAAACAACAATAAACTCAACTATAAAATCTACAGAAAACCAACAACAACTGATATCACTATAAACAAGAATTCCCATCACCCACATGCACAAAAAATGGCTGCTTTCAACGCATTTATTAACAGGCTTTTTAATGTACTACATTTAATAGACAACAAGCACAACTATACGGACTTTGAGACTAACTTAACGCCAATGCACATTTGTAAAAAAGGAACAACAATGGATGCACTTGAGGAGTTCGAAATTTACAAGGCAAACAAATTAGAACGAGACAAAATAATGAACGACAAACTAACTATAAAGAACAACACACTGTTTGACACTGCCATCAAATACCAAACTCCAAATCGATGAATAAAAGAGATAAAGAAATGAAAAGCTCAACCAAAAAGACACCAAACAGTAAACACCAACATTGGCAAACAACACCATAGTACAACAGCATTAGCCCGATGATGGATTATTAAATCCGAAACGCGTCGCTATTTTATAATATTCAAATTGTTGCAATAATATTAAATTAAAAAAAAAAAACCTTTAACTTAATAAATAAAACAATAATTTTTTCTTTTTATAAAAACTAATTTTATTTGTTTTAATTTTATATTTAAATCAATATTTATCATTACCTGTTTTATTTGGTTATTTCTGCTGATATCTTTGATGGGCTTACTTTGGGATTCCTCTTCACTTTCCTAACATTAATACGGCATTCCTGCTTGTCATTGTCATTGATCGAGTGTCATTTTGCAAACTTCCAATGTTATTTTATTTGGTTATTATTTTGTGTAAAGCAGATGGACTTTTGCTAACAATTTTACCATTCTCGCACTTCGATTTATTTTCCAAATAGTGTTTGATTATAATTTTTTTTTTAATGAGTGGCTTACTTACCTTTGTGATACACTAGGTGTGTTTTTTTTACAGGCTTAATAGGCGACGATAAAAAAACGCATCGGGGCATAAAAAAAGACTTGGCAGCACTGTGCTGTGGAATGACATTTTAAAACAAAACAAATATCATCTCTTTCTCTTATCTTCTATCGAACATTTTTGACATTTCCATCCTTCGTCGCTATCTTTCACCATAGAATAAGAAATACATAGGTATCTGAGTAGTCACCACATGGAAAAAGACTTCACTAAGCATAAATTATTAATAAATAAATAAATTATTTCAGCACTGGATGCCTACTGCTTGGTACAAATACAAATCTACAGAGTAATAGCCGAATCATTGACCCGTTTAGGTTATGACATTGATCAAATTGTCGACCAAATAACATCGACAAATAGTACAAAACCCGAGAAATCGGCCAACAAACAATTAGAAAGTAGCTCGTCTTCAAGAACTTCCCGAAAGAGCTTTCGCAGTAACTGAGTGTATAAGGTAAAAATTTATAATTTTATTTGTTCTAGAATTGTATGAAATAATTATTGTTCTAGTTCCACGAAAATTAAATTCATCTGTGATTCAATAATTGGTGGACTGCTTCACAATCTGCGTCGTCTCGGAATAGATTGTTTGGAATTAAATGTACGTGTACGTACAAACTTAGATCATTATTTGCGCAAGGCTTAACAGGAAAATAGATGCATTCTCTGCCGCGATTCTCATTTCTTACACTTCAGCAAACTTCTACCGAAAAATCTTTGTATTGAGATTCCCGAGGATGCTGCCGATAATCAAGTTGTTAATGTGATCCAGTACTTTAATATTTCGATAAATAAAAACGAGATTATAACACGTTGTCCAAAATGCAATGGCATTGAATTTATATCGGCTTCTGGCCCTCAAATACGCCTTCTCAAATTTGGATCAGAAACGAAAAAAACGTCTTACCCAACAGGGCCTAATGGAGGTGCAACATATGCAAAACCTGTTAGATTAGTATTTAAATCAAGTAATTTTTTTTTGCTACAAATATAAAAACAATATCCTTAACAATTTTCCATTTTACAGAACCAATAACAGATGAAGTGCTCCGAACGGGTAGGACATTTTCGTCGGTATTGATTAAAACCGATAAACTCAGCAATAACGCTGTTTACTCACAAACTGACTTTTTATATGTGATGTAAGAATGAAATTGATATTTACTTCTTTATCTTTAAATATTTTTAAATATCTTTTTCTTTTAGAAATGTGGTAGAATTACATGGCCCGATGAATATCGTATGAGCACCAAAATTATAAACCTTATCCTCGAAGAATAGCGCACGCTTGAAGAGTGTTTGTTTGGTGAAAAACGAGTAGAGCAAGTGATAAATAAATAAATATTTTTAAATAGTGGATTATATAATTTGGTCATGTTTTTTTACAAATACATATATACAAATATTTACTATTCATATATATGTAAATCTCATTATTTAATTTTGTAATGTAGTACAAAAGAAATAAGAAACAAAATGCAAATACAATTGAACATACATACGTGGAAAAATATAAAAATAAATTAATGTTTTATGGCCATTGGACTGTCGTATTTTAAATAATTGATGGTTTTACTTCCGATATACATACATAGGTACTATGGGACAAGTTCTGCTTTTGAAAAAAAAAATCGAACACGAGATTTTGATCAAAGTTGACATTAAAATGATAGCGAAGTCAAAAAAAGTGGATCCGGCAATTCCGTCTGTCTGTCTGTATGTCTGTACCTCTCACTACAACCTAAACTACTGGAGGTATTTTCTTCAAATTCGGTACTTCTTCGGTGATTCACTAAAGGAGAAATTGAATTTTTGTTTTGCTACAAAACTAATTATACAATTAAGAAATGCAAACGATATATGTTTAACTAACTCAACTAAAGCATGTAGTCAGAATTCACTTTTTTATAAAAGCATGAAATTGTTTAATTCTCTACCTAATAATATTAGAAATCAAGACACTTTCAAAGTTTCAAAAACTATTGAAAATATTTGTTATACAAAATACGATCCAGTCGTGCATTTTATTTTTTTCGTTTTTGCAATGATTTCCTAGAGATATTCTAGGTCTTCATATATGTATGTATGTTCGTATGTAACAGAAATATGCATTTTATTATAACATTCCTGAACATTTCCATTTTGTATTGGCGTAACGACCAATTAAAAAATAAATTGATAAAACTCATATAATAGCGAATCGAATGTTTTACTAAACGCGGATGATTTAGCGAATTTCTCTTATAACGGTATTATGGTTAGCGAGCTTCCCCGTTCGCTTCAAATATCAATGCTCCCAAAAGAGGAATCACTTGTAATTCGATAAACGCCGCTTCTGGTGTGCCTCAAGGTAGTCAAGTACTCTTTAAAGTTGCTATCAATAACATTGTTTCAATAGTAAATTCCTGTAGGGTACTTATCTACGCTGATGATACTAAACTATTTAAAAATATCACTGATGGAATTGGCTAATGTGATTTGTGATAATTGACAGATATTGCCCTTCATAACTCCGAGCGGCGTGTTGACTCTTTCCACAAGTGAGTTATGAATGGCTGATCCTTGCCTGACTAGCTCGTCAGCCCGTTCATTCCCATCCATGCCACAATGACCCGGAACCCAGGTTAGGGTGACATTGTGGTTAATATTGAGGCTAGCAAGTTCATCCTGGCAGTGCTGGACCAATTTGAAGGAGGATGTACAAGTATTAATGGCCCACACAAATTCTTCGCGGAACAATTTGCGCCAACGCATTTGTGTATTATTATTTTTTCCGATAGAATACCTCGAAAGCGATTTGAACCTGCGACAAAGTATGCGTTGCGGACAATTTTCCGCTCCGAACGGATACCTCGCTAGGGCCGTATATCGCCACACGTCTACGTACAGTTATTTCTTTCTTAAAAAATGTTATGCTTTTCAAAAATACATGTATATTTTTTGTGACAGCTTTTTTACTATACATATGTACAAAATGATAATGTTAAATTAATGTTTAATATTCGTAAAAAATCTGCATCGTTTTATCCAATTTTTCGTCTATAATTCAATGGACCAAATTTTATTTATGGCGCATAAGTAAAAAGAGGCAAAATATTTGAACAGATGATAGCTATGCCTTCTAACTATGAAATTCGAAATGTTTATTTATATAATTATATTTCCCAGTGATGTTGTTTCAGCAACTTTTGGCCGAATGACATTGATTCCCACCAGATCGGCTTATGTCTGGAGAAGCAGATTATTTGCTGTCATACCACCATCTGCTTTTAACTTTGTCAACGGAATTCCACAATCTTTGTTCATTGCATCGAGGATATCGCGAACTTGGAGGCACATAGCTTCTAAAGTTGCACGCACAATGTGTTCACTTGATGTTTGTTCACTTATTCCGCAGATCACTCTGTAAAGAAATGGAAAATAAATAGTGGCAAACGAATTGGTTTATCAGAGAAAAGCAGAACTTATACCCTCTGGCTTCTTGATTCCAATATGGAGCATACAATCCACTGAACGCCTGCACAAAATACACATCGCCACAATTATCTACCGAACTTGCCATTTCCTCTATCTCACCGAACTCGCCGACGACACCTAAATTGTCCTTCAGCCAATTGAAAGCCGCTCCCGCTATTGCCACACTGCCCTCTAGAGCGTAAAATGGATGAGCGGTTTTACCTAATAGCCTACGGTTGTGAGCAGCCCATGGGCCGAACTTACAATCGAGTTACCGGTATTGTAGAGCAAGAAACAACCTGTGCCATATCGTCGCTGTAGATCGAATACCTCGTAACCCAGAAAAGTCGATTTTTCAGGAGAGACAAAAAACTTATTATCAAATCAATGAGAGGCAATGAGAGACGTGTTGTTAATTATGCGCGTGGCTCTGCAATTATAGTTTTATGTTCACAGGATATTTTTCATTAGATCCGGAATTTTTTTCAAAATATAATTGCATCATTACCTAAAAATCGGTTTTTTCTGGGTTACGAGGTATTCGATCGACAGCGATGATATGTGGCTTTGGCTTGCCCTCTGTGTAAGCACTGTTGTCCCACTAAGGCAGCTTGCTGGTCTCCCAGGCAAGCTGCTAGGGGTATTCCTTTGAGTGAAGGCAGTTCAATGTTGGCATAAATTTCAGCGCTGGATCGGATTTCGGTTAAAATGCTGCGCGGAAGGTCGAAGAACTTAAGTAAATGCGGATCCCATTGGAGAGTCTCAATGTTTTCATCAACCAGGAATCCACTGTTCCGAAGAGGCAAGTGCCGTCTTTCATGGCCTTGGTGACATGAGGTACGTTGTCCTTTAACCAACGCAGTTTTAAGCCAGAAAAGTATGGAGAGAGAGGTAGGCCACAGAGTGGTTTCAAATAATTTTTGTTGTACGATTTATTTGGGATGCTTTCCATCAAATGATCAACAGTAGAAGAGGTTCTCATATCTAGCCAGATGTTAGCATTGTGAAGGGGTTTCCCTGTGTTCTTGTCCCAGACAACCGTCGACTCTCTTTGACTAGTTACTCCTACTGTCACTATATCCTAAGATAGCTCAATGGAATATATGTAAACTTTTTTTTTTAAGAAAATAAAAGTGGGCATAAACTTACTTGCACTTGTCCTCCTAGTACTACGAGTTTTTTCAGGGCTTCGTCAATACATTTACTTACAGTAGACAGGATGAGCATTGGATCCTGTTCTACCCATCCTTCTTGTGAGTAGATTTGGGGGACATTCATCTGGTGATAACAAACAATTTCATCCTTTCCAGCTTTGAAAATCATAACACGAGCAGAAGATGTGCCTTCATCTATGGCTCCAATAAGTTGCCCAAACTTCATTTTTTAAACTTTAAATAATACGTAATTCAAAAATAATTATTGTACTTTACACCACGACCGAATAAAGCTTCACATGGTTCTTTTGTGTTGGCACTGCGACAGGTTTTACAAATATTAATATAATAATATTTTGTGCGCAGCTGTCAACGTCAACTGAATAAAAAAAAAAACAATTTTCTTCTTGTTTTCTTTTATCTGACGTTTGTATACAATTCATCGCTTTGGTAGCACAGTTTTAAGCCTCGATAAAAATTAAGCGCCGAAAATTCTCGGGGCATCGCTGATGCCCATATAGGCTTAGTTGTTGTTGCATTTAACATGTGAATTGTTTGCCCCAGGCATCGTTTTTTTTATCTTCGCCTATTGAAAAGGTAAAAAAAACACACCTACTGTATCTTCGTGTGTCTTATTATGTCACAAAACAAATGTCAAAAAAAATCCATTAATTTTCAATTTGTTTTACAAATCCTGCCTCACTTTGCCGTCTCTTTCTTACCATGAAGTGCGAACGAGAAAAAACACAGAGACATCAAAATAAGTCGGCGGAGTTAGTCCAATGTGAACACCGTCTAAAGGCCGAAATTTGGAAGACAATAGGAAGATAATTGAATGAAAATGGTAAGTAAGTAAGCTTTAGAATATTGCACTTGCTTTTGAGGAAGAGCGCACACACGTTCTGAATTTATTCCTTTCTTGACTAAAACCATACTATTGGCTCTTGCTGACCAATTGGGAGACTTTATGATTCCACCACTAGAGAGCTTGACAACTGTGGAAGAAACTGTTGTCGATGATAACGATCAAATAAACAGTTGAGATTGAATTCCTAAAGATTCAGTCCGTCTCCTGGCAGTGGAGGCTGCATTGAGCAGTTGCTTCCACGGGAGCTTGTTGAGCATTTCGTGTTAGTTTGCGCTTATGTGCAAGTGAGTCCCCGGCAAATCCGCTACATGGTTCATGAAAAGTTTGTTGATTTGCAAACTTTTCCAAAAAAAACACGGCTAATAATTCCTCTTCTAAATCTGAGCTGCTTGACATCATTTTTGTTAAAGAATGACTGATTTATTTGTACATTGGTTGACAGCTTTCTGTTTGACGTCTTCTAACGTGGCGGTTGCAACGTCGCGTCAAAATAATATTACCGTCGCGTTAGAAATCGTAACGCGGCGTTGAAAACGCGTTCTGTTTGACCGAGCCTTTCATCATCATCATCGGCTCGACAACCGGGTTCCGGTCCTGGCCTCTTTCAACAATAAGTCTCTCCACCTATCCCGGTCTCTAGCCGACGCCATCCAGTTGCGCACCCCAAGGCAAGCATGGTCTACCACGCTGTCGTCTACCATAGAATGTACCACAAAGAACTTTCCGAGCAGGTTCCTCTTCGCTCATGCGAGCTAGGTGCCCTGCCCACCGGAGTCTACCGAGCTTAATTTTTGTCACGATATCTGCTTCTAGGTAGATTGCGTACAATTCATGATTGTACCGTCTCCGGAATCGTCCTTCCTCACATATGAGGCCAACAATTCTCCTTAAGACTTTTCTCTCGAACGCAGCTAAGAGGTCGGAGTGCCTTTTGCTAAGCACCCAAGTCTCGGATCCATATGTGAGTACTGGCAGGACCATGGTCCTGTACAGCAGCAGTTTTGAAGTTATGGTGAGATTTCTGGATTTGAAGAGCTTTGACAGACTATAGTAGGCTCTGTTGGATTTGAGAAGCCGCCCGCGTATTTCTTCTTCTATGTTGTTATCGGCTGCTACTATTGACCCAAGGTATTTAAAGGATTGCACCACTTCAAATTCGTGCTCCGCTACTTTGATTGTTTGACCAACTGTTCCTCTCGCATTCGACGCCACCATGTACTTTGTTTCACCTTCACTAATGTGCAGCCCCAGATTTTGTGCCGCCTGCTCGATCTGGATGAAGGAATCGTGTACAGCTTGTTCGGTTCTTCCGATGATGTCAATGTCGTCTGCGTAAGCCAGTAACTGGCTGGACCTGTTGACGATGGTCCCTCTTGTTGCCGTGCCAGAGTCACGGATTGCTTTCTCCAACGCCAGGTTGAAGAGGAGGCAGGCCAAACCGTCCCCTTGTCGGAGTCCATTAAAGATGTTGATTGGTCTGGATAGCAATCCGGCTATTTTTACTTGGCTTGTTACGTTGGTCATGGTCAACCTACATAGTCGTGTCAATTTATTTGGGATGCCGAATTCTCTCATGGCTTTGTAAAGTTCTACCCTGGCTATGCTATCATAGGCGGCCTTAAAGTCTATAAACAGATGGTATGTTGGGATGTTAAATTCTAGACATTTTTCCATCGCCTGCCTAAGGGTAAAGATCTGATCAGTTGTTGATTTGCCTGGAATGAAACCACACTGATATTGCCCGATGACGGTTTTAGCGTATGGGGTTATCCGGTCTTGTAGGATAGAGGAGAGTATCTTATAGGCGGTACTCAACAACGTGATACCTCTATAATTGCTGCACGTTGTGACATCTCCCTTCTTATGTATGGGGCATATTAAACCTTTTCGCCAGACTTCTGGCATTTCTTCCTGCTCCCATACCTGTACTATAATATCATGAATTGCTTGACGTAAGGCTGGCCCGCCGTGATGGAATAATTCGGCTGGTATGCCATCGACTCCCGGGGCTTTGTTCTGTTTAAGTCGGCCTATAGCCTTCTCAACCTCTTCTATGCTTGGTGGCGGCAACATAGGGTATTCTTCTTGAAGTAGTGGAGCCTCCACTTCTGCAGTGAGCTGACCATATAGCAATTCATTAAAGTACACTTCCCATCGCTCCAGTATGCTTTCAGGATCGGTGATCAGATTTCCCTCTCCGTCCTTGCAGTATGTGCAGCGTGGTGTGTACTGCGTCATGTTTCGGACGGATTGGTAGAACTTCCGCGCCTGGTGCGGACCTCGCTCTCGGCTGTTTTCTATTTCACAGATTAGGTTCTTCTCCCAGGCTGATTTCTTTTGTCTGTGAAGCCGTTTTTCTGTTCTTCTGAGCTCTTTATATTCCTCTTCGCGTGCCCGCGTTCTATGAGATTGTTGCATTGCTCGGTACGCAACATTCTTACGTTCAGTCGCTAGCTTGCATTCATCATCAAACCAGTCGTTCCGATTTTTACGGCTGCTGCCTAAGATGGAGTTGGCAGTACTAATGACAGTATTTTTAAGACGTGTCCACTTCTCATTTACGCCCAGCATGCTGGCTCCAGGACTTACTCTCCCTAAATTAGGTGTTTCCAGGGTGAGTCCTAACGCATTACCAAAGGTGTTACTGGTGTTTTCATTGCGCAGGGCAGCCGTGTTGATTCGAACCTGATCGGCGGATGCAATGCGTCTTCGCAAGGCAATCCGCCCTCGGAAAACCATACCAACAAGATAGTGATCCGAGTCGATATTGGCACCTCGGTACGTTCGTACCGTCATCAAGTTCGAGTAGTGGCGACGATCTATCAACACGTGGTCTATTTGGTTACGAGTGACTCCATCAGGTGATACCCAGGTGGCTTTGTAGATATCTTTACGCGGGAACCTGGTACTCGCAACTACCATGTTTTTCGATGCTGCCAATTCTAAGACTCGAAGTCCATTGTCATTAGTGTTCTCATGCAAACTATGGGTGCCTGCGTAATGCCTGAATACCGGCTCCCGACCTATTTTTGCGTTCAAATCCCCAAGGATGATTTTAACATCATACCTTGGACAGGCATTGAGGGCCCTCTCGACTTGTTCGTAGTAAGTCTCTTTTTCTTCGTCTGAGGACTCCTCCGTAGGTCCGTGAACGTTAGTGAGGCTGATGTTCGTAAATTTGCCTCGCACGCGAAGGGTGCATAGCCTTTCGCTTATAGCGTTAAAGCCGATGATAGTAGACTTCATTTTTTCGCTGACTAGGAAGCCTACCCCGAGCACATGGTGTTTTGTATGACAGCTGTAGTATATGTCATATTCTTTCTTCTGTAAAATACCATTCCCTGTCCATCTGATTTCTTGAAGAGCTGTTATGTCAGCTTTATATTTTGACAGGGCATCGGCTAGCTGCTGAGCAGCTCGAGCTCTATAGAGCGATCGTACGTTCCATAAGAAAATTCGTAAATCGTTTTTCCTTTTTCTTTGCGTAGGTTGTCGTCGTGAAATCAGTCCGTTTCCGAGGCTTGTTGTCGTTCTCGAAATTCATTAAGTTTTACGGGACAGGGAATTAACCTGTCGCCAACCTGAGGAACCAGCCTGATCATATTAGCCAAACCTTTTTTAAAAGGCTTGTTTCTAGCGGCCGCCGCGAAGAGGCTATGATCACACTTCCACCAGTCCCGAATAGTTACGGCACGTGCATGTTTTCGTATGCTACATGTTGTTCCCCCTATTCGTCTGATGGCTGACCGCCTTGACCGAGCCTTTACTCCGCCTATATTCCCCGTGTAGTGTATTTTTTTTAAATATGCTTTTCAAGATGAGGCATGAGAGCCGTTGTAAAGTCGAAGTTACTTTACTCCGTCGTTAAGGCGATTTAATAAATAAGTCTGCTCGTGTGTAATGTCTTGTCGCTGACTGTGCACACTTATCAAGTTCCTGTTTTGCAAATTGCTGTTACTCCGTTTTACAAGAATCCAAGAAAGACCAACAAAATTAGTCGCTTCTAACAAAATTCGACGCGCCGAATATGTTTCATGCATTAATTTCCGAAAGTCATTAAACTCATTTTGGTTCACTGACAGTCATTTTAATGTTGTTTTGTCAATTGAAAAAATTCATGACCGAAAAATGTTGAGGTTACCGAGTAGGATTACTTCTTGTAAGTTTTAATTATAATTAATTCGTCTTTATAAATACTATAAGACAATGACTAACTAACATTGATTTGCAATTAAAAATATGTACACAACCATTATATTAAATATAACCAACATGTTATGCAATTTGTTAATAGTCCTCTAGTGTGGCTGTCACTTATAAAAAAATGATTTTGTTTAAGATATTTCAAAGTGGAGTCGAAATTTCCATAACGCAACCCCAACTGCTCGAGCAACTATATTTACAAATCAAATTGCACTTGGCCAGACTCCAGTGGTTTGTAAAATACAATTTCCTTTGTATCCATCCAAAAATAAGGTCATAAACGATCTACCCTTGAATAATGTAATTATTGAAAATCCAAGGGATTCACTTTTGAATGAAATAAGAGAAATCATTAAAAATGAAAACATAATACACACACCAGCACCAGAAAACCACCAAAATGAAATCCAGGCGGCTCGACTCATTGTCATTAGAAGACGGAAGATGAAGAAGCACAAGCTCAAGAAACTTAGGAAGAAAATGAAGTTCGAATGGGCAAAGGTAAGCTTATCAATAATTTTGTGTTATATTTTAAATATAATCTGATAAATTCTTTCTTCAAGGTTCGACAAAGAAGAGAAATGAGAAAAGAAAAGGCATTTCAAGGTAAACTGATATCCCAGATAAAGGATGCTGAAAAATTCTCCGCGGAGCAGTATGTAATGTCTAAATTGCAAAAAGCTAATGAAACTCCAATTCCAAGATTCTGGAAGGGACGGCGGTTGCCTCAATTCATTATAAAACAAAAACTAGGACTTGAATGAAAAGAAATTAAACAATACTTTACGTGTATGAGATTTTAAGTTTATCTTTTCGCGGACGACTATTTTTTTAGAAATAATTATTATGACTCGCACTACACTTTTGAAACCACCATTATTTTGAAAGAATTAATCGAAAATCTTCTTCAACACAAAAACTTTATAAATGTTCCCTACAAATTTCCTCGAGAGGTAGTTTTTACACAAATTGAAGATACATATGCGGAAGTATTCAGTCCTATCACGAATTCCATCGTAATTGGAACTTTTACAAATCCCGACAAAAAGATACCATCAAATCCGTTCGTAAGAGCAATTTGTATAAGATTTTCAACTACGATGGATTCTGTGATAGTTTGTTTCGGGATTCGTAACAAGTTTCCGATTACGATGAAATTTGTGATAGGGCTGATTAGTACTTAAATCGCGCCAAGTTTTTCTCTGTAGGTAGGTATACATTTATTTATTTGGTCTATATAATTTTAATTTTATATTATAATTATATTAATTTTTTAACACAGATAAATATAAAACAAAGCAATTACTAAAAAAATATACCACTGCATCCAACAAAGATTGTTGGTAAAGGGAATTTGGTTGCAGCTTATTGAATAAGCACGTAATGCTGTAGAATTGTAAAATGGAGCTGGTACGCTACCACTTCAATAAGATTTTGAAAATACAAACAAATTTCATTTCTCTATTTTCTTACCAAATAAGGCAAGATAATGGGTGCGTTTTTAAGAGTTAATCTAGTAGGCCTAATCCTTTTTTAAATTATTATTTAAAAAAAAAAGAAACATTTAAAAAGGATTTAAGAGGAGAAATAGATAAACAATAGTTTTGGACAGACATATAAAGTACTTAAGTATTTCAGGACTTAAGTCCTCAAGTTCAAGTACCAGGCGTACTGATACTTGTACTTCAGTTCCCTGGTACTGGTACTTAAAAAAAAGGTTAGTAGCTGTTTTTTCAAGTATTTGGGTAAAAGTACCAATTATCAGATACTATTTACTTTATTATGTATTTTGTCAGAAGAAAGTGTTTCTTTGATCAATAGAACAGAAATTCTTTCTAGCAATAATAAGCGAGTGACTTGTCGGAAAAATTCTATTCCAGATTTTAAAACCTTTGATCTAGCAAAGTGAAATTTACCCAATTTCTAATCAAAAACATTTTTTCTGAAGATCGATTTATTTCTAGCCATTTAAAATTCATCTATTTCAAAAAGTAAATTATTCTTTTGTTCTTCAAATGTGGTTACTATGTGTTGGAGTAATGGGAACTACATCATTCAACAACTAGATGGCCCGCTACTTGAACCAACCCTGCACTTATGTTGACTGGTTTGACTCTCGTTCAGAGAGCTTTTGCATATACTCGGTTCTTTTCACTTTCTGTATTTAAATTAATATTTAACAGTTTTATTAATAAAGCTTAGCTTTTTGATAGTGTAAATTGCTTATAATTGTTTCATTTTGTATGTCACACACGGACATAACACTATGTATTCTTCATGAAAGGTACAAATTCCAGAAAATTAAATTATAAATCACTTCTTTCCAGTTTCACACAGAGTTGAAAGTACTCAAGTACTTGTTAAGTACTGCTCAAGTACTAAGGTACTTTTCGCGCGCTTCGGTTGAAAAATCATATTCAACGACGAGCCCCATTTATGGATGATTGGGTTCGTTAACAAGAAACATTGTCGAATTTGGAACGATCACAATCTACATGAGATGTAGCAAATTGCAACGTATTCAGAGAAAGTAAATGTTTGTATTGATTTTGGGCTGGCGTCATCATAGGTCCTTTCTTTGAGAACACTTATCCAGTAGTATCAACTATGTCTATATACTGGGTGTCCCCTAATTCGTCAAGGACAATTTGGGAAATGATTCTTGGGTATATTCTTGGAAAAAATCGCTCTACAGAAAGTTTCTATCTTCATCATCATTTATAGAGGAATTAAAAAAATGCTTAGTTTGGTGAGCCTGACCCATGTTAACGGAAATTGATCTGTTAATACAAATCATTGAGATTTTATTTTTAGAAGAAATTCTATCCATTAAAACTGCATTTAAATAAAGTTAATATCTTCTTTAGATCTTTATGCATGTTTCTAATAACAGCTGACAATAATATTGACTTTTCCATTATTTTTTTTCCATTTTTTATTTTTTTTTTAATACTGCATATATGTACGTAGCTGTTAAAAAGTTTTAAAGCGTACTCGTTTATTTGACTACCTTTAAAACTCACAATCCTTACTTATGTACATATTTTACTTCCCTAGTTTCCTTACCCTGTTTCTTCAAAGTTCTTGGAAAGAGTCAAGTTTTAGTGTTTTAACATAATGCAATCGATTTTAAAGGTTGAGAGGATTCAATAGGAGAAACCGATGTACATTGGTTTTGAATGCCTTTAAATTGAAATAAGTAAGAAATATCGAGCTTTAAATGTATTCCATATATAGCTGCAATCAAAATAATAGTAGTGAAACTCTTGACACAAAAAAAAACTAAAATAAATTAATTCTCTAATTTTAAGGAAATAAATAGTAATCTGATTTTCAAATTAATGTTTCTTAGGCTTTTAATTTCAGAAAAGAATCATTTTCAAATTCAGTAAATTAGTTGGTAATTTCAAATCTATCCGAGTCATATAGAAAAACAGCGGTCAAATAAATAGTAGCGCATTTAAAATCCACCTTTAAATATTACAAAACGGAAATTTTAGTTAGGAGGTCTGGGGACTGCGCAGGCCACTCCATGACATTAACCCTCTTTCCTTGGAACAACTGCTTCGCAAGTTAACTTGTATGCTTTGGGTCGTTGTCTGCTTGAAAGACACATTTCAGTGGCATTTCATCTTCAGCATATGGGAACATAACTTCCTCCATAATCTTCTAATAAAGATGCTGATCCATAATGCCTTCTATCCGGTATATGGGAACAACACCATAGAAGGAAAAACAGGCCCAAACTATTATGCTGGATTCTCCACGCTTCGAGATGCCTTTGCACCATAAAACACAAGCTTGTACTCGTCTGACCACAGAATATTCCTCCACAAAAACATGAAAATTCAGGGACTTACCAATGATTTCATATCCACTACATTTATTTTGACCGCAACTGCACGTTTAGCTAAAGTAGGAATCTTTACATTTAACCGTACTGAACATCCGAAGTTCGGGTCTTGGGTTAATTGATGATCGTTTCTTGGTAAACTAGTATTGCGGAAGGAATGCAGCCACCTATTTCAATAGAACACTGTTTGTAAAAGAACCGATAAGAGGGCAGTGATATTTGACACTTTTGTTATTTGAGATAATTTTTTTAACTTGAGTTCGAATGGTTGATCTTCAAGGTCAAAGTTTAACATCTTAAAATTGGGAAGAAATGTGACACTAGACTTTTTTTTAAATATTAATAAAATTGGTGGTGCAACAGCTTATGGAGAACCAGGACTAAATTCTCAATCATTCGTATGTTTGCGTTGTCACTTGCAGGAACGAACCTACAATTTTCTGTCGAATCTGGATGGCTAAGATGAGAGGTAACTCAGCCCACCTTCCAATCGTGACATCCTTCAAACTTCAAAACACTAGGTCTGTGTTGAGCAACCCAGTACGAAAATATAAATGGGTTGAAAGTCAGGTTGTTGTATACAAGCGTAGACTTGAATCGGAAGTAAATTCTTTTTCTAGTCAAGTGGTCTGGTCCTGTGATCAGTTGGCTGTTGAAATAATAGAAATGATCAAGCGGTCAGCCATACTACCAACTAGGAGCAATAAGACTTTTTCTGCAGAGTGGTATGATTGGGAGTGTATGAAACTTCGGAAAAAATCTTTTACGTTACTCAAACTCTTTAGGAAAACCAAGTCTAATTTTTTTAAATCCCTTTACACTAATGCAAATAAAACCTATAAGATAGTATGCAAAAGCAAACATAAAATTTTTATGAATGGGGTAGCGGCAAATTTGTCAAAATGTAAGGACTCAAAGTCATTCTGGTCTAAAGTTAGGTTGTTGGGTGGTTGCAAAAACGTTGCAGCAATCGCAGTAACTGAAGAATCACTAGCAAATTATTTCAAAGAACTCTTTAGTGCACCAACAAATCAACGAGTTTTCCATTATGCACTTCCCTTGATCTCTATTTCATACCTCGATGCGCCTATTACAATAATTGAATTGCAAACTACTCTTTTGAACATGATAAACAACAAAGCTGCAGGTCTGGATGGAATTCCAACTGAATTTTATAAAAACTATACACCTTCTTTTCTAAAAATTCTTCTTGTGTTTTTTAATAAACTTCTTGAAAGCGAAGAAATACCTCAGTCATTTCTAAAGTCACAAATCTGTCCAATTTTTAAAAAAGGTGATCCAGCCATATCAGCTAATTATAGAGGTATCTCAATTTTACCATGTTTGAGGAAAATATTTACCCAAATTCTTTATTGTAGGCTCATGAGGTGGGTAGAAGAGAACAAATTACTAAGCATTTTTCAAGCTGGTTTTCGTCCTGGCCTGTCGACTGTAGATCAAATATTTGCACTCTCTAGTATCGCCAAAAGGTTCATCGTCAACAAACAAAAGCTATATGCCTTTTTTATAGATTTTAAGGCGGCCTTTGACACGTGTCAACAGGAATTCTTTGCTATATAAACTCTCAACTAAAGGTTTATCGACGAAATT
The DNA here is from genome assembly GCA_911387755.1 of Chrysotoxum bicinctum. Classification (NCBI taxonomy): domain Eukaryota; kingdom Metazoa; phylum Arthropoda; class Insecta; order Diptera; family Syrphidae; genus Chrysotoxum; species Chrysotoxum bicinctum. The sequence goes on along the minus strand of OU426989.1, from coordinate 127,198,271 downwards.
TCTGAGGCTATATAAACTTCTCCTCACCAATACCTGCGCTTCTGTTTCGAATAGTAGCTCTATGTCCGCTTTTTTTTAAAACAGAGGCTGGTGTGCCCCAAGGTTGTCCCTTAAGTCCTTTAATGTTCGCTCTGTTCATCGATGATGTTTCCTGTGAGTTTCCTGGTGGAGTTAGGCATGGTGATCTTATAATTAAGGTTCTGCTTTACGCTGACGATCTTGTTGTTCTAACAGATAACCCCATCACCCTTCAGTTACAAATTAATAGATTGACAAGATTTTGTGATACATGGGACCTGAAAATTAACACCTCAAAATCAAAAATTATGGTTTTCGAAAGTACCCGTCGGCGGAGAAACCCTCTAGAAGCGTGGTCACTGAATCGAGAACCTATAGAGGTAGTTACCCAATATAAGTATTTAGGTGTTCTATTCTCTAGCAATTTAGATTTTCGTCCTCATGTTAAAGAAAAATGCTTGGCGGCAAAAATTGCATTAAATCTTATGTGGAACAAGATCTTCTATAATAAGTACATAGACATTTCAGCTAAGTTTAGAGTTTTCGATTCCACAATAAACTTGTGCTTATGTTATGCCAGCCAAGTTTTTGGTTATCAGATCTTTGATGAATTTGAAACGGTGCAACGATTCTTTTTTAAACGAATTTTTAAACTTCCAATTTCAACACCAACATATGCCATACACGTCGAATCAGGTCTGCCTCCAATTTTTTAAAAAAACCTTAAATCCAATGCCGACTACATAGTTAGGGTCATGCAAAGGTCAAATGATAATCTTCACAAGCAAATCATGGATTTTGCTTTCCGAAGGCAATTATCTCCGTTCAAGGAATGGAATGATATAGCAAATGTTCATGGGTTCAATCTTAATCTTAATTATACACCTCTTTCGCTTTGGCATAGTAGGTTTTATGAATGCATTGTGAAGATCGATGACTCCTTTTATCTGAAATCCTTGAATAGGGCTCAAACATCTTCAAGTAGATTGATCTATAGAGAGCTCAACCACACTCTCTTTTCAAATAATTATTTTCATACCAAGTTTTCCGTAAGTCAAATAAGCACGTTGTTTAAGGCAAGAACTGAAATGTTAGATTTAAATTACAAACCGCACAGAAGTGATAATTCTAGATGTAACCTCTGTAACCGTAATGAAATAGAAGATATCAATCACTTTTTGGCCGTTTGCCCAATTTTACAAGAACATCGAAGACTTTATTTTTCAAAAAGTTTCCTGAATCACCATGAAACGAAGCAAATTTTAAACGGAGAATGGGGTTGGAACGAACTTTATAATTTTATTCATCATGCCTTTGGTTACCGCAACAGTTTTTTAGAGTAAATTGATAGCTTATTATGGTTATAAATATACTTATCTCTGGATTATGTAATATGTATTTTTTTTTTTTATTTAAGGTTAATATGATTTTATTATATATATATATATTTTTTTTTTTAATCAGTATACATATAATACTTTCTATTTTTGTACACTCGAAATTGTCAAATTTCAGGCAGACGGCAAATATTTTTTGCCATGCTAATGTTCTTTTATTTCTTATTATGTATATATCTCGAGTTTTAATCAAAATAAAGAATTTATAATAATAATAATAATAATAATGAGAGGTATTCGTAGATACTTAAATATTGTTTCTGTTTAGATGGCGTAGGCTTGTATTCGAACTCCAGATTAGAGAATTTTAAAAATATTGTATAAATAAAAAAAAAGACCTGCCCCTAATCAAGTGAAACGGGGTGTTAAAATACTTTTCTATCTGCGGGGTTCATTTGACTTTTTCAGATTAAGCTTCTTATTATCACATTAAGATTAGGAAAGTAAGGTACTGAAAAAGCGATAAGCGCGATATTTTCTTGAAAACAAAGTTATTTGATTAATATTTTTTAAAAATGCAAGTCGCAATTCTTGGGGGTGGAATAAATGGATTTTGTTGTGCAGTACAAATAAAAGAAAAGTGGCCAGCTGCAAATGTTACAATAATATCAGATATCTTCACTCCAAACACAACAGGAGATGGATCTGCTGGGCTATGGGGACCTTATCTTATGTGTGATACTCCTGCCAAAAAAGTCAAGTAACGAGCATGCTATCAACACTAATTTATTTCTAATTGAAAATTTGGATTTTAACTTATTCATAGCGAATGGTCAATGGCAATGCACAACTTCTTAAAACAAATATGGCTCTCTGGTGATAGTGGAGAAGCTGGTGTTTGCCTTATTCCCGTCGTACGTCTAACAACAAGCGAAAAGCCCCTTGATGATTCTTGGAGGGATATAGTATATGGCTGCAAGACTATGGATAACACCGAGTTGGATGCCTACAGTGGAACGCGTAACAAAAAATTTACGTAGTTATAGTACAATTCAAATTTTTAACTTTAAACTAGTAAAACAACTGCTTTAGATCCGGTTTGCACTTCGTTACTTATACATCAGAACCAATAAAGCTCTTGCCTTACCTAGAGAAAAGGTTTAGATCTGCCGGGGGCAAGGTTATAACTAAAAAGATTAGTGATTTCGATGAGTTTATTCAAAACTCTAATTATGATGTTATTGTCAATTGCGTAGGGCTAGGTGCTTTGGACCTAGTCAATGATAAAATGGTTCATTCGATTCGAGGTCAAGTTTCAAGGGTTAAGGCTAATTGGATTTATCATGTTATTTTGGATGAAAGTGATGATGGAAATTACATTATTCCAAAGTGAGTATAGGATGGATTTAGTCTTTGTGGCTGGACTGATTTTTTGATTGATTCGTAATGTTTAAATTAATTTTTTTTTGTTGGTTCCTTTAAATTAAAAAAAAAAACTATCAGTGTCGATACAATTGTATTAGGAGGGACGCACCAGGAAAATGATTACAATTTAAATATTTGTCCCCATGACAAAAAGTTTATAATAAATGGCTGTCGAACTTTTCTGCCTGGCTTAAAGCATGCACAACATCAAACGGATTGGGTTGGTTTGCGTCCTGGGAGAAAACAAGTTCGCTTGGAAATGGAAACTACCTGTAAATTACAATTATAATTTCAATTATCTTTACAATGATTTATTATTATTATTTTGTATCATAATAAATTCCAGATAATAACAAAATATTGATTCATAACTATGGACATGGCGGTTGCGGTGTTACCTTGTCTTGGGGATGTGCATCTGAAGTAGTTGAATTAATTAAAAAAACAGTGAAATCAAAATTGTAATATACAAAATATGCATGTGTATAGATTAAAAATAATTGCGTTTGATTTCTAAAACATCTTTCATCATAAAGTCACGTAAATGCCAAAGACAATTTGCTACTTCATCGGGTTGATCTTTAGCATGTTTTCCAAGCCAATGTGATGGTAGACGTGAGGATTCAACACTGGCCGTTGTTTGTTGAGATGCCTTTAGAGTCTTCTGCCACGTTCCAATATGGGGACTGTTGTTTTGAAGTCCTTCAATGTAACTGAAAGAATAAAAGCATTTAATTTAGTTTATGTCTTGTATTTTCAAAAGTTGAACTTTATAAGGCTATAGAATGAAAACTAAACTTATATAACTATGGCGTAAATAAAGTTGGAGTATTTGCTTTCTTTTAAAATAACTGGACTTAGTTGATTACAATGGTTACATGCACTCAAGAGACAAGCCAACGTTCATATTTTCGAAATACAAAGAGTTATCTAGGCTACATTTTATACCAAAAATGAAAAGGGTTTTTTGGCGAAAAAAAAAACATTTTTTCAAACTTTAAAAAAAAAAACTTAATATTTAAAAATGTTGGGATTCATTAAAAATGTGTATCTTTATTTTCAAGCTTCTTTTTTTGTACGTTTAAAGACTTAAGTTGATAAATACCCCTTTGTTTTCAAAACATAAACAGTATCTTCCGCTATGTTGCATTATTGTTCAATGATATCTTCATAGGACGATATAAATACCACAAGAGACACTGACAATGATCGAATAGTCACAGATTATTGTCGAAACTAAGGCAATTATGAACAACCGAAGTTTTTTTTTTATTTTGAAAAAAAAAAAAATAAGTATAAGGTTAGGAGGAAGATATGACGAAGCTTTTGAAGTTGGCAATAGTCAGATTGGTAAATGACTTATTATAACTAATGGACCATTTTAAGGAAACAATTTTTTGTGTACTCTGTTAGGATGCAATAATAGAAGTTTAATTTTTTGTCGTTTTTCATATATATATTTGAAATATTTAACGAAACCTTTTGTTTTATTATTTAATTTTATATTTATTTATAGTATTTAGCAGTTACCGAACTTAAAAAATAAGGCAACTATTTTAGCATTGAATGAAACTGTTGAAATACTGTACTAATAATACTACATATATTAAAATAATTAATTTAAGTATCCTTATGAAATAATTATCAAAATTAATAGAATATTTTCTTCATTACAATAAATTTGCTAAAACTGTTCACACAGAAATTTGTCTCCAATTAAATGACTCCCCTTCTATGTTGATGTCCTGCTCACCATTTTGGAGACTTCTACTACAATTATCCGCTTTATCTTATAAATACTGAAATAATTGGTCTTACTCACGTCGTTGGGAGCTCAAAATGCTTTAACGAGCCAAAATTGGTTCTAAATGGGTCGGGTCTTTGCCGAAAGTAACTTCCACCTAACCTAGAAAAGCATACACATAAACAAATTAAAGGTTGATCGAACGCTACATATAGCCTATTAAGAGCTGTGCACCGAAAACACCCCATTCTCGCAGAATTCGCTTGAGCGAATAAAAATCGCTGCCACTGAAACCATAGCCTTATGTCGATTTCCTTTACACATAAGAAATCAAGTGTGAAGATTTTGATCCCTCACCAGATTTTTCGTTTCGTTTTTCACATAAAAAAAATCGATTTTTCTTTAACAGGGATCAATCATGTATATGAAACACGCACACCAAACAAAAAAATTTGATCCAGGATAGAAATCCCTAGTGTGTAAAGGAAATCAACATTAGTGTTCGACTATAGAAACGAATAGTTGATATTGTCAAGTAGGGATATATGGTAAGACGAAATCCGCTTGGTTGGACTTCCCAATTAATGTGAATTTTGATTAAAATCTCGAGTTTTTTTTTAAACGAAATTATACTTTTCCCGACTGCGCAGTAAAAAAAAAGAAGACAAATTTTTACCGGATATATGCTTCACTATGAAGAACCCGCTGAGGCCTTGGTGGAACCGTAACAAACATTGGCTCTGGGGGAGGTGCTGCGACAATAACTAAACATAAAAAACAAAAATTGTTAGAAAGAACTCAATTAAATATTTAATTATTTTCTACTTTGTTGTTGTGACTGTAGGTGTTGTCCAGGTCGTGGTGAGATAAGCGTTGCAGGATTGCTTTGAGAATTTTGTGAATGACTTTGATGCGGCATTTTTCTGTGAAAATAATTCCTGCAAAACAAAACATTTGGTTATATTATACAAATTGTGCAAAGGAAAAAGTGTTTGCATACTTGTTCCTGTCAGCAATGGGGATAATTCTTCCGCCTTTATTTAGATGAACTTCGCGTACATGCTTTATTAGTCTTTGTAAATGAGGGAAAGCTGCCATATTTTTCTTAACACGGATACAATTTTTCCATAAGCAATGAAATTCCGCATCCGGTCCTAAATTACTGTAGGACTTTTGAACATGCCCATCAATATCTTGAATACAATGTTCCATGCAATCGACGGCATCTTCAAATTGGTAATCGCATTTTTCCCACAAACACTCAAAGACCTAAAAAAACAAACAAACTAGTTCATTCAAATAAAATTATCTCACAGTATTCTGTTACTTGATTTTCCACTGGAGTAGGACTTGTGCAATTCAGTTGATCTTCAATATGCTTTGCTGCATTTTCCTCATTCATTTTCGTAGCTTTATCTTCCCAAGTTTGCCTTACGCTAGCTGGAAGATTCTTCCATTCATTACCTACCATTCGTGAGATGTCACCAAAAGTTGATTCTGGATTACTTTGACAGATGCCTTTTCGTACCTCACATGAGTACAAAATATACCCGGTTAAAACTTTTGATTTTGCAACTTTCAGAGGCTTAATCTTTGATGACAACGGAGTCGAAGATACCGATGGGGCCGGCGATGATGTAGCTATGTCAGAATTCACTGATGGCGGTCCTCCGTCTAAGGAATCTTCTAAAACGCCTAGACTTTCGTTTGCTTCTATTTTTATGTCCTTGAAGTAAAATTTTATGATAAAATAAATAAATCACAAGTAATAATAACTTCTACACTTACTGAACATTTTATATCTTGAGTAATACTGATCTTTCGGTCCTTCTTTTTCACAGGTTTAATAATTGTTTTAAAGTGAAAAACTTCATCTTGTGTTACAAGCGGACCATGAATGAATTTTTTGAGTCCAGTATTTGGGTTCAATTTACGAATAGACTTTTTCATTTCATCGTAAACAGAGTCACAAATATATACGTCGCTTTCTGAAATTTCAGTTGGGCGGCACGCCGAATACTCACTGTATTCTAAAACAGCACAGCGACCAACTATTGCAATTATTGGACTGATATCCTGCACTGTAGAGAGTAGGAGTTCTTGTCGGTAAAAAGTTTTATTTGGTGGGGATGAAATTTCATTTGGTGCCAATAGCCAGGGACCTTGAAAATAGGATTTCCTAATACAAAAATCAAACGTCAATAACAAAAGATAATATTAAATGCAGTAAGCAAACCCTGATGATTCCCATATTGAATGAATTTGAGCTATAGACTGTTTCCCGCTTTGGGTGGCCACATAAACGAAGTCACCCAATTTAATAACACCACTGCAAATAGTGTTGTACTGCTGATAATAAATACTGTTGGCTTCTCCACCAACTGGAGTGGGACATTCGACATTCTAAAATAACAAAACAAGATCAAGTTAAATTTTTCGAACATCAATTTTAAAAATTAGTTTATTGTTTAGGGCCCTTTAAGATAACATAAGGAGGACATTAAGAAGAAAATTCTCATTATTGTATCGCTATTTATAAAGAATGAACTAGTGAAGTAGCCATAAACAATTCAACCATAGTATTCTTATTGTATTTGGAAAAAGTTAAGATACTATAGTTTTGATTAATCTGTTGCATACAAGCAAAAATTAAAAACCATATAAATACAAATACAAAAACAAAAACGTTAATATGATGAAATAAACTTACTGGTTTGTCCTTTTCTACAAGTGCCTCCTGAAGTTTCAATTCAGCTAATTCACCTTTGTGCTTTTCAACACGTTCCTTGAATACAGACATAACGCGCTTGAGTTCAAGCGGAGTTTCTCTTGGAATAAACTTAACGGGGTCATTTTCTCTCACAAAATTCCAATATTTCATCGTCTTAAACATTTTGGGCTTAACGCTATATCGGGATTCACATACGTAAACATCTTTGTCAGCAAACCCTTCTGGTTTATATTTAATGTAATCTTTTATGTGCATTACATAGCACTTGTTAAGAACTCTGGCCAGAGGTACCGTAACGACATGAGTATTAAATACTTCCTATAGAACCGTTTAATAGTTAAGTGTTATTTTAACATTTCGAACTCAGTTGTATTTGTACCTGTTCCAAAAACTTCCTGGTTGTTAAGTGATAAGTTTCATGGGGTCTTATAAACATACGAATCTGCATCATTTTTTCGTTTTCAGTTGTGGTCCACAAACGTTCAATGTAGGCAATACTCGGAATTTTGTTTTCTGGTGACTCCACGTACACAAAATCTCCAGGTGAGTAAACTCTCTGGTCAATTGTCAAGCTTTCACCTTGTGTGGCCTTTGTTTAATAAGCAATTTAGTATATTGTTTTAATAATTTTTATTTCTAAAATCTCAAAACTTACTGCTTTATCTTCATCATCTTGATCCTGTTCTTCTTGAAGAAGCTTGGTTTGCCGCAGAACATCAACATCAGCTTCCAAATGAGAAGCTGTGTACATCAATGCTGGTGAGCTGAGTGTATCTTTACATAGCTGTATATATATAAAGTTAAAGCTTAAAAAATCAATGAACCTGAAGTGGATCTAACCTGGTCTCTTTTTTTAATATAAAAAGATTGGAGTTCAATTGAATCTTCAAAAATTTCAGAATCAGTTCTAGACAGTTTACGTGCACGTTCTAAACACATGAATACATCTTCTTGAAATATATCCAGGCGTTTGTAAACTCCTTTATCTAATCGACGTTTTATTAGATCCAATGAAATACCACGTTGTTTGCTAGAATGAATCGGAAACAAATTACAAAATAACTATATTTTTTTTAAATTTAGTTTCGACTAACTTATTTCCATCTCCAGGAACTAAATCATATTCTGGTAGTTCTGACAATGAATCAGAATAGCATCGACCTTCGGAATCTTGATGATTATACATTGAAGAAAATAGCGAGAGGAGTAATTCCTGTACGGCAAGTGGAACGTCGGGAAGGATTTCATCTCCATCTCTAAAATATACAAACAAATTTTCCTCCGTTAGACAAAAATAAAGGAGTATATTAAAATCTTAAGTTTATATTTCAAACTAAATATGTACAAAAGCCCATTTCTTCAGACCTAGTTGATCTTGAAAATAAAATAATTCAGAGTTAACTCATTTATGAAGTAATTTTTTAGTGGAAATTAATCCATCCTATGCGATCTCGAGCACAGTGCTTCCATTCATCTAGAACAAGCGTTCGAAGCCTTTCTAGGCTGAATCAATATTATTTATTCGGACAACGTGTTTTAGACTTTCTGGGCTAAATCCACATCTTGGTATAGTTCATAGTGTTTCGCGTTCATAGTGTTTGTCGATGTCGTTCTCGGGTCCTTAGGGTAATAGTTTAAGAAATTTGTTTAAAAATAGTACCCTCGGTGTAAACACTTCCGGAGCACACTTCCTTCTTCAGAGCGATATTGAACTTCTTATACGAAACCTTGTGTATACGAAAAGATTGGCATTAGAAAGAAAGTTTTCTCCAATGTTCACTTCGCTTAAGTACGCGTTTTATATGTCATCAGTCATCACTGATACGATTACGAATTCTTAATTTCTTACAAGATGTAGCAGGGACCAAAAAAATGCATCACTTCTCCGTTTTCTCGAGTATTGCATAAACAGTAACGTAGTGAATGGTGTTACGCTTTTTTTATTTTGATTGCTTGTTCCACATCCAGGACGAATTTTAGGGTTTCTCCACTCTGAAATATTATTTTCTCCAAGTTCTAGAACAATGTCGTTCTTAATTACACCTAAGTTCAAAACATGGATTCTTAGCGCCTTCCTGATGAGAACAGCGTGGATCTTCTTTTTCGTTTAGGACTTTTGTCACATAGTACACGGTTAACTGATGTGTGAAAACAAAAGAGGATGGAGTACCATTTTCAATTAGAAGCATATATGTATGTAATTTGGTGTGGAAGACAGTAGCCGCAAGTTTGTTAAAAAAGAAAGGCCAAATTTTCTCTATGTCTTCGTAGTATTTGCCCTTCAAACTTGTACCACATAACTCTTTACGGAACGCTGTGGTATTAACATCATAGAATTTAAAATTTCTGCTCGCAGGCACTCTTTGATGTCACCCAGAAAATATGAAGACATTAAAAGGCTTACTAAAAATCCATATCTTACATCAGTTTCTTTGAAAAGTTCATTCCCATTCCATATAATATCTGACTTATTGGCGCTATACAGATTGATAACAATATTTAAAAACTTTGTTGGTACCAGAACTGCAAAAAGTACTTGGCCAGTAATTTCAAATACCTGTGCTATGTTGTTAATTATGCTTGTCAGAAATCTTTGATATACATAGCAGTGGGACATTTTATTTGATTTACTTATTAGAAAATATAGCTTAGTCAATAAATAATTCCAAATAAATATTCGTGCCACATTTCATTACGAAGCATCCATTCTCCTTTACAAACATACTATTTATCACTTTATTGAAAAGTAGAACAAAGTATCGCAAGAGATGGTGGTGTTACTTCAATACACCCTATAATTTACATGACTTCGTCTGTATTTTAAGAGCTGGAACTGAATTATTTTATTTTTATTTTAACATATTTCCAAATATAATTTGAGTGGAAATTAAAATATCATACTTTAAAAACACTTTTAACTCAAGTAAAAGAATAATGTACGTACCTCAAAGTTTGCTTCATTTGAATTACAAGTTGTTGCAAAACCAATGCGTCTTTATAAATTTGCGAGTCGGGTTCGTTATATTTACAGGCATTTTCAAGCATTAACAGAAAATCAGCTGTCAATTCATCGACACTTTCATAAGAGCATTGTCTTAACTTTTGTGCAATTTTTTCCATGTCAATAGGATCTTTAATAATATCATAGTAGTCCGGGTATTCCTAAAAATTAATAATTCATAAAGTTTAGAAAATTACCAATAAAACAAAACGGCAGTAGATAGAGTAAGTTTACAAAACAACTTCTATTAATTTACCTTCTTCTATCCATATCCCCAGAGAGATGGATAATGAAGAAAAAAATTTCAATACTAAAAAATTTAATTTAATTATTTCTAGGAAAAAAAAAACTTACATTTTTTGATGGAAGTTTTGTAAAAATCAAAGATAACTGTCTTTTTCCTTTGGGTTCTTGAAATTCTTTAATTGTTTCGTAATACATCCAAAGTTTGTTTATGAGGGGAGTCTTTTTACGACCTAGTTTCATTCTGCGAAATAAAATATCAGTGGTTAAATGTTGGTGTACAGAGTTGAAAAAAATGTATTTACTTTGGCAATGATTTCTTATTCTCGTTGAGACCTGGAAATTCTTTTAATTTTTCATTCAATACTTTTTCCAAAGCATTAGCATCTTCGAAAATCGGCGAGCCCTCTTCATTATACTGTCGACAATTTGAAAACATTATGCGGAAGTCAGAAATCAACTCTTCCAATGTATTATATTTCTCTTGTCGGATGTTACTTTCAATTGTTGTCATATCAATAGGATTTTGAATTACATCATAATAATCAGGATACAATTTTTTAGGAGGTTTTTCCATAAATAATTGAGCAAGATTACGCCCATCAACAGTATATTCGGCCAAAAATTTTTGAATCGCAACCATTTTCTTTCTAGTTGCAGAAATTGATGGGGTACGATTTTTCGGTGATAAGTTCGAATGGGCAGTCGATGATACACTAGGTGTTACAGAATTTGGCGAATTTATATTGGAATTTATTCTAGGACGACCTTTTTTCTTTGGTTGTATAACAGTTATGTTTGCAGTTTCACTAGGTGGTTCTTCAACATCGCTCATTTCCTACAAATAAATGATATATTAATGTTAGCAAATTGTTTTTTTTTTTTGGAGAAAAACTTATTTGATTAGTATTTAAGTTCATAAACATATGAAACAGGCTGGATTTTGGATTTAATTCTTTCTCAATGTTTAAAATATGAGATACATAGTAGATGGAGAGAAAAATGGTGCAAGCTAATTTCAGCTTGAAATTTTGAACATGTCATGTCTGAGGTAAAACTCTTTGTAGTTAGTGCCCAAAAAATATAGAGGGCATTAATATGTCAAAAAATCTGTTTGTTCATGTTTTTACCTAAAAATATTGAAAAAATACTACTTTCCCTAGTTTTCGTTTAAAACTAATTTAAGTTTAGCAGCATCAACTTCTCTACAACCTCTAACAGAGGAATACAATCTTCATATGGTCTACCGAAAAATTGCAAGTACTGAAGAAATTAATTAAGAGTTTCTGCATCTTATCAGAGATCTACGCGATGAGAACGCAGACCTCAAATCTAAGATACACACGGTTCAAAGCAGATTAAATTGTTATTTTGGCAACAAAGAAACCTTTAATTTGCTTAAATTTTGTGAACATCGAGCAAAAGCAGCAGATTAGAAACATAAAGAGAAAGAAGGAGTGCTTAAAACTAGCATCTTTTGCAACAACTACTTCAACAACAAAATATTAACGATTCTCTTATAAAATTCACACAAGCTTTATTGATGCAAGCACGAGAGGTACAAATATGAAAGGCTGAAAAATAATTAAATCCTAATGGTAGAAGGTGGAAACGTCATCACAAAAAAGTCTTTTCATGATATATCAACTTTTATGTCATTAAAAAATGAATTTAGAATTATAATGCGGATTTTATTTTTGTTTCTGAAATCTGAATCTATGATTTTGAGTTAAATGATTATAGTAACTTTTTTGTAAACTAAAATATAAATTATGCTGCTGGTGGTATCGTCGGTTGTTTCGCAAAGGATGATTATGAATATGTGTCAAGTAACCTGGAAGTTTTGGCGCAGATATTTTATAAATTTCTTTTAAATCTTATTGTGAAAATTATGTTCTGTTAATGGAATGCACGAATATAGTTTCTCAGGTTTTGTGGAAGAATTTTCATATATTTTAGACAACGAACACTGGAGAAATCTAGTAGTATTGCGCAATTTTAATATCGAAATTTACGAGGACAGCTTTGAAGTATCGAACTATATGAACTTATTGGCGACAACTAACGGTCTAGCGTCACTCATAAATGAGTCAAATAAATAAATAAATGACCTCCTGACAAAAATATGAGATTTCAAACCATTAACAGTTATTTTATCACGATTGACCACATCTTTCTTTAACTCTTCAATTCCCAGTGTCACCTATGGCCCTATGGGTGACATATACAGTGTTGGCCAAAACAAAAGCAACTTTAATTCCCTCCATTTTTAAGTAATTAAAAAACAAATTTAAGAATCTATCATGGTATATTTTTGTTTTTAAAATTTAAATAAATATTTACAGTTTCTAGTAGAAAATCAAATAAAATGGTTTTTGTAGTAGTTAATTAAATATAGCAAAATTAGTACAATTAGTTCAATATTAGGCTGGTCAAAACAAAAGCAACTTTTATCAAATACATATTTTTGTTTAAACTATATAAAATATTGCTAGTATTTGGTAGCAAACCCCTTGTTTTTTATCACTTCAGCACATCTTCGAGGCATGGAGTCAATTAAATTGTTTATTATGCTGTTTGGGATACGTTCCCAAGCCAATTTAATTTGTTCAAAGAGATCACTTTTATTTTTGCAATTAGTCCTTACAATTCGTCGATCTACAATTTCCCATAGATTTTCTATGGGATTGAGATCTGGGGACTGTACTGGCCATTGTAACACGTCAATCCGGTTTTCTTGAAACCACGTCCTAACCGTATTGGACGTGTGCTTTGGGTCGTTGTCCTGCTGAAATATCCATTTCAGAGGCAACTGATCCTCAGCGTGTGGCAGCATTACACTTTGTAAAATGTCACGGTACATAAAACGATCCATTGTACCATCTATTTTGTGAATCGGTCCCAGTCCATGCCCTGAAAAATATCCCCACACCATGACGTTTCCTCCTCCACGTTTTATAGTAGCTTTGGTGTAACGTGGATTTAGTGCCTCTTTGGCTGGTCTGCGAACACGACGGAAACCATCGGAACCCTTGAAATTGAATTTGGACTCGTCCGAAAAGAGTACATTCCTCCATTTTCTAACGGTCCAGTTGATTTGGTCATAAGCAAACTTTAATCTCGCCAGCTTGTTTTTGGTTGAAATAAAAGGCTTTTTTACAGCTTTGAAGGATTTTAGTCCACCATCAACAGCTCGTCTCCGGATTGTTCTCGCGCTTACGCCTAGGTCGAGTTGGACTCTTATTTCTCGCGATGATATAAAAGGGTCTTTTTGGATTGATTTTACTATAGCAGAATCTTCTAGTTCTGTTGTTTTTCTTGGTCTGCCACCTCGATGAACCGTTTGGAATGACTTTGTGGATTTATAGAATTTTACTAATCGGCAAATCACTGATTTTGGAATGGAATATTTTTCCGATATATTAATTTGACTCTTTCCACTTTTATATTCTTTTATATTTTTTTCTTTTATTTCGTTAGAGTATTTGTTTCGGGCCATTTTACAAACGTTAGCTAAGAACACTGATTTGCTTGCTCGTGAACTGAATAATACCTAATAAATTGATTCAACTGCATTTTTTGCCAACACCTTTACTATGAGCAATGAATTTTTTAGTTAACGGTCTAACTTCTATTTATTAATAAGAAAAAGAGAGGTAGTAATAAAAAGTTGCTTTTGTTTTGACCAGCAAAAAATTGGGTTCACTGTCTTACTTATATCATATTTAATGAACCGTTTTGAAAACTAATTTCCCTTGTTGTCTATTCAGAAGTACATACATAATGTATTAAATTTTAGAAAAAAAATTAACATGATTTGTTTTAGTTACTCATTTTTGAAAGACATAATGATGGAGGTAGTTTTAGTTGCTAATGTTTTGGCCAACACTGTACATATATTTTTTTCCAACCATACCGCAACGATTTTTTTTATTCTTCCTTCACTTATGCAAAGCCAATAGGTCCTAGTAGGCCATATTATTTTTTCAAAATACTAGCTTTACGTCATTTCTTCATTTCAATTCATTGTTTCGTGTATAATTGTAGTGTTCTTACTTTTTGTGATTTAGTGGAATATAAATTGAGATAAAAATGTCTAAACTGTAAGTATTGTTTTTTTTTCTAATTGAATGTGGTAAAAGAATATATAAAGTTGTATATAAATGCATTTCAGGACAAAAATAAAAAAAGAGTGATTATTACAACGGTAAGAATGTTAAATGTCACCTGTAGGTGACACTGGAACAATTACTGAATCATTGATGGCGATGGGATTTTAGAGCTATTGTACGTCTTACAGATTGACTTTAGAAGAGATTGTTAAGGACTTGCACGCTGGAGAGGATCCAGGTGATATTGTCTTATTTTCACCGAAAATTTCCACTTAAAAATAAATATTCTTTTAAGAAAAGTGATGTTTCATTTCTACAAGCAAAAAGAGGAAAACAATACACGCAGTGCCCAGTGTCACCTGTAGGTGACGCCCCCTTAAAAAAAAGGGGGAGGAAGGTGTTTTTTTTATAATTTTTTTTGGTATATTTTAAATCCATTTATGCTATTAAGAAGAAGAAATCGTTTTTTTTGTTCATAAACATAAGCATGGGAATTGAAGAGTTAAATGAGTCATTCCTAAGGAATTTTTTTTGAGCCTATAACACCACTGGGACTTGAAAGGTCTATCAAGTCTCTTATAAATTCAAAAAATTCTTGCAGAATCGATAGAATCTCGAGTTACCAGCTAAAAAATATTTCTTGGTTGACATGTTAAATCTCACCATTACAACTATTATCTTTTCTGCAGCTCTTGAATGTGCAGATTATATTCCATTGATTGCTGATAAAAGGCGTATAAATAATAAAAATAAGTCGTACACTTTAAATGATTTCACAAATTTCTTTTTTACTTTAAAAAACACACAAATTACGTAACGAACACGAATTAAAGGGTTTTAAAAAGGAGTACCTTGAATGCATTTCGGAATGATTCATTCCATCTTCAGCATCACGACTAAATCAAAAAGTGCAGTGCGTGCTTTGATGTGTATTTTGATCTCGAGTTGTTGTAGGTGGTATTATATAAATCGAGGGAACAAGTTCGATTCTATATTACCGTTGTCCAGATTCATAGAGTTTGTGTATTTTTGTATGTAAAAACTCTCGTATGCGTCGAGCTTTCGGTCGTCTATAATCTCTTTTACAAGTTTTACATTATCAATATTCAAACATAAATGATTATTGTTCAGTGCGTGTGCTGCTAATGCAGATCTATACGGCTGGTTGTTACGAATGTACGTTCGATGTTCTTTGAAACGCGTTACGACATTTCTTTTTGTTTGGCCATAATAAACACTTTCACATTCACTACACTGAATTGCATATATTCCCGATTTGTTTAAACAATCAATTTTGTCTTTCGTTGAACCCAATAAATTCGATAGTTTGTACTGATTTGTATACACAATTTCCATACCGTATTCTCGGAATTTCGTTTTTAATTTATTAGTTAAAACTGGTACATATGATAACGCGACACGAATATTTTTCTCATCAAGCTTTCGATTTTGTGAAAACAAAGTTGAGAGTTCATATCTTTTTAGCTTTTCAGTATGTTTTTTGATAAGACGATCAATCAAGGATTCGTGGTATCCGTTTATTCGCGCGATTTGTTTTATTATTTTACATTCGTTCATGTAGTTCATCACCGAGAGATCTAAACTGCATAATCGATGTACCATTGAATGAAAAGCTGCGTGTTTATGCTGAATGCAACAATTTGAGTCGTTTGTTATTGTTCTATTTGTGCTAGTCGGTTTTCGATAAATAGCTAGTTCAACTGTTTTGTTCTTTCTTTTCAATTCTAAATCAAGGAATGGTAATTTACCATCTTTCTCGATTTCATGTGTGAATTTTATCGAAACAAATTGATTATTTAGCACATTCAACACATTTTCTATTTCGGATTTTTCAACTATTGCAAACACATCATCTACATACCGATGCCATATTTTTGGCAGTAACTGTTTTTCTTTTAAACTTAGTTCAAAATGGGCCATGAACAATTCACTTATTAATGGGCTAAGTGGATTGCCCATGTTTGTGCCTTTTTCTACTAAATAAAACGAATCCCGGAATTGGAAAAAACTGTGATTCATACAGATTTTTGCAGCTTTAATATAAAGCATTTTTTTGGTATGAGGTAAATCTGTAGATGCTAAGTATTTTTCGAATTGTTCAAACGCAATATCAACGGGTATACTGGGAAATAAAGAAGATACATCGAACGAAACCATACATTGATTTTCATCAATTTGAATGTTTTTAATTTTCCCGGCGAAATCGTGCGAATTTTTTACAGACAAACTTAATATAGGTGGCAATTTATGTATTTCACTCACTAACCATTTGGCAATTTTGTAACAAGGTGCGTTAATATTCGAAACAATTGGTCTCATTTTGTTTCCTTGTTTGTGAATCTTAGGTAAACCGTATAATCTTGGTACAATTGATTAAGATTCACAAACAAGGAAACAAAATGAGACCAATTGTTTCGAATATTAACGCACCTTGTTACAAAATTGCCAAATGGTTAGTGAGTGAAATACATAAATTGCCACCTATATTAAGTTTGTCTGTAAAAAATTCGCACGATTTCGCCGGGAAAATTAAAAACATTCAAATTGATGAAAATCAATGTATGGTTTCGTTCGATGTATCTTCTTTATTTCCCAGTATACCCGTTGATATTGCGTTTGAACAATTCGAAAAATACTTAGCATCTACAGATTTACCTCATACCAAAAAAATGCTTTATATTAAAGCTGCAAAAATCTGTATGAATCACAGTTTTTTCCAATTCCGGGATTCGTTTTATTTAGTAGAAAAAGGCACAAACATGGGCAATCCACTTAGCCCATTAATAAGTGAATTGTTCATGGCCCATTTTGAACTAAGTTTAAAAGAAAAACAGTTACTGCCAAAAATATGGCATCGGTATGTAGATGATGTGTTTGCAATAGTTGAAAAATCCGAAATAGAAAATGTGTTGAATGTGCTAAATAATCAATTTGTTTCGATAAAATTCACACATGAAATCGAGAAAGATGGTAAATTACCATTCCTTGATTTAGAATTGAAAAGAAAGAACAAAACAGTTGAACTAGCTATTTATCGAAAACCGACTAGCACAAATAGAACAATAACAAACGACTCAAATTGTTGCATTCAGCATAAACACGCAGCTTTTCATGCAATGGTACATCGATTATGCAGTTTAGATCTCTCGGTGATGAACTACATGAACGAATGTAAAATAATAAAACAAATCGCGCGAATAAACGGATACCACGAATCCTTGATTGATCGTCTTATCAAAAAACATACTGAAAAGCTAAAAAGATATGAACTCTCAACTTTGTTTTCACAAAATCGAAAGCTTGATGAGAAAAATATTCGTGTCGCGTTATCATATGTACCAGTTTTAACTAATAAATTAAAAACGAAATTCCGCGAATACGGTATGGAAATTGTGTATACAAATCAGTACAAACTATCGAATTTATTGGGTTCAACGAAAGACAAAATTGATTGTTTAAACAAATCGGGAATATATGCAATTCAGTGTAGTGAATGTGAAAGTGTTTATTATGGCCAAACAAAAAGAAATGTCGTAACGCGTTTCAAAGAACATCGAACGTACATTCGTAACAACCAGCCGTATAGATCTGCATTAGCAGCACACGCACTGAACAATAATCATTTATGTTTGAATATTGATAATGTAAAACTTGTAAAAGAGATTATAGACGACCGAAAGCTCGACGCATACGAGAGTTTTTACATACAAAAAGACACAAACTCTATGAATCTGGACAACGGTAATATAGAATCGAATTTGTTCTCTCGATTTATATAATACCACCTACAACAACTCGAGATCAAAATACACATCAAAGCACGCACTGCACTTTTTGATTTAGTCGTGATGCTGAAAATGGAATGAATCATTCCGAAATGCATTCAAGGTACTCCTTTTTAAAACCCTTTAATTCGTGTTCGTTACGTAATTTGTGTGTTTTTTAAAGTAAAAAAGAAATTTGTGAAATCATTTAAAGTGTACGACTTATTTTTATTATTTATTAATCCGATTTCACGTCGTTCAAGAACAATAGTTTTTATAAAAGGCGTGTCTAATAATGTTGAAAACTATTGACAAATCCTGCTTCTATGGATTTATAAAGACATTTTTAAAAAATTGTAAAGTGTAGAATGTTAATCTTAAAAAAAATTGTTTTTTTTTTTTTTTTTAAGTGTACTGCTTTAGTTCGATCTTTAAAGGGGTAGATGAAAATAAGATGTTTCTTTAGAATAGTGTTCGGTAATATATTCCAATTTAGATAAAAAAAGGTACACTGTAGCCTTGTTCATTGATATTACAAAAGGCTTTTGATATGGTTGGCGAGAAGATATTACTAAATAATCTAGAATGTGTTGGATTTCGCTGTTTTATGCTGGATTGGTTCCGTTCTTATCTAACAAATAGTTCTCAAAAAGTTAAAAAAAAAACATGATGCAGAAGTAAATTTGATTTCAATAATTTGGGTGTTTCTCCTCAAGGCTCAGTCTTAGAATCTAATTTGTTTTAAATATAACGTAGAACAAAAACAGAACAAAGCTTATGTTATATCTTAAAAAGAGAAATAAAATTACTTCTTGTTACACACTCGACGCGCAGTCTTTTTAATCTTCGCTCTTGTTACACATTCGCTCGATCTTGCACACTTTATAATACGAAAACGCAAGTGGCAGTGGAAAAGGCCACGAGTGCATTGCGAGTCAAGCGATGCAATGGAACCCTCTAACGCAGCGAGGCAGAGGAGTGGGCCGACCCAGAAGTACTTGGCGAAGAGCGGTCGAAGAGGAATCAGCATAACTGAGGAAGAGTTGGAGAGAGCTGAGGTACATCTCCAGAAATGCGTAGGAGTGGTGGAGGCCCTATGCCCCGCAAGGGGAACCACACGGACATAATAGGTCCGAGGACCTAAGTAAGTAAGTAATTTGAGGGCCAAAACTTAGTCATCAACTCCAAAACGAAAATCATGTTTTTCGGCGTCTCTCTTCAATAATGTATAGCTTTACTTTCGCAAGCCTAAATGTCGTCAATTCAAATTAGTTAATTGTCCATGTATCTCATCCAGTACGTTTTGTTATTATCTTGAAAGAAGTGAAAAATTATTTGAAGTTGAAATATGTGTATGCGTATGTATTTAAATACTTAGAATTATTAATTTATTTAAAAATGTCCTTTCTCTATCACACTTTAGGGACTCAGTGTGATAGAGAAAGTATATTCGATCTATTTTAAGAAACTTCTATTATTAAATTAAGAAGTGCTGTAGAAAACGAATGTCTATTGTCTATAATGGTAGCTTTCAGTCCAAACTATGGTGTTATACGTTAAGCCGCAACTCATTTTAACAAAATCGAGCCATTATTAATATTGCAAAAACGTATTTAAAAGATTATGTGTATATGTACATAATGTTTTCATCCTAGTTTGCCGCTACTCAGGTATCTAAATATTTTTCCTGTTCGTTATTAATGTACATATCTACTTTGGATTTTTTTGAAAATCGCAATTTACGAATACATTTTTTAAATAATGATCGATTCTCAGATACCGAACCACAGCGCTTCGTAATTCTAACAGTGTGGCTTACTGTCCTTGGTCTCTTAGAACTATATATTCTTCAAAAATATGAAAAAGATCTCATAGCCTATTAGAATATTTCGTAAGTGCTCAACTGTAAATATTTTTTATATGTATATATGGGTGACTCTACAAACGATGGAATTTTCGGCGGCTCCAGAAATATTTTAAAATCAGTTCAATTATATCTGATTTTTTTGTATAAAATTAAATCTGATTGATATCCACCTGGCCTAACAATATTATTAGGGTGACCTTATTTTATTTTGCTCAAAAAATTCTTCAGTGTCTGATTCTCAGTCCCCAGTGCGTTTTCGCAAAAAAAAATTATAACCGTTCTCTTATTTCAGGTCTCACACTAAGATGAATTCCACCGAAGTTACGCCAAATAATACATTATTGCTACGAAATAGAAAAATATTTTTAAGTAATTTATTTTATTACAAAAAACTTAACTAAACTTTGTCCCCCGCATTTTATATCAGTCCCCTGGAATATTGAAACAGTCGAAAGAATCAATAACTAGGATATCGTTCGAATTTCCAGCACTGGCAATTTGAAGTACCAAGTCTCCTTACAATAAAATCGTGGTGCAACTCGATTGTGTTTTTTATGTTAGTATTGTGAAAAAGACATTTGTCCGTTTAGTTTATCAGTCCTCTGGTGAGTTTTTATGAAACAAATTTGTATGTAAGTAGGCATCTTTTTTAGCAGTATAGTATAGGTTTGATAAAACTGTAATATTATATATATTTTTTTGATTTTTTAAGTAAAACCTTAATATCTTTTTTGGTTAATAAATGAACAAATGATATTTTATGCAGAAACCTGAGAATTTTTAAGTTATGTTGAACTTCGAACTTCAATGCGAAATATTTTTAAAATTTTTAAAAAGAATATAATTTATTTTAAATTGATTCTAAGTAGAAAAAAAATTATTATAATATATTGAAATGAATGAATGAATTGTATTGGGGGTTATTGCACTGCGACCTGTAGATCTATTGTGCCCCCTCTTATAAAAATGATGAGCTGGCTCATCCTACAGTTCCTCCTCCAAACCTATTGCTTTTAAGAATTTTAGTATTTGGAGCACTTTGAGAGAGGATAGGTTGCTCTCTTCCACCTGGTACTGTCCCAGATGTGTTTTCCTCTGGTGCATGATTGGATAACACTTTCCCAGTATGTGTTCCGGCGTTTCCTCATGCATGTTGCAGAATCTGCAAGTGGCACTGCTTACCACACCCAGTAGGTTAAGGTGTCTTCTAAGTTTGCAGTGTCCTGTTAGAATACATGTTATTATTCTTAGGTTATTCCTACTTAGGTTGATACAGTTTTCGAAGCGTTGCCGGTTGTAGTTGCCCAGTAGCAGTTTCGCCTGTCTCAGCCTAGGGAGTTCATTCCAGTTTTTGGATCTGTTTGCCTCCTCTTCTTCTTTAATTTTGGTCTTGATGACATTTTCACCTATTCCGCAATAGGGTTCAGGCCCTGTTAGGGGGGTTGAAGCGCCTATTTTTGCTAGGGAATCTGCCTTTTCGTTTCCAAGAACACCAACATGCCCAGGTACCCAGTAAAGTGTGACTCTGTTCTGTTTACCTAGTTCATTTAGTCTGCTTATGCACTCTCACTAATACACTAGCTTAGAGATGATGGTGTATGAGTTTAGCGCCTTGAGTGCTTCTTGACTATCTGACATAATGGCAATGTTCTTGTTACTAATATATTATTTTCTTTTAATAAAATGCTAAGTTATTATGTATTAACCATGAATTTGTATGTTTATGAAGGCTAATTAAATTTAATTTCTATATTTTAATGTGTACCCAAGAGAAAATACAAACAAACTAAAGATTTATTCAGTCCCCTTAAAAAAAAAACTCAGTCCCCTGAACATCCTTTTTCAAAATATGTATGTCCTTAAAATCGTCATTTTTAATTTTTTTACTGGCCGCTTTCAACAACGCAAAGAGACGTTCTAATGATTAACTAGAACAATTCTTACTTCCAAAAATGAATCATTTTTATTAATTTTTAAAAAATAAAAATGATTACTTCTTTAAATTTGGCGGTACTGAAATTATTTAGTGATTAATGATAGCACTAAAAAACAAAGTTCGTTTACACAGGGTATTTATCACATGTGATTTTTGCCTGTTATCACTTCTATATAAAATTTTCGTTTTTAAAATTTTCGAAGATTTCAGCAAAAGTCATTTTTTTTAATATTATACGCGCACTTAAGGGGTTATGAATACCCTTATAATGTTAAACACAGTGCGAGCAATTAGGAGAACGGGATAGGATTAGAAAGAAGATACCGATGCATATTGGTTTTGAATGTCTGCACATTAAAATGAGTGGGAAACATTGAGCCGGGTAAAGCATTCCACATTCGTGTAGTACGTCGGAAGTTGGGCTCAAGGGTAAACTGATGGGCATTCCTAGAAGTACGGGTATTACTGTTGAATTGTTTAAGGGGAGGGATGCAACTGGCTTTTTCACTAGAGCACTGTTTATGAAAATAGCGGTAAAATAATGATAGACATGAAACATTGCGGCGGTGCTCGAGAGATACAAGTGTTTCAGTTAGACAACGGTCGCCTATCATTTTGTGATATATAGCTGCCTTTTGAATTCTGTCCAAAAGACTCAAGTGGGTTTTTTGAGCACCTGCCCATATATGGGAATTGTACACGAGCTTCGGAAGAATAAAGGCTTTATATATAACAACCAGATCAGAAGGGGTAACATACTCCTTGCATCGGCGGAGAAAACCTAAACACTTGGCAGCGTTTTTGGCACTCCACAAAAGATGGTCTGTGATGCACATACCTAGAACTGAAAGCTGATCAGTCTCCTCGATGCAAGTGCCGTTCATAGAAAGTGGCATTAGGGGTGGGTTGCGCTTTAACGACAGTAAACAGCATTGAGTTTTTGAAGCATTAAATTCTACACGGTTTTTGATTCCCCATCGGACAATGCTGTCAAGATCAGAATTTAATGAGTTTATCATAAGCTGCCGTTGGAAGTCCACATCTGAGGGACAAGGATATGAATCTAAAAACGAATATGAATTTAATTGAACCTTTGATTTTTGTTTCCAAAATGAAAAAAAAAAAAAAAAGAATTTGCTTTATTATTTATTTAATACAA
Organism: Chrysotoxum bicinctum; assembly: GCA_911387755.1. Classification (NCBI taxonomy): domain Eukaryota; kingdom Metazoa; phylum Arthropoda; class Insecta; order Diptera; family Syrphidae; genus Chrysotoxum; species Chrysotoxum bicinctum. The sequence goes on along the minus strand of OU426989.1, from coordinate 127,174,913 downwards.
AGTGTTTTCGGCAGACGGAAAACCATTTTTTATCGTACGTGAAAACTCCAAAAAAAGATTTTATAAAAAATAATTTTTAAAATAGCATTACTTAAAAAAGAATGAAAGCTTATATAAACTAGCTAAATAAGTTAAAACAACTTACCGCATCTAAACCTTCCTCCACAAGTTTAGCATTCATTATTCTCAACATCTTTGCTGCATCCTAAATAAAATTCTATAAGTTAAACCAATCAGTTTAAAGAAAAATGAAATTCGTTTACCTTATATGTGCGATGTGTTGGAGCAAATGCTTTTTTAGCATTATCTAACATCAGATATAAGTCGGCTGTTAAATCAGTTATATTTGCATATACACCTTTTTTTAGTTTTGTCTGTATTTGACACATTGAAATTGGTCGTTTAATCAATTCAAAGTATTCTGGATGGAATCGCCTGTATGGCAGCTTCCATAATGATGTTCCAAGTGCAGCGCCTGTTGCATTAGGATGATCTATAAATGTTTGATTTGTTTCCAAAGTGTATTGAAACACAAAATGAAAATAAAAGGGAAACAACGAAATTAACATAAAAAATAAATTCATGTGATTAAATTATGAAATAATATAAATTAAAAGTGTGTAAAATAAATGTCTAGTATTTATGTTTATTTGTATCACATTAAGATATTTTTTGTATGAATTTAAATTTAAAGAATTTGTCAGAGTTGCAACCAACTAACCATTTGAATTGAAACAAATAAAATAAAAAAAGCAAAACATTTGTATATGTATAAATACTTTAATTCAATTAATATAGAGCTACATGAGTTTAAAATTACATCTGAATTCATGATGTTGAAATCGCATTCAACTTGAGTGCGTAGGTTTATACTGGATTTTAAATTTGTTAGTTTCTCAATAAAAATGTCTAATCGGAGGCATACTATAAAACAAATTGTTAAATAGTATCATACTACTCGTAATACCTTAATAATAGGCTGTTTAAAATTTTGCGCCAATACAGTTAACTTGACAAGAGTGGACAAGCCTGGTTTTCGATTTTTATCTTTTTAGAAGGTTAGTATAAAATGGGAAGATACAAAAATTCTATTAATTCAGATTTTAAGAACAAAATTTGGATTTCCCACGTACCGCCGATGAACAATAAATTCAATGTAAATTTTAAATAAAAAAATTGATGAACAATTTCATTGTAAAAAATAATTATTATAAGATACAGTTGTTGCTACAACAGTTTTAAAACATTATTGTTAGCGGATATTTTTGATATTTTGATAAGTATTCAATATGATTTTTGTATGTTTTTTTTTTATTAATGTTTTTAAACACTTCATAAGCTATCTTAAAATGATATAAATTTAAATACTTCTTGAATTTATTAAAATTGTATACCTAACATATTTACATAAAAAAGCAAAATTAGAAATCGTTAGAGCAGTTTTATAATTAATGTTATATACATATTATTATTATTAGTTTTATTAGTTTTTATTAAATTCAATGTATGCCTACACATTAAGAATATACTTCTTATCAATTAGTGTTATGCTAATTATTTCAATAATGCTTTGAAGAAAACTACTTTATAACATTTTTGGCATAAAAAACAGGTAATAATTTCATGCATTACATATTTTTGAGAAAAAAATCAAAATCAAGTGAGAAAAAAAAAAGTTAGATACACCTTTTACAAAAATTAAAACAAAAAAGTACAGTACATCTCTATTGAATACAAAGAACTAGAAAAAAGAAAAAAAAATATATTCACTAGGTCAAAGAAAAACAGAATTAATTTTGATAATAAGTACGTAGATTTCTACGAAACTGTGCTTCGCCGCTTACTCTCCTTAAGTGCCTGGGAAGAGAGTTCCACAATCGGATGGCGTTAACAAAAAACTGGCGCTCTGATGTCAGACAAATTTTTTTTTTGTAGCATGGGGAAAATTGTTTTTCAAAGGTTTACATCCTTTTCCGAGAAAGTGCCAAATCCTTCTCCTCTCTTGTTATGAAAAGTGCTCTACATAAGTCTCGTTCATTCCAACTAACATATGTACATATAGAAATGCTGAGAGCTTTAAGTCACTAGGTTTTGCTCTCTATTTTATTTTTTTGTTTCGTGTTCTTTGATTATTCACACGACAAGTTTTTTTTCGGTCCACTGACTAGGATAAAACTATAACTAATTTTTAGCAACAATTTTAAAGGAGTGATTCATACTCGGAGGTAATATCATGTCCACAACTTGATGAAGATCCGACGAAGAATTACCCAAGGAAACCGCTGTTAATTCGTACTGGGTACAAAACTCGTCTGTAAGATCCAGAGTAACAGATAAACACCTTGGGTCTGTCATGAAAGTACAAACTGCCAACAAGATTTCTCCAAAAGTTGAAAAGATGGTAGTAGAGAAGAGATGAAAAGTAACAGGAAGAACATTTATGCTCAATTGTTCTTGTTCTTTTTTAAATAAATATGTTACATACAAATTCTAGTATTTCTTTTTTTGTGGCCCATACAAATTTAGATTCCACTGTTTTGGGTCGTGACAGCCATTGAGTTTGACATGCTTGCATTTAAGCAATATTGTCTTCGAAACCCAGAAAAACCGAACAACCGGATGCCAGAGCGCTTGGCCTAGTTTAATTGAAAAAGTGTATTCGGGACAGAATGCTGCCGTGTCTCAGGTTTTATACATTCTAGGTACTAAAACAACAAAATGGCGTTTAGTCAGAGACAATTCAGCATTTATTTGATAGTATAACAGGAGTACACAAATGGAATAATTATGTTCCTTGGAATACCCAAATAGTTACGTTATTTTATATATTTATCATTATTATTGTAAATTATAAATAGTAAAGTCACGCTAGATATATTTAAAAAAAAAACATTAAGCTTGTCTGCAATCTTATTTCTTTCTTTAAATTATTTAAAGTTGGCTAAATTGTTACTTATTAAACAGGTAAACAAGGTTTTTGGTGAAAATACCGAGATAAACTTTTCCGAAGGTTTTAGTGTGATGAACCCATGCCCAAAGTCGGAAATATACATTAATGTTAAGTTTTTGAGTTATTCCTGTTTGAATATTAAAAAAATCGTTTTTTCGCTTTTTCCTAGGTTATGTTATAACTTAAGTTAATTTTTTTTCAACATTATTAGCAACAGTTTCCGAAAGAACTAACTTTTTTCTTTTGAATTATTTTTAAATACATATATTATATTTATTTGTTTTTATATTTATTTATATTTGCTTTTGTACGTGAATATACATATATCCTATCGCATTAATTGTTTATTTTTTACTCAATTTGATCAAATTTTATACACCAAGTCGTTCTCTTAGGAACCAAAATTTATCTCAGTTATTCCTGGAAGATAATCATAGAACTAACTATAAATTGTCAACTTTGAGTAAAGGACAACGAAATCACATATTGAAAATAAAAATCCTCAAGTTGAGTTCAACTTTGAGTGAAGAAAATCGCCCTTAAAATATTAGAGGGAGGAAACACCGTTTAATCATAAAAAAAAATGTTTTCAGTTTTAACCTTCGTGTTAAGTGTTATCTTGACTAACAGCTGAAAATGGCCAGTTTTCGATATTTGATACCGCGTGTAAATTTGCCAGGCAGGCGACTGTTAACAATTTTTTAACTTAACAGTTCTGTGGGTGGACCGCTTCGCGGGTTCTCAGGGTATGTAAAGTGGCATATCAGCCGCCTATGTCAATTATAAATAATTGTTTACTTCATATAAACTTAAATAACAAGAAAGGTTCAGAAACTTTTCTATAATCAACAAATAACTCTCTTGCAAAATCAACAAAAAAGCAAAAATTACAATGATGTCCCAAAAATAATACTACTTCTGTAAGTATACAATGAGAATTTCAAAATATGTAATATACATAAATATGTATATAATAAACAGCTCGAAGAGAACCAGGACCTAGTGACTTAAAACTGTCAACCATTCCTGTGTGCGTGTTACCAGGAATGACTGGGACCTACATTTTCTGCGCAATCCGAAGCTAATGAGAAGCACTTTTCATGAAGAGCGATAATCTTACGAGTTACGAGGATTTAACAATTCCTCGCAAGAGGCCTTACACCTCCCTTTTTTGCAGCGGTTGAGAATCGAACCCAAGACCTTCTAAATGATGGTCTACAGCACTAATCATTAAGCCAAAACAAATGTTTTCTTTTTCCTACACAGTGGGACGTTTTGAGTGCATTTTGTATGCAAATTTTAATTTAAAAACATGAATTAAAAATGATAATTACTGTTTCCTCACTTTAATATTTGTTGATATTTGTTATTATAAAGTGCTAATCTAACGAATAAAACTATTGAAAATTCGTGCTACCTTAAAGGAAAAATGAGCCAAATGTTTTGTATACGAATCAAATCAAGAACAGAGAAATATTATGGTTTACCTGAAGAACTTGCAGCGTTGAATAAATGATCAAACAATGCCCACATTGGCCCCTCTCCTTTTTTATCTGTATCTTCATCGTCAGAGGTATCAATTTCGACTTTTAAAGAAGCAATCATCGCACTAGGACATGTTTTATTTTTCTTTGAAGTTGTTGCCTTTGCCCGGCCGCTTTCTATGTCCAACTTTTTTTGCGTAAAAATCTAAATACAAGTGGGAAATTATAACACAACTTAGATTTTGAACAAAATCCACAAATTATTTTTAACCTTTTTTAAAGTTTTAGCGTCCTTGTAAATTTGTGAACCAGGCTCATTGAATTGGCAGGCATTTTTTGTCATTTGCAAAAGATCCTTTTCAATCTCCATCAGATTTGAATAAGCATTGGTCTGGATTTTGATTGCGATTAATCTCAAATCGATTGGATGTTCGATGACATCATAATAGTCAGGATAGACTTTCTTTGATGGTAGTAATTGGAATTCCCTGTGCAATGGACGATCATTCATTGTTGGATCCGTAGCAGTCATTACAGATGCAAAAAGCTCTTCATACGGATCGAATTCTTCATCCAACTTATTAGAACACTCCGAGGTTTCGCTTTCATTTGCAGTCGAACGACGCGGATTACGACCAACGCGTTTCGAACGTGGTTCTTCTTCTATGCCTGCTGATTCAAGTATTTTCGATTTGTTTGTTGTGAAAAATTGCCATAGTGAGCAAGCGTCTTGATATTCTGGCGAGTCAACTTTATAAAATGCTTTGGCATTGTTTACAAGAAGTTCAATATCATGAGCGAGTTCGTCGACATCATCATAGGAATCAGTTTTTAGTTTCTGTTGGACTTTAAGCAGGTCAATTGGATTCGCAACTACATCATAGTACGATGGTTCTTGTCGTCTTTTTGGAGCGCGAATGAAAGTATCGCACAGCATGGAACCATCCTCTTTTTTTATAGTTCGAATGGAGTCGTAGAGTTGTTGACAGAGCTCAGACTATAGGTGAAGCAAAGATAAATATCAGTTTAATTTCTTTGAGATAAAACACAGAATGGATTTTGAAATAAATACCATTAAAACGCTGCGTTTTTACTTACCGGATCGAGACGCTTCCGTTTTCTACCACCCATTTGCACTGGAGATTGCTCCGGTGTTGAGTCGTCCATTATTTCGTCGTCTTGCCTACTTGCAACGGAGCTTCCTCTTCGTCGACGGTTAATCATATCAAAAATAAATTATTAATTTCTTTAATAATAATGAGTTTTTTTAGAATATAATTAGTTATTTTTTAGAATTTTCAATATTGGATATTGGCTTGGGTATGGGTTAATTTTAATTTGCAATTCTACTTGTTGGTGAGCGAACCGACTAACTACGTACGAACACGAAGATCGGCGTTGCAATGCAACACATGTAAATGGAAAATTATAAACGTCAAAAATTGCCATCTACTGGAAAAAAAAGAAAATAGCATTTTTAATTTTTAATGACTGCGTTCAGTACCCAGAATAATAAAAAAATATTTTTTACTGTCGATAGACTGCTTTTACACAAGGCGATTTTTAATCTTTGTTTATCTTTTGGCTCCCTTTCGATTGCATGGATGCTTTTAAGCACACAGCAATTTTTAATCAAAGTTAACTTTGTTCTATTGGAAAGGAGATATGTCTCTGCACTCTTTACTCTACTTTGTTGATCGAAGTTCGCTCACCGAGTGCCAAATAAAAATGAAACATATCTGAGAAAAAAAGAAAACCACAAAGAAGAAACAACGATAACTCTGCAATAATAAAGGCATTATTTATATTTATTTACCGATTTCGATTGAAAAACACTTGTATTTATGAATTTGAACGTCATACACACAATGAATAAATTCAATAAATAATTTAATAGATGCAGTCTTTAGGCTAGGCGCGCACATTCAATTTTTAGTTGCACAAAACTGTTTGGTTGCTTATAGAAAACAGATGAACTATTTGGTTGAATGTCCCCGCAGATGCATATAATAATGGTGCTTATTTTGACATTCTCTTTCGTTAGAAAGTGAGTCGAATTCGTTGAAACTTAATTTTGAGACTCGGCGATTAGAATGTTAATCGAACAAATCGAAAGTTCACCCAATCCATAGAAAATTCATTCATTTGCGAAAGCTAATTCAATTTTGACATTCGAAAGAATAGAATTAAATGTCATTTTTGTGTCGTTTGAATTTTTCTGTCGAGTAAACAACAAAACATGTAAGTTTTTAATTATTTCATGGAAAATAAATTACTTTTATTATTTTTGTTGTTGTTTTATGTTAAAAGGAAGAAAACCCGGAGGTAGCAAAGGGATTTTTTTTACCACCCGCGTTGATACGGAAAGAAAGAAAGCATCCACTATCCTTGTCCTCTGCACTTCTTCAACACCATCTTAATTTATAAACAACACAAATGCCATATTTTTATTTATTCATGCTTATTTTGACATTCTCATGAATAGTCTATTCGTTAGAATGATTCTATTCCTTCGAATGAACTTTCTTAATTTTGAGATTCGAACGAATAACATTCATTTGCGAAAGATAGCATAAAATGAACTTCAAAAAAGATTCATTTTCATTGTCAGCTGTTTGACATTTACTATATTTCTATTTGAATTAGTATGACCGTTTTATATTTTTTTGTTTCTAAACATTTTATAGATGTTGGATAAATAATCAAGAAACAAAATAAATAATACACTTTTTCATTATAAAGTAAAGTTTAACCATAAAGAACTACATATTTATTACATTTTTTGTTTCAACTCAGCTGTTTTGAAACTATTCTTAAAAAAATAAGTTGTTTATGACGCGTTCTAAATTTTTATTTTTTTTCGTATACACTTGGTCACACTAAAATATCAAAAACAAAAGTGAAGTGTTTGTGAAATGTCAAAACCAAAAGGTGAAATCTTTGTTTATTTGTAATTGTTTTGTTTATTGTTTAATAATTCAAATTTCTTGGATAAAAACATAAAATAATGGTGCTTATTTTGACATTCTCTTACATGCTATTGTATACGAGCAACACACACCGAATGCAACAAAACTGTTTCGAACAAGGCTCGTTGTCGATAATTGCATACTTTCTTATGGCGCAACGCACACCAAATGAAACAAAACATAAAAACAAAAGCAAAACAGAAAAACATGTTTCGTTGCCGATAGCTGAGCTATTGTTTTTTGCAAAACAAAATTTTGAATCCGTTGTTTTTATTTTCTTCTTTCGTTGCACTTTACAGATTTATTTGCTTTTACGTTTACTCTGTGCGCAAATTTTAAATAAATATGAAATATGTAGATGGAAAGAAGTTCACTTTTTTTATTAAGGCGAGAAGCCCTATCTATAATTATAAAGATAAGGAACATGCCAATAAACTTACTATTGATAAGCTATGGATTGCTACTTAAAAGCTTTTCTCTTTTCTTATAAATAAACACATAATGTCTGTTTTGTTAACACAAAATTGTTATTTGTGTTTACTTGCCGTATAGTTATAATCTTTCAGCCGGAGTTAAGCTTTTACGATAGTTCATATTTTGTTTCATTTAAACGCACACCAAACGAAACAAAAAAACAAAACGTTTTGTTTTGCTTTATTCTGTTTCGCTTGGTGTGTGTTCAAATAAAAAATGTTTTTTTGACTATCGAATAAAAAACGTTTTGCTTTATCCGGTGTGTTTTCAGCCTTAGCTTTCGCAAATGAATGAACTTTCTATGGATTGGGTGAACTTTCGATTTGTTCGATTAACATTCTAATCGCCGAGTCTCAAAATTAAGTTTCAACGAATTCGACTCACTTTCTAACGAAAGAGAATGTCAAAATAAGCACCATTATTTTATGTTTTTATCCAAGAAATTTGAATTATTAAACAATAAACAAAACAATTACAAATAAACAAAGATTTCACCTTTTGGTTTTGACATTTCACAAACACTTCACTTTTGTTTTTGATATTTTAGTGTGACCAAGTGTATACGAAAAAAAATAAAAATTTAGAACGCGTCATAAACAACTTATTTTTTTAAGAATAGTTTCAAAACAGCTGAGTTGAAACAAAAAATGTAATAAATATGTAGTTCTTTATGGTTAAACTTTACTTTATAATGAAAAAGTGTATTATTTATTTTGTTTCTTGATTATTTATCCAACATCTATAAAATGTTTAGAAACAAAAAAAATGTAAAACGGTCATACTAATTCAAATAGAAATATAGTAAATGTCAAACAGCTGACAATGAAAATGAATCTTTTTTGAAGTTCATTTTATGCTATCTTTCGCAAATGAATGTTATTCGTTCGAATCTCAAAATTAAGAAAGTTCATTCGAAGGAATAGAATCATTCTAACGAATAGACTATTCATGAGAATGTCAAAATAAGCATGTATATGTTACTCGAGTGGTCTCGGTGTAAAGGAGACATTATAAACATATTTTTATGATTTTTCTGAACTTTACGTGTTAATTAAGGAATATTATTTTTCTCAAGGTTTCGAAGAAATTGCAATCTTATACGCTATTCACACCAAATCAAAATCTAGATTTCGAGCAAAATTCTCAAAATCTCATCCAAATCTACTAGATTTCCCATACATTGTCAGATTTCCAAATCTACTAGATTACGACAAAATCTCCTCAAAATCTACTTTCAAACACAAGATTGTCAAAACAAACAAACCTTTAGAAATGTTCTGCTTTGTCAGCAAATTGTCAGCAAGAGAAGAGGTAGATAAAAAGCATATAATGGAGTCGAGTCTCGAGTGACTATTTGAAATTTGAATTGTGGGGAGAGAAGGAGAGAAGATAAATTATATCCGAGAAAGCAGGATAAATGGACAGAAACGTCAAATGAAATCCTGGTTCTGTTCAGTGCGAACGCTTCAATGAGATTTCGTAATCTTGGTGCTGAAAGCCGAGATTTTAATTCGGTGTGAAAAGCCTATTAGTGGTAACGGGATTAAACTGACGTTTGATGGATTTTCATTGCTCTTGTTCTCAAGACTGCTCTTAAACGATGCAATATTAACTTGCGATCTTTAAGCATGTTGTCGAGAGACGTATGTGGTGGCCAGGGCCCGATCTAGCTGTTTTGCCGCTCTGGGCAAAAGTATTATTTGCCGCCCTTTAAAATCAAACCTTAAAAGGCATACAAAAGTTATTGCGACCGTATGTTTGTATTGTTGGTATAATATTCAAATAATGTTAGTCTTCTGGGTACCTATCCATAAACTGTATGTTTGTTCAAACATTTCTCCGAAACTACTTATTATATTCAAATAATTGTTTTTTTTTTCATACATATGTACGAATATGTATGTTTCCTTAGATCGAGTAATCAATTAAATGATACTCATAAAGTTTAAATAAATGAAAAAAAAATCAATTTTTTATTTTAATTTTAATTTTGGTTACAAATCGAATAATCAATTCTTAAAAAAAAAACAAATTCAGTTAAAATATTATTTAAAAAAAAAAGTTTGTTTAGTGACTAAAATAATTTTCATCGCACTTTTTGCTCTTCAAAATCTTTAATTATTTCTGCCAAATTTATACTATCGCTAACCTTTTTTTCAATTGATATCAAAGCCGATCCCGTTAATCGTTTTTGTGTCTTGGTAGACCGTAGATAGTTTTTAATGATTTTCAATTTAGAAAAGCTTCCTTCTCCACTTGCAACCGTTACTGGTAAGGTCAAGAGAATTCTAAGTGCAATACTTATATTAGGACCAAATCTTAAATCCGTTATAAATGTCAAAACCTCTTCAGGAGACAAACGACTATCTAAAATCATGCATACCACTGACAACTCCTCGGAAATTTTTAACCCATTTATATCAGAGGAGTTGTCATGTGTCAAAATTACTTCAAGGTTTCTGCAATGGTCCAATAAAATTCATCTTTAGGTAGTTCTCTTAAGGCATTATAATGTATATTATACAAACATGAAAAATGTTTGCTGTGCTCATTAATTTGGGAAAACCTTAACTCTAATGAGTTAATACTCGTAGCTGTATCCATGATGTGAAAGAATACTTCGACCTTATATTTTTGGCAAGGATAAATAATTGCTTCGTCATCCATCACATTCGTAATCAAACTACCTCTTTTTAGAGCGGGCCCGATGTTTAGGCACATTTTCAAAGTCTAACCTCGCTATCAATTTCAGCAGCTAAAGCTTTGTTCTTTTCACAAACTTGAATAAAATACTGTTTGATAGTGAGTTTTCAGAAAAGACTTTGGTGTTTTTTTATCAATTTAATGGCAGAACTTCAATCCTAACTTTGCATTAGTTTACTGACGAGATTTTTTCGATTCAAAGTTTCGTACCAAATTATAACCTCAATAAGTGACATAGGGGGACATGGCACTCAAACACAATTTGCCATAGCACTCTAACTGGAATCAACTAATTTAAGTTTCAAGGCAAATATTGAAGCAACTGTCCTAGCTAGGAAAACAGATTACCAGCCACGATGTGAAGTTCCGTCACAACATTGGGATATTCCGTCGCATATTCAGTTGGCTGATCCGGGATTCATGTCTAACCAAAAAATTGACATGCTTATCGGTGCCGAGCTGTTTTTCGATCTTCTTCTTCCAGGGGAAATAACTGTTGGACCTCAACTTCCTACACTCCGGAACACTAAATTAGGATGGATAGTCGCTGGTGGAGTTCAAGCTACAAACCATTGCACCATTGCCACGAAGCCATCTCTATCCTCATTAGAGAAACTTGTGACTAGGTTCTGGGAGTACGAGACTCATGATACTCCAATCAAACGGATGAGCAACAAAGAGCATAACTGTGAGGAATTTTTCAACTCCAGCACTACAATTATACCAAATGGAAGATTCATGGTAAGTCTTCCTTTCAAAAAAAGTCCATCTTATTTGGGTACTTCTCTGGAAAGGGCACGAAAAAGATTTTTCTCTTTATTCGTTTTAATAAAAATAACAAATCAGTGTTTAAAAGTGAGGTGCACGATCTTAAAATAACTGATCATCATTTATGTGCTTTAAATGTAAATGAAATTGATAATACTCCACGAAACCAGATAGAAAGACCAAAATTTGTTTTAGATTTTAATATACTGCGTGAAAAACTAAGGTATGAGTTCTGGGAAACTGTGTTTTCTTTGAGCGATCCTTCTGAGGCTTATGATAAATTTGTTTCTATTCTGAATACACACATTGAAAGTTCAAAGAGCCATTTAAATAATACAAGCAGAACAAAATTCTTGAAACCTTGGATGACTCCGAGGTTGTTAAAGCAAATAAAACTAAAAAAACAGTTTTGCTTTAAGGTGCAAAAACCATCCACAAAACTTAAATCTAAAAAAATATTACACTAAGCTTTGCAAAAGAGTTAAAAATCTAACTGCTGAGTCACGAAATTTATATTATACCAACCGCTTGAATCGTTTTAAGGGAAACACTAAAAATGAATGGAAAGTCGTAAATTGTATTTTAGGAAAGCAAAATAAATCTAATAATATTTCTAATATCTTAACGAATAATCATCTTACTTCTGACTCGGATGTAATAGCTAGTAGTTTTAACGATTATTTTGTCAGTATTACTGAAGCTATTAAGCCTCCTATTCCTCTTCACCATAGCTGTAACTGCACTATTGAAAACATTCTAAATAAAGAAACACCTCAAGGGAATAGTTTTCGTTTTGAAGAGTTCTCGCCTGGAGAAATATGTAAATTAATTCAAAGTCTGCAAAATAAAAATTCTTGTACCAGTGATGGTATATCTGCTATTATGCTTAAAAAAATATCATGGGAAATTGTGGATGTTTTATGTTATATTTTTAACCTAAGTGTTAATATGGGAAAGTTTCCAAATTCATTGAAAAGAGCTGAGGTTATTCCACTTTTTAAAAAAGGCAACCGTAAAAATGTAGCCGATTATAGGCCTATCTCGTTGCTTCCTGCGTTTTCAAAAATTTTTGAAAAATTAATTAAAACAAGAATGCTTTCATTTCTTGAAAAAACAAATTTTTTTTCGGATGCTCAATTTGGTTTCAGATCAGGTAAATCTACTGAAGATGCAATCCTAAAAGTATGTTGTGATCTCTATAAAGGAATAAATGAAAGTCAATCAACGATGGCATTGTTTATTGACATGACCAAGGCGTTTGACTTAGTCGATCATGAAATTCTGTTAAGCAAGTTATACAATGCTGGTTTTAGAGGTATATTTTATGAATGGCTAAAATCGTATTTGATCGGGAGGGAACAAAGTGTGTTTGTTAATGGAATATTTAGTAATGTATTAATGCTAAAAAATGGTGTTCCCCAGGGCTCTGTATTGGGTCCAACTTTATTCTTAATTTACATTAACTCACTGTTCCACCAAAATTTCTCTGGAAATCGTATAGCCTTCGCAGATGATATAGCTTTCACTTATATCGAATCTTCTTTTTTCGAATGTTTTGCTAACATAAGTAAAGATTTACAGCTTCTTAGAGTTTGGTTTGCTTACCATAGATTGATTATAAGTGAGAAAACTAAAATTATGTGTTTTAAGCTATCGGGTGATTTCCCTAGGGAGTTTGAAGCTCTTTTCCATTCCCATGATTGTCAAAAGTTCTCTTTACCTTTGCACGTGTGTGGTAAAAATAATTTTTCAATACAAAATCTGTGCTCAACTAACTGTTTTCCAATTGAGCTTGTTAATCACTATAAGTACTTAGGAGTTCTCATCGACTGCAACCTTAACTGGAAAGTTCATATACATTCACTTAGAACGTACATGAATCTGATAACAAGAAAGATGTATCTGTTACAACCATTCTGCTCAAAAAAAGTTCTAACGATGATCTACTACGGACTTACTCAATCTAAATTGCAATATGGGATAGTGTGTTGGGGAGGTGCGTATAGGAATACTTTTAAATCACTCTTGACTGCACAAAAGCATATAATCCGTATAATTTGTAAAAAAAATCAACGCACTGAAAGCTGGCCTCTTTTTTGTGAGAATACTACCATTACGTCACCTATACATTTTTAAAGTTTTAAAAGAATTTTATAAACAAAGTGGTAATATTCCATCTAGAAACTCTTCAATATACAACTTACGAGTTAATAATTTAGCACTTGTTAATGTTCCAGTTCCACACAAAACACATTTTATGAATTTTTATTTAATGACATCGTCAACTGTCTTCAATAATCTTCCCATTGGGGAGAGTACGATAACTTGGCCGCCAAGATTTGATAACGGGTTTTTGTAGGGGGGTCAAAAACAAGCACTTTTTACTATGGGAGGGGGGGGTCTATCTCCCCCCGTTTAGGAGGTAGGGGCACTTTTAGAAAAAATGGTTTAAATTGAAACAAAAAATATTAAAAAACAACGGCAACACCTACAATAAAGTGCTATACTGCGTTTGAAAGCCAGAAGATTGTTCTATAATCCTGCATTTAAATTAAATTACTCATGTCAACGGGTTTTGAGAAATTCGCATTTAAAGTCCAAATTTTCATAAAATAACGTGAAAAAAAAAGTTTAGACCGATTGTTTTCAAAATTTTGAAATGAAATTGTAAATTAACTTATATGTGATCCATGTATCTATCAGTTCTTAATCGAACACAAAAAACCGCATGGTTCTATGTCTTCTAGTTTTTGAGAAAATCGAAAATTACCAAAACTACTTTTTTTGATTTTTGGTGGTGACGGTGATTCCATTTTAGGGATTAATGTTAATAAACATTAATGAATCTTTGTTAGTTCAGTACCGCAATTCATTTAGCGTTACCCAGAATGCACCATGAGGAGATAGAATTGCATCTGGGTCAGTTATTTTGTCAGTTAGTCAGAAGTTAGTCAGTCATAGTTAGTTAAAAATGGTCAAAATGTATTAAAAAGGTGTGTAAGTCTCGTCAATAAACCCATCGTCCGTACTATAACTGTCGAGTTCGTTGAGTTACTCTTTTATGGTGGGAAGCCGAGGATGTTTTGGCGGTAAAACACTTTCTAAATTTTCGCTCTGAAGGGTGGGAGGATCGATGTCTTTTAACTGTAAACGCTCACATATATTACCATCGGTATAACAAGTGTAAACTTTTTTTACATCTGATAAAAACTCTATTATTTGCGAACCCCAGTCGTCCTTATATTTCCTTTCTAGGCAGTATTTTCGATAGAAAAATAGTGCCATGTATTGGTGAACATGGTCAGAAGTTTGTTTTGGTTTTCAAGATCGTTTATTGTATTTTATATGTATTTAGTGGACATTGGATAAATAGAATAAATTTGAATTTTTTTAAATACAGATTCTGTGAATGCAAAAGAAACTTTGCATGCACCCAACCTCGCACCTACCCCAAATCCTATAGTGTGCCCAAGAAGGGGGGTTGCAGGGGGGCAGCATGCCCCCCCATACATACTTTACTGTTTATATATTGTAATGTTGGAAGCTAGCACTGATTTATTTATGTAAGGAAGCAAAAAATATCAAACATTTTGTAGAAAAGTAGTTTTAGTTATTTTCGATTTTCTCAAAAACCAGAAGACATAGAACCATGCGGTTTTTTGTGTTCGATTAAGAACTGATAGATACATGAAACACATGTAAGCTAATTTACAATTTCATTTCACAATTTTGAAAACAATTGGTCTAAACTTTTTTTTCACGTTATTTTATCAAAATTTGGACTTTAAATGCGAATTTCTCAAAAACAATTGACATGAGTAATTTAATTTAAATGCAGGATTATAGAAAAATCTTCTGGCTTTCAAAGGCAGTATAGCACTTTATTGTAAGTATTGCCGTTGTTTTTTAATATTTTTTTTTTTCAATTTAAACCATTTTTCCTAAAAGTGCCCCTATCTCCTAAACGGAGGTTTTCTCAAAAACCAGAAGACATAGAACCATGCTGTTTTTTGTGTTCGATTAAGAACTGATAGATACATGAAACACATATAAGCTAATTTACAATTTCATTTCACAATTTTGAAAACAACCGGTCTAAACTTTTTTTTTCACGTTTTTTTATCAAAATTTGGACTTTAAATGCGAATTTCTCAAAAACTGTTGATATGAGTAATTTAATTTAAACGCACGATTATAGAACAATCTTCTGGCTTTCAAACGCAGTATAGCACTTTATTGTAGGTGTTGCCGTTGTTTTTTAATATTTTTTTTTCAATTTAAACCATTTTTTTCTCAAAGTGCCCCTACCTCCTAAACGGGGGGAGATAGACCCCCCCCTCCCATAGTAAAAAGTGCTTATTTTTGACCTCTCTACAAAAATCCGTCATCAAATCTTGGCGGCCAAGTTATCGTACTCGTGCCTTCCCATTTCAATAAGAACAACCTTTAACTTTCATTCTTTCTTGATCAAAATCAGAGATTGGCTTTTCACTAAGAACTTGATTGAAATAGAATTAGTCTATAAATTCAGTACTTGAATACATACGAAACGATTTGATTTTTTTATAACTACGTTTTTTTCTATTCTTTTTTGCTTTTAATGTTTATTTAATGTTTCTTTAAATTAAAAATAATCTCTTTTTTTTTTCTTAAATTAAACAATAGTTAGAAATAATAATAATAATATAAAAAAGAACAACTGAAAGTACCCCACGTCAGTTATTCTTTTGTTGACCAAAACATTTTTGAGGTCGTTCAACTCTAACTTTCTTAAGTTATAGAATGGCCAGAGCTTATTCTCTTGCACTTAATTTTTTTTTTTTAATTTATTTTGTATATAAAATTGTAACTAGCATGTAAGTGGAAGTTGAATAAAAAATGAATTATCTATCTATCAGAACAACGGTTTGAAAAGGATAAAACATTGCGTGAAGTCTACTCTCAGTTCCTTTTGGAGTATGAAGAATTGGGCCATATGAGTCCCATTCAAGATTTTGAGATCCCACAAATTCATTACTTCATCCCGCATCATTGTGTATTGAAGCCAGAAAGCTCCTCAACAGCGTTACGTGTGGTCTTTGATTGCTCAGCAAAAACAACATCTGGAGTTTCTCTCAATGATGTTCTAGGCGTAGGACCAACAGTCCAACCTGACTTGTTTTCAATAATTATTAATTTCAGATAAGAAAGGTATGCATTTACAGCAGACATAAGTAAAATGTACCAACAGGTACTAGTAAAACCAGACGACAGAGTATTTCAACTTATTCTTTGGAGACCTCAGAGCAATCAACCTCTCAAGGCATATAAGCTTAACACATTGACCTACGGATCAGCTTGTGCTCTATATTTAGCAACCAGATGCCTTGTCCAGCTTGCAGACAATTATCAACAGCTGCACGAAAGAGCATCTCAAACTATACGTGAAAATATTTAGGTTGATGATCTACTAGCTGGAGCGGACACAGTTTCAGAGGCCAGAGAACTGCTTGAAGACATAACACTTCTTCTAGGAAAATGTAAATTTGAACTAAGAAAATTCTGTTCTAATGATAACAACATTCTCAAGAATATTTCTGATGCACACAAAGAAAGGTTAGTAAGATTCCATCAGTCCGACGTAATCGAAACCTTGGGATTGATTTGGAATCCAACTCTCGATCAATTTGAATTTGGATTTAACTCAGACAAATTCACAGCACCTAAGACACCTGTAACACGCAGAACTGTTTTGTCAGACCTCGCACGATTGTTTGATCCTCTAAGCTTGTTAAGTCCAGTCATAATGCTTGGCAAACTGTTTTTACAAGATTAATGGAAAACGGAGTTCTCATGGGATGACGAGCTTCCTATGGACTTGACCGAAAAATGGAACAGGTATGTAAATCAATTCTTTGATTTAGAAAACATAGGCATACCTCGATTTGTAATGTGTCCATTGCCAAAAAGAACAGAACTACATGGGTTTTCAGATAGTAGTATGTCTGCCCTTGGAGCGTGTGTTTACGTCAGATGCATAGATGAATCAGGTAACATCTATAGTAAATTACTTTGCTCAAAATCTCGCATTGCTCCGATGAAGGCCATAACAATTGCTCGTCTTGAACTTCAAGCTGCAGAGCTGTTGGTTGAACTGGTAAGGAGAATACTTCTAACATTTAAGAAGTATGTTCATAAGATAGCATACTATACGGATTCAACAACTGTGCTGGCTTGGATAAACTCTCCTTCTTATGTCTGGGAGACATTTGTTGCAAATAGGGCAGCTAAGATCCAAGCAGAAACTCAGATATCGCAATGGAATCATATCAAAGGAGAGATTAATCCAGCTGACATAATAACGAGAGGATGTACGCTCGTGGACCTTGCATCAACATTGACATGGTTTGAAGGCCCATCCTTTCTTAAACTAGATGAATCACGTTGGGAGCCAACTAAGTACATCATTCCACAGGTGGTTCCAGAATTGCGAAAAAACAAAACGGCGTTGATGACTGCAATTCAAGATCAGAATATATTGAAAACTATTAATCATAGAAACTCTTTCTATACATTGCAGAAAATATTTTCATATTGTAGCAGATTCTTACGAAACGCTCGACGTCCCGACCTCCTTAGAAGGAGTGGCATGCTTTCTGCAGATGAACTGCGTGAAGAAACACGCCTCCTCATGGTATGCACTCAACGTATGGCCTAAGCATTGGAAGAGAAGCAAGATCAGTTATCAAAAGGTGCATCATATGTGCTAAATCAAGACCAACATCCATGACACAGCTAATGGGCGACCTACCAATAGAAAGAGTAATACCATCTCGTCCATTTTACTACCCAGGGGTTGATTTTGCTGGTCCTATAAAATCACATTACAAAATCCGAGGTAAGACTCCTTCAAAATCGTATCTAGCAATTTTCGTATGCTTTTCCACAAAAGCAATTCATATAGAAGTTGTTGGAGATCTCTCTACAGAGTCGTTCATTAATTGCCTTAAAAGGTTTATAGGCAGACGTAGATTGTGTCACACTATTTTCTGCGATAATGCGACCAATTTCGTCGGTGCAAGCAACAAGCTCAAGTAGCTTAAAGAAGTTATGCAATCAAAGAGAATGGAATCAGCCATTCAATCATCATGTATCCAGACGGGAATTGATTGGAAATTTATTTCTCCTCGTTCTCTGCACTTTGGGGGACTCTGGGAGTCAGCGGTAAAATCCGCTAAAGGATTGTTGATTCGACACTTGGGTGAGGCTTCATTAACATACGAGGAGCTCACCACAATCACAGTTCAAATAGAAGCAATACTCAATTCAAGGCCTTTAATGCCAATTTCATCGGACTCAAATGATCTAGAAGCTCTCACCCCCGGACATTTTTTAATAGGAGCACCACTTCTATCCATAGCTGAGCCCGATGTCACTCATAAAAAAGTAAGTTCTCTCAACAAATATTGACAGATACAGCATGTTCAACAATCATTCTGGAAGAGATGGTCGGGTGAGTACTTACATCTCTTACAACAACGAGCTAAGTGGAAAACTGAATCCCAAAACTTAAAGCCAAATACTCTTGTTTTATTAAAGGAACCCAATATGCCACCAACAAAATGGAAGTTAGGACGTGTAGTAGAAGTGATTAAAGGAAATGATGGACTGGTTCGTGTAGCTAACATTAACACCAATGGAGGAATTCTCCAGCGAGCTATCCATAAAGTGTGTCCCTTGCCAGTAACAGAACCAGACAAAACAGATCCTCCAACAGATCATACAAAGAAGCCACCTCTAAAAAATGATGGAGAACCAAATAATTGTCCATCATCACAGAAACTCAGAAGCGGCAGAGTTACAACGGGATCTTTATTGGTATCATTTTTTATTGCACTGTTGATTGCGCCAGTTAACACAACATATGCAGACAACCACGTCATTATAAACCAGTTCGATAACGCAGTCGGAATCTACTTTGAAGACATTGGAACACTGCGTGTTGTTAACAATTTTTGGAGTGTTTATGTTTATTTTAATCTTACCAATTATTGGTTGGAATTAACTGAAATCAAAACTTATTTAAATGAATTGGAAGGTGCTTGCACGGCAGAGAAATCGGAAAGGATTTACTATTGTCATGAAACTATCGACATCTTTCGACAAAGAGTAGCTGTCATTGACCAAAACAACGAATTCATTAATGGGTTCAACACCTCAAGTCGGACAGCGATTCGTCATCGCAGATCTCCATTCGATTTCGTTGGTAGTGTGGCGCATAGTTTGTTCGGTATCCTGGATCAAGAACAGGCTGAGCACATCCAAAATCAGATTGACCTAGCAAATAAACATGAAAATCACTTATCTGCTCTTATTAAAAAACAAAGTTCTATTTCAGATTCAACAGCAAAAAAATATTTTGAGACGCAATACAATGGAAGTGAGAAAGCAATTCCAAACATTGAACACATATCTGGTTAGAACAGTTAACGCAATTGGAAAACAACAAGATGGCATTGTCATGAATCAACACTTTGTTTCGCTTACGTCATATTTAATTATGATTTTAATGAATTTTCAGAGCACTCAAGACATTCTACTTGATGTCACACTGGATTTGAATCACGCTAAAATCAATTCACAGCTCATCAGAAAATCTTCCATCAACCCTGAGATTACCTAATGTTTCAGTGTTGGACCTGTTTAAAATCATTACAGTCAAAGGACGGACGCTTAAAGATTCAATGGTTTTTGAAATGCTGATACCACTAGCACAAGATCAAGAATTTCAGGTGTTTAATCTAATTCCTTTGCCTATCAGTCACAACAACATGAGTTTTCTAGTGGATAAATCTAAGCCATACCTTGCAGTAACATAAGCAAGAGACAAGTTTTTTGGACTAACTGAATATGAGTTTTCATCCTGCAAGCCTTTAGCCGCGAGAAACCATCTATGCACTCAGGTTGCAACTGGATTGGAACCCGTAACCTGTCGAAAGACCTTGTCCCCCCGTTGAAGGTAAGCACAATTAATTATGACCAAATTAAAAATCTTACACAGGAATTAGAAGACCTGAAGAAAGACATAACATCACCTGAAGAGCCCCAATTGAACATACATGATTACCACCATTATGGTTTGAGCTCTTTGCTGCTGGTGACTGCTATTGGAATGATAATCATTTATTGCCTGCGGCAGAGAAGGCCAATTCCAACATCAAGAAGAACAGTTCCTCGCTTTGAAGCCACCTGATAAATTGAAGGTTAGGAACCTCCAAGGAGGGGTGTATGTACAAACTCATAAATGTTTGCACACGTTTCAATGATTTTTTGTCTTTTTATGCATAATTGTAAATATATTAAGTTTCTTTCTTTGTAACGAGAGCTCCTGTGTGAACGATTTATTTAAATGGTTCACCAGACGAAATACATACTTTTGTCTTTTAAATTAGTATGCATATTCCCACGATAGAGAAAATATCACACAGCAGCTCATCGAATTATAAGCGTTGTACATTAGTGTATGTCTAAAATAAAATTATTACCATATAATTTCACCTTTCAAGAAGATCAGTCGTTTAATTTTGTCGTCCAGAAACTACTTGGCTCTTACTTCGTTTTGTTTTCGTTATGCAACTTTTTTTTTATTGAACATTTTTTGGCGACCGTTACAGTTTGTTGAAGATGTTCAACTGCGCGATGCGATTTTGTTGCTATAAATGGATAATATTGAAGAGAAGTGTTTGTTTAAACAAATGAAAAGATTTTAAGGTCTTTACAAAATTGGAAAACAATAAAAACTTACAAAAAGGTTTGGATGAATCGGTGTTGTGAACAATAAAACGTGACAAAAGGTATGCTACGAGACTAAAGGCAAACAAAAACAAAAAAAGAAGCTAATTTGAATCAATAAAATTGAACAAGTCCAATAATAGTGCTAAGTCTTCTAATTGGCTGATTTATTGCAGTAGTATCTACATAGGAGTTTGTATTTTAAAGACCTTCATATATAAAAGACAAATATTCATTTCCCTTGATATACCTGTGTACTTATTGAAATCTTTTATGTTAAAAGTCACAGAAGTTTGTCTTTTATTCTTTATGATTTTAACAGATTTCATATCAGATTTTGGAATGCTGAATACAAAAAATATGATTCGTGCAAGATTTGTTTTTGAGTTCGACATCTTCACAGTTCAGTTCAGATTTCTTAGCAGATTCTAGCATGCCGAATACGAAAATAATAATTTATAACAGATTTGTTGACAGCTCGAATTTTCGTATGGAAATTTATAGGAACATAATAGAAAAAAAGATATTTTGGAAAACTTCGAAATGTAAAGTTCAATTGAAATAGATGGCTCGGTTTATAATAAATAAGTAATAATAAAAGCTGCTAGTGATGTGTACCTCATACATGAGGCAATACAAAATGTCCCATACACCAATCTGAAATGTCCCATCACCTCAAAACGAAAAAATGTATTACCTCACACCTCACCACAAAAGCAACGAAAAGTATTTCTCTTTACTCTTTCATGGAAAAAAAAACACACTATTCGTATCGAGCATCTCACTCATCGGCCTGATACTAAGACTGAGACTGATGCAGAATGAAGTTGTATTGTAGTTAATTGTATGAAAGGAGGAAATAGGCCTCAAACTCTCTACCCACCAAAGATCAAACCAATGGAAATAGAATGAGGTTTGTGGAAGATGAGGATTTGAAATGAAATGAATGAATGTGTTGTGAGTTGAGTTGCTGAGTACTCTTTACTCAAACGTCCCATTCAAACAAAATTCGTGACATTGTCGCAGGCTGGGTTTTTGTATCAGACTGAAACTTTGTACCAGGATGGGACTTTGTACCAGGCTAGGACTTTGTACCAGGCTGGGACTTTGTACCACACTAGGACATTTGTCATTTAATGATTGAGGTTCTTTTGCATCTGTTTGAGGAGACAAAATGAGAAGAGATAAGGGTCTTGTGAATAAAAAAAAAGTTAAAGCTTTTTTTGGAGGAAGCTAAAGCCAACTAGTCATAGCTTTTACTAGCAGCTAAAGCTAGACAGTACTAGCTTAAGCTTTGTTTTATGTGAATAAAAAAATGATAACGCTAAATAGCTTATGCTGGAAAATTCTAGCTTAAGCTTCGTAATTTAAGGTGTTCGTTTTTTTATTCACATGTTTCGGCTAGTTAGCTTTAGCTAAAACTGGTACATGTATGACCGAAAGGAAGGTTTTTTTTGCCTCAATTTGTTATCTGTTCTACAGGGCAACTATTGGTTTCGGCTAAAAAATGTTTTTAACATTTCGTATGTCAGTTTCTGGGTCTATACGTTCACAGTCCTATTTTTCGAGATATTCCCTTATGTTTAATTAACAACTCGCACAAGTTATACTGAAAATAAGAACTAGTCAAAGCTTTCTAGACAGGTCGAAAAAATCTTGAAATTTTTGTAGCTTTAACTATAATATTCTAGTTTAAGCTATTTTTATTCACACAAATTGAAGCTTAAGCTAGGAAAACAAGCTAAAGCTAAATGAATTTAGCTTTGGCTATTTTAAAATAGCTATTACTAGAAAACATCTTTAACTAGCTAGCTTAAGCTTATTTTTATTCACTAAAAATCAAGCTTTTACTTAAAAATCCAAGTTTTAGCTTTAGCTTTTTTTTTATTCACAAGGCCCAATGAGTGGGACTTGTGAATGAATGAATGTTGCACTGACTACAATGTAACAAACAATGAAGATAGGTATGAAGCATTATCGAAAATTATACAATCAAAGGGTTATTGATATTTAATTTTTGTAACCTTTTTATTTAATGCAATTTTAAAAACTGTTTTTGGAAAAAATATATACTATTAAAAAAAATACGCATTGTTTAATTTCGAATTTCAAAATATCCATTTAAAAAGGTAGATATGTACCATGGGACATTTGAGGTGGGACAGAATACCACCTCATTTCAAAAAATGAGTACCTCATACAAACTCATTTCAAATTCGTGTCCTACCCATCATTATGTACCAAAACCTTCAAAAAACTAGATCGTCTGTCCCTTTACTACCAAAATGTGAGGGGACTTCGGTCGAAAACTCAAAAATTTCTTTTAGCATCTCATGCCTCTGATTTCGATGTAATTTTGTTAACAGAAACTTGGCTGAACTCAACATTTCTAAATAATGAACTATTTTCCACCGATTTTGTGGTGTACCGTAAAGATAGATATTCTGATCCCTTAGCTTCCGTGGGTGGTGGAATTATCATTGCTGTGCGAAGCGTTTTTCATAGCTGTATATTCCCAATCCCTAATACTGACTCAGTTGATATTATTTGCGTTAAAGTATGTATCGGAAATAAATTCCTTTACATAATAAATATGTACATTCCTCCAAAAAGCCCATTGGAAATATACAGGGTGTCCCACAGTCACCGCCCCAAATGAAAACCATGGATTCCTGAGGTCATTTTAAGTCGAAAAACTTAAGAGGCCATTTTCTCGTTTTCGTCCCGTTTTCGAGTTATAACGGTTTTTATTGTTTTTCCATTAACTGGCTTTATCTTTGCCAAACTGCGTCCGATTCGTGAGATTTTTTTTATAACCAATCAAGAATTTATTACAGTTTTAGTTTGTCTCAGAACTTTTTTTTCTGCGAGACAACCGTTTCTCCGCAATTTTGCATCAAACCCAATTTTTTCGTTTTTTAAGTAGTTTTTTCACTTTGATATCAATTTATTCAAAAAACCACGTTAATGAGTATTAATTTTTTTCACTTATTATTAAAGCCTAGTTCATTTTCTAAAATTCAATATTTTTTTTCCTTCAAAAGAATACTAAATGTAATTAACAAAAAATAAACAAACTGAGTGAATTTAAAAAAAAAATAATTTTTAAATACAAAATTAACTTTTTCCGAGCTATTGTGGTTAAGAAAAGTACAAATAGATAAAGTTAATTAGTAAGACCGTTAATTTATCTAAACAGTAAAGATTTGCATTTTGATTTGAAGGTTGTAATTGTCTTTCTCGCGTGATCTAGTGTCCGCGTCGTGTTCTTTCACTTGATACTCCATTTGGATTTGTTATTCAGTAGTTTTTTTTTTTCAATTATTTGCGAACAATGGATTACACTAATCAAGAAAATCTGGAAATGTTATCAATATACGCTGAAATGGGACAACTTTATCTATTTGTCCTTTTCTTAACCACACAAGCTCAGAAAAAGTTAATTTTGTATTTAAAATTTTTTTTTTTTTAAATTCACTCAGTTTGTTTATTTGTTGTTAATTACATTTAGTATTCTTTTTAAGGAAAAAAAAATATTTTTTTTTTAAGAGAATGAACTGGGCTTTAATAATTAACGAAAAAAATTAATACTCATTAACGTGTTTTTTTGGAAAAAATGATATCAAAGTGAAAAAACAACTTAAAAAACGAAAAAAATTGGGTTTTATGCAAAATTGCGGAGAAACGGTTGTCCGCAGAAAAAAAAGTTCTGAGACAAACTAAAACTGTAATAAATTCTTGATTGGTTATAAAAAAAAATCTCACGAATCGAACGCAGTTTGGCAAAGATAAAGCCAGTTAAGGGAAAAGAGAGCAAAATCATAAAAACCGTTATAACTCGAAAACGGGACGAAAACGAGAAAATGACCTTTTAAGTTTTTCGACTTAAAATGACCTCAGGAATCTATGGTTTCCGTTTGGGGCGGTGACTGTGGGACACCCTGTATAATATTGCTTCAAATGCCATTAACTATATTTCTGATACTTGCGATCCTCTTGACGATGTTCTTCTTGCAGGAGACTTTAATCTTCCTGACCTAGAATGGACTCTTTCTGATGACGAAATATGTTTAATACCCACCAACGTCTCTTCTCCGCAGGAAGCGTTTGTTGACAATGTGATATCTTGTGACTTACAGCAAGTGAGCTGTATAAAAAATAGTATTTCTCGACAGTTAGATCTGATATTCGTTACTAACCCTTGTAATTGTGTTGTTGAACTATGTCCAATTCCCATGACGAAAGTTGATAGCTACCATCCCCCACTTTCTGTTTTGATTTCCCATGCTCACACAACTGATTATGACTTTGATAGTGGCTCTCTTGAATTTGACTTCAAGAAAACGAACTTCCCTTTACTCAATGAACTAATTACAAACATTGACTTTGACTTACTTTTGAATGGGAGCATTGATGTGATGGTTTCCAATTTCTACTTAAGTATCTTTGAATGTTTCATTGCATCTGTACCTGTAAAAAAATCGAGACATTCGGCCCTAACAACACCCCCCTGGTACACTCATGAGCTTCGTAGTCTACGTAACTTAAGAAACAGAACATGGAAAAAGTACCTAATATCTAATAAATTGGATGATTACAACAGTTATTTATCGTTATATGAAGAATTCCAATCATTATGCAGAATCCTCTATGATTGTTATATGTTAAAAATGCGGTCTTCACTTCTTGTTGACCCCAAACTTTTTTGGAAATTTGTTAATAGCAAGAAAAAATCTGACGGATATCCATCTACTATGAAGTACTTGGATGAAACCAACAACAACCCTCTTGTTATTTGCAATATGTTTTCTTCCTTCTTTAAACTTTCGTTTTGTGATGATGATTTTGAACCTTGTGAAAGTAATTTTACTCATTTGAATAGTGTTATGTATTACAGACTTGTAAGCACTACTGTATGTATCAATCCTCTCCCATTATATAAACTTATATCCATATGCATTACAATTATGTTTAATATATTATCAAGTCACTTTCTGAATAAACCTCCTACCAACAAGTCATAAAGCGTTTCTTTGAGGTCTCTCGTAAGAATAAAACATTTGGCGACGAGCGGAAAAAAAAAAAAAACCCAAAGTTAAAATTTATGTCATCGAGTTAAGAGTAATCAGTCGGTGATCTTTTTGCAAAGTCATTGTCAAATAGTCGAACGTTTTAGTTTTCGGTAAATTTAAAGACTAATATTATGGCATTGATCGGAAATATTGAACCGTTTGATCAATCCAAAAACGATTTCAATACATATTGTGAACGACTAGAACAATTATTCGTGGTCAATGTGATTGAGGATGAAAAAAAGTTGTCGTTGCTCATTACATTAATTGGCGGTGAAACATATAGTGTCTTAAAAAATTTGTGCATGCCTAGTTCTCCTATGGAAAAATCATACGATGCATGCAAGTTGTTGTTACAAAATTATTTTAATCCAAAGCGTACAGTTATTTTAGAGAGATTTAAGTTTAATAAGAGAGACCAGAAGACATCGGAAACAATTAGTGAATATATAAATCAATTAAAACAGTTAGCTAGACCATGTGAGTTTGGTGATTTTTTGTCAGAAGCCCTTCGTGATCGGTTAATTTGCGGATTATATAACGAGAATATACAAAAAAGATTGCTTTCGGAAGAAAATATTTCATTTGAAACGGCGTGTATTAAAGCTATCAGCATGGAAGTTGCCGTGCTTGGGACGAAGGCAATGCACGATGACGATGCCGTTGCAGCTGTTAAATATTCTAGAAAGTCACAATCTAAAGCTAAGTATAATTCAAATAAAAATTATGAAAAAACTTCCTCAAAATCGAATTTCAACAGTAGAAACCAAGAGCCGTCATCACCATCATGCTATAGGTGTGGTCGTCAACACAATCCATCAACTTGTCCTGCACAACACTGGACGTGTTTCACATGCAACCAGAAAGGACATACGTCGAAATTATGTAAGAAAAGGTCTGCCAAAGGAAGAACCTCAAAGCACATTAAGAAAGTCGAAGAGTCAGAGTCGTCAGAGGAGTACACGGAGGATGGACTAAATTTTATCAACACAATTGATTGTCAAATTGGTAAGCAGGTTCCAATTCCAAACGGAAAAAATACTGAGTGTCAAATAAGTCCATTACTATTGACCATTTCCATAGATGATTGTCCTATAGAGGTAGAAATAGACACCGGAGCCTGTTGCACGGTCATGTCAAGTAAAATTTTTGAAAAAAAATTTCCTAAAGCAACATTAGTTAATTTTAAAGGAAAACTAAGTTCAGTAACGGGAGAAAACCTAAAAATTCTTGGAATGAAGTCAGTCAGAGTAATGTGGGGAGAAAATTCGAAGGTCTTGGATTTAGTCATAGTCGATAGCCAAAGGTCATTCATCACTTTAATTGGAAGAAAGTGGTTAAATGAATTTTTTTCGAATTGGAGAGAATTTTTTAGTCAGTCAACCTCACATGTAGACAGAATTCAAGAGCCGGAAGTTTTAGTCAGTAAGGTCATAGATAATTTACGAAATACTTTTTCGTCAGTATTTCGTCAGTAGGTAGTCAAGTGTCGTTGGGTGCACACTTCTAATTTTTGAACAAGCTTGCTTTATATAATAGTTGATAGTCTCTAATCATGAATTGCCCGATATGTAAAAATAAATTTCGTAAAAACGACTTAAAGGTTATATGCAATGATTGTAAAATTTGTTTTCACGGTTCATGTGTCAATATTAAAGCGTGTGATATCGATTATATGTTATCAAATGGCATAGCTCATAGATGCATAAAATGTTCAGCTTTGCGACGTGTATCAATGGCACATTGGCACATTCTCCACCTTTACCATCATCACCATCAAAATCGGAACGGAATGTGAATGCAAAGCGTAGTGAAAAAACAACAACAAATTCTAATGCTAATGCAAACCAAATACACGAAATCGCAACAGGTTCATCACGAGTGTTAACATTTACTGATGGGGCATCAAATCATTTGCATTCGCCTGAGAGTTCAATAACCCTGCAATCAATATACGAGCAGATGATAAGTTTGAAAAAGATCAACATCGAAATTCTTAACACGATGCATAGGCTTGAAGAAGAGAACAAGGAGTTGCGTTTAAAAGTGGCAAACCTGGAGAGCAAAGTAAACTGGAGGGAGCAGAAGCTGTTGGAGAACGTTATTGAAATTGTTGGTATACCAGATCTTAACAATTTGAATGCAAAAGAGAAAATGCAAACCGTTCTTGAAGAAGCGCTAGGCATATCAGTGGCTACCGATGATATAAATAAATGTTTTGTCAAACAAATAAATAATACAAAATATTCGAACTCTAACACAAATGCACAAGGCAATATACTTTGCATTCATGTGTCGTCGCATAACATCAAAAAAAAAATTATGGATAGCAAAAAGAAATCAAAGCAAAAGCTGAGCTCATCTATATTCGTAGAAGGTAGTAATACTAACATTTATATTAATGATAGCTTAACTAAATATTCAAGATCTTTATTTATGGCTGCAAAGAAGTTAAAAAAGGAAAAACACTTTAAATATCTATGGTTCCGAAATTCTCGTATTCTAATGAGAAAGTTTGATAGTAGTGAGGTTCTCGTCATAAGGTCATTTGAAGATCTTGCTGCCTTATAGGCAACAGCATGAACGATAATTTTGAACTTATATACGATAATCTCACTACAAGAACCATTACAAGCAACTCCGACAATTTATTTAGATTAAACTCGGATCAAAAATCATTTTATATTGTGCATCAAAATATTCGTAGTTTGCGTCAAAATTTTGATTTAATGATTGGAAATCTTGAAGCCTTTCTTTATTTACCAGAAATTATATTTGTTTCTGAGATTTGGATTTACTCCTATGAAGTTTCGTACTATAATATACCTAATTATAATTTTTATGCAAAAACAAATGATACATATTCTGCGGGTGGAGTGGGAGTTTTTATAAGAAGTATTTACGATTGCGAGGTTGATGTTATTAATTTTGCAGGTGCTGACATTATTAAAGTGTGCTGCACTATACATAGTGAATCATTTACATTCTTGTGCATGTACAGGCTTCAATCCTCTCCATCTAACCTTTTTGTAGATGATTTGTCTAGCTTGCTAGGAGACGAAAAATCGAAAAATTTGATAATTTTAGGTGACATGAATATTGATTTACATGTAATTAATTCTGTTTCTGACACATACCAAGCCTGCATGGCAGAAAATGGCTTATTTTCGATTGTGAATGATCCAACAAGACCAATTTCAAACACATGTCTTGACCATGTATTCTGTCGATTTAATACAATTCAGATGGATCATGTTGCTGCAATAAACTTAGATTTAAGCATAACAGACCATTGCATGACCGGGATTTTAATACAAAGTTTAAAATTCACGAAACCCCAAAATGAATTAAACCCCATTATAAAGAAAATAAATTACAACGTGCTCAATTATAGGCTGCGTTTTGAAAATTGGGTACGTGTGGTTAATGAAAACAGTGCTTCAAAAGCATACGAATCATTTCTTGGAACATTAAAAAATCACATAAGCTCCTCTAGTTTTTCTGTTAGACAACATAAATCAGAAACCAAACTTAAACCTTGGATTAACCGATCGTTGGTAAAAAAAATTAATACGAAGAATAAATTAAGTATTAAATGTCGAAAGCATCCTTTAAATAGTAATTTAAAAATACGTTGCAAGCAATTAAGCAAACAAATTCGTAGAGAAGTGAAAAACGCTAGGGATAATTATTTCCAATTAAAAATAAGGACTGCGAAAGGGAATCTTAAACAAGAATGGAAGGTTATTAACACAATCATAAATGCCAAAGTATCTATTACATCGGATACAATCATATTAAAAAATGGAGATACTACTATTTTAAATTCTGAAGATGTAGCAAACGAATTCAGTAATTATTTTGCAAGCGTTGGTCAAAGTACTGGTTTCACTGCCCCCCCAATTTCCAGTAACTACTGCAGTAACTTAATCTTTCAGGAGGACATCCGAAATAGCTTCTATTTCGAACCAATTACAGGCCTAGAACTACTAAAAATAATTAATTCTCTAGAAACTTCGAATTCTATGGGCTTTGATGAAATTTCAAACTCTAATTTAAAACTTATTGGTCCTAATTTAGTAGATATTTTAGCCTATCTTTTCAATTTGAGTATCATGTCCGGTGTTTTCCCTAATGACCTTAAGTGTGCAGTTGTAATTCCTTTGTTTAAAAAGGGAAACAAAACAGATAAAACAAATTATAGACCCATATCCTTGCTGTCTTCTATTTGCAAAATTTTTGAAAAATCCATCAAAACAAGAATGTTAGCTTTTTTAAATAAAACTAATTTCTTTAGTCCTTTGCAGTTTGGTTTCAGAACTGGTTTATCAACAGAAGATGCTCTGTTAGATTTTTGTTGCATTGTGCAAAAGGGCTTAGATGAAAGTTATTGTTGTGCTGGACTTTTCGTCGATATCACTAAGGCTTTTGACATGGTCAATCACAATATTCTAATGGATAAACTATGGAAAGCTGGTTTTCGTGGTTTTATTTACAATTGGTTAGAGTCTTACCTTAAAGATCGCTCACAATTCGTCAAAATTGGCAATACAAAAAGTCATACAAAGATAAGCAATCTCGGTGTACCCCAAGGGTCTGTTCTTGGCCCCATTTTGTTTCTAATCTATATAAACTCCTTATTTTGTCTTCCTTTTGTTGGCAAGATTCTAGCGTTTGCGGATGACCTTGGAATTGCATACTGTTCTACCAGTCGTTTAAACTTAATAGCGGATTTAAATCATGATGTTTTTTTATTAAGATGCTGGTTCGCAGATCACCGTCTCATTGTAAGTAACAAAACCAAAGTCATGTTTTTCAGTCTTTCTGGTCATAAATCTCCAGATTTAGACATTATATTTCATTCTTCTGACTGCACCAGTCACATTTTACCAAGTAGTAGAAGTTTATTACTAATTAGCCAATTATTTGACGGCAATGCCAAATGCTCCGTTAACTGTTTTAAAATAGAATCTGTTGTTAACTTTAGATACCTTGGTGTGACTATAGATCATAATTTGAACTGGTCCACGCATATTCAGAACTTAAGAAAATTTCTTCTCTCTGCCACGTGTTGCTTGTTCCGAGTCGGAAAACATTGCTCCTTAAATATGTTAAAAACATTGTACTACGGTATATTTCAGTCGAAATTACAATATGGAATATGCTGTTGGGGCGGATCTTACCTTAGTAGGCTTCAACCGATTTTAGTAATTCAAAAGTCAGCTATAAGAAAAATTTTCAAGACTAATCGGTTAGAACATACTATAAATTTATTTAGAGCTGCACATATTCTTCCTGTTCGTCAATTATACTACTTTAAGGTACTAAAAATTTTTTTTTTGAGAGGTGGTTACCTACAAAGTCCAATTTCAGATGGACGAAACCTTCGAAGCAACGCTAGGCTTTACGTTAATATCCCATGCTTTCGCACTACCTCCTTGAGAAACTTTTACTCCATTGTTTCATGTAAGCTTTTTAATGCGCTTCCCTCAGAAATACGAATGGAAAGAAGTTTATCCATTTTCATTAAAAAAATAAGACTTTGGCTTCTTGATTTTGAACACGAAGAAATCGAAAATCTGCTACGCTATATAATTTAAAAAAAATATAATAAGAAGTAATTTGTAGATATGCAAGTACTTAAAAGTTTTTTTTTGATCCGAGTTAAAATTAAATTATAAAAAAAAAAAAAAAATGTATAATTCTTTTTTAATGATGTCTAATTTTTATAAAATGTCATTTTTTTAGCCTCATAAAAATTGTTTTCCTAAAATTTGTTTTTTCTTTCACGTAATGTTAAATTTCTTTAATTACTTGTGCACCCTACACTAATGTAATTTTTTCTTATAAAGTGGCATCATCTCAATTATTCATTAATATAAAAGATGTCACTAACTGTTCTCTGTATTATTTATATATTTATATTGAATTGTTAAGTTACTAACATATACTGAGAATAAAGAATATTGAATTGAATTGAATTGAAATTTTCAAAGGAGTCCACTACTATAATCGGTTACACAGCGTCAGTAGCTCTAAAGGAGGATGCATTGCCGATATTTTGCAAAGCATATCCTGTTGCTTATTTTCTTCGAGAAAAGGTCGAACGTGAACTTCTTCGTCTCCAAAATAATGGTATTCTGAGCCCTATAAAATTTAGCAAATGGGCAAGTCCACTTGTTGTGGTAGTCAAAAAGAACGGCGGCATAAGGCTTTGCGCAGATTTTAAAGTTTCCCTTAACAAAGTGACTGATATGGAGCACTATCCAATTCCAAACGTGGATGATATGTTAGCATCTCTGCAAGGAGGTACCGTGTTCTGTGTGCTTGACCTTACTGGAGCCTTTCAGCAATTGGAAATATCACCTGAATCAAAAGAACTTTTTACAGTAAATACTCATCTAGGACTGATGAGGTACAATAGGCTTACGTATGGGCTGAAAAGCGCGCCATGTATATTTCAAAAGACTATGGACGAAATCTTGCGTGGTACCAATGCTTTATGTTACATAGATGACGTTTTTATCAAAGGAAAATCCTTTGAAGATTGTGCTGAAAATTTAAAGCTTGTTTTAGCAGCCTTTAAAAAATATAATGTCAAAATCAATACAGAAAAGTGTCAATTTTTTAAAACCGAGGTAGAGTACCTAGGGCACGTCATTACAAGTTCTGGTATAAAGCCTAGTCCAGGAAAAGTAGAAGCAATAAAAAATGCACCTATTCCTGAAAACGTAACTCAAGTGAAGTCATATCTAGGACTTCTTAGCTATTATAGGAAGTTTGTCCCAATGCAGTCATCCTTATTAGCTCCACTGTATAAGCTTACTTGTAGTGGAACTACTTTTGCCTGGGACTCTTCTTGTCAGAATGCGTTCACTAAAAGTAAAGAAGCATTAAGTAACGAAACGCTTTTGCAGCATTATGACTCTTCACAACCTTTGATACTGTCTTGTGATGCAAGTCAGGAAGGTGTTGGAGCCGTCCTTAGTCAAATAAAGGAAAGAAAAGAGTGTCCTGTTGTTTTTGCATCGGCAACCTTAAATCCAGCGGAGAAAAACTACTCTCAAGTAGAAAAAGAGGCACTTGCCATCATTTTTGGCGTACGCAAGTTTTATAAATATTTGATTGGAAAAAAATTTACTCTTTTCACGGATCATCAACCCTTGCAGTTCATTTTTGATGCAAAAAAAGGAGTTACAGTCCCTGCAGCCAGTCGTCTTCAGCGATGGGCACTTTTATTATCAGCTTTTGACTATGAGATAAAATATAAAAAGGGTCAAGAAATGTCTGGTCCGGATGCGATGTCACGTCTCCCACTGAAAAAAGCTCGAACGCACGAAATCACTGATCACCTGGTTAACGCGTTTAAAAAAGATGAATATATGCCTATTTCATATGAAGATATCGCACATCAAACGAGAAAAGATGCCGTCTTATGCAAGGTAATGGAATTGATTAGAAATGGTTGGCCAGATCATATCCAGCAGGATGTCTTAAAACCTTTTTTCACTCGAAGATATTCGTTGTCCATCGAACAAGGATGTATTATTTACGGAATAAGGGTACTTGTTCCAACGTCTCTTCGATCAGATGTACTTCAGCTTTTACATAAAGAACAGCCTGGAATTGTAAAGATGAAACTTCTAGCCAGGTCAGTTTGTTGGTGGCCTAAAATCGATCATGAAATAGAAGAAATATGCACAGAGTGTGTTCCTTGTCAAAGAGTAAGAGCAGACAATACTCAGGAAAAATCATTTTTGGGTTGGCCAAAACTGGAAAAACCATGGGTACGACTTCATATAGACTTTTTTTCTTTCATCGGAAAAACGTTCTTATTAGCTGTTGATTCTACGTCAAAATGGTTAGATATTTTTTATATGATTTCTACTACAGCAGAGGCGGTTATTCTGAAACTGAAACAATTGTTTTCAACGTTTGGGTTACCTGAACAATTAGTTTCCGACAATGGTCCTCCATTTACTTCAGATCGTTTCATTCGTTTTTTAAAAAGCCAGGGAGTTGAAGTTATGAAAAGTCCCCCATATTTTCCACAAGGAAATGGCTTAGCCGAAAGATTTGTACAAGTTGTAAAAAAAAATTTTAAAAAGAAATTTTTCGAGGGAAAGCTATATTCACAACATGAAATAGAATCTAATATTTCTGAATTTTTATTTTCCTACAGAAATTCACCATGCCCTTCCACTGGAATGTGTCCCGCAAATTATATGTTAAAGTTTTCACCACGAACTGTTTTGCGTCAAATTCAGCCAACATTTGGTCAAAATAGTAACCCTGCAGCTAAGAATTTGGACAGAAAATCGGATAAGAAGCTTATTTATGCGGTTGGAGAGAAGATTTGGTTGCGAATTTTGAAAACCTGGGAAAGAGCGACAGTACTTCAATGCATCAGCGCAAACAGATATCTTGTGAGGCATGAAAATCACGTCCGGATTGCTCATCATCATCAAATGCGTCCATGTTTGGAAAAACAATTATCTGAAGCTCCATCAAATACCATCCCGAAGAGCATATTATGTTACCCAACCACATTGCCTGAAGAAAAACCAATTGAACCTGCTACAAGTATTGAGGACCCATTAAATGATGTACCACAGCCAATCACGGAAAAAAATGAACAGCCAGTACCTGTGCTTCGTAGATCGGAAAGAATTAGACGCCCACCAAACAAATTAAAATATTATTGAAATGAAATTGAAAAATGTATCTTTATAATAATTACTGAAGTTTAAAAATTTTATATACTCGTAATTTTCGTAATTACATAAATAGATATGTATAAAAATATTATTCGCATATATTGTAATTCTTAATAGAATATGTTCAACAAAATAATGAATTAAATTTAATATTGTTTTAAAGGGGAAGTAATGTTATGTATTACAGACTTGTAAGCACTACTGTATGTATCAATCCTCTCCCATTATATAAACTTATATCCATATGCATTACAATTATGTTTAATATATTATCAAGTCACTTTCTGAATAAACCTCCTACCAACAAGTCATAAAGCGTTTCTTTGAGGTCTCTCGTAAGAATAAAACAAATAGCTTTTCTCAAAGCTCAATGAGTGATATTGTTATCACAGTTGAGGATGTATTAGACCATCTTTCGGGCTTAGACCACGACACGTCCAGTGGACCTGATGGAATTCCGGCGTATATTTTAAAAAATTGTTGCAAACCTCTGGCAAGACCCCTAACGTTTTTATTTCAAAACTCCCTAAAACAAGCTGTTTTCCCTAAAATTTGGAAAAATTCATTCATTAT
Organism: Chrysotoxum bicinctum; assembly: GCA_911387755.1. Classification (NCBI taxonomy): domain Eukaryota; kingdom Metazoa; phylum Arthropoda; class Insecta; order Diptera; family Syrphidae; genus Chrysotoxum; species Chrysotoxum bicinctum. The sequence continues at coordinate 127,139,432 of OU426989.1, read as the reverse complement.
ACCAATTCACAAAAAAGGAAATCGCGGTGATATTTCTAATTATAGACCAATAGCCAAACTTTCTTGCTTACCGAAACTATTCGAAGCTATCATATTTAAGAGTTTTTATTTCAGCTGCAAACCTTTCCTTGCGAGCGAGCAACATGGGTTTATGAAAAAGAAATCTACTGTTACTAATCTCGTTGAATTCACGTCGTTTACAAATAAAACTATCGAGGATGGTCATCAAGTTGACTGCATTTATACAGATTTCAGTAAAGCCTTCGACAAGTTGTCTCATAGTCTAATTTTATATAAGCTTTCATCTCTTGGATTCCCTTCTGCATTCGTTAAATGGATCAGGTCTTATTTGAAGGGAAGGACATACCAAGTTCTTTTTAGAGGAATCGTTTCTGATCCAATTAATGCTAACTCTGGTGTTCCACAAGGTAGTCACCTTGGTCCACTTCTTTTCATAGTATCAATCAATGATGTTGTTTCAATTGTAAAATCATGTAGGGTTCTTATCTACGCAGATGATATTAAATTATTTAAAATCATCAGAAGCCAATCCGATTGTGTTTCTCTTCAAAATGACATAAATATATTTTCTGAATGGTGCTCATATAACAATCTTTTTCTAAATGTTTCAAAGTGCCAATCAATGTCCTTCTTTAGAAAAAAAAACCCAATATGTTACAATTACAACATTAATCAAGCCATTCTAAGTAAGGTAGAAACAACATGCGACCTGGGTGTTCACTTTTCGCAAAATCTAGACTTTTCACTCCACATTGAGAAAATTGTCAGTAAAGTAAACTCAATGCTTGGATTTATTAAGCGTTGGAGTAAGGAATTTTCTTGTAGTCTTATAACATCTTCGTTGTACAACACCTTTGTTCGTCCCCAATTAGAATATGCTAGTTCTGTATGGTCGCCACTTTACTCAATACACATCGATCGAATCGAATCTGTCCAACGTAAATATGTACGCTTCGCATTAAGTCATCTTAATTGGAGTGACCCAAATCATCTTCCTCCATACAGCAGTCGCCTTCTTCTTTTAAACATGAATTCTCTAGAAAAACGCCGGAAAGTCAGCGATGTTATGTTTTTACACCAGCTCTTGGTTGGTTCCATAGATTCACCGGTTCTTCTAGAACAAATCCATTTTAAAGCTAGAAGCCACAGTTCTCGGAACTCTGAAATTTTTCATATAGACTTCCACCGTACCAATTATGGTCTCAATGAGCCTTTGACACGTATGAAACATGAGGCTAATATAAACCATGATGTTTTCGATTTAAGTTACTCAAAGCTTACACTTAAGCACAGGTTGTATGGGATGTATTTGTTCTTAGTATTGTTCAGCGCGGTTTTAAATTTGTTCCTGCACAGCTTGTAATTGTTCCAATCGACAACGAGGCAAGAAACTTTTTCTTTTTCGTATTTCAAAACCTTTTCAATTTTCAGAGTCTTGAGAGCATCAGTAAAACAAGGATTATGATTGATATTATATATCTTTATATTTTGTAAAACTATCAACCGTTTGTAGGAAGTTTATCGAGAATTTATTAGTTAGCTCAAGCGATATATTGTTTTCATTAAAAGAAAAATCACAGTTACGTAAACTAAGGGTGAAACACACTGAATCGTATTTAAATACAAGCATGGGCTTTTTTTCTAGCTTAAAGTTTAATAATGAACTTATACTAATTATCACAGATTCATGATCACTTATCTTAAATTTACTATCACACTTGGCTTTACCTCTCTCCGGAATGTTAGTCATAACGTAGTCAATTAAGCTTTGGGAGTTTTTGGTAATTCTTGTTGGATCTTCTATTAACTGGGTATATGAGTTATCATTTAATATTCTATTTATTTATTTACGCTAAATACTAACGCTTAGTTAACAAACAAAACTTATAACTAAATAAATGATTTATGTAATACATTCAAATTTATAAAGATAAGTTAAATATTAGTGATACAACAACAAACACAAAATTAAGAATTAAAATAATGTGAGAAAAAACTAATTTTGAAACTATTAGATTTGACATTTTGATTTACAGAATTTAAAAGAAAATTATTATCATTATATATGTTTATTAACTGGTTAATTGGACTGCTACAACCATAGTTTGATCGGCTAAAGTTTGTTCGAATCGGCACTCGATTTCTTAAATTATTTAGGCTAACATTAAAATGAAAACGACACAAAACTGATGGTGATGAAATGGATCCATTTAGAATTCCAACAATGAAGCAGAGTTGCAAATACTTGCGGTGATTAGTAAGCGTTGGAAGACTTATAAGTTGTAACCTGTCAGAATAAGGAGGCAAAGCTAATTCATGTGGCCATGGGAGAAAACGCAGTGTAAACCTTAAGAACCTTCTTTGAATACCTTCAAGTCTGTGAATATGATTCGAGTAATAAGGGGCCCAAATTATACAACCGTATTCAAGGACTGATCTGACAAATGATACATATAGAGTTTTAAGGACATAAGGATCTTGGAATTCCCTTCCAAATCTTTTTATAAAGCGTAGTGTCTTATTAGCTTTTTTTACAATGTAGTTAAAATGGTCAGTAAAAGATAATTTTGAATCCAAAATGATACCTAGGTCTGAAAAGATAGACAATTTTTCAAGGTACGAAGAGTTTAACAAATAGTCATAGTTAAGAACATTATGTTTGCGTGTAAAACTCATTGTTTTACACTTGTCAATATTTAACGTTAAACGGTTTGTATTGCACCATTCCCATAGTCGATGTAGATCATCTTGTAATAATTCACAGTCCGTTAAGGTATCAACTATTCGAAATATTTTCACGTCATCAGCGTATATTAATGTCATTGAATTATTTAAGATAGAGGGGAGGTCGTTTATAAACAGAACAAATAACAACGGACCAAGATGGCTACCTTGAGGTACTCCAGAATTAACAATAAACGAATTAGAATAGTCATTTTTGAAGACAACACTATAATGTCTATCAGTAAGATAAGATGAAATCCACTCTATTAATTTGTCAAACAATTTTGGGATAACAGACAGCTTAGCTATAGGACGATAGTTGCAGATAAAATTTTTGGGACCTTTTTTGTGGGTTGGTTTGAGGAACGCATATTTCCATAAGAGGGGGAAACGAGAACATTTAAACGATTGGTTAAACAGAATAAACAATGGGTATGAGAGTTGTTTTGCACATTTTTTTAGCATATATGATGGCAAGCCATCAGGACCAGGATTGAGGTTTTCGTCAAGTTTTAGAATTTTGTCAAGTATAGTAGATTCAGAGATTCTTAGGTTTATGTGAGCTAAGTGGGGAAACTGATAAGTATTAGTAATATTGCACTTATTTGATTTTTATATGAACTGTCTACTAAGAAATTTACATTTATATCACCCATTATTATCACAGATTTGAAATCACAGCTTAAAAAGTTCATCCAGTTGGAAAAATTTTATCTATAAATATCGTTGGAGAATAGCTCAGAGATCTGTAGATACCACCAAGTATATAAACAGCATTATGTCTATGGACTTTTACTAACAAAAACCATACCTTTTTTTCAATTGTCATCTTTTTTAATATTTCACAATTCCAATTATCTTTTATATAAAAAATTACACCACCTATATGCGTAGATATGAAATCACATCTAATTATTTGATAGCTTTTTAAATCAATTTCAGCATCTTTGACCATATCAGTAGTATGGGTTTCTGTTGCACAAATAAAGTCAAAATTATCATCATAAACCAACGACTCTAGTTCACAGAAGTTATTTACGAGACCTTCAATATTAAGACTTAAGCACTTCAACTCCGATAGTTGCTAATAATTGATTTGTCTTCTTTTATTAATTAATTGTCTTCTATAGATTGGGCATTATACACTACGCACATCATACTTAATATCCATATCAGGAAGATTAGCTTTATTTTTAAGCCTCATACAATTAACACATTTAACTTCATTAACACAGTTCTTAATTTCATGGTCCTTTTCACCACATTTTAAACAATTTTTTTCACTTGTGCATTGATCAAACCTATGGTTATATCCTAGGCATTTAAAGCAACGGCGGATACCAATTTTTTCATAAACCACACATCTGTCATATTTAATGTAAATCTTTTTAACTTCCATAATTTCATGAAAAGCTTTACTATCTACTTCCAAAACAGCGTTAAAATTATTTTTATTCTTAAAAGATGCATACACCTTTACGCATTTTATTGTAGAAAAAACAATATTGTTTTGGTTTTGTATAGCCTCTTCAATAACATTGGCTTCTAAATTTTCGCACATACCAGACACAAGAATAGTTGGGTTTTTCATAATTGGCATATGCACTTCATACTTATCACTCATTTTATTTTTTATTTCATCTCCTATTTTTTTAATAGCGTCTTCACTGTCACAACATATAGCAATCGAACCATTTTTTCTTTCAAACATGTTGTTAACTTTAATGGAAAGGGCAGAGGGGTCTATTTTCTTTTTTATGTCGGATTTTGTCACACCAAAATGCTGACTCTCTTTAGGTTTCACTAACACGGGTGCAATTTCAATTGGTTTCTTTAGTAAATCAGCATAAGACGGTTTTGCCTTTTCTTTCATTTTCGTTTCAGACTCTTTAATTCGGGAATTCACTACCTCACTCTTTAACTCATCAATTTTGTTTACTAAACACTCTCGTACATTAACTTCCATTTTTTTTAATTGATCATTTTTCTCGCTCGCACTTTCCGATGATTTTATCATCAAATTATTATTTAACTCTTTCACCGTAGCAGAAATTGCTTGCACTTCTTCTTTATCCTTATCACTCTTTTCTTTTAAGTCCGTTTTAATTGAAGTAACCATATCTCTAATTTGAGATGATAGATTATTCACACTCTTCTTTAAAATGTCTATAATATTTATTGGGAAATTCTAAACAATCACTGCAACAATAGCCAAGATTCTTATTTCCTTTTATTAATTTTATGTCATATTTAGACAATTTGCATTCGCAACACAATCGATGGAACACTTTTTTGCAGAAGCCGTTACATGAAATTACATTGCCGTCGCTACGACTAAATCTATTTTCACATTTTCCACAAAATTCATCCATCGCATTGAATGTTTGTCACGAAAAACTAATAAAGTTTCAATTTTATTTAACAAAATAGTTTTGTGGTAATTATTACCAGCAAAACCAGAATTTAAATAGATATATTTCTTAAGCACTTAATAACACGTCTATTACGATCGAACTTCGAACTTCAATTTTATGGTAAATGGTTTATGGTAACAGGTAGCTTATAATATAATGAAACGGATAAATTAGTTTTCTTTATGCTACCCTTCGGGTAGGGGTTAAGAATTTACCCGAAGTAAGGCATGCTTGTCGTAAAAGGCGACTAAAATCCAACCTCCGTATACTGAGAACAACGTATACAAATTATGCAATGGAAAAAACAAAAAGATTGATTACCCCAGGTGGAAAGCCAGCTTCTCTGGCAAATCCATCCTCTTCGGAGGCAGGCTCTACGGATTCTGGGGAGAGCCATTTATTGCATTTAATAAATCCTTTCGCGAAAGCGCACAAGGTCACTCGATCACCTCCATCTGTATCGAGCGTTTCCGGTAGAAAGAGTCCACCGGTTGTGCCAAAAGGCACCAAAAGCGACTCAGCGAAAACAAACAGCTCTGAGCACGAAAATTGTGAATTGAAAAAGAAGCTTGATGAAATGATAAGACTCTACCAAGAGCTTAAAAAAGAAGTCGAAAGTCTTCGCGAAGAAAATACCATATTAAAAAGTTCGCAAAACTTCAAAATAAATGCTACTAGTCCAAAACGGCACGAATACGAAACCGATGAAGATGAACTAGCTCGGGAAACCGAAAGAAGACCCGGTAAAAAACGGAAAGCTCAACATTCGCCTGAGCTTCAAATACAGCGAAAACAGAAAAATAGTACAAGGAAAGATAAGTTCTCCGCGAATGAGAAACTCCCACCACCGATAAACATCGTTGGTCAAGCGGATTACAACAAAATTCTTCCAATACTAAGAGAAACAGCGCAGGCAAATTTTAAAGCTACATCGACTCATAATAACACGTGGAAAATTAACGTGAATGATTCTGATTCATATAGAAAGCTATCAAAAAAACTCAGCGACGAAAAAATTGAATGGTACAGTTATTCAATTAAAGAAGAAAGACCTTTACGCGTCGTTGCTAGAGGACTTCATCCCTCTTGTTCGAAAGAAGACATCATTTCGGACCTAAAAACCAAAGGATTTATGATTCTTGAAGCGACAAATCTTTTAAAACGCGAAAAAACACAGTCGAAAGAAGTAGAAACCGCTTATACTAAACGCGCTCTTCCGCTTTTTATGCTAAGTTTCGACAAAAATGAAAATGTAGACAATGTTTATAATATTAAAACCATAATGAATATTGTTGTAAAAATTGAACCTCTTCGGAAGAACAAACGACTTGTTCCTCAATGCAAGCGCTGTCAAGGTTTTAACCACACTGCAGCGTATTGTCAGAAAGACCCTGTTTGCGTAAAATGCGCGCAAAAACATATGACCGATGAATGCCGTCTTAAAAGAGAAGCTCCGGCTATATGCGCGAATTGTAAAGGTAATCATCCAGCAAATTACCGTGGCTGTGAGGTCGCTAAAGAAATTCTAAAGAGGCGCCAAGAATTTAACAAGAAAACTAAAAAAAATGCCTCAAAGATAAACGAAGATCCAAAAATAAAAACGAATACTAATACTCAAGCGACGAGTAAAACTGACAGGAAAGATAGTAAAGTTACTATACCCTCAGAAAACATAAAAATAACAAAGACGAACATAAAACCGAAAAAGACGTACGCTCAAGTCACAGCGCCTGAGAAACTTAAAATTAATAAACCTGACTCCGTTCAAAATGTGTTGTCCCTTATAATTGAACGGTTAGAAGAACAAGGGAGAATTAATACAATTATTTTTGAGAAACTGGACAAATTTGAGTCGGCGGCTCTTAAAACACCAAATTTATTGTAAACATGGATCAGTCGTCAGAAAAACTCAAAATAATAACATGGAACGCGAACGGACTTACTCCAAAAATTGAAGAACTAGAAACAGTTCTTCTTAATGAAAAAATAGATATTTGTTTGATCTCTGAAACTCATTTGAAAAAAGACTCGAATTTAAGTATCAAAGGTTATTCGGCTTACCACGCATGTCATCCATCCGAAAGAGCAAGAGGTGGTTCTTCCGTATTTATCAGAGAAAATATCAATCATTCGTTTGAGATGAATATCGAGCTCGATGCAATGCAAGTAACTTCCATTATTTTAAAAGTTAGACACGTTCTTTTTAACATTGCGTCTATTTACTGTCCTCCTCGGTCCAAGATAGACAAACAGGAGTTTAAAGAACTCTTCAATGCATTAGGTCCAACATTTATTATTGGCGGCGACTTCAATTCAAAACATACATTTTGGGGATCACGATGCATCTCGACGAAGGGTAGACAACTCTACAAAGCGGGTACTGAATGTAACGTCGAATTTTTCTCTTCAGGAAAACCAACGTATTGGCCAACCGATTCAGCAAAAACTCCCGACCTTGTCGACTTTTTCATTGCAAGAGGAATTAACAGAAAATATGTGAAAGTAGATGATAACGTCGATTTTTCTACGGATCACTCGGCCGTAATCCTAACAATAAGCAGTAACGTAATCGAAAAAGAAAAGCCCCTGTCTTTAACAAATAATAACACAAATTGGGACAAATTCAAAGAAGATTGCGAAAACAGTATTATACTGAACGTCTCCCTGCAAACTCCGTTTGAGTTAGAAGATGAAACCGACAAATTTATAAATATTATCCAAAAAGCAGCTTGGGATAATACACCGGTCTGTAGTAAAAAGTCAAGGCAATACGAAGAAAAAATTCCAGCAGATATAAAAGAATTGATTCGCGAAAAACGAAAAGCTCGAAAAACATGGCAGCACTCACGTGCTCCTCAGCATAAATGTGTAGTCAACTTTTTAACAAACAAAATCAAAAACTTGTTACGAGATTTTAAAAACAGAAAGAATTCTTCCTATCTTGAAAGCCTCACAGCAGACAAAAAAACGAATTATTCTCTTTGGAAGACGTTAAAAGGTATTAAAAAGCCTCAAAAAATGTCGGCACCGATTCGAAAAAATAATTCTGAATGGGCAAAAACTGATCAGGAAAAGGCGGATTTATTTGCTGAGTACCTCGAGGAAACGTTCAAACCATTCGATGGTCAAGAGTTTCCGACAAATGAAGGAGAGTTTCAACCAAGGCCGGACAGTTTATCTATAAGAAACATCACTTTGACTGAACTTGTCCAGGAAATAAAACGGCAGAAAAATAATAAAGCTCCTGGTTACGACCTTATTAACAGTCGTGTCCTCAAAGAGTTGCCTAAAAAAGCAATGGTTAGGCTTTTACAGCTCATTAACGCTGCTTTAAGACTTGCGTACGTACCTTCGCAGTGGAAAGTCGCCGAAGTTATAATGATCCCCAAACCGGGTAAGCCACCGAATGAGAAAAAATCGTACAGACCAATTTCTCTCTTGCCTACAACATCTAAAATATTTGAAAAATTGCTTCTTAAACGACTGTTACCATTCATTGCAGATAAACGTTTAATTCCCGAACACCAATTCGGTTTCCGGAAAAAACACTCGACAATCGATCAGGTTTTTCGGATAACTTGTGAAATTGAAAAAGCATTTGAAGAAAAGAAGATTTGCTCAACTGCATTTCTTGATGTTTCCCAAGCTTTCGACAAAGTCTGGCATGACGGGCTTAGATATAAATTAAAAGTCTTTCCAGAGCAAATATATAACCTTCTTGAATCGTACCTAGAAAATAGAATCTTTCGAGTTAAGCAAGGAACGGAGTATTCTGAGTTTAAGGAAATTAACGCTGGCGTGCCCCAGGGTAGCGTCCTTGGACCGATTCTATTTGTTCTCAATACTCGCGATATACCCCAAACAGAAGGTACAACTTTAGCCACTTTTGCAGATGATACAGCCGTACTCGCAATATCAGATTCAATAGAAACGGCGACCTCTAAGCTTCAAATGGCATTAAATAGCATTTCAGATTGGACAAGGAAATGGCGAATTGAACTTAACGAAGCGAAATCCACGCACATAAATTTTACGTATAAAAACGTAAACACCTTACCCATCTATATTAATTCCATGCAAATTCCATATACAAATGAAGCAAAGTATCTAGGTATGACTCTAGACGCGAAACTTAAATGGAAGGCTCATGTTAAAAAGAAACGCGATGAACTCGAAAATAAACTCCGCGAATTGACATGGCTTATTGGAAGATATTTCAATCTAAGCGTGTATAACAAGCTGCTTATTTATAAGCAAGTACTGAAACCAGTTTGGACGTACGGTATACAACTTTGGGGTTGTACCAACGAAAGAAATATACAAATTTTACAAACATACCAAAACAAAGTACTTAAGACAATAGTTAATGCTCCATGGTATGTAAGAAATAGCAACTTACATAGAGACTTAAATATAGAAAGTGTAGAAAACGAAATTAAAAAATTTGCCACAGAACTAAGATCACGACTTAGAGATCATAGAAACAACGAAATCCGACAATCGCTTAGCGAGACGAACGTTTTTCGGCGATTGCACCGAACAAGACCTCTTGATCTAGCGCAACAAAATTAATTTCTCCACTCGAATCTTGTGGAACTTTCAGGTCCTCCCGTTGGGGAGCTTCCTGACAAAATGCGAACGAAACTGCTGCCAAAACTACTTGTTAAGCTCGACTTAGTTGTAGTATCTCTATAGAAGATAAGGGAGGTGTTTTTTAGTCAGTAAAAATCTGACACTACTATAAGCATCGGGCTTATAGTGTCTTCCTGAAGATTTCTCACCTTCCTACGCAAAACAAAAAAAAAAAAAAAAAAAAAGTAAACCTATGAATTATTCAGGAACATTGGTAAAAGTCCAATGTTGAACATTTGTTTTTGTTTTTACATTATGAGAATAATTTTGTAGACAAAATAGGATTTTCAAAACAAGGAATTATTTACATCATTTCAGTCGCGAATATTCATCTCACTACGGTCTTTATCCTTTGCATGTTTTAAACTTAAAGGTAAGGGAAACCAAATTAATTACAATTTTAATTAAGAATTAAAAATTTTTTTTATTGTAACTAAAATTAAATACATAAAATTTAATATAAATAATATAATAATAACCAAATAAAAAAAAAGTTGAAAAAATTATTGTCCTAAAAATTGTACAATTTTTGTAAGTTTACTTCTTACTTCGTTTTCTTTTAAATTTTTTTTTTTAATAAGTAATGAAGCATCACCTTGGAGCATTCATCAATAACCATTTTTACCAGCTCATATTTATGGTTATGGAGAGGATCTCCATTAAGGACGTGTTGATTTAATTCAATATATACATATGTATATTATTTAAATCTAAACATCGTAAACAGCTTAAAACTATTAACTTATAAATATTGTTACAATTTAATTTATTTTCTTTTTTTAACATAAAAATGTGTTTTTTTTTAACAGTTTTGCATATTTTAAATGTGTTTGTGTGAGGAAATGTCAAGAACCCTTTTGTTTTAATTGATATCAATATAGACATTTTTTTATCGCTGGTTTCTAAAAATTCAATGCACTTTTTGCAACCTATTTTTTTTTTAAACTCTACGAAACCTGATATATACATATGTAGATAATTATGTCTTCTGCTTGGTAAGAATCATTAACGTCAAGGAGATTTTTGAAAATTTCAAGTTCCTCAACGTCAATTTCACATTCTTCTACTTTTTTCTTTGGAAAAGTTGACGATACCACCAAAATTGAAGTATCGTCCCGAGGAATGCAGCTTGCTTAGGCAGACAAACGACCTTCATTATGTAGAAGAAGTCGTTTATATGCTGAAGCAAACTGCATTGCTGTAGGGTTGTTGTTGAAGCCTCCCCTTGCTCTGATGCTCGAAAAAAAAAACAGTTCAAGGTGATCTTGAGATAATTTGTAGGCCAAAATATATTCAAGATTTTTTTTTACCTCTACCTGCTTTTTGTATATATATCTTAAATTGTCCATATTAATTATGAATCCTATGAACCCTGTCTTACTTTTAGTTTCAATTAATTTTTCGTTTCCAATTCTTAAATTGGATAAGTATTGAATTAATTTTTCAAAATATTCAAATACCTCAGCTGAATTCTAATTACAAAGTCCTTTTTTTAAATCCATAGAAAAATTTGGACTTTGAATTGAGACAATTGAAAATATTCTTAATTGTTTTTAAAAATTGTATGGTTGCTTCACAACCCATAAACTCCTTAGTATTGTTTTCAACTAAAAAGGAAAGAGCATTAGCGGTGCTTTCACTTAGAGTTTCATGATTTTGTTATGAAACTGTGAATGTCTCAAATTTAATTCTGCCTGGTAATTAACTAGGAGTTCTAAAAACCTCAACTCTATCGCTTTACCATTAACCTTTGGTACCCCAGGTATTCCTTATTAGTTTCAGACAATGGCAAGCGTCAAGAAAGACCGAAACTAAAGAATCATTGCATGGATTTTTGAACCTGGGTTCAAATTCCTGCAAACTGGTACCTAAATGTTTCAGCATTCCTAAATTACCAGGGTGGCCATCAAATATAAGGCCAACAATTTCGACATTTGCCTCAAACAAAAACGGTATCACCTGTTTGGTAAAATTAGCCTTTTCTGAGGACGTCAACCCGTTGCATAAGAAATATGCAACCGGCATCTTCCATGCCCCACTAAGCCCTACTAACAAATACACTAAAGGCTCTTTTGCATGAGGAAGTTCTTCAGTTGATGAAAACTGAAAACCGTAGTCTATGTTTCCCACAAACCTTTTTCTCATGTGGTCCCACTGTATCTGGTTTCGGATAGCCATTTCATCCATCATTAGCGTTGTTATTAATTTTCGGTTTTTTAAGCCATGGGAAATGCTTTTCAGCTTCAGCACATTTATACCGATTTCTGTTTGGCTATACCAGGACCCCACAGTACTCTCTGCTGGTAATTTTTTTGGAGACAAGGACCTGACATATCTGTAGGCTCGAGGGCTATACAAATGCAGAGTTAAAGCAAATGCCCTTAGCTCCACGGGAAAAGTCCCTTCGTTTTTTTTCCTTTTAGAATCTTTACTAGGTCTTCGTCAAAATGTCTAAAAACCAAACATTTTTTTTTTAATAGGTAATGCAATACTTGCCCTATAGTTACTATAGTTAAGGCAAGTAAAAATGTATGTATGTGTGTTATAAACTTACGTGCAAGACTTGCGAACTGTTTTCAGAAATCATGTTTCTATTTTCTAGTTCGCTTATTAGTGCACTTAAACTTTAAATTTTTGTTTCTTTCCTTGCCAACTTTCGTCGCACAGATTTTAAAATGTTTCGCTTTTTAAGGTATAAATTCTTGTACGAAGTGCATTTTTTTTTAGTGTTATTGGCGTAGCTTCCTCAACCATAAACGGTGTTCTTCTTATGGTTTTCGAACTATAATAATTGTATTGTATAATTATAAGTACAAAACATATATATCAATATATTATATATATATTATATATCAATATATATATATATTACTTTTAAGCCACCATTTTTCTTCGTGGAGTTCCTGTTTCATCATAATAATATGGTAAATTTGATTCGTGTCTGTAATTATATGTATGTATATTTTTTTAAACCTAATAATTGGAGGCTAAATTGATATTTTATACCTTTGAATTTGAATGTACCCATATGTTTCAGAAGTTGAAGTAATCTCAGAGTTGTCCGTTTCCTCATTGTATGGATCACTGAAAATTTTGTAAGTACTTTTGTTATACAAGCAATATAAAAAACTGATTGGTATTTGGTATATTACTATTGAATCAGATGATCAAAGTCTTCATTAACAGGATTTCCGCAGGAAGCTGAGGGCAATTCGTCACTTTTAAATTCCATACAATTTGGTGGTTTACTGAAATATTTTTAATATTTATAAATAAGCTTAATTGTTAAAAAAAATATTTATATTACTATTCCATTTGTTCGGAGGAGTATGCAACTGTACCACCTAACTGGGTGCTAAAAAAAAAGAAATGTTTGAATTACTTTTGTGTATATAGATATGTACATAAATGAATACTATATTTATTAAATTTCCAAATAAAGTTGGGAATCTTCGTTTTGAGTATTTGTAAAGATACTTTTGTATTTTTAATTAAGAATTGCTGCGCTTTGGAGACATGGAGTTAAACAAAAACATTTACTATTTTCATTTAGAGCCTTTTTGCAAGTAATTAAATTAATGAAATAAATGGAATTCAAACATTTATAGTTTCGTTATCCATATACCTACATATATTCCACATTTTTGTCTGCTATATTCTCATTTTTGTTCGATTCTTTCCTGTTAATAAATAAATAATTTTATGGCAAAATGTTGTATTTTTCAAATTTTATAACTTTTTTGAAAAATTCTATTAAAATTTAATTAAAACACAAACACTTAACTCTTTTTTGATGTTGCTTCTACAACGTTTTAATACAGAGTGAGTAATAGAAAAATGGGATACAAAAATGTATAGTACTTAAGAAGGGAATTCCCCATTTAAAATTCAAATTCTTATGTTTACTATGTTTTTTAAACTGATATTATGATATGTGTAACAATGAAAAGGTATTTTATTTTGATCAGTGATGTCACATTAGATTTATATAATAATAGCATAATGTATATATATATGGGTGATTCTACCAACAAATGGGGGTGGCCGTGGCGTGATGGATATGTGCTCGCCTGTCAACCTCATGATGTCAGGTTCGTTCCCTGCCGTCGTCTATGTCGCTTTAATTCCATTAAAAACCTTCTAAAAATTGTCATCAATGGGTTGCTGGTTTACTCATTACATGTTGTTCAGGCATAACACTAACAACATGTATTTGAGTTAAACTAGTATACCCAACAAGGATGAACACGAATAAAATAATGTGAATTATAAGCGACATAGAAATTAGACACACATTCTCCGCTTTAGTTCAGCCGCCATCCCTGGAGATAAAATATCTGAGACAACAACCTCCAGTCTCAGAACATCGCGCCACACATCTTTCCTATCCTTCTTTCTCTTCCTTAACTTCACGCCCGCGCTGTGTTGAAACATTTAAAGGGTAATCATAATCCCTTGAGCGCGGGTAGATTATAAAAAAAAAAAAAAAAAAAAATGGAATAAAATGATACAAATTTCGGCACGACATTTTTGGATTCCAAAAATCGTAAGAGTTGTTCATTAGAATGTCCCTTTGCGTTGTTGAAAGCGGCCAGTTAAAAACAATAAAAAATGACGATTTTAAGGACATTTTTTGAAAAAGGATGTTCAGGGTACTGAGTTTTTTTTTAAGGGAAGTGAATAAATCTTTATTTTTTTTTCTTATTTTCTCTTGGGTACACATTGAAATATAGAAATTAAATTTAATTATTCTTCATAAACATAAAAATTCATGGTAAATAAATATTATTTAGCATTTTATTAAGAGAATATAATATGTTATAATTAAATATTTTTTTTCATTTTAGAATCAATTTAAAATAAATTATATTCTTTTTAAAAATTTTAAAAATATTTCGCAATGAAGTTCGAAGTTCAATATAACAAAATTTCTCAGGTTTCTGAATAAAATATCATTTGCTCATTTATTAACCAGAGGACTGAGGCCAGGGGACTGAGCTTTTTCATGGTTTTTACGCAAAAAAGGTATTAAGGTTTTACTTTAAAAAATAAAAATATATATATAATATTACAGTTTTATTAAAACTATACTATACTTCTAACAAATATGCCTTCTTACATACAAATTTGTTTTGTAAATCCTCACCAGAGGACTGATAAATCTAAAGGGACAATCCACTACTTCTTGCACAAATGTCTTTTTCCTATCCTTCTTTCTCTTTCTTAACTTCACGCCCGCGCTGTGATGAAACATTTAAAGGGTAGTTATAATCCCTTGAGCGCGTGTAGATTATAAAAAAAAAAAAAAAAAACTAACATAAGAAACAGAATCGATTTGCACCACAATTTTATTGTAAGGAGATTTGGTACTTCAAATTGCCAGTGCTCGAAATTCGATCGATACCCTAGTTATTGATTTTTTCGACTGTTTCAATATGCCAGGGGACTGATACAAAAAGCGGGGGACATACCTATTTCGTAGGAAAGATGTGTTATTTTCCGTAACTTTGTACAATTCATCTAAGTATGAGACCTTGTTGCGTGTCAGGATTTAAGCCACAGGGGCAACTTCGAGTGTTGGAAAAGCGCTGCGGCACGCTTGCTCTAGCTCGGCTCAGCTCGAAGGATTGGGGTGGTTCTTGCTCTTCTCCAACACCACTCCTACACAGCAAACAAAATATCTCGTGCCTAGGATTAAGGATAGGAAAAGGAGGGGAATTACTGGAATCGTAATTGGAATAAGGACAGGACAGTGAAGGAAAAATCGCACAAATTTAGTTACCTGTACCACTGCATTGATGAAAGGGTGAATCTCCACTATCAATCTAGCTGGAAATTGGAATAAGTTTAAAACTAATCCTAAACTATGCTAATCTATATTATAAATTTATTATATCAAATACTTGATATAAAACTAAAGCTAAACCTATTCTAAACTAAATCTAATATGTGAAACTTTATTCCAATTCCAGTCGAAGATTGTAGTCGAATTCACCATTGCATCAGCACAGTGGGTCGCCGAATCCACAAAGGTCTTGCCAGATGTTATCGGCAAATTTGGCCTACCCACCCTTGTATCGCTAAGATACAACCATCGGTATCTTCTTGGCCTGATTCTTAGTGAAGACACCCCCAAAAGATCGCTTTCAGTCGCTCTTTTCTTACTTTCCTAGTGTAGTCAGTATGTGTGTGTGTGTGTAGTCTGTATCTGTTAAGTCATCATATGTTAGTTAGTGGGTGGACCGTAAGTTAGTGAGTCTCTGTGTATGTGGAATGTGTCCGTAAGTAAGGCAGTTTTGTCGAGAGTAATGGGTAGGTACAGGGTTCGGACTTTACTTCGATCGAAGTAGATCTACTTCGATTTTGAGAAAAAAATTGAATCTACTTCCCTACTTCTCTTTTTTATGATCTACTTCTCCTTGAAATTCTAAACCAATATATTTAAAGACAGCGCTGATCACTCTGCATTACATAAAAAACAAGTTTAGGAATCATTTAAACGTAAGCACTGTGGAAAATTTAATGTTTTTGAGATCACTTACAGAAAAACGTAAAGAATTTATGAGCCACCTATTGAATTGATGCAATTCGTACAAGTTCGTTGATGAAAAATTTACTTTAAAATAGTTATATTTAATTAAATTTTTTTTAAAAGTCTGAAATCAGAATTTACTTATATATGTTATGTTTATATAATTTAATTTCCTAAAACTACTTCGAAAATTTTAGATCTACTTCAGTTTTTTTCCGTACCTACTTCGAAAATTTAAAACCTAAGTCAGAACCCTGGGTAGGTATGTGGGTGGCGTATGTCTGCAAAGTAAGTAGTCTGTATGGTTACGTCATGTAGCTGTCTATGGTTATAGTTTATTGATGTCATGTTTTTGTCGATTCGGTATATCCATGTCAGTATATCCGTCTTTACGTAAATCTGCAGTTGTGTAAAGTTCGTTTTGTCAGTCAGTAGTGTAACATGTCGGTGATCCTGTCTATCTACAGCCCAATGGGTGAAACATCCCTTACCGCCGCCGGCTCAGCCGAGCCTTCACACACCTATAAAAAGGAACTTCAGCAACACATCTTATCTGTACTAAATCTCGTCATGTGAAATTTTAAGCAAACCAGAAAATTCATTTTTCATTTATATTAATTAATAATTCTTTATTATGTTTAATTATAACAGTTTTTAAAGAATTTGTGGATATTTCAAATGAAATTAAAAATGAAAATTTAAGATAAAAAACTAAAAATGAAAATTCAAAATGAAGATTAAAAATAAAAAATAAAAAAAAATTGAAAATTAAAAGAAATGAAATTATAAGAAATGAGATTAAAAATGTAAATAGAAAAATAAAAAAATGCAAATAAAAAAAATGAAAATGAATATGTAATGTGTATATTTCAGTTTTAACAATCAACAGAAGAATTATATAAAAGTGAAATTTTTGAAAAAAAAAGGAAGGGGAAAGAGAATTAAATTTATTATTTGTATGGCTTTGTTGTAATTGCCCAGAGTGTACATTTAACCCAGCGAAACCTTATTCTTTTTTTTTTTATTATATAAATATATGTATAAATATTTTACACGAAAAAAGGTTAAAACTTCTTTTATGTTTTCAAACTTAGTTCATATGAACGTAAGGAAAATGAATAACTTACTTGGCTTCATCCATCGCAGTCCTGCCGGCAAGCTTTCTAGGAATCCGCTTCTGTTAATTATTTAAGTATCCTTTTTGTTTTATATATTAATTATGTCCATAAGTATATGTATATGTATGCATATATTTCTATAGGTTTAAGGTTAAGCAATACGATAAACGCGGCAATTTAATTATCTTTCACCACTTTTACACATTTCAATTACAAACTAAAATTATTAAAATCCACAATTATAAAAAAAAAGAACAAATAACAAAGAATTCAAAAAAAAATTTTAAAGTATATCTTGTTTATGACGATGGAGAAAAAAAAAAAAACTGCCGCCAAGTACAAGGCACTGTTAGGTTGTCTGTGGAACACCCAGCCAAATTCTAGTTTTGTGTCCTTCAGATGTCCTCTGTGGAACTAAAGGACTTTTCGTCCTCGCACTGCCGTCGATTCTTTGATCTGGAGTTTTTTTTTTTTTTTTTTTTGTTCAATAACCCGTCTAATTTAGCAAAAAAACTGTCGCTTTATACATATAATTCGGATTAAGCGATCAAGACTTCAGTGTAAATATATATTTTTTTGTATGTCTTAGATTTCCTTGTATTTTAATTTCAAGTTTCTTATATTTTTAAATATAATTTCACAATTTTTCACAATTTTGGAAATTACCAACAAAAAAAACTATTCGTTGGATTTTTTTTTTTTTTTTTTTGGTTTGAAAAATTTTTGTCTCTGATTTTTTTCCTTTCTCGCGGAAAAATTCTTTTTTTCTAGACGACTGTCACCATCTGTATCCCGCTTGTAAGTGTCCTGTTTTTTTCTTCTTCTCTGCAGTCGTAATTGCATTTCAATTGCATTCGAAAGTTCGCAGTTCATTGACCTATCATATAATTTCTTTACCTCTTTCGTTGCAGTGTGCAGACTGGAAGTTTTGAGAACCCACATATACAATTATGAAATTTTCTTTCGTCTGTTTCCTACGTCAGTCTTTCTCTATCTAGTATGTATGGGTGTGGAATCTAAGACTACTCCTAATGTTGCAGAAACACTTAAAGCTCAATCCTTAAACCTAACTTATTGACTATAAATCTTAATAAATATTATCACAGTAACTTAAAACTTAATTAATAATCGCTACTTAATCTTATATTGCACTATTAAGACATAAAGATAAAAATAATTTAATAATTTAAACGTAACGGACACTTATTTTGATCAATTTCGGAGTGACTCCATCTTTATTCCGAAATCTCTTTTTTTCCGTTCCTACTTTTTCTAATTCTTTTCTTTCTCCCTTTTTACTTTCTTGTGCGTCTGCAAACTGTCAAATTTTTGACATAAATTTTATTTCGCGTGTAGTTTTTTGTAAAAACAATGTTTATTACTTCAAAGTTTTATTAATTACACTTAAAAGACAAAAACTTTCGCCAAAAAGGAATTTTGCGAATATTTAGCTGATTGTGCTTCATCAGCTAAATAAATCATGTCGCGGGATAAAAGGGAGTTCCTCAACTCCAGGCTGTAAAAAAAAATTACTACCCGGTAAGTAACATGTTAACCTATGTACATATGTATGTTGGATTGAAAAGTCTTATTTTATCATTATTTCTTTTTGTTTTCTTTCCAGGAACACCTTATCAGATACTTCCTCTAGGATTAAAATCTCTTTGACATGGCATATTCTAAAGATAAGTGATTTTTGGTCGCCAGAGATTGCCTCCAAAACTACTTCTTTGAAGTCAACTTTTGGAACAGACTCTGGTGACAATCTCCCGCCAAAAATCAATTTTTAATCATTTTCTTTTTCTTTTCAGGTGACGGTTTCTTTTTCCTTTTTTACGTGGTTTGTATCTTTAAGATAAAACGGAATTTTTAGATCGGAATCGATTGGGGTTTGTTTGTTTTTTTTTTTTTTGTTTGTTTTCTTTGTCATATTAAAGATCGGTGACGTCACAGGCTCGACGACGGTTTACGAGTGGTCGTGAGAAAACCGGCCTCGTAAAAAAAGGATACGATCTTTATTTACCTAATTTGTCTCTTTTTACCTATCTCACATTGAATTTTCGTGTAAGCCGTTCTCATCGTGTGGCACGTCTCACTCCCTGAGATACTTTTAGTATGAATAGGTCGGGCTTAACTTATCGTTGTGCTTAAACTATCTATCAGTCTCATGTTTTCAATTATCTATGCTAGGTTCAGTCTTTTCTCATTATTCTTTCTTATCTTAAGAATCCTAAAATTAAGATTCTGCAACATTAGGAGTGGATGAAAGATAGTTATGGGTATGAGGAATGAAGATAACAGAATCAGTTAGATAGGGTAAGAAGGTTAAAGCGTAGATGGGGAAAATAGGTAGGTAGATAGATGTGATATATGTATGAATATAATATTTACAGTCCTGTGAATACATAATGGTTTAATAAATAAAATAAGTAGATGATAAATAAACAAATACGTACACTAAAAAAAAACTACTTAAATAATTAAATAAATAAATAAATAACGAAATATAAAAATAAATAAATAAATAAATAATATGGAATAAATAAATAAACAAATAAATAAATAAATAATTTCAATAAATAAATAAATATAAATGGACATCACAAACATTGATATCACAGATTTCACACCAAGTGTTAGGTGAATAAATAGTCAAATAAATAAATAAGTATATGAATAAATAGATAAATAAATATAAATAAGTAACTAAAATAAATGAATATATAAATAAATAAATAAATAACTATACAACACATATATCACAGATAATTAGTTGCAACAGCAGCCGAGTGCGTCATTAGGTATGAATGTCCTTGGCATGGTACACTCCTACCTTTTCACCTCTCAAATTCCCTAGCTCGTAGAGAGAATTTCCTACTGTTTTAAGGACGATTGATTTTAAGAATTTAGGTCCTAATTTAGCATTATACTTGTCTGTGAGGTTACTTTGTTTAAAATTTCTCCTATAAACAATTTGTCCTACTTTATAGGATATGTTTTTGCTTCTTGTATTGTAAATTTTTGTCGATCTTTGATGTGCAAGTTTCAAGTTTTCAAAAATCTGTTTTCTCAATAAGGCTTGCCTATCTGCCTTTTCAATAATTTGGATATTCGTATCCTTTAACATATCAAGTTTTCTTAACAGCTCGTAGGTTTCTCCGCTTTGGACCATTTGAGAACCAAAAACGGCAAAATATGGTTCATATTTTATGGCATCATGTAAGACGCTGCGGATTGAAAACGCGGTACTGCTCACATGTAGGTCCCAGTTTCGTTGGTCACTATCTATGTAGGACCGAATTTTGGCTAAAATTGAACGATTCACTCGTTCTGAAGCATTCGCTTGTGGCGAATAAAAGGCTGTGCGTATGTGTTTAACGCCATATTTAGCTAAAAAGCTGGAAAACAGTTCTGATACGAATTGTTTTCCGTTGTCAGAGTGGATGAATTCTGGAACTCCAAACATGTGGAAAACGCTCTCTTCAAGATATTTCACTACCTCAGCTGCTGTTGCTTTTTTTAAAGGTTTTAGGAAAACGTACTTACTAAAGTGGTCTAAAGCTATAAAGATGTGGGTATTTCTGTTCTTCGTCATTGGGTATGGTCCCAAAAAGTCGATGTAGAGTCGTTGGAAAGGTCTTTCAGTTATAGTTTGTTGTCCCATGGGTGGTCTCGTAATTGCATTCGTTGGTTTATTGCACTTGCATATATCACAGTTTTTTACATAATCCTGAACATCATTCGTCATGTTTGGCCAGAAATACCTCTGCCGAAGTTTGGCTAGAGTTTTATGTATTCCTCCATGGCCTGCCGCAAAAGAATCATGAGCCGTTACCAAAAGGTTCCTACACAACTCCTTCGGTACCCAGAGTTTCCAAGCCCTGTCCTCTTGAATTGGGTCTCCAGTTCGTTTGTCAGTCCGTTTGTATACGAAGCCATCAGAAACACATACGTCAGGTAATTTGTCTTTGTTTTCGTTAATTGTCTTCTTTAACTCTACATATTCTTCTGACGCAAAATATGGAGAATTAAAGTCAACTTCGGGTGCTTCAGTCGTGATCTCGTCCATATGGATTCGTGAAAGCGTGTCCGGGACCACATTGAGATTTCCCTTTCGATGCTCTATAGTGAAGTCGAAACCTTGCAGTTTCAAGCTCCAGCGAGCTAACCTCCCACTCAAGTCCTTCTGAGTCATCAGCCACTTAAGGCTCGCGTGGTCAGTAATGATCGTAAAAGGTAAACCCTCAATATACTCACGGAACTTCTTTACAGACAAAACAGCCGCATAGCATTCTAGCTCTGTTACGCTATAATTTCTTTGAGCCGAATTAAGTTTTTGTGATATGAATGCTATGGGCCGTTCGTTGTTCTCATCGTCCATCTGGAAAAGAACACTCCCTACACCCGTAGTTGATGCGTCACACTGTATGTAAAAGTGTCGTTTAAAGTCTGGGTGGACCAATATGGGTGATCTCACCAGTCGAGTCTTGAGTTCTTCGAAAGATTTCAGAGCTTCGTCAGTCATTTTGAAGTCCTTACCCTTCTTGAGGCAGTCTGTCATTGAGGCTGATACAGACGCAAAATTTGGGATAAAACGTCTGTACCAACCTACCATCCCCAGAAAACGACGGAGTTGTTTAGGAGTCTTTGGTATTGGAAATTCTTCAATTGCTGAAACCTTTCCTGGATCTGTTCTTAGACCCCCATCACCGACGAAATAACCTAAGTATTTGAGCTCCTTATGACAGAATTTACTTTTCTCCACGTTTATCGTCAACTTCGCTTCACGCAAACACCTCGCCACCTCTCTCAGGACACTCATGTGGGTTTCAAAGTCTGGAGAACAAACCAAGAGATCATCTAGATAAACAAAGACACTCTCTCTCAGACGAGTGGGAATGACCTTGTCCATCAGCTTACACATTCTCTGGGCGGCATTGCACAGCCCAAACGGCATAACCGTGAACTGATACAATGGCCGTCCAGGGACTGTGAAAGCCGTCTTCTCTCTTGATTTGAGCTCCAAAGGAATCTGCCAGAAGGCATCCTTTAAGTCGATGCTAGAAATGAAACGTGTATCTCGAAGTCGACTCAAAATTCCTGCTATATTTGGAAGAGGGTACGCAAATTTTTTCGTTGCTGCGTTCACCTTCCGTGAATCCAAGCAAAGTCTGTTTTTACCTGGCTTCCTAACCAACACAACTGGGGAACTGTATGCGCTATTACTTTCTTCTATTACCCCAAGATCGAGCATCCTGTCAAGCTCAGCGTACATCAACTTCTGTATGACAGGTGAGATTGGGTAGTGCCTCTGTTTGATGGGTATATTTTCGTCCTCCATCTCAATGACATGTTCTTCCAGTGACGTTCTTCCCAATCCCAACACTGCATAGGAAGGAAACATGTGTTTGACCCGATCCAGTTCCTCAGTTTGTGCTGGAGAAAGTTTCATCATCGGGTCAGACTCTTGTCCTCCCGTCGGCAATGGAGTATCTAACGCTGCTATTACATTAGGAGCTACCTTGAATGTTCTCCAAAAGTCTACGCCTAAGTAAAGCTGTTGTTGTAGGCTCGGTACCACGTACAGTTCAAGTTTTTGTCTAATTCCGTTCCATGTAATTTCTGTTCTAACTCGTCCATTAATGTTTTGGTTTTTTCCGTCGGCTGTCTTTATGTTTAGTGTCATTTTTGTCATCTGTAAACCGTGTTTCGTCAAAAATTCAATTGCCCCTTTACCCAGGCAACTAACAGATGCGCCACTGTCTAATAGGCCTAGCATCTCTTCACCATCTACTACAACTTTTGCATATGGCCTATTATCGTCAGTTATAGCCAATACTGTTGACTCTATTTCGTTCTTAGTCCGTCTTTTTATTGCACATTTTTCCCTTAATTTACTAATTTTTCTAAACTTTCTTGTAGTCGGATTTGTCTCTAATGTCACTCCTTCATTGAATATTCTTTTTCTCGCTTCGTCATACTCTAGCTTCCGTTGATGAAGGGTTTTATATTGCACGTCATGTTTTGGTTTTTCGTTATGGTAAGTATTTGGATTTTCAGTCTTGTCTCTCTTTAAAATTTGTATCTTTCCAGACTCTATTTCTCCGGAGTTGAAGTTTTCGTCGGCTGAGTGACCTCCGGAACACTTCCGACCTTCGGGTTTCCCTGGCATGACCCACATTTGAAGGACATGTTCCCTTGGCCGCAGCTAAAACAAGTAAGTGCGTGGAATGTCGAAGGACATGTTGTCAGAGGACATGTTGTCGAGGTCGAGTTTTTATTTGGGTTATCCGTCCTTTTGTCTCTGTCGTTGTATTTGTAGTTTTGTGATCGATTATCTGTTTTAAAGTTTGTTTGTTGTTTGACTGCACGATTGTGTTGCATTGCTGCAATACAGGGTTCGTCGTCTGAGTCTGTAAAGTCTATCATGTTTTGTGTAATGTCACTGTTTTGTATTTCACTAATTTGTCTAGGTACTCGTACTTCTCGCGTTGCAATGTGTTTCTCTGCCCTTCTGCACTCTTCTCGTAAATCGCGTATATCCTTTATACGACAACCAAAAATCATATTTGCAACTCTAAGCTTCAAATTTTGCCTTACCATATCTACTAATTCTTCCTCTTTAGGTCGAGTTTTCATTTGAAGAGTCAGACCTCTTATTTCTTCATAGAAGTCATCGAATGACTCTGTTGGCTGTTGCCGCCTATCTAAAATTGTTCTTAATATTTCGTGATCAGTTTTATTATTACGAAAACGTCTTAAAAGTTCCGATTTCAAATCGTAAAAATTAAGGTATTCATCACCCTCATTTTCTTCTAGATATTGCCAATACCATTTTTCAGCCGGCCCTGTAACAAAGTGGTGAAAATTGGCAAAAATCTGATCATTAGAAACTTTATTCTTTTTCTGAAGAGTTTCGATTCTAAAAATGAAACTTTCTACTGACATACTTTTCAAAGTTCCATCGAACTTAATGTTCCACTTGTGGATGTCAACTCGGTGACCTTGGCTGTTACACCTGTGCACATGACATCCTCCTTTGGCTCCAATCTCTTCTATAGCTTTGGGTCTACTAATATCTAGGTCTTCTAATAATACGTCTTCCCTACGTTCTTGCCTATCATATGATGCTAGGGTTGATTTCTCAACCACTCCTATTCTCTCACTCATGTTACTCATATTAGTCGTCAGTAATTGTATCATCGTATGCATTGTCGTCAAATTTTTAGCTTGTTCTGCAAGTAGCCTCATGGTTTTTTCTTGTGTCTCATTAACGGACTTAGAAATTTCAAAATCGATGACCTTTTTCAAGCATTCATTTCTATTAGGAATCTCGTTACTCTGCCTTAAATTGGTAACATTTCCTTCCTGGCCTATTTGGTAACTCTTTCTACCTAATTGCTCAGTAGCCCTATTTACCGATTCCCTCGTTTCTATCTCATCCTCACCTATCATTTCACTTACGTTTGGGTCACTAGTGCCCACACCTGTCTTCGTCTGGCTAACACTTGGTTCTGGCAACGCTGTTGCCCCTACTTGATGATCATCTAAATCAACTCTCATGTTTTCTAGACTTCTTTCAAGGAGGTCGTCGAAAGGGTTTGGAAGGATTTCGTTTTGATCCGGCTCTATAGGTGGTGGACTAAAAGTAGAACCGGCGGCAAGTGCAAGACGGGTTACCCGACGCTTGTTACCACTACGGTTTGGCTGGGTGTTCTTTTTCACAGCACCCGTGCTTCCTTCCATTTTTTTTTTTCTTTTTGATTTCAAAATTCAAATTTCAAAAAAAAAAAAAACTTAATTTAATGAAGAAAAAAAAATAAATAAATAAATTTCAAAAATTCAAAAATTCAAAGAAAAATTAAAAAAAAAATTAAAAGGTAAATATTGTTTTAATGTTTCAATGTAATACGAACTTAATAAAAACAAAATCAATTCAATGCTATATCTGTTAAAAAACGATTTCAATTAGTGTAAAAAAATAAAAAATAAAAAAAATGAAACAATAGAGTTGATAAAATTTCAAAAATCAACTAGAATTCAAAAAGAAAAATATATTCTTGTCTTGTGTGCTTTCATATGTAAATTAGGTGTGTGAAGACCCAACTAAGTATCCTAGCGGGTTGTTGGATAGGGTGTTTTATCCTGGTACTGTAGTTTTAATGTCGTTATTGTTGTCACGTTGAGTCTATGTTTACGTTCGTTCAGATTTTCGTTAGGTCTTTTTGTAGTCAGGATTGCGACTGGAGCCTTTGTGAATTGACGAGTGCTTTGGATTATTCCTAGCATTCCACCACTTCAAACTCTCTGGTATTGAACCTAAAAGGTGGTTGGCTAGCATGTAGAAATAATCCTCCACACGAGTAGGTTTCAACACATCCCACTTACGTCACTCTCTGAGTCCAGCTGTGCTTGACTGCATGGTTGACAGTAAGTAGTCTGTATGTAAACTCTACTCCGCTCCTTGGGTATGAAGGATCTTACTCTACCTCACTAAATCTACTGGTTCTGGACCTGATAGATCGGACAGCCGAGCTTAACCTCTTCATATCCAAAAGAGCATAAACGGTTCCTAAACTTGTGCTAAAGGTTAGGGAATATTTAAATAAAAAATGATAAAATTTAGGACAGATTATTGTGAGTCCAAGGGAATGACCTTGAAAAAAAACGAAATCATCTCCTTGGAGTCCCAATGGATCTGGAAGCCGTTCATTCGTTGGGCGCCATTGTTGCGTGTCAGGATTTAAGCCACAGGGGCAACTTCGAGTGTTGGAAAAGCGCTGCGGCACGCTTGCTCTAGCTCGGCTCAGCTCGAAGGATTGGGGTGGTTCTTGCTCTTCTCCAACACCACTCCTACACAGCAAACAAAATATCTCGTGCCTAGGATTAAGGATAGGAAAAGGAGGGGAATTACTGGAATCGTAATTGGAATAAGGACAGGACAGTGAAGGAAAAATCGCACAAATTTAGTTACCTGTACCACTGCATTGATGAAAGGGTGAATCTCCACTATCAATCTAGCTGGAAATTGGAATAAGTTTAAAACTAATCCTAAACTATGCTAATCTATATTATAAATTTATTATATCAAATACTTGATATAAAACTAAAGCTAAACCTATTCTAAACTAAATCTAATATGTGAAACTTTATTCCAATTCCAGTCGAAGATTGTAGTCGAATTCACCATTGCATCAGCACAGTGGGTCGCCGAATCCACAAAGGTCTTGCCAGATGTTATCGGCAAATTTGGCCTACCCACCCTTGTATCGCTAAGATACAACCATCGGTATCTTCTTGGCCTGATTCTTAGTGAAGACACCCCCAAAAGATCGCTTTCAGTCGCTCTTTTCTTACTTTCCTAGTGTAGTCAGTATGTGTGTGTGTGTGTAGTCTGTATCTGTTAAGTCATCATATGTTAGTTAGTGGGTGGACCGTAAGTTAGTGAGTCTCTGTGTATGTGGAATGTGTCCGTAAGTAAGGCAGTTTTGTCGAGAGTAATGGGTAGGTATGTGGGTGGCGTATGTCTGCAAAGTAAGTAGTCTGTATGGTTACGTCATGTAGCTGTCTATGGTTATAGTTTATTGATGTCATGTTTTTGTCGATTCGGTATATCCATGTCAGTATATCCGTCTTTACGTAAATCTGCAGTTGTGTAAAGTTCGTTTTGTCAGTCAGTAGTGTAACATGTCGGTGATCCTGTCTATCTACAGCCCAATGGGTGAAACATCCCTTACCGCCGCCGGCTCAGCCGAGCCTTCACACACCTATAAAAAGGAACTTCAGCAACACATCTTATCTGTACTAAATCTCGTCATGTGAAATTTTAAGCAAACCAGAAAATTCATTTTTCATTTATATTAATTAATAATTCTTTATTATGTTTAATTATAACAGTTTTTAAAGAATTTGTGGATATTTCAAATGAAATTAAAAATGAAAATTTAAGATAAAAAACTAAAAATGAAAATTCAAAATGAAGATTAAAAATAAAAAATAAAAAAAATTGAAAATTAAAAGAAATGAAATTATAAGAAATGAGATTAAAAATGTAAATAGAAAAATAAAAAAATGCAAATAAAAAAAATGAAAATGAATATGTAATGTGTATATTTCAGTTTTAACAATCAACAGAAGAATTATATAAAAGTGAAATTTTTGAAAAAAAAAGGAAGGGGAAAGAGAATTAAATTTATTATTTGTATGGCTTTGTTGTAATTGCCCAGAGTGTACATTTAACCCAGCGAAACCTTATTCTTTTTTTTTTTATTATATAAATATATGTATAAATATTTTACACGAAAAAAGGTTAAAACTTCTTTTATGTTTTCAAACTTAGTTCATATGAACGTAAGGAAAATGAATAACTTACTTGGCTTCATCCATCGCAGTCCTGCCGGCAAGCTTTCTAGGAATCCGCTTCTGTTAATTATTTAAGTATCCTTTTTGTTTTATATATTAATTATGTCCATAAGTATATGTATATGTATGCATATATTTCTATAGGTTTAAGGTTAAGCAATACGATAAACGCGGCAATTTAATTATCTTTCACCACTTTTACACATTTCAATTACAAACTAAAATTATTAAAATCCACAATTATAAAAAAAAAGAACAAATAACAAAGAATTCAAAAAAAAATTTTAAAGTATATCTTGTTTATGACGATGGAGAAAAAAAAAAAACTGCCGCCAAGTACAAGGCACTGTTAGGTTGTCTGTGGAACACCCAGCCAAATTCTAGTTTTGTGTCCTTCAGATGTCCTCTGTGGAACTAAAGGACTTTTCGTCCTCGCACTGCCGTCGATTCTTTGATCTGGAGTTTTTTTTTTTTTTTTTTTTGTTCAATAACCCGTCTAATTTAGCAAAAAAACTGTCGCTTTATACATATAATTCGGATTAAGCGATCAAGACTTCAGTGTAAATATATATTTTTTTGTATGTCTTAGATTTCCTTGTATTTTAATTTCAAGTTTCTTATATTTTTAAATATAATTTCACAATTTTTCACAATTTTGGAAATTACCAAAAAAAAAAACTATTCGTTGGATTTTTTTTTTTTTTTTTTTGGTTTGAAAAATTTTTGTCTCTGATTTTTTTCCTTTCTCGCGGAAAAATTCTTTTTTTCTAGACGACTGTCACCATCTGTATCCCGCTTGTAAGTGTCCTGTTTTTTTCTTCTTCTCTGCAGTCGTAATTGCATTTCAATTGCATTCGAAAGTTCGCAGTTCATTGACCTATCATATAATTTCTTTACCTCTTTCGTTGCAGTGTGCAGACTGGAAGTTTTGAGAACCCACATATACAATTATGAAATTTTCTTTCGTCTGTTTCCTACGTCAGTCTTTCTCTATCTAGTATGTATGGGTGTGGAATCTAAGACTACTCCTAATGTTGCAGAAACACTTAAAGCTCAATCCTTAAACCTAACTTATTGACTATAAATCTTAATAAATATTATCACAGTAACTTAAAACTTAATTAATAATCGCTACTTAATCTTATATTGCACTATTAAGACATAAAGATAAAAATAATTTAATAATTTAAACGTAACGGACACTTATTTTGATCAATTTCGGAGTGACTCCATCTTTATTCCGAAATCTCTTTTTTTCCGTTCCTACTTTTTCTAATTCTTTTCTTTCTCCCTTTTTACTTTCTTGTGCGTCTGCAAACTGTCAAATTTTTGACATAAATTTTATTTCGCGTGTAGTTTTTTGTAAAAACAATGTTTATTACTTCAAAGTTTTATTAATTACACTTAAAAGACAAAAATTCTCGCCAAAAAGGAATTTTGCGAATATTTAGCTGATTGTGCTTCATCAGCTAAATAAATCATGTCGCGGGATAAAAGGGAGTTCCTCAACTCCAGGCTGTAAAAAAAATTTACTACCCGGTAAGTAACATGTTAACCTATGTACATATGTATGTTGGATTGAAAAGTCTTATTTTATCATTATTTCTTTTTGTTTTCTTTCCAGGAACACCTTATCAGATACTTCCTCTAGGATTAAAATCTCTTTGACATGGCATATTCTAAAGATAAGTGATTTTTGGTCGCCAGAGATTGCCTCCAAAACTACTTCTTTGAAGTCAACTTTTGGAACAGACTCTGGTGACAATCTCCCGCCAAAAATCAATTTTTAATCATTTTCTTTTTCTTTTCAGGTGACGGTTTCTTTTTCCTTTTTTACGTGGTTTGTATCTTTAAGATAAAACGGAATTTTTAGATCGGAATCGATTGGGGTTTGTTTGTTTTTTTTTTTTTGTTTGTTTTCTTTGTCATATTAAAGATCGGTGACGTCACAACCTGAAATAAGAGAACGGTAATAATTTTTCTTTGCGAAAACGCACTGGGGACACGTCAGGGCCAGGGGACACCTTGAAGAATTTTTTGAGCAAGATAAAATAAGGTCAACCTAATAATATTGTTAGGCCAGGTAGATATCAACAAGATTTAATTTTATAAAAAAAAATCAGATTAAATAATTGAACGGATTTTAAAATATTTCTTGGGCCACCGAAAATTCTATCGTTTGTAGAATCACCCATATATAGGTACATATATTTTTTTGTTTAAATTCAATAAATTCAAATGTGGAGATGTATCCACATCCATCGTGGTGGGGAATAATGATGGAATTGCTTCCGGACTTAAAAAAACTTTTCTTCCAAGTGCTCTCATGTATTTTGTTTCGAAGAGCAAACTGCAAATCATAAAGCTTTTGGAAATATTGTTAATATCAATATCCTGCTCATGAATAATTAGGATAGCTTGAATTCAATTGACGTCAAATTTTCCTCCACGAAACAACCTAAAATAAATTGTTCGATGGTGAAAAAGAAATTTTACAAAAAACTAGAAAAGAAATTGTATTCATTTTGTGACATCCACTACAGCTCGATGAGGGTGTTTTCTCAGTTAAAAAGTATATTCTCTCAAAATCACAAGATTTTAAATTTTTTTTTTTGCTAAATTCGTTGCTCTTATTAATTCCTAATCGAAAACTGAAAACTTAATGATTTTATATATTCCAGTTTTTGAGAAAATTGAAAATAACTAAAACAGCATTACGGCGTATAAACTAAACAGTTAAGAACAGCAAGCCCCTCATACATACCTCATTTAACAAAGTATAGGCTTTAAAAAATGGTATTACACTTAATTGAAAGTATTACCGATATTTTTTAATAATTTTTGTCCACTTTTAGAATTTTGTAATTAAATTTCCCCCCACGACCAAACGGGGCAAGATAGTGAGACTTTTTTATGGAACTTCCTTATATAGGTACTTCTATTACTTATGGTACTTGTGGAATGTAACACCTGTAGTCGAAATGTTGGAATTGCAACCGATAACACCGCACTTTACCATTTTTAATTTTTTTCTAACAGTTGAATTGATGCAAAAATGAATAATTGCAAAAATGAAAAAAAAAAATAATTAATTTCGAATTGTCAACTGTGGAAATTAGTTTGAGTGACATAATTTTCATACTGCACTCATTTGCATGAACGTTATTTTAGTTGAGTGGTTTTTTGGGTAAACATTGAAAGCTTGTTGATAATATTTTTTTGTTTCTATGACTTGAGGACAGCTGCCTATGTTAACTTGATCGAAAAGATCTTCGAAACTTACCGCGATGCTAGTTTAACTTCCTAAGCAAAAAAGAAAAAACATCAGCCTATGAATAGTTAAAAAGAAAAGCGCTAACAATAGGAATGAAGACGACGATGCGACGTTAAGTGGGAGGAAGGATATAATTATAATCGGCTGGACGGTGTTCACATTGGACTCACTCAACCGATTTATTTTGACGTAAGGCGGCCCTGTCGTGTTTAGACACAAAAGTGGTGTGAACACTCCAGACTCACTTTGACGTCTTGTAGTTGCCATAATTGTTGGCCATTTGCTATGTCACTACAAATATACAGTGAATTACAAAAGTAAGTAAGCACCT
This sequence comes from Chrysotoxum bicinctum, assembly GCA_911387755.1. NCBI lineage: Eukaryota > Metazoa > Arthropoda > Insecta > Diptera > Syrphidae > Chrysotoxum > Chrysotoxum bicinctum. Next base: position 127,108,024 of record OU426989.1, on the reverse strand, counting down.
CTTAGTTTAAAGATCATTTCCTTCAAACAATCGATAGTAATGTTAAAAAAAAACTTAATATTTTTGTCTATAATTGATATGTATTTCAAACTAAAAAGTAACATTTCAAATAAAAATTTAAAGAAAACTTAAGGAATATTCGACTTAAACTAAAAATAATAACAAATTTATAATATTTTTTCTGGTGGAATTTAATTTTTCTGAACAGCTAATTGCCAAAACTCAAAATATATTACATTTTCTGAGTAAATTTAGCAACAAAATGTTGTAATTATTTTTGTAAAAATTAGTCCAAGCAAGTATTCGTCTAATTGCATTCAAATTTTACTCAAAATCGAGTTGTAATATGGTCAAATTTGGAAGGCAAAATTTTTTCTGATGGACTTTTCTGATGAGCTATAATTGGCCCCTTAAAAAGAAAGCTTAAAAGTGGAACCATCGTGAAGTTGGCTACTAGCAGTCCATATCTAGTAAGTCAATGCTGCCCAGGACTCGAAGCTATTTTCTTCAAACTCGGTACTTAAAGGTCTTCGGTATTTGAAGTTTTTTTTAGCTCTAAAACTAACGGTACCCCCATACATCCGTAATGCATTCTCTTATTTATGTCAAAAACGTCTCTAACGAATTTGAAAAAAAAAAAAATAGGACTACATTTTAGTCAAACAAAGTTTTGGAGTAAAATGTTCTATATAAGTTCTTATAAAACATTTTCCTACCCCTTACAGACTTATAGTTCTAATGACCTATAGTCAAATAATAAAGTACCAAAAAGTAAAATCTATTACATTAAGCCATTAAAACATAAAAAAAAAGTCTGTCTGCCGATCGAATTTAATAAACTATCTGAAGCTAAAAAAAATCGAGAAATTAACTGGTATTCGTGGTCATTATCTTAAGTACAATACTAGAAATTAAATCGATACTCCTCAGATAATCTATTGAGGATGAAATTTCATTAACCGAAAATAAAAACTATGACACAGATGAAGAAGGATGCACGAGCGTATTTACCTATTTAATTTAAAAAAAAATTAATTACATTTGTTTTTAATATAATAAAAAAATCTACGATATTCGCGGTCTTGGAAGTATGACGTTGAAAGAGTTCCAATCATTTTAAAAAGACTGTAAACTAAAAGACATTTTTGTTTTGGTAATCGCAATATTTTAACGTGATGTCAAAGTGAAAGTGACAGTTCAATTCTCAAATGTCCTTATATTGGCTACGGCACTATTCAAGCTACAAACGCGTTAAGCTTATAATGTATCTATTTAATTTTATTTTGTAAATAACATTTTCGCGTTGAAGCATTATAAAGACTGTATAGCTTTTTGTACTCATGAGTTTATAAATAAGGCAGTCATTGACTTATTAAATTATGCACTGCTAGTCGTATCTAATTTGTATACAAAGCCTCCAATGAATACGGTTCGAATCCTCACTACCAAAATAAGTGCTTTTGATGCAAAGTTATAAAAACAAATAACTTCCAGAGGCCATCTATTGACTGTTATAAGGACTGGCAAGAGTACGATAACTTAGGCGCCAAGAAATTATAACGGTTTTTTGTAGAACAGTTCAATACAAGCATTTTTTACTATGGGAGGGGGGGGTCTATCTCCCCCCGTTTGGGCGGGAGGGGCAATTTTATAAAAAAGGTACTAAAATGGAAACAAAAATATTAAAAAATAACGGTAATACTTACAATTAAGTATTATACCTTTTTCTAAAGCCAATACTCTGATCTATTAGATAATTTTTAAATCAAGTAGAATCTATGGACCGTTTTTGAAAAAACGAGTTTTAAACTCAAATTTTGGTGAAAAAAAACATAAAAAAAAAGTTTAAAGTTTAATTTTTCCAAACTGCAAAGTTTTATATTATTATTTTTCCTAAAATTCGTTGCTCTAATTTATTCTTATTCAAAAACTGAAAACTAGATGATTTTATGTCGTCTAGTTTTTGAGAAAATTGAAAATAACTAAAACTACTTTTTTATGGGATATTTGCTTTTTTTGCTTGCTTACGCATTACGGCGTATAAACAGTGAGATATGTATGGGGGGGCATGCTGCCCCCCTGCAACCCCCCTGCTTGGACACACTATAGGATTTGGGGTAGGTGCGAGGTTGGGTGTATGCAAGGTTTCCTTTGCATTTACAGAATCTGGATTTAAAGAAACTTTGAGTTTACCCTATGGTCTATATCCAATGTCTACTAAATATATGTATGTACGTATGTATGTACGCCCAAAGTTGCACATTTAAAATGTTCAGTCATGAAAATTTAATACATTACGAAAAATACACATTACCTTGGTACTACTGTACGAATGCAGCAAATTTATATAATTCCTTAATTATTATGTATGTTTATTGTTTGTGTCTAACATTTTTAATGGTAATGTGGTACAGGTTATTGTTTACCAAGGTCATTCGTTATTCAACCTTTGTAAGAGTGAAGTATTTTTTTCTTTGAATAAAGAATGGCGACTAAGCATCCACTACTTCATCCTAAATTAAATAACTTTTCAATATTTCAAAAAAAATATTTCAAAAGCACCGCGTTCTTAGAAGAAATTGGTCTAATTCCAACTAAAGCGTCAACTCCCCTCAACTCCAACTCAAAAAGGTGACAAAAATTGTAAGAATACAATATTATTATTATTATTTATTAATCAACCAGAGTATATTATACTCTTACAGACTAAGATACATACATAAGTAAATATATAGTTACAAATTTGTAGGTGGGTATATAAAATTCAAATTACATTTAAATGATTTACATAGTTAATCTTTTATTTTAATAAATAACGTTACTTAAATTTTGCTTAAAACTAATGATTTAAAAGTTTCTCTGGTGCAATCCATATAAAAGTTAATCTCAGAGCAATAAACCCATCTATCGGTACATTTTTCCATGGGCCTCAATATTGGCTAGAGATTCGGGAGGTGCTTGCTATAATTTTTTTTTTTGTGATCAAAATGCCTGTAAACACGGTTTTAATACATTGAACATTGAAAAATTGTCTTGACTATTTTTAAGTAACACCTGACTTACTCACAAACTGACTGACTGAGACGCGAAATGCCATGCAATTCTACCTCCTCGTGGTGCATTCTTAGTAACCCTTAATGATTTGCTGTACTGTACTTACAAATGAACCACATTAACATTAATCCTCAAAATGAAATCACCGTAGTTAAATACCAAAAATCAAAAATTTCATAAAAAGTAGTTTTAGTAATTTTCGATTTTCTCAAAAACTAGAAGGGACAAAACCATTCGGTTTTCTGTGTTCGATTTAGAATTAATAGTAGCATTGACCACAAAAATCCAATTAAGCACTTCATTTTACAATTTTGAAAAAAATTGGTCTAAACTTTTTTTTTTCATTTTTTTTTAACAAAATTTTGAGTTTGCATGCAAATTTTTCAAAAACTATTGACATAAATAATTTAATTTAAATTTACGATTATAGAATAGACTTCTGGCTTTCAAAACCGGTATAGTATTTTATTGTAAGTGTTGCCGTTGTTTTTTAATATTTTTTTTTTCAATTTAAGTCATTTTTTCTAAAATCGCCCCTACCTCCTAAACGGGGCGAGATAGACCCCCCCCTCCCATAGTAAAAAACGCTTGTATTTGACCCTTCTACAAAAATCCGTTATCAATTTTTGGCGCCTAAGTTATCGTACTCTCCCCTAAGGACTATATAGCTTTTTGTACTTGCATTGACTTATTAAATTATATACTGTTATTCGTATGTAATGGTTCAAATCCCCTTAACCTACATTAGTGCTTTTGGTGCAGTTATAAAAGCAAATAACTCTTCCAGAGGTCATCTCTTGACAGTTGGCCCTAACTAAGATTTTTTGCAATAGAAACTATGGGCAGCATTGACTTACTAGATATGGACTGCTAGTAGCCAACTTCACGGTGGTTCCACTTTTAAGCTTTCTTTTTAAGGGGCTAGTTATAGCTCATCAGAAAAGTCCATCAGAAAAAATTTTGCCTTCCAAATTTGACCATATTACAACTCGATTTTGAGTAAAATTTGAATGCAATTAGACGAATACTTGCTTGGACTAATTTTTACAAAAAGAATTACAACATTTTGTTGCTAAATTTACTCAGAAAATGTAATATATTTTGAGTTTTGGCAATTAGCTGTTCAGAAAAATTAAATTCCACCAGAAAAAATATTATAAATTTGTTATTATTTTTAGTTTAAGTCGAATATTCCTTAAGTTTTCTTTAAATTTTTATTTGAAATGTTACTTTTTAGTTTGAAATACATATCAATTATAGACAAAAATATTAAGTTTTTTTTTAACATTACTATCGATTGTTTGAAGGAAATGATCTTTAAACTAAGAGGTGCTTACTTACTTTTGTAATTCACTGTATATTTGTAGTGACATAGCAAATGGCCAACAATTATGGCAACTACAAGACGTCAAAGTGAGTCTGGAGTGTTCACACTACTTTACTGCTTTTACACGAAAACGATTTTTAATCTTAGTTTCTCTTTTGGAGTCATCTTCCGCTTTGTGTAACTCCGCCACCACACACTTCTCTCTCCTACGGGCTTAAAAATCGCAAGGTAATATTGCTTCGTTTAAAAGCAGCATTTTGTGTCTAAACACGACAAGGTCGCCTTACGTCAAAATAAATCGGTTGAGTGAGTCCAATGCAAACACCGTCCAGCTGATTATAATTATATCCTTCCTCCGACTTAACGTCGCATCGTCGGCGTCGTCTTCATTCCTATTGTTAGCGCTTTTCTTTTTAAACTATTCATAGGCTGTTGGTTTTTCTATTTTGCTTAGGAACTTAAATTAGCATCGCGATAAATTTCGATGATCTTTTCGATCAAGTTAACATAGGCAGCTGTCCTCAAGTCATAGAAACAAAAAATATTATCAACATGCTTTCAATGTGAACCCAAAAAACAACTCAACTAAAATAACATTCATGCAAATGAGTGCAGTATGAAAATTATGTCACTCCGGAAATAAAACTAATTTCCACAGTTGACAATTCGAAATTAATTGTCATATTTTTTTTTTCATTTTTGCATTCATTCATTTTTGCATCAATTCAACTGTAAAAAAAAAATTAAAAATGGTAAAGTGCGGTGTTATCGGTTGCAATTCCAACATTTCGACTACAGGTGTTACATTCCACAAGTAAGTAATAGAAATATATAAGGAAGTTCCATAAAAAAGTCTCACTATCTTGCCCCGTTTGGGCGTGGGGGGAAATTTAATGATAAAATTCTAAAAGTGGACAAAAATTATTAAAAAATATCGGTAATACTTTCAATTAAGTGTAACACCATTTTTTAAAGCCTATACTTTGTTAAATGAGGTATGTATGAGGGGCTTGCTATTCTTAACGGACCCACGCTTTATTTGCCTTCGCTATAATGTAATGTCAACTTTGATCAAAATCTCGAGATTGATATTTTTCCAAATGCAGAACTTGCCCTATAGTACCTACATACAGTGCGGTTCACATGATTAGACGCACCTTTGTTCTCTCAATAAATTGCAGTTTTCTTTTTGTTTTTCTTCATGAACTACGAAAGAATTGCATTCATTTGAAAGGTTATTAAATTCTCTGGGAAAAAAACCTAAATTCAAGATTAGTGAGAGACACTTAACGGTTGTTTTAATCTCTTTCTTCGCAGTAGTGCAAAAAAAGCTCAAATAAATCGGTTCACTTGATTAGACGCACGAATTAATTCAGTTAGTTTCTTAATGCTGGGTAATACAAATTAAATTTGGTTAATGAGTGTACGTTATTAAAGCTTTGCCGAGTGTTTAAAGTGAAAATTGGTAAAAAGAAAATGTAAACGGCGGCGGAAATAGCAAAAATTGAGGCTTACCACTCAGAAGGGTATTCTATGCCGAAAATTGCAAAGAAAATAGGACGAAATGATAAAGCTATTCGAAATGTTTTATCAAATCCTGCCATCTAGGGAAAAAACAACAAAGGAAGGACAAAAACACCCTTTACACCACACGAGAAGCGAAAAATTATAAAAATTGCCTCAAATTTAACTAACTCCACGATGAAAATCAAACAATTAGCGGGGGTAAGTGCAAGCAGATCAACTGTTCTTCGAGCTTTTTTAGGTATTCAACACTTGAAATTCAAAAAGTTAAAAAAAAAAAAAACTTAACGCTGCAAAAAAAGAACAGCGGTTGGAGTTCGCGCGTCTTCACATAACATGGTATGCGCAGGTTGGAAGTGTTTAAAATTGAAGAAATGTGGTGTTTTCTGATGAGAAAAAGTTCAACCTCCATGGTCCTGATGGGTATAAGTTTTATTTCTATGACATCCGAATGCTTTTTGAACCGAAATCATTCCAAGAAAGGAGAAGTATGGGTTTGGGGTTCCATTTCGTACTACCGCGCCTTTGAGTTGGTTTTGTATCTCACAAAATGACAGAAATTTCTTATAAAGCTCTTATGCAAACAGCTTTTCCAGCCATAAAAGAGCTTTTTGGACCTTTCCAGTAGATCTGACAACTAGATAATGCTCCGATCCACCACGCGCACGTTGTAAAAGCATTTATCCCCAGTGAAAATGTGGAATTTTTGCAATGGCCACCATACTCACTTGATCTAAACATCATTGAAAACCTTTCTGGATGGCTGACTTATCAAATTTATGAAAAAGGTAAGCAGTATGAAAGCTGTGAGGAGATTATTGCCGCAATTAAAGAAGCCTTGTCTAAGATTTCATTAGATTATTTAGAAAATTGTATGAATCTCTTAGAAGTAGAATTTTTTATGTAATTTTAAATCGTAGAGGTTGTGCAAAGTATTGAGACTGTGAAAAATAACTTCAATAACAATAAAAAATTAAATAGAAAATGTTAAAAATTGATCAACCTCTTTTTTTTAACTTTTAACAGGTGCGTCTAATCTAGTGAACCGATTTATTTGAGCTTTTTTTGCACTACTGCGAAGAAAGAGATCAAAACAACCGTTAAGTGTCTCTCACTAATCTTGAATTTAGATTTTTCTTCCAGAGAATTTAATAACCTTTCAAATAAATGCAATTCTTTCGTAGTTCATGAAGAAAAACAAAAAGAAAACTGCAATTTATTGAGAGAACAAAGGTGCGTCTAATCATGTGAACTGCACTGTATGTATGTATATCACAAGTAAAAAAAACATCGCCGTGGAAAATTTTGCAAATGATGACAATACATCCTAAAGAATCAAGATGCATTTTCACTAGTGACAAAATGTCATTATTTCTGTCATTTCATACCTATGTAGCGTCATTAAATACGATTATGGTTTAAATATGAAGTAAAAGTAGTATTTTTGAGAAGTAAGGGCTTTATGATAAGAGAAAATTCTTTCTGGCAAACTCTTAACATTTGTTCTCTTTAAAAATGTCCTTACCTTTCTCATTTATTATGTTCGAAAAGTCCTAAGAGATTTAAGTCAATGGTCTTCGTATTCGCCATTTTTAGGAAGAGAAAAAGAAGTCTGATATTATTTACGTTTAAAGGATATTTTAGCTATGTTAGCTTCTCGTCTCGTGTAATTATTCTCTTAATTTTTTTGTTGAAAACAACAAAACAGGGGGATGAAAAACATTAGCAACAAACGAAACGCACCAAGCCCATCATATTATATTTCAAATATATGTATATGAAACGTATGTATGGATATAATAATAGTTGGGATGTATACGAGTAGTTGGATATGCAATATCCTTCTAGTGTCAATGTCCGTATGAATAGAGTTTGAATTATGCCAACTAATTAATGCCTTTATTTTATCTCAATTGACTTAATTTATCCCCTTTTAAGATCCCAATATTAATCAAACTTAATAATAATTAAAATATGAATACAATCTATAAGGAAAACAATGTTTTAATTAATATTTTTATAGATGGCATGAAAACGTGAAATCCAATTTTGTAATATGTAATATAAATTAAATGAAAATATTTACTTACGAAAATGTGAACCTGAAAATTGTTTTAAATTAATTGACCAGAATACAGGGAGAGCATTTAACCACAAAAAAAGGAACTTATTTAGGTAGAAATGGAAACAATTTTCTTGTTTCCCATTTTTACTTTTTCTAAATTTGACTAAATATAAGTACATATTTACCTTAACAAACTGATTTAAATTTAATCTCCAAGGTGAAAGTATTTAATTGAATGACTTACAACAAGCTAAATTTCTTAAAATTATCCATTTAGAACTATTGGATTTATTAAAGGATGGAATTTATGGTTAAATATCTAATACAAAAAGCCTAAGCAAATTAAAGTGTTGTTCAAAAATTTGTAGTAGGGGAGCCCAAAAGAAAATATTTGGACTTACTCTACTCCGTAAGATTAACATAAGGGGGAAACCTTGCACCCTGTTAAGGCTGCCGATCAGAATAATAGAAAAAAAAACATCGATGGCATGGAAACATTCGAACTCGAAAAGTGTGCATTTCCATAATCTGACAACTTGAGCGTGGTGTCACAAAATAGGTCACAAAAATAAAAAAAACACCCCACAACATTCTCTAAGAAAATAATTCAAGAACAACGGGAAAAATATTATCTTCCATTTTCCACAAGCCGAAGTAATATAAATTGAGTTTATCGCGTGCACATGCACTGAACCCCGCCACACTCAACCTCTCACACTTTCGATATCTCTCACTCTCGCACTGTGTCCAGTCTTCACCAGTGATTATGAATGATAATCTTTGGTATCCATCACCACACCGGGGTTGCAAAAGCTTAAGTCACTTTTTAGCTTAAGCTTGGATTTAATTCTTATGAATTAAGAAAAATGTAATTCAGCAGCTAGTTACTGACTTATGAATTAAAAAAATTTAATTCATAAGTCAGTTGGTGACTTGTGAATTAAAAAAAATTTAAATCATAAGCTTCTTAGTGACTTATGAATTAAAAAAAAAAATAATTCAGAACCTCACAAGTGACTTATGAATAAAAAAAATTTAAGCCATGAGCAAGTAAGTGACTTAAGAATAAAAAAAAAATTTAATTCAAAACTTTCTCATTAAAAAATTATCAATTGGAAAATTTATAAGCTAGCATGATAATCTTATGACACACAAAAGCTTAAAATCTACTTTCGTTAATAATTAAATAATTATGTAGTCAAAACAAGCGCAAACATTTCCAATCTACCAACTAGCTTATGAATTAAATTTTTTTTAATTCATATGTCACTTAGTAGCTTGTGAATTAATTTTTAATTCATAAGTCACTTATATGTAGGTAGTGAATTATTTTTTTTTTTAATTCATAAGTCATTTAGTAGCTTATGAATTATTTTTTTTTTAAATCGTAAGTCACTAACTAACTTATGAATTAAATTCTTTTAATTCACAAATCATCAACAGACTTATGATTTATGGTTTTTTTAATTCGAAAATTCGCAACACTGCTCCACACTATAGTCCAATTCCCAGTTCAACATTAAGATTATTCATGTAAACGCGGAAAACGCGGATAACCCTCAGAAACGAGATAATTGTATCTCCACAGAAACGAGATGTCAAAATTTGTATGGGAAATACTTTCCGCAAAGCTGATAAAATTATGTCACGAATTTGATGCGGACAGAGAAGAAATAAACCTACTTGCTTTATCACTTTTTAAGTTAAAATATTGAATGATGTGTATTTTCGATAACAATGTTACAAATTGACTATCGTTTAACGAACAGCTGATTGTATCACACATTTACGCAAGTATTTCTTGTTCATGCAAATATGTGGCGGAAAGTTATATCTTTCTGCAAAGCGGGAAATTATCTCGTTACATGGAATACCCTTAATGTACATATGTATATTTTCCGTCTGTAGGACGCCGAGAACATAAAAAATGCAAAAGAAAAGAAGTATTCGTTTCAACGCTTTATTACAAACTAAACTTATTTCTTAACTTAACAACTATTGATGCTTGATACCATGGGACAGTAAGCAGTATGTACTATTTTACATATATAACATTAAAGGGCATACTGTTCTATGATTCGATCTCATGTTTCAGTTATGAGTTGTATTACATACATAAAATAATTACATTACAAAACTAAGTAAATGAATTTGCAATTACACTCAATTGCGTACAGGGTGTTTCATATTAAAATATTACCAAATTATAGTTATGTGTTTCGTTTATTAAATAAGATCTGCTATAGCTCGACCATCCTGACAATAAATCGCCCTCGATTTACAGATAAATACAAGAGAATTGACAAAAAGAACATTAAAAACATAAGGTTTGATTCGAATTTAAAACATAACACACATTTTCATTTGAAATTAAATCATTAACGAAAGTTAAAATTAAATACATTTTTTTTTTTTTAGACAACGCTTTTATAATACACTAATACACTAAGAAGAAACGTTGATACGCGTAATGATATTCACATAATTATTCTGGCATAGAATAAATTTTCATATTTTCTGGAGAAGCTACTCCTTCGTATGGGATCCGCGAAATTTGAAAATTTTCTAGATCTTTTATTAAAAATCTCTCATTAGGAAGCAATTTAACTATTTCGTACGGTCCTTTATACTTAGCAATCAATTTTTTGTTAGTGCCAGGCGTATTATCAGTATTTTTTATCATTACTAGATCACCCAATTGATACGGATATGGTTTCTTGTGCCTCTTATCAAAATATATCTTGTTCTTCGTCTGACTACGAACAATGCTTTCACCTGCTTTCTGCCTTAAGGATACCAAGTTTTCTGATTTTTCTTTAATGATATTTTCAGTAAGATACTCGCGAATTCTGTCATTTACTTCACCTTTCTGAGCAACCCCAAACAATAACATACTAGGAGAGAAACCTGTGCTTTTGTTGTTGGTATTATTTAAAGCAAACTCTACTTTATTCAAATGTTTTGTCCACTCAGCAGGATCTATTTCGCTTTCCTTAGCAAGCATAGATGTTAACGTCCTATTAATCCTTTCAACCTGCCCATTAGATTGTGGTGAACTTGTTGCTATTTTTATATGCTGTATGTTATTGTTAATGCAAAATTTTGCAAAATCGTCCGAAGTGAAACAACTTCCTCTGTCCGAAACTATTCGTGCTGGTCGGCTGTATGACAAAAAATAGGATTCTAAGCACTTAATAACCTCTTTAGTGTTTGTTGTTTTGACTGCAAAGAGCTTTGTAAATTTTGAAAAACCGTCAATAACCAAAAATACATGTTTTTTTAAATTATGAACACAAGAAGGCAGAGGACCATAGTGGTCAATATGAATTGTTTCGAATGGCTTGACGCCTTTAGGGATGTTGTGTAAGACACCTTCTTTCTTACCGCTTTGAGGTGAGAAATGAATACATTTTAGGCAACTCTGAATATAATTTTTTATTTTGGCTTTCATAAAGGGAAACCAATAAGTTTTTCTTATAAAGTCATAGCATTTTTCCGCACCTGCATGGCAAAGACCATCGTGATGCGTCTGAATTACATTTTTTTCCATTTGAGATGGAATGTAAAAGAAAACTTGACCATTTATTTTTCGATACACTAGGCCATTAATAAGTTCATACAACTGACTTTCCCTTTTTTCAAGCATTTGAACCAATTCCCTCACTATTTTGTCTTTTTGTTGAGATGCAGCTAATGCATGTTCAAAAGATTCAGATTCAACTGCTAAAATATTATGGCACCTACTGAGTGCGTCAACGTGGCCCATTCGATTACCATCTCTATGCTCTATTGTATAGTTGTAATCCTGTAGCTCTAAGGCCCAGCGAGAGATTCTTGGGTTAAGAAGTTTTTTGTTGAGAGTAAGGGTCAAAGACTTGCAGTCAGTAAGTATTTTAAAATTAATGCCAGCTAAATAGACTCTGAATCTTCTGAGAGCGTATACTATTGCCAACGTTTCAAGCTCGTACGAATGGTATTTTGACTCTTGACCCGTTGCACGCTTTGAAAAAAAGAACACTGGATGAAAATGCTTATCGTCTTGCTGCTGAAGCAAAACAGCCCCAAAACCAAAACTACTTGCATCGCAGTGTAACTCAGTAATTGCGGTTGGATTGTAAATACTTAACACTGGAGCATCTAAAAGTTTTTGCTTTAAAGACTCAAACACCGTCATTTCTCTTTCACTAAAAACGAATTTAGAATCTTTTTTCAAAAGGTCATATAATGGCTTTGCGACAATTGAAAAATCTTTTATAAATTTTCTGAAATATGAGCATAAGCCCAGGAATGAATGCAAACATTTTATATTTTTAGGTACAGGAAAATTTTGTACAGCCTTCACACCATCTAAATTCGGACGTATTCCGCTTGAAGAAATTTCGTATCCTAAATAAGTAATTTGCTCATACAAGAATAAACATTTATCAAAACGCAACTGCAAATGATTTTCCTTAATTATATCAAAAACCTCTTCTAAAATATTAAAATGCTCTTCTATTGTTTCAGTCGCAATAAGCAAGTCGTCAATATAAATTCTTAATTTTTCAGACCGTAATAAGCTTTTAAATTTTGATTCAATGAATCGTTGAAAAACAGCAGGGCCATTTTTGAGCCCACATGGCATAAAAAGATACTCGAATTGCCCTGATGGTGTCACAAAAGAAGTAAGCTTCGTTGAATCATCAGCCATTTTGACATGTTGAAAACCGTTTTTCAAATCTAACAAGGTAAAGTATCTTTTATTACGTAGCCCGTCAAGTATGTCTTCAATTAAGGGTAGTGGAAAGTTATCCTTAACTGTTATATTATTTAACTGCCGATAATCAACGCACAGTCGCAGTTCCCCTGTTTTCTTTTTTGCAAGAACTATAGGTGATGCAAATGGCGAATTACTCTCACGAATAATTTTTTTATTTAAAAGATCATCTAAAATTTTATTCAGCTCAGCTTTATGAGAAAATGGCAACCTCCTAGGCGTGCAACTAAAAACACTGTTCGCATCTTTAAGAACTATCTTCATTTCAATTTCATTAGTAGAACCGTTGTTTAGATAACCATTATCTGAAATACTTCTGGCAACTAGCTTTTGAATTTCGATTTTATCTTTAAGAGATAAATTTTCATTTATATTTAAATTGAATTTATTATCGCGATCATCAAACGTATCAATTTTCATAACTTCACTTATTTCATCTTCTAAAATATTTGTACTTAAATGTTTATCTTGTTCAAATTTTTCTTCTTGATTATTTTTTTCGAAACTTAATTTAACATTTGTTTTTCTTAAAAAATCGCGTCCTAAAATAATAGCATCTCTCATGGTATCATTCTTAACAATATATAAACATTGACTTACAAAATCCTTATTAAATTTAATTTTACAAAACACCTTACCAAAAATTATCAATTTGCTGTTGTTTATACCCACAAAGTCTCCTGAATGTGTTTCTACAGATGTTGTCACGTATGTTGGAATAAACCTCTGTTGCACAAAGCTGATAGGGCTGCCCGTATCAATCATCGTTACAGCACTGATCGTTGTACTGACTGCTCCATACTCGCTGGTTTGGAGATGATAATCCAAAACACCATGAAAATCTCGAAAAATCGAAGAGAGACTCTCTTTGGCATCATCAGCGTCTTGAGGAATACAAACAGCAGATGCTTGTGGGCAATCTTTTACCATATGCTCCCGCTGCCCACATCGAAAACAAGAACCTCGCTCACGTGCTGGCTTTGGACACCTAGATGACACGTGACCAGCTTCGTTACAGTTGTAACACTTGACGTTGACCTTGTTACTTGGATGTACTGTTATTTTTGATTGTGGTACAGTCTTATGAAGAACCGTGGACGACGACGAACATTCCAGTTTCATTTTCTCGTACTTTCTTAAAACATTTTTTAGCTCAGGTATAGTATTGGCTGTGAAAAGAATTTGTTTATTAAAAGACGAGTCGGGTATACCTCTAATGATGTATGATATGACATCATTCTCTTCAATATCAGATGAACTTGCAATTTCTAGCATAGTGAGGACGTATTGTTGTAGATTTTCTTCTTTACGCTTCCTTCTGTTTCTTAATGCGTTGTGTACATCGGAGGCTGATGAATGATGATGAAACTCGTTCATCAACGCTGTTTTTAATTCTCTCCAGGAACCGCATGAATGTGATCTTAGAAAAAGCTTAGCAGTTCCTTTCAACAACCGTTGCGCAAAAATGAAGCACTTTGACTCGTCAAGATTATAAATTTCCTTGGAGTGCTCAAAATTTTGAATCCATTTGGAGATAGGAAAATTATCATCGCCAGAGAATGTTTGCAAAGAATCTTCTATGTCCCTGAATGAGCAAGAATTAGAATATGACTCACTTGGATTATTGAGTTCCGCCAATCGTTTTTGCAGTGCTAGAATCTCTTCTTTTCTCGCAATTTTCCTCCGCAAATCCTCCAATTGTTGTTGGTCCACATCATTTTCAGGAACATTAACTTCGCTTTCTTCAGTGCTGCTGTCATCATTGCTTGCAGGGAAAAACTCGTTTATTTGTTCATCATTAAATTGTCGAACTGCGTCTTCAACGCGGACTTTCAACGCAGCTTTCAATCCATTTGAAGGAAAACCCATTACAGTCAATTTATCTTTTAGCTCCTGAACCGAAGCCAATTGTAAAAATTTAGAAACTCGTGAATCCATTTTTTAAACGTAGGTAATCTTATTTGAGACTTTACTCTCGTTACAGAAAAATTAAACATAAAACATAAAACTTTGAATTTGTAATCATAAAATAGTTGTACAGTCGAATGTACACTAATTAAATTTATCCCACTTCTGAAGCTGTAGGACGCCGAGAACATAAAAAATGCAAAAGAAAAGAAGTATTCGTTTCAACGCTTTATTACAAACTAAACTTATTTCTTAACTTAACAACTATTGATGCTTGATACCATGGGACAGTAAGCAGTATGTACTATTTTACATATATAACATTAAAGGGCATACTGTTCTATGATTCGATCTCATGTTTCAGTTATGAGTTGTATTACATACATAAAATAATTACATTACAAAACTAAGTAAATGAATTTGCAATTACACTCAATTGCGTACAGGGTGTTTCATATTAAAATATTACCAAATTATAGTTATGTGTTTCGTTTATTAAATAAGATCTGCTATACGTCAACCATCCATTATATGTACATACATATATGTTTGTACCTACAAACATATGAATATGGAACGCTCTTACTTTTTCGGTTGTGTTTTTAGTTTGGTGAGATTAATTGCGCAAAATTTCGGTTGAATTTGTACGATGTTAAAGATGGTTTAAGTATGAAACTAAGATAAAACAACGATTTGATGATGATATACATAAATATTTTAATGTACCCAGTAATTATTTCTGAAATTAAAATTTATAATAATGAAACAAAAAGAAATAATCAAATACCTACCTAAATTGTGTATTTTTAACACAGAGACAGACTGAAAAGTAGAATTGTTTTTTCTCATTTTTTTAGCTTTCAGCTGTCATAATGGCAGTACAAGCGTAGCGTTTGCACTTTACCACGTAGTTAAAGACGAGTAGTTTCTTTACCTTAAAATTTAAAGTGATGTTTAGCGTTAAGCTAATTATTAGGTGGGTTTTATTAATCACAAATCTATCTGGATCCGGATCTGGATCTTCCCTTGAAAATAAAACGATACGGATCTTAGTGACAGCAGTGTTATAAGTCCGTCTCTTTTTATCCTTGGGTTTGTAAATTTTCAATTATTTCTTTTCTTTTTTCTTTACACTATAGCTTACACTACCTTACCATACAAAGCCATCTACTCGCCAGTGTAATAACTGATTTTTGGATCTTTGAATTAGATCCCGATAGAAAACAGGATCCCAAATTGTTTTTGTAATACATGTTAAAACTTAATCCAGATCCGGATCGCGTATTGCCAAACTGTATATCAGTACAGAGCTCCGACGCTCTATAATAGACTACAGAATGCTCATTCAAATTAAGAGCATACTATATACTGTGTCAGATCAAAAGCAGATTTTTCTGTGTTGGTATACATTTTGCTCAGGAAACTAAGAGCACAGTACCTGTGATTACAGAGCCATCGTTCACGTTGGTGTGGTTATTGTGTGTGGTGCCGTGACATAAGGCCAAGTGACAAAAGGCCAAATTTGTTTGTGACTTAAGGCCAAACATAAAATGTTTTGTCTTGAGCAACAGTACCTTCACTGAAAATAAATTCCTAGGTAATATTGACAAAAGCGTTTTGTTGACCTTTAACCTTCCTATACTCGCGCGTTTTGACAACACACGTATACTCGCGCACGGTCTCTCAGACCGAGACTTTATTTCGTCTGTATTTTCTTGAATATCTATTCTCTTTAAGTAGTTCTGCCATTTATTTTTAAGAAAATAATATAATTGAATAAAACAAATAAAAAAATATAGGAATTATTACTTTATTTGGAAGCAATACCCTTTCAAACTAACCTCTCAAAAAGTTCAATTTTTTTTTGGACCTTAACTAAAATAATAAAAAAAAATATTTTCTTTAAGAAAAAAAAAAAAACTTAATAATTATATGAAAAGAAATATAATAGTTATTATAAAAAAGTATAAAAAAAGATTCAATCTTCATATTTTCGTAAATCGAAGCAATCTGGACTTATTCTCGCGTCGGTCTGAGGGACCGAAAACTCACAAAACAGGAACACGTCTACTCGGCATATGCGCTTGCGCCCAGCTAAACGATGGAGAATACATATTTAGGAAGCTACTGAAAACTTCAGGGGGGCAAGGATTATATTTTTCAAGAAAACAAAGAATTAATGATTTGTCGGTCTGAGAGACCAATGCGCGAGTATAGGAAGGTTAACAAAACAATTTTATCGTTCTGATAAAATTTTTGTCAATACGAAAGAATGATTTTGTTGATTTCACAAAATTTTTATAATCCAGCATGATTTTTTGTCAGTTTAACAAAATATGCACTACAAATAATATTGTCAGTTTAACAAACCAAGTTTTGTTAATATAACAAAATAAAACAGAGATTTTTATCACATCGACAAACTTTTTTGTGATGTTAACAAAATGTTTGTTGTATCTACAAAAAATCTGTTTTGTAAATGTTTGTCAATATCACAAAGTTTTTGTTAATTTGTTTTTGTCAATTTAACAAAAAATGAAAACATTTTTGTTAAAATGACAAATATTTTGTTTTGGGGTTGAATTATTTTGTAATATTGATAAAATAATATTATCAGATAGATAAAACTATTTTGTAAGGAAACCAAAAAATTTCTTTTGTGTATGGTATAGTTCACACTTGGTTTTTGTTAAAAAATCGATGTAAGATTAACTGAACTTAACAAAAACTGCGTATTGTCCATACGCCCTCATGTGAGATCGTAGGGACGAAACGCCAATTTTTGTGGACTTAAATCCCAAAAAAAAAAATATTTTGACAAAATTGATTTTGTTTTTTTGTGGATTCAACAAAAGAAATTTGTAAGATTGACAAAATATTTTGTTGAATTGACAAAATATTTTGTTAATTTAACAAAATATAACAAGAAATTTTTGTTAATTTAACAAAATATTTTGTTAATGTAACAAAACAATTTTGTTAATTGAACAAAACAATTTTGTTAATTTAACAAAACAATTTTGTTAATTTAACAAAACAATTTTGTTAATTTAAAAAAAAAATTGTTAATCCGATAATAATAAAAAACAATAACACTAACAAAAAAATCGTTAATACAACAAAAGAATTGTTAATATGACAAATTAATTTTGTAAATTCTACGGAAATTTTGTCATATTGACAAAATATTTTTGTTATTTCAACAAATTTATTTGTTAGCATAACAAAATAATTTTGTGGATACAACAAAATATTTTTTGTTACCTCAACAAAATTCTATAATTTTTTTCAATTTGACAAAACTTTTTGTTGGACGTATATTGACAAAATTTTTGTTAAATCAACCTAGATTTTTATCATATATACCTAGATTTTATTTTCAGTGTTGGGTGGCCCGCTTCGCGGGTTTTCAGGATTTTAACTCCCTTTTCGGGGCTCACACCCGCTCACGCAACTCCGTTGCTCCGCTAAGGGTATGTTCAGTCGCCAGGCAGGCGCGTGTAGCAACAGTTTTCCTGAGCAGCAGTACATAACTGTTAGTTGTTTACTCCAATTAATGTAAAATACAAAACTGTTGCTACAGGCGCCTGCCTGGCGACTGAACATACCCTAAGCGGAGCAACGGAGTTGCGTGAGCGGGTGTGAGTCCCGAAAAGGGAGTTAAAATCCTGAAAACCCGCGAAGCGGGCCACCCAAGGTACTGTTGCTCAAGACAAAACATTTTATGTTTGCCTTAAGTCACAAATAAATTTGGCCTTTTGTCACTTGGCCTTATGTCACGGCACCACACACCACACACAATAACCACACCAACGTGAACGATGGCTCTGTAATCACACTTCACAGGTACTTTGCTCGATCTGAAATAGTATATAGTTTGCTTTAGCTTTTTTAATATTTTACAAGCAAACTGCATGTGACCACAGAGCGCTCTGTGGTAGCATACAGTTTGCTCTACAATACTTTCAAATTCGGTGAGCAAAAAATGGCTGAGCACAGACTAAGGAGATCTGTGCTGATATACAGTTTGGCAATACGCATCCGGATCCAGATAGATTGGTGAATAATAAAACGCACCTATTGATTGATATGGTTCATTGCTAAGAGTCAACTCAAATATTTATGTCATCTCTAAATTTAATTGTTGGTAGGGCGCCATATATTTAAAAGTGGCCATTAGTATTTTATAGTTCTTAACAATATACTAATAACCAATGACTAATTATTTAAGTTTACTTAATCAAAAAACAATATTTAAATAATACACTCGTATGAAGAGAATATAGGTACTCGTATATGTGCATTCAAAATTTATTGTAGAAAGAAAACAGTTTAATTTTCTTTAGTTTTTAATTTCTGTAATAATGCTATGAAGACCTTACAAACATGAGAAGTAATTGTATTTTTAAATTATTAATTTAAAAATTGAACATTTATTAGTCCTTTTAATATTCAAGGGCAGAGAGTTAGTTCCACAGCATGATTTAATACATCATGAAGAGCCACGAAGAGTTTAGGTATTAAAAGTTGGTAAATAAAGCTTTGAAGTTCTAAGGAAGTGAATCTTACTTTTCCATAACTATAGAAAGGTGTTTTAATTTGAATAATTTTGTGCAAAATATACAGCATCTAGCAGCACGGTGTGTAAGGTATTGTTAGAGAAAACATCGAAGGACAAGCCGATTATAATGTTACATATAGGCGTTCGTATCTCCGAAGTTCATATACGTATCCAATCATTGTCCTTAAAAGTGGCAAGAGATATGTTTTGGGAATGGCAATCAGATTTACGATAGATAGTATTACAATAAAATGTAAAGCTTAAAAGCAAAGATTTGATAGGTCTTAGTTTAGTATTCACCGGGGCTAAAATAGGCAAAGTTTACGGAAACCAGTGTAATTTCTTCAGGGGAAGGAAGAAAGCACCAACCCCTGCCAAAACATCGGGAAAAACTTACTAACTAACTTTGCAGAATAAGAAAAAACGTACGCAACACTACGACGTCCTCAGTTCAAACGCTCGTCTTAAATGACATTCCTGTTGTGAGCTCGATAGATAAAGCCAATTTGCTTGCAGCACAGTTTACTGTTAATTCGACGCTTCCAGTGAGCGACATGACTCCTCCAATATTTGAAAGTGTAAATGATTGTATCGGACGAATCATTGTTTCGCATTCGTGCAGTTGCTATAGAGTACTAAAAGATATTGACATTCACAAATCCGCTGGACCGGATAGTATCCCTGCTATTGTTCTGTAAGCTTTTCCATCTATCCTACTCTTCAGGTCTCTTCCCGAGTGGATGGAAAACAGCAGTTTTCTAGCCTGTCCCTAAAATAGGCGAATCCTCCTCTCCCTCTAACCATCGTCCAATTGCACTTACGTCCCTTCTTTCCAAGGTCATGGAAACGCTGATTAATTTTCAGCTTAAGAAATATCTTGAAGAACAAAAGCTCCTTAATGACCCCCAGTATGGTTTGCGTATTGCGTAGCAATAGGTCCACTGGTGATCTGATGGTATATCTCACTGAAGAGTGGAACAAATCTTTACATCGTTTCGGAGAAAGTAAGATTATTGCACTTGATATTTCAAAGGTATTTGATAGAGTTTGGCATCAAGCTCTCTTATCGAAAATGCGTGCATTTGGTATCGATGAATCTCTTCTTCGTTGAATTAGAAATTACCTTCCGAACCGTTCACTACAAGTGATTTTGGACGGTTTTAAATCTGATATCCACAAAATAAATACTGGTGTACCCCAGGGCTCCGTTTTTTCTCCGAAACTCTTTCTTATATTCATAAATGATCTTTTGTCTGAAACTTCTAATCCACTTAATTGTTTCGCTGACGAAAGTACCCTCAGCTTCTCATATTCGTTTTTAGATTCACATCCTTGTCCATCGGATGTGTACTTCTAATCAAATCAAAGATCGTGTAGAATTTAATGCCTCTAAAACTCAATGCTGTTTGCTGTCGCTAAAGTATAACCCTCCCTCAATGCCACTATCCAAGGATGGCACTTGCATCGAGGAGACTGAAAAGCTTTCAGTTCGAGGTATGTGCATCACAGACCATCTTTTGTGGAGTGATCACATATTTGACATTGCCAAAAGCGCTGCTTAGTGTTTACGTTTTCTCCGAAGATGCAAGAAGTTTTTTACCCCTTCTTATCTGACTGTTATCTATAAGGCCTACATTCGTCCAAATCTCGAGTACAATTCCCATATCTGGACTGGTGCTTCGAAAACCCACTTGAGTCTTTTGGACAGAATTGAAAAGAGAGCTCTAAAAATGATAGGCAACAGTTGTCTAACTAAAAAATTTGTATCTCTCGAGCACCGCCGCAATGTTTCATGTCTGTCATTATTTTACCGCTATTTTCATAAAGAATGCTCTAGTGAAAAATTTAAAAGGTCGGTTGACTGTTTTGTCTTCAGGGTGTTCATTCCCGGTTGTCAGTGGTGATTTTTGTGGGTTGTGGGCAGGGATGGCGTTTTAGCCGCGGTGGTAGGCTGACCCAATGTCAGCTTAGAAGGAGACTACTTCCTCGTTGTCCATGATAATGTGCAGACATTCAAAACCAATGTGCATCGGTATCTCCTTTCCCATCCTTTCCTACTTTCCTAATTGCTCGCACTGTATTGTACATTATAAGGGTATTCATATTTATAACCCCTTGAGTGCGCGTATAATATAAAATAAAATGCACGACTGGGTCGCACGAACTTGCTCCTATGTAATAGACTAGGAATTTTAAAAACGAATGTTATTAGAGAAAACTGTTCATAAGGATCAAATTAATTTTTTAAATTCTTTTAATAGTAAGAGACGAAAACAGAATGCTATGCAAATATGAATTTATGCAAGAACAAAAATTATAAGTCGTTTTAGTGGTTTCTTAAAAAAAGCTTTTATATATAAAATTTTTAAAAGATTTTTAAGAAAAAAATTTGGTACGCCAATTTAAAGTTTTTATTATTGTTCGAATAAAAATTAAATTAAAAAAAAAATATTGAGCCGTTTCTGAGATATCGAATTTTCAAAAAAAGAAAAAAATAGATTTTTTTTTTCAAAAATTCAAAAAATATTTATTTTAAAGTTTTGAAATGCAATGTGTTTTAGACTTTTTAGAAGCTTCTCTATAAAAAATTTCCTTAAGAACCGTTACGTAGATAATGAGAAATTCAAAATTCGAAAAAATGGTTCTATGGTAGGTACAAGGTGTAATATCTTAATTTCAAAATTTGTTTTATTAAATTAAAGATCATAAAAATTAATTGAAAGAAACAAAATTTTATCAAAATTCTAGGTGCCGTTTTCGAGAAAAATACGATTTTTGAAAACCATTTTTTTAAATTTTTTAACATTTGTATGGTGGGTACCTTTATTTTAAGGTAAAATTAATTTGTTTTTCACATCTTGTAGATTATATGAAGAAACTTTTATTTATCAAGTTTAAAAAAAATCTAGCATGGGATTTTCGAAATATTGAGTTTTGAAAAAAAAATTTTGAAGTTTTTTTTAAAAATCCAAAAAAATTTTTTTTGAAAATTTGAATAAAGAATTCTATTTAAATTTTTGAATAGCCTTCGCAAAAAAAAATGATCAAAATCGATGGTACCGTTTTTGAGAAAATCAAAAACAAAAAAAAAAATGGTTCCCTCAATAACCATTTTTCGGAAAATGTTTTTCAAGCATTACTTAGATTTAACTAAATGAATTTTTTTTGTGTTTTTAGTTTTTAAATCTGTCCAGCAGTTTTTGAGAAAAAAAAAATATTTATAAAATTTCGAAAAAAATTCGTATGGCAGGTACCGTTATTTTTGGTCTTAAAAAAAAGAAAAAAACGTGTGGGGGTAAAAAATCAAAAGCCATATCTACCAAGTTTAATGAAAATCGGCCGAGCCGTTTAGGCTGTAGTCGAAGCGACAGACAGACAGACAGAATTGCCAGACCCACTTTTTTAGTCTTCGCTATCATCGTAATGTCAACTTTGATCAAAATCTCGAGTTCAATTTTTTTTACGAATCCATAACTTGCCTTACAGTAAATTTTAAAGATTATTTAGATTTAAATTAGATTAAAACTTGTTAGAAGTTTGTTTACGCGGAATATATCAAGAAAACAAGAATTTACAGAGGCGCAAAATTTTAATTGAACTAGTACGATGCTAAAGATGTTTTAGTATGATACTAGGTTAAAACAACGAATATGCAAATTTTAATCGAATATAGCATCATACTTTCTCCACCCTTTTATTAAAGTTAAAATCATCGAATACCTTCTTTATTTTTTAGTATCGTGCTAGCTTCATATGACTCTTTGACATTTGCAAACATCAAAAAAGGTTCGTGTACTTACTTTTTTACATGAAATGTCATTGTTTTAGGTGTGTTCAGAAGCAATTTATTAAGAAAATTCTTTTAGTACGATACTAGATAGAAAATGTTTAAAATTAAGAATGAGTTAGTAAACTACTATAAAGTTAGCAAATTATTAAGTAGTATCATACTAATACCTTAATAATATGCTGTTTAAAATTTTGCGCCATTGTTTTTAATTGCTTGCCTTACGCTCATAAGTTTCGCACATTCTTTATGAAGGAGTTGCATGCCCCGAAAATATATATAAAACCTTATGTTGAAACTTAAACCAAAATTTCAAATTATTCTTACGTTTCTATACTTAATTTCATTTTTAATTCCTATCGTACAATACCTATCATATTTTGTTTGAAATGTTCGAAAATGAAATTTTAAAAATTTCTCTCATGTACCTTTTTATATAAGAAAATACATATATAGAAATGGATGTATTTTGCTTACAATATTAAATCGAGGACGATTTTTATTCAGGATGGTTGAGTTGTAAGAGATTTCATATTAAAATGTGCTATACGATATTAATAATAATGTAAATTTAATAAAAAAGAACCCTAACCACCCTGTGCTATTAACTAAACGTGCACATAAAAATGTTGTCTTATAATATCTATATTAACTGTAAGTTAAGATCTGATGATTGATGTAAAGAATAACTCTCAATAAAGCTTTCGTGTAAAACAGGCGTGTTTTATCTTATTATATCTACATATTATGAGTTAGACAAATGCAGTTTTCCACCCTCTCAATTTGCTTTGGAGCAGGGTATTATTTTTTGGTTAATATTTGGTCATATATAAGAATTTAGTTCGACGAAAATGAGCGTTGCAGGCCTTCCTAGCTTGTTTAAATTTTTCCGGTTTTCTTCAGTGGGAGAGGCTTTAAAACATCAAAGGTTTACTTCTGTGACCTTGATAGCCTCTTTACAGCTCGAATCAAACCATGAAAGTTAATGAAGAAATTATTGAGGGCGTCCCAGTTGGCCTTCTCATATTTCCAAACCGTTTTCATTGGAGTTTTTGCTTTAGCTGGATTTTTTTCGGCGCGAGAAATTTGCAGAATATTAAAAACGCCTAAGGCTTGACAAACAACTCATTATTTTTAAAAGAGATATGTACTCGTACATACATCCACTTCCAATTTATATCAACATTAATAAACAAATAAGTTTGACTTTGAAACGAAAATGAAAACTCCAGATCCAGATTTCATTTTTTGTATCATTAATTTTAATTGGGGTATATTCGTTACAGCACAAGTATACTAAAATACGAAAACCCTACTTCTTGGTAGATTGTTCATCTCATTTTGAAGAGCAAAATATGTCATTTTTGTATAATTAAGAGTTTTCCCAACACATAGTTTCATGGTTCTTATTTGTAAGCAGAGCACATCATCCTTGTGGGTTGTATGCGGTCATTAACATCAGTTTTTAATTACTCCGTTGAGTAATCCACAGTCAGTGTTAGCAATTCAGAATTAAAGCTGCGAGCCAATTTTGTTCTGCTTTAAGATGAAAAAACCAAACAAGGAGATGCTAATGGACCACCCAACAGCCATTAGGGAAAATATGACAGGAAATGTGAATTTTGAAGGACATCCTACGGCAGCAATACGATACTTCGGCGGTCGGCCATTCTGACTACCATGGACTATATATCTACACTAAGGAAAAACTTTGTGTTAAAAATGTTAAAATTCGCACATTTTGGAATGTTATTTGTTAGTTTATCGCAAACATGTAGGTGTATTAGGGTAAAATTCTGCAATATTTTGTCTCTTTGCCTTTGTTGCCTTAAAATGAGATCTTAAAGTATGAGCTCAAACTTTAAACGGTACGAGGTTGAGGTCTGTAAAATTTTGTTTTTCCCATAAAATTTGTATGAGTAAAACTTTGGAATCTTATAAGACGTTGTGCGTAGATTGAAGAACGAATTTCTTCGTTGATGTATTTGTTAAGAAATTAATTTTCCCCCTTTAAGTGGAAGTGGAACTTTTGTAGACAAAAATCATCTAATTTTTTGTGCTTTCAAATAAAACAAAGCAACGTTACACAAAACATTTTCGTTGGTTTCCGGTTTTAACAAGAGTGTTGTTTTGATACCTTAAGTGACTGGATGTTTTGACGATATGTTTTCTCAAAAAATTAAACCTCTGTTAGATACTTTAAATGTTCTACAATGATATATTCAGCAGTACGGTCTTCGACATATCGACGACTTTAATAAAAAATAGGAATTCTTGCTTTTGTGAGGTTTCTTTTAGTAAAATTGTTGTGATCCAAAAATAAAAAGAAAAGAATTAAATGAATAATACTTCGAGTATTTAATTAATAAGAATTTATTAGGAGGTTAAAGTTCTTCTCTTTCTACAAGTCACTCAATTATAGAACTCCATTTTGCTTTTTGGCACGTGTCGTCTGACAAATGTTCTGATGTCAATCTGAAGTCCAATATCAATTCATAATTCTCGTCACAGGGTGACTCCAAGAGGCCACAAAAATAAATACTGGAACTTATAATAAAAGGTATTGACAAACAAGATTTGAATCTAACAGCTAAGTGGAAAAGTCGCTCTTAAAAAAAACAACGATGGATAGAAAACTTAAAATCGCAAGATGGAATTCAAGCGATTTTTCCACAACATTAAACTTTTTTTTTGGCATAGAGAATATTATGTAGATGTAGACATTTGTTCGGTATTCGAAGCTAACTTTGCAATAGAACAAAGACTTGATAATAAATTTCCAAACGCATTCAGCCGAAAAATCTAGAGTAGGAATGGCAATACTTATACAAAATATGCCATTAACAACAATTAGTATTGAAATAAGAAGAAAGAGTATAAGAAAGCAGTTATTCGAATTACTGCCACGAAGGCGCTCTCTAACTGAAGAAGACTATGTAGAACTTCTAGATTTGATAAGACATAACTTCTTTGTTTGTGGCGACTTTAATGCTAAAAACATCTATTGGGGATAATGACTCATAATTGCAAAAGGGATTACGACTGTTCCAAACAACTTAAGCAAAAACAGCATATGGACATGGACCTTGTTTTGGGGAAGTATGAGGACTGTCCAGAAAATAACCAAACATTGGGAACTAAGCATTAAGGGAGGTATTTAGAGATAATGCTGTTCGAAGCACTGTTATGTTGAGTACTAACACTTTTGTGACCATATGTTGATTATTGGTAGTTTGTATACAGTTTTCATAAAACTTCTGATAGCCAAGCGGAAATAAAAGCGATTTCTGGCATCGAAATCAAATCGAAGCTTATAACTTGATGTCGCGAAGAGCTAAGAGTTCTTGGTACACAGCACAAGACTAGGCTCTGCTGGGTTTCTGGTCACAGTTGTGTCCCAGGCAATGAAAGCGTCGACGAGCTGGCAAGAATAGGATCAACACTTGATCTTAATCAAGCAGACACCACAGTTCAAATCCCACCCTGTAGTCTTAAACAGGTAATCGAGAGAAATGTTCTAGCTATAACAAACAAGAGATGGAACTCTCTCGATTCCTGTCTTATAATCAGAAAACTATGGCTTAGTTACAGCTAACAAAAGACCGACGATGGAAAGGATGCGCTGACGAAGAGATACACGAGGAAACTCCTCACTACTTGTATCACTGCCTTGCGCTATATCATCTGAGAAACAGACACCTAGGGAGACACTTTTTCAGCGACTTGGAGGAGCTCTCTGACATTCAAAGCAAAATCATGTTTAAATTTGTTAACGCTATCAAATGGCTTGAGAATTCCTAAACTCTGAAAATCGTCTTCAACTACAGTACAAAAGTGTAGTACGAACGAAACGACTTAACGATGCACGTGTTCCTTGTAGTAGCAGCACCAACATAGAATGGGCACCTTGCCTATACACCTGATAGCATCAGTGGGTTGATGGGGGCATTTCTACCTAAGATTGGTAAAATCCTCTTTGGTATGGAAACGGCCTCTTCGACTTAACTATAACGACCAAACAAACGAACATAATACACCAAACACTGACATATCAAACTCATCTACCAGACGTTGCAAGGAGCCACATGCTCCTACGGGCCTGTTGGAGGGATGATTTCTAAAGTGGTGGTAAAGCAAACGACCACTCCCTTAGAAGGCGTCTACCTCTCCTTAGCCAGGTGATAATGTGACGACAGACATTTGTTCAATGATTTAGAAGTACCACCCTCAATGATGTAGAAGTACCCTCCGACATTTCAGGCTATAGCTTTCTGCAACCCATCAACACCCTTAAGGCCTTGATCGACATATAGGATTATCATAGGTTTCAATACAAAGGGTCACAACCCCACAAGATCAACTCTCACTTTCTCACTTTATTCAAATTGTCTATCATATAAATTTGTACATAGCATTCTGGGGCACTATCGTTTGTTATCTTTTATGTCTTGTTTTTGGTAAAAATGACAAAAGTATTTTATTAATTATTTACTTCTTCAATTACTTAGTATGTATTTTAAGTAAGTTAACGACAGTTGTGTTTTATTGATAAGATCTTGTATATATTAATAAGGCCTTTAATCTTCAATTTTGATAACGATTTAAATCTTAAAGTTCAAATCTTAACATTATCTTTAAATGAGTTTACCGAGCGTCATTTAAGACTGAGATGAAGCAATTAGTACTCCCAAATTTCAAGTCAACGCTGCAGAAGGCAGCACAATAAATATTGCATCCCAAAAGTTAAAAAAAAAAAGTTCTTTGTTTTATATAAGTAAATACAAAATTTATTAAACCTAAATGCAACTGACGTTTATTAATATTTATTAAACTCTAATGTATGTTTCATGTTTTTGAAGTGCCATTTTTATCATATATGTTATAGTCGAATTCATATAAATTTGATTCAATATTATCATGATATTTATTATAAGAACAGATACCTACATAAATGTACATGTTTATTTCTTTATCAAAACTACCGAGTTTAACCCACTCCTAGAACCAGTTCGACAGTGTATCTAGAACAATATGATATAATTAAGTGTTACATATTCAGGTTAGGGGTCAGTTAGCTATAATATGGCTTTAATTAGTATAAAAATAAAGCTTATGAGTTCTAGAATTTTTTTTACTCTAAAAAATACTAAATTCTGATCTGAAATTTCTTTTAAATAATATACTATTATCATTTTACTGTTAGAAATCAATTTCAATGGACAACTGATTTTCGTTTCTTTAACTTGGAACACAATAATTCTACTGAATGTAGATTCTCAAATGTCAGTTTTGCTTTCAATGATCAACTGTAACCTCTAATACCGAGATTTGGTCGTTATCAGTCACTGACAGGATCTATTACTGAAAACAAATTTTTCAATGATTTTAACAACTAGCTTGTCAAAAATATAAAATCAGCATTGATTTGTATCAATGATGCATTTCAATGAAAGTTTTCATTTATCCTTATCTCAGGAAACATTTTCTAAAATATGGAAAACATCTTTCATAACACCAATTCACAAGAAAGGCCCGAAAGGTGACGTGAAAAACTATCGACCAATTGCTAAACTTTCTCATATCCCAAAAACTTTCGAAAGTATTTTATATGAACTCCTTAGTTTCCGTTGTAGGTCCTTAATTACACCAGCACAGCATGGTTTCTTAAAAAGCAGATCCACCACCACAAACCTTGTAGAATTCGTTTCTTACACTCTAAAAGCCTTAGAAAACGGGAATGAAGTTGATATGGTCTCCACTGACTTTAGCAAAGCTTTCTACAAAATTTCTCACAGCCTCATAGTCTTTAAACTATCCTCTTTAGGTTTTGAACCCATTTTCCTGCAATGGATTACTTCTTACCTAGAGAATCGTGAATATTGTGTCCGGATCAGATCCGCGCTTTCCAATCCTATTCTCACAACTTCTGGTGTCCCCCAAGGTAGTTATTTAGGACCGCTACTCTTTATCCTTACAATTAACGACATTGACATGGTCATTAAACACTGTCAAATATCCCTTTATGCTGACGATACAAAATTTTTCAAAATCATCGCAGCATCTGAAGAGATATCTCTCCTCCAAACAGATCTTGATAGTTTCTCAACCTGGTGTACCAACAATTGCTTAGAGCTTAACATTAGCAAATGCCAGACAATGACCTTTTCACGAAAGCGCATTAAAACAACTTCCCGTCTGTACTATCTTCATAATCAACCCATACAAATTGTAGAAAAGATAAGGGATCTTGGCCTTTTATGTGACCGTGAACTAAAATTTTTATTTCATATTGATGAAATAATCCATAAGGCCAACTAAGCATTAGGTTTTGTAAAAAGATGGTCTAAAGAATTTTCCAACCCTTACGTGGCCCGATCTCTTTACATAGCGTTTGTCCGACCTTTACTTGAGTAGGTATGCGTCTCAAGTTTGGTCTCCATATCAAGATATACACATATCAAGAATAGAATGCATCCAACGACGATTCCTTCGTTTTGCACTTCAAAGCCTTCCTTGGGATAATCCTTTGATCTTACCACCGTATCGTGACCGCCTCCAACTGTTAAACCTTACGTCGTTACAGGAACGTAGAGAAATAGCTGAAATACTTTTTATACATCGGCTCCTCTCTGGATCAATTGACTGCTCCTCTCTCTACAACTCATTTTTTTTGAATACAAACACTCCCGTAACCTTACCAACCGTCGCCTTTTCTATTTACTATCACACCACACCTCCTATGGTCTTAATGAACCTCTGACACGCATGCTCCGGTTGGTCAATTTGAATCCAAATTCATTCGATTTCAATACCAACACCTACAACCTCA
The DNA here is from genome assembly GCA_911387755.1 of Chrysotoxum bicinctum. NCBI lineage: Eukaryota > Metazoa > Arthropoda > Insecta > Diptera > Syrphidae > Chrysotoxum > Chrysotoxum bicinctum. Next base: position 127,078,213 of record OU426989.1, on the reverse strand, counting down.
AATTCCTTTTGTCCCACCCCCACTCTTAGCTATAAGTTTAGATTTAAGTTAGTTTTTAAGTTATACTTATAGCTTGAATTAAGCTGAATAAATGGGGGTTAAGCCCCCACTAAAATTAATTGAGGCCTTAGTTTGTATTGCGTTTTAGTTTTGCACTTATTCCAACTAGGTATGAAGCTGGTACTTATTCCGCCCTATTATGATTGCTAGATTGATTAATATCGTTTTTCATCGGGTGTCCGGAACCATGCGGAATCAAAACCAAGTCCAATAAACACATTTTATTGGTACACACAAAACGAAATGTAACTTTGTTTTCTTTTTAACTTTTAAAACTAACTAATTTTTCAGTCAAAAACAATTTAGTTCAATTCGATTAAAAATATATGTATAGAAAAGTTATTATTTGTGTTAGAGATCTCCGAAATAAGAAAAACGAACAACCAAATTTGTATCTGACAATAACTTTATTGACTTGAATATCTTTTTTTCGTGTAGATACTGCACGACGGTCGGTTTACTACTGCCGCTCTTCTTTTGACTGGAAGGTGATTGGGGAAGGATATGTTTTGGAAGTTGGAATAAGGAATAAGGGAACGGATCTAGGGATGTGTAGGAATTGAGTTTAACAGCTCGCCCATCCTGACGTCGATCATGTCCTCAGGATCCGTCGTCGTTTCTTCATCGGTATCATCAAGGTCATCGAACAGCTTATCATCTGGTAGTTCGCACCAGGGTTTCATCTTGTCTGCCGCCATAACTGTTGAAAACTTGCGCTGGTTTCTCTGCATCTTCGGAATATCTTCGATTACATAGCGGTCGTGTGGTAGTACCTTCGTAACTACGTATGGACCGCGAAAACGGGGCTCGAGCTTCCGAGATTCCCCAGTTGCACCTGGTTCATTTTCGATGAGAACTAGGTCGTCGATTTTGTAGGACGTAGGCTTCCGGTGATTTTTATCAAAGCGTTTCTTTTGTTCGCTCTGGGAGCGTTGAATGTGCCCCAAAGCAGCTTCTCTTCGTGTTTGTACATCTTCGTCCAGGATTTGTTGATTCCCGAGCTCCAACAATAGTTTGTTTCCGAGAATATCCCGTGGAGTATAGGAGTAAAGCAACTCGTGCGGACTCGTCCTAGTCGTGGAGTTCTTTGCCGTATTCAATCCCCACTGAAGGGCTCTTAGTTCACTAGCCCAGTTGGTGTCATCTCTAGAAGAGTGTACGCACTTCATAGCCGCGAGAATCGTTCGGTTGCACCTCTCCACTTGGCCGTTCGCACGAGGAGACCTAACCGCATTCTTCACATGACAGATGCCATTTTCTTCGCAATACTTTTCGAAAGGTTTGGCGGTAAACGCAGTGCCACGGTCTGTAATTATCCTCATTGGCACTCCGAAATACCCAGTGATCTCATTCAGAACGCTCAGCACTTCTCTAGTGTTCGTTGTCTTGACAGCACGCAAAATACTATATTTTGTAAAATTATCTATTAAGACCAGTACATACCTGGTGCCGCCTTTGCCCTTGGTAAACGGACCGAGATGGTCAAGGTGAAGAGTGTGAAATGGCATGGAAACTCGTTCAGCGCTGTAAAGTTCGCCTTCTGTCAAACCACCCTTTCGCTTAGAGTATGCACACTCTACACATGATTTGATGTATTGCTTCACATACCTTCTCATCTTGGGGAACCAGTATGTATCCTTAACGCGTTGAATTGTCTTTTCTTCTGCCATATGTCCAATATCATCGTGGCATAACTTGAGTATTCGCCAACGTAACGCCCTTGGAACGACCCATCTCTCCTTTCCGTCGACTAAGTGAAACAATCGATATCCATTTACTGTATAATATTTCTGCAGGGTTCTCTTCAAAGCAGTCGGTTCTGGACTCTGAAGACCTTTGATAATTTGTTGCAATTTCGCATCCTGAAATTGCATTGTGGCAAGCCAATCACCGTCCGAGATATTTATGTTAAAAACGAATGATGACGCTTCTGCTACTACGTGGTCCGGTTCTGTGGGTTTCCGACTGAGAGCATCCACATACGCTGCCTTCTTTCCAGGCTGATGCACGGTTTGGAACGAGTATTCTTGCAGCTTCAACCACCATCTTCCAACTCTTGGTATGATCTTTGTTTTGTTGCTTGTTGCTACTATAGCTTCGCAGTCCGTCACCACCTTAAACTCCTTTCCGAGCAGGTAAACTCTGAACCTCTCTAGGCTCTCCACGATAGCCAGGACCTCTAACTCATAAGAGTGGTAACGCTGCTCATCTGCTGTAAGTTTCCTGCTGTAGTAGATCACCGGTCGCAACGCTGCATCATTCTTACCTTTTTGGAGTAATATTCCTGCTATACCCGAAGACGATGCGTCAGTGTGAACTTCGTGTTCGCAACTTGGATCGTAGAGCACGAGCACTGGAGGGTTACTTAACATATGCTTCAGTTTTCGGAAAGCGCTCTCTTGTTCGGCTCCCCACTCGAATTGTTTATCGGCCTTGGTAAGATCTGTGAGAGGAATCGCCAGAATTGAGTAATCCTTCACGAATTTTCTGAAGAAACCGGTTAGACCTAGGAACTGGCGAACTTCATGAACGTTCTTAGGCACAGGGAAATCCATAATGGCAACCGTCTTACGTTCACTAGGCTTCAATCCCTCATTATTAATCCGATAACCCAAGAATTCCAGATTCTGTTTGAGAAAAGAGCACTTTTTTATATTCAAAGTAAGCCCCGATTCTCTCAACGCATTAAGAACTCGCTTCAGTTTTGTCAAGCCTTCTTCAATAGTTTTGCTGGGAATAATTGTATCGTCCAGGTAAATCGCCGCATCACCTTTCTCGAGCTTCGACTTCACAACATTCATACAAGATTGAAAGTGAGCTGGAGCGTTAACCAAGCCAAAAGGCATCCGGTTGAATTCGAATGAACCATCGTCCGTCGTGAAGGCGGTATATTTCTTGCTTGTTTCCTCCATAGGGATCTGATGGTACCCTGACGCTAGATCGAGTGTTGTAAAGAAAGTGTTGTCCGCTAACGAGGATAGGACTTCTTCGATGACCGGCATTGGAAATTTTCTCTTTGTGGTGACTTTATTCAAACCACGGTAATCGACGCAGAATCTTTCGCTGCCATCCTTTTTCTTGGTCAGAACAATGGGAGAACAGTAGTCGGAGGTGGATGGTCTTATTATCCCCTGTTGGAGCAGCTCGTGAACTTTTTCGCTGATTACTTCTCGTTTGGCAAAGGGAATCCGGTACGGTTGAATACAAACCGGTTGTTGAGTACTTAATTCGATGGTGCACACCCCAAGATTTGACACTCCAAGCTCGTCTGACTTCTTAGCAAAACAGTCTCTAAACGAGTTGACCAGTGATCGCAAATTTTCTTTGTCTTCTTGCTCGATGTCTCCAACATCAAGCTCATCCGTTAGTATTTCGGTTTTTTGAATTAAAGCATTTGACTTTGTACTCTTTACCAAAGAATCTGAAATGCGTAATTGTTTAAAAGTCTTTACCACACTCACCTGGGGTTGATCCAAGAGATTTCGTCCAATTATCATTGGGTAAGGTTGGCTTTCAGTAGGCACGACCAGAACCTCACACCAGGAAACAAGATCGTCTACCTTTACTTCGGCATAAAACTGGCCAATAGTTGAGCAACTTCCACCGCCAAATCCTTTTAGCAATTTCTGGTTCGGTGAATATTTCATGTCATAATTCTCCGCAATCGAGCGAGTAAGTGTGACGCAATCACTTCCCAGATCAATAAACGCGTTCACTTCCTTCCCATTTACCAATACTGTTTTTTCATATTCGCTTCTTTGCTCTTGAATAATTCGAACATTATTCGTTGTGAACTTGGATGGTCCTGGTCTTCGATCGTTGTTACTTCTTTGGTCGTTGGGTGCTTGACAATTCCTTCGGTAATGACCGATTTGATGGCATCGAAAACATTTAACAGGCTTCTCTAAACTTCCGCCAGAAACAGGCTGCTCGCTTCTTATCGACTTCTTGAGGAAGCTACCCTTGGTTCTTATACCCGCGATCCAGCGAACTCTTTCCAGAACATCCCTAACGGATTCTGGCCTCACCGCTCTGAATGCTTCTTGGCATTCGTTGTCTGTTATGCCCTGGACAATGTATTTTACCAGCGTTGCTTCAGAGATCGATCCTCTCGATGCGATACTCTTCATTTCAAAAATAAATTCCTCAAGGTCTTCACTTACCTTCTGTTTCCTCTCACGAAGGATATCATGAATGTCAATGTCATCTTCTTTGGGTGGAAAGCTGTTCACCAACTCGTCTAGGAACTCAGAAAGTGATGAATGTGTGGTACTATTAGACCACAGCTTCGCTGATCCGGTTAGCTTCAGCGTTGCTGCCATTAACATCAGTTTTTCATCCAGTTGATAAATATGTTGTAGGTCTTTCACTCGCTTTACCCATGCCTTAGACGACAATCCAACCATATTCCTCGGGTTGAACTCAGGAATCATTTCCGTAACGTCGCGAACCGAAAAGCTATTTCGAGAAGAACGCATATTCTCATTGTCTATAGCTGTAGTTTTATTTTCGTCGGACCCGTCACTTTTTTGCGCAGCTGCGAGTTTCTCTTTGATTCTGTTTAATTCTAACCGCAACTCTTTTAATTCTCGCGAATTTGTATCTTCGACGATTGTGTTATCACGCTCATCGATATCTGAATCGTCTCTTTGCAACCGTTCGATTAATTCATTTTTCACACCCGACGACTTTAAACCCCGCGATTTGAGTTCAGATTTAAGCTCTTCTACCGTACATATCGCATAATTTTTTAAATCTTCCGTATTCGACATGGTTTCAATTTTAAAGGGAAAAAGGACAATGGGACTTTTAAATTATATATATTTTTTTTTTTTTTTTTTTTTTTTTTAATCGACACAGATTAAATTCGGACACCGTTCAAAATTACTTTATTAGTCGACACAGTTTTACATCAAACGCACTGTTTAAAATTAGCTTATTACCGACGCAGACTTTAATTGGGCATACTCATACTGTTCAAACGAATTTATTAGTCGACACCGATTTTTATCCGACAGACTGAAAATGCAGCTTTAATAACTACCACAAGCAAAAATTGTATGAACAGATACAGACTTCTTAAGTACATATGAATATCAACACATGTAAATGTACATGTTTTCCAGTAACACAAACTTAGATATTTCATTGAAAGCGCTACTAGCGTTCAGTGTCCGCCAAACACCCATTTTATGGGAGGTTGACACAAAATATTTGGACTTGGCTCATCAAAAGAGAATTAAATTTCACACTGGTCTTGTTATTAACTGACGCGTATTGTCTTGCTCTCCGCAATTTTGTATTTAATTTCAAGTTATTCTTACTTAGTTTATTTAGAATTGTGTTTGTTTTAATTAATATTATTTTTGACTTGCATGTATACACATGCTTTATATCTTTTAATTTAAAAATCGGCAATAATTAGTGTTTTCTTGTGATTCAATTTACGTAAGTTTGCTTGCCATTTTTTTGTTTACCCATATATGTATGTCAAGCTCTACTCTGAATTGCATATATGCATTTTTCCCTCTCAATTTTTTTTCTAAACTCCCTCTTTCCCTTCTTTCAGTAGAAAGAACTAATTCTAATTTGACGAGCTTTTTCATACAGCTTTCAGGTTTACTTTTTCTTCTCTCCACTCGAGGTCTCTATTTTCTATTTATTATTATTATAATTAATTATCATTTGCATTATTAATGATAATTCAGAAGCTCGCTTCTTAAGAGATCAGTGGTTGTGCGCGTCTGCGCGTTGACTGTAGTTTGTATTGAATATAAGTGCGAAGGTTCAAATCCAGCTTATCACCAATTTTCTATTTTTTTTTTTTTTTTTTATTTTTAATTCTAATCATTATTTAATAGTATATTTTCATATTGGAAATTTGTTTCTTATTTGTCTGTCCCTTATATATTAAAAATGTCTTGCGCCAATACGAATTGTCTGGATCGCTCTGGCGTAGCCCCTCTTTTCAAGTGTTACGGACCTTGTGGAAATCTATTCCATGCCAAATGTGTCGGTACAAATAACTCGTTAATGGACAAAATTAATTCTTCAAGTATTGCTTTTTGGTATTGTCCTAACTGTAGAAAGATTTCGCTGGCTCATTTCTGTTTTAAGCTTTCCTCCTTAAAAGATGAGCTAACGAAAATCTCCAAGGGATTTGAAGAGTTAAGTTTGAACTTTGCTAGTATTGTGACAACGGTTGATAGTATCCCTTCTCCGGTGCTAGTAGCGGACAATTCCTCTTCAACGGATGATATTCTCTCATCAAATCCTTCTACTTCTAAGAAAAGTAAAAAGAGAAGAAGGGACATGACCACCTTGTCAGCCAACGTAGGCCCGGCACCTAAAAAAACGTCCCTTATTGGTAGTGAAGTCGTTGAAAATTCAATAACTTTATCCGACCCGGTTATCGAATCACTCCATATTAATGAATCGAATACTAATGTTACCGAAACCTCCTCTGAACCCACTGAACCCATTCCACCTCAACCTGTCACCGAAAATCTTGACTTGACTCCAACACAGAAATCCGTCGTTACTGGTCCAAAAACTTTAATTTCAGTTCCGAAGCCCAGGGCCATATTTATATCTCGTCTCCAACCCGAAACGATGCCTGAAGATGTTGTGGATCATTTGATTGCTACTAAGGCTATTATCAATTCATCATGCGTCAAATGCTCCAAAATAAGCAAACCAAACAGCTTCGTAGCCTCCTTCAAAATAATAGCTCCCAATTCTCTCTTCGAACCCATATGTAGTACTTCTTGGCCTCCTAACACATTGGTAAAAGAATTTACAGCGCCCTTGAGAAGGAAATCAAATTTAAATTCGTCTTCTAGTATAAATTCAAAAAACTGCCCAGGTTCTGCATCTACTACCAAAATGTGAGAGGTCTTCGAAGTAAAACTTCTAAGACTTTCAAAAATTCCCTAGTTTTGCCATACGATCTTTTTGCCCTTACAGAAACTTGGCTTAACGCAACAATATTAGACACTGAACTTTTTGATAATGAGTTCTTAGTTTTCCGAAAGGACCGTCACGTTGACGTTACCAATTCAGTTGGCGGGGGAGTACTTATTGCTGTTAGAAGTAATTTCTGCTCAACACAAATAGTTTTCCCATTCAATCTGACAATTGATCTGTTATGCGTCAAAATAACTAAGGAATCTTTAGTCTTATTTGTTTTAAATGTTTACATTCCACCTAAAAGTCCTGGTTCCGTATACACTGAACTTTCTTTAGCACTCGATTTTATTTTCAGTTTAGCTAGCCTTGACAGTAAAATTCTTTTATTAGGGGATTTTAATCTTCCCCATATCGAATGGGTTCCCTCTGATGACGAATCCTATTTTGAAGCTTCCACAAGTTCACCCCAACAAGAGCTCCAAATGTTGGATAATATTATCTCTACAGATTTACAGCAAATAAGCTGTATACGAAATAATATGAATAGACAACTTGACCTTGTATTCTCATCTGACGCCGTTAGTACAGTAGTGGTAGAATCTATCTCTGCTTTATCTAACATAGATCAATATCACCCGCCTCTTGACATTTTTCTTGACTTGAGTGGTCATTTACTAGAAAATAGTAATCCCCACGACTGTTCTTATACTTTTGACTTTCGGAGAGGTGATTTTCAACAGCTTTTAGATAGTTTAATTATTTCCGGTATAGAACGTTTACCGATTTCTAATGATCTTGACAAAACTGTCTCAAGCTTCTATTCTATTTTGATGAGATGCATAAATGAAACTGTCCCTAAAAAAAGATCTATTCCCTCTAATTCTTCTTGTCATCCTTGGTTCACAAAAGAACTCAAATGCCTTCGAAATAAAAGAAATAAGGCTTGGAAAAAATATATAAGGTTCATGACAGTAGAGAATCAAGTAGTTTACATTTCCCTTTTAGAAGAATTCAAAAAACTCTCTTATGAATGTTATAATGATTATCTTCAAACCATGGGGCTTTCCCTGAAATTAGACCCGAAAAACTTCTGGAAATTTATAAATTCCAAAAAGAAAAGCGACGGTTATCCTGTTAATCTTGTTTATAATGACGTAATCTTGAGTACTACTACAGAAATTTGTGAGGGATTTGCAAATAATTTTAGCCAATCCTTCATTGATTCCCCTGTTGTTGTTGACGATAACTATTTTCAATTCTTACGAAATTGTCCTCAGGTATCATTCAATAATATAACAATAGATCATGACAAAATTTTGGACTTTCTGTCACATTTAAAAGACGACTATTCTAGTGGACCCGATGGAATACCACCCGCTTTATTGAAGAAATGTAAGTCTGTTTTAGCTCTTCCTCTGCGTAATATTTTTGTTCTATCCTTGAAATTAGGTAAATTCCCTGCAGTTTGGAAGAAAGCATTTTTAACGCCAGTATTTAAAAAGGGAGATAAAGCCAATATTACCAACTATAGACCAATTTCCAAACTATCTTGCATTCCGAAGTTGTTCGAACAAGTTGTATGTGACAGTTTGACATTTATATGTAAAACTATTATCTGCAACCAACAACATGGTTTTATGCAAAAACGTTCTACTGTTACTAATCTTGTTGTCTTTTTGAATAAATGTTTAAACTCTCTAGAAAGTTGTCAAGAAGTTGATTGTGTATACACTGACTTCTCGAAAGCTTTTGATCAACTGTCTCATGAGATTATCAAGTTTAAACTTCACTCATACGGATTTCCACCACCTTTCATCAAGTGGATATCGTCATATCTTGAAGATAGGTTATATCAAGTCAAATTCAGAAATTCATACTCAAGAGAGTTTATTGCCAAATCAGGTGTTCCGCAGGGAAGCCATTTGGGACCACTACTCTTTATATTGGCTATTAATGATGCTCCTCTGTGTGTTCGCAATAGCGAAATTCTAATCTTTGCAGATGATATGAAGATTTATAAAAATATAGTATCTTCAAATGATCGGGCTTTACTGCAAGATGATATTAACCATTTTGCCTTGTGGTGTGAAAAGAACAGTCTGAACCTCAACCCGACAAAATGTCAAACTATGACTTTTTCTAAAAAACGTTCTCCTTACTCTCATGAATATGTTATTTCACGGCACATTTTAACTCGTGTTATGACTGTAAGGGACCTTGGAGTTCTTTTTACACCCAATTTAGATTTTTCTGCTCATATTAATAAAATCGTGAATAAGGCCAATTCAATGTTAGGGTTTATTAAGCGCTGGTCTAAAGAATTTGTTGATCCCAATGTCACCCGGGCTTTATACAACTCCTTGGTGCGTCCCCATCTTGAGTATGCATCACAGGTTTGGACTCCTCTTTATGATATCCATATTGAGAGATTAGAATCTGTGCAAAGAAACTTTACTCGTTTTGCCTTGAAAGGACTTCAATGGAGTGATCCCTCGTATGTCATCTCTTATGACCAACGATTATCTATTCTTCAAATGCAAACTTTGGAACAAAGAAGAACAAACAATGATTTGGTATTTTTCCACCAATTAATAACAGGCATCACAGATGCACCAGATCTTTTATGTTCGGTTTATTTTAATTATCGGGGAGGAGGTTATAATCTTCGAGGCCTCGATATGATTAAGGTCCCAACACATAGGACCAACTATGGCATTCATGAGCCCTTGACACGTATGGGTAGACTTGTAAATTGGAATTCAAATATTTTTGATTTTAATATAAATAAATGTAAATTAAAAAACCTTCTCAAAACCAGTGGTCCACGCTCCTAAATGTTCTTTGTTTCATGTTATGTTATTGTCTTGTTCTTACGTAATATTATTTATTTGTTTATTTTTCATGTTTTCTTGTGTCAGTGTTAATTGTAATAGAGTTTGCCTACTAACAACTAACACTGCACTAAATGATGAGCCGGTGGTATAACACAGTTCTCTGTGTTGGCAAACCATTGGTCGAAAGACGGAGCTTGCTATAAGCTTTCTTCGACCAATTCTGATAGTGTAAAAAAAAAAAAAAAAAAAAAAAAACAGATGCGTTGAATTGGAACGAACACAGATACTTCGACAAATATATACGTGTGCTCACGTCACACCACAAAATAAACAGAAGGGGTAGATTTTTCGTTTGTTTGATTTTTTTTTTCTCTGGTATAACGAACGGGATCACAATCCAACAACAAGACAAGCCCGACTTTACATCCAAACAACCGACGATCAACGTTCAACCGATTTGCTACGAGACACACACACTCGGTACCACAAAATAAACGCACGGGGGTTGATTTACATGAACACAACACAGCTTTTAAAGTTCTCAAAACCCACAACTACTTTGTTGATTTTCGTTTTTTTTTCGTTTTTCTTTCTTGGCGTTGACACACACACGAACGCCACACTACGTACAGGATCGGAGGACTATACCAACAAAATAACCACGACGTTATAGCCAAACACCCGGCGATCAACGTTATCGATTTGCTACGAGACACACTCGATACCACAAAAAAAAAACGTACGGGGTTAATTTATAAGGCCACAACACGACACAGTTGTTAAGTTCTTATTAATATGTACGTATATGATTTTTATTCTTTTAATTTTTAATTTCACTTTGTATGAGGGTTTTTTATCCCGCTTCTGAACTGTTAGAGATCTCCGAAATAAGAAAAACGAACAACCAAATTTGTATCTGACAATAACTTTATTGACTTGAATATCTTTTTTTCGTGTAGATACTGCACGACGGTCGGTTTACTACTGCCGCTCTTCTTTTGACTGGAAGGTGATTGGGGAAGGATATGTTTTGGAAGTTGGAATAAGGAATAAGGGAACGGATCTAGGGATGTGTAGGAATTGAGTTTAACATTTGTAAGTAAGTTTGGGGCAGATACATACTCGTATGTAATTATTTTGAATTTTTTTTTATGTGACATCAAATAATTAATATTTAAAGATTCACAATAATTTAGAGACAAAACATCTGAATAGAGTAGATGCAAATGCAATTAGCACTGTTTCATTGAAATTTAGAATTAACGAATCTCTGATTGAAGCCAATAAAAAACAAAAACGTACCCCAATTGTATTTAGAATTCCCAGCACCACAAAAGAAAACATCATAAGCTTATATCCACAACATCTGTCATGTAGTGAATTTTCAACCACCAACTATCGAAGATGTTTTTCGTACAGGTTCCCGCTCCAATAACACCATTTTACCATCATCATCAAATTCCAATCTGCTTATAAGGTAAACAGTACATAGCTTCGATTGAAAGGCTTCGCAAAGTAAATATAGCGGGCAGATTAAACTAATCTATGTTTAACTGAAATCCAAATCTATAATTTACTTGTGCGAGTGCCTCACAAGTTCCAACAACTAACAACAATATTTTGCATGCTGTACTTTAGCTAAAAAAAAACACATTTGCTTCTACACATGTTTACAATATGTACTGTGAGTGTCAAAAGTGAGTAAACACCTAAATGATTTCTTGAGTTACATGGAATTGAAACCAAAAAATAAACAAAAATCGAATTCCAATAATACAAAATAAAAGTTTTATTTAATAGCAATAAATCAAAACCAAAATAAAATTTTAAAAAATGAAGTAATGTATTTTTTCCTAATAAAAACTAAAAATACTCCATATTTTAAGCGTCAAAAGTAAGTAAACATCTGTTATATCTTCAAATTATTTATAAATATAGTGTCTCAAGTAAAAAACTGGGTATTTCATTTGATCAACTTTAGACTTCATAACATCTCTTAGTCAGCGTGACATGGAAACAACAATATCATTTCTAACATCGGAGGATATTTGGGACAGTTCTTCAATTAAAGCCTTTTAAGGTCATCTTTGTTCTTGATGGCCCGTTTGTGAAATTTTCCGGTCCAAATGATCCCATAAATGTTGTATGGGGCTTAGGTGCGGCGATTGGGGAGGCTGGTGGAGGTGCTTTGAAGTCCTATAAGGTATTAATTCTTTAAGGCACCGCGAGATACGCTTAGGACCATTGTCTTGCTAACAGATCCAATTGCTAAGCATACCTAATTTGTGTAAGGTCGGTTGAAGGTTATTGATTAGGATGTTTAGATAGTCTTGATTATTCATTGTACTTTCAATGAAAACAAGATTCCCGATCGAATATGCTACCATACATCCCAGCACCATCATGTTTTACTGTGCTCCTTATATTCTGTTTATGATGTTTTCTTACTTCCGATGCGTTAATATCAATATTTTTTTTTATAATAATAAATAAACAATGGATTCTTATAATAAAAATCAATAAAAATAAATCGAAACACAAATAAAAATTCAAAATATAGCTTCTTACAGTTTTTCCTAATAAAAACTAAACCTACTATCCATATTAACGCATCAGAAGTAAGAAAACATCATAAACAGAATATAAGGAGCACAGTAAAACATGATGGTGTAGGGATGTATGGCCGCATATTCGATCGGAAATCTTGTTTTCATTGAAAGTACAATGAATAATGAAGACTATCTAAACGTCCTAAGCAATAACCTTCAACCGACCTTACGCAATTTAGGGATACTTAACAATTAGATCTCTTAGCAAGACAATGATCTTAAGCATACCTCGCAGTTCCTTAAAAAATGAATACTTTATAGGACTTCAAAGCACCTCCACCACCCTCCCCAATCGCCGCACCTAAGCCCCATACAACATTTATGGGATCATTTGGACCGGAAAATTTCACAAACGGGCCATCAAGAACAAAGATGACCTTAAATTGAAGAACTGTCCCAAATATCCTCCGATGTTAGAAATGATATTGTTGTTTCCATGTCACGCTGACTAAGAGATGTTATGAAGTCTAAAGTTGATCAAATGAAATACGCAGTTTTTTACTTGAGATACTATATTTATAAATAATTTGAAGATATAACAGATGTTTACTTACTTTTGACGCTTAAAATATGGAGTATTTTTAGTTTTTATTAGGAAAAAATGCATTACTTCATTTTTTGAAATTTTATTTTGGTTTTGATTTATTGCTATTAAATAAAACTTTTATTTTGTATTATTGGAATTCGATTTTTGTTTATTTTTTGGTTTTAATTCCATCTAACTCAAGAAATCATTTAGGTGTTTACTCACTTTTGACACTCACAGTACGTGGTAATGTGTTTGTCAACCGCCATCCAAAGGATAAAGAAATTAAAATAGGAAAAAACGCCAAATCGCATGACGTTGCCAGTCTACAATGATAACAAAAATGGAACGTTTTATATTATAATTTTGAAATTCAGATCTTTTAGAGCTTTTTTAAATTTAATTTTTCTTTTTCATTCAATGTTTTTTACTTCCTTAGTTGAACTCAGCCCTTGTAAGCTTTCCATATACCCAAACGGAATACAACCATTACCATGACGAAACATTTATATTACTTAACGAACCCTGAATTCCGGTTTCAAGTAGCCATTTTAATGAAAGTTAATGATTTTCTTTTTTTTTAATACCAGAAAGTAGAAGTGTCTAGATAAAATGTAAGTACTACAAAAATGTAAGAAACTAATTATAATTCATTAATTCTAAATAATTTTTCCTTAAATAAAGGATTTTGTAATGATGGAAAAATATCTTTCATTTGGTGATTAACAAACTATCTAGCTGTTGGGTTACTGTTCCAATAGGTACTATAAGGCAAAACTAACGGTACCTGCAATACAGCCGTTGTGGAAAATATTATTTATCTTAATAGCTGTGTTTTATTTTCTCCGAGATCTGATCCAGATTGGATCTTCATTCAAAATTACATGTATAACGAAAACAACACAAGGCCCTGTTTTGTTTGTATTTGCTGTTTTACATGTTATTTTGAAAACAAAATCCAATCCGGATCAGATCTCGCGGAAAATAAAACATAGCTAATATCAGCCTTTACGATGAAAAATGTTATCAACGGTACATGTTATGACAGGAAAAATTTAGGTACCTGTTATATGACCACTGTTTTTGATTTTTGGCACTAATGCTACGTTTTCATCAAAAGATTATTCTACTCGTAGATTTAAGACAGTATATTTATGTGGTGTTTCCCCAAATTCCCCAAATATTTTGTTTCAGAACTTAGTGGAATTTCAAAATTATTTACTTTTAATTTTAAAGCCTTACTTTCTTTAACCGCAAGGTAATGTCCCGAAAAATGTTTTTAGTATTGATTTTCAACCTCCATTTTTTTTTTAAATAATTTTCCACAAGAGGAAGTTCTTGCTTGATTTTGCTAAGAGCTTGGGTGGGGCGTGTATCGCTAGCCAGTATGATAGTAACCGTGTTTTATTATCGCCAATGATCCATAGGAAAAACGATTTACGAATTTTCTTATGGAACGTACGATCGCTCTATAGAGCTCGAGCTGCTCAGCAGCTAGCCGATGCCCTGTCAAAGTATAAAGCTGACATAACAGCTCTTCAAGAAATCAGATGGACAGGGAATGGTGTTTTACAGAAGAAAGAATATGACATATACTACAGCTGTCATACAAAACACCATGTGCTCGGGGTAGGCTTCCTAGTCAGCGAAAAAATGAAGTCTACTATCATCGGCTTTAACGCTATAAGCGAAAGGCTATGCACCCTTCGCGTGCGAGGCAAATTTACGAACATCAGCCTCATTAACGTTCACGGACCTACGGAGGAGTCCTCAGACGAAGAAAAAGAGACTTACTACGAACAAGTCGAGAGGGCCCTCAATGCCTGTCCAAGGTATGATGTTAAAATCATCCTTGGGGATTTTAACGCAAAAATAGGTCGGGAGCCGGTATTCAGGCATTACGCAGGCACCCATAGTTTGCATGAGAACACTAATGACAATGGACTTCGAGTCTTAGAATTGGCAGCATCGAAAAACATGGTAGTTGCGAGTACCAGGTTCCCGCGTAAAGATATCTACAAAGCCACCTGGGTATCACCTGATGGAGTCACTCGTAACCAAATAGACCACGTGTTGATAGACCGTCGCCACTACTCGAACTTGATGACGGTACGAACGTACCGAGGTGCCAATATCGACTCGGATTACTATCTTGTTGGTATGGTTTTCCGAGGGCGGATTGCCTTGCGAAGACGCATTGCATCCGCCGATCAGGTTCGAATCAACACGGCTGCCCTGCGCAATGAAAACACCAGTAACACCTTTGGTAATGCGTTAGGACTCGCCCTAGAAACACCTAATTTAGGGAGAGTAAGTCCTGGAGCCAGTATGCTGGGCGTAAATGAGAAGTGGACACGTCTTAAAAATACTGTCATTAGTACTGCCAACTCCATCTTAGGCAGCAGTCGTAAAAATCGGAACGACTGGTTTGATGATGAATGCAAGCTAGCGACTGAACGTAAGAATGTTGCGTACCGAGCAATGCAACAATCTCATAGAACGCGGGCACGCGAAGAGGAATATAAAGAGCTCAGAAGAACAGAAAAACGGCTTCACAGACAAAAGAAATCAGCCTGGGAGAAGAACCTAATCTGTGAAATAGAAAACAGCCGAGAGCGAGGTCCGCACCAGGCGCGGAAGTTCTACCAATCCGTCCGAAACATGACGCAGTACACACCACGCTGCACATACTGCAAGGACGGAGAGGGAAATCTGATCACCGATCCTGAAAGCATACTGGAGCGATGGGAAGTGTACTTTAATGAATTGCTAAATGGTCAGCTCACTGCAGAAGTGGAGGCTCCACTACTTCAAGAAGAATACCCTATGTTGCCGCCACCAAGCATAGAAGAGGTTGAGAAGGCTATAGGCCGGCTTAAACAGAACAAAGCCCCGGGAGTCGATGGCATACCAGCCGAATTATTCCATCACGGCGGGCCAGCCTTACGTCAAGCAATTCATGATATTATAGTACAGGTATGGGAGCAGGAAGAAATGCCAGAAGACTGGCGGAAAGGTTTAATATGCCCCATACATAAGAAGGGAGATGTCACAACGTGCAGCAATTATAGAGGTATCACGTTGTTGAGTACCGCCTATAAGATACTCTCCTCTATCCTACAAGACCGGATAACCCCATACGCTAAAACCGTCATCGGGCAATATCAGTGTGGTTTCATTCCAGGCAAATCAACAACTGATCAGATCTTTACCCTTAGGCAGGCGATGGAAAAATGTCTAGAATTTAACATCCCAACATACCATCTGTTTATAGACTTTAAGGCCGCCTATGATAGCATAGCCAGGGTAGAACTTTACAAAGCCATGAGAGAATTCGGCATCCCAAATAAATTGACACGACTATGTAGGTTGACCATGACCAACGTAACAAGCCAAGTAAAAATAGCCGGATTGCTATCCAGACCAATCAACATCTTTAATGGACTCCGACAAGGGGACGGTTTGGCCTGCCTCCTCTTCAACCTGGCGTTGGAGAAAGCAATCCGTGACTCTGGCACGGCAACAAGAGGGACCATCGTCAACAGGTCCAGCCAGTTACTGGCTTACGCAGACGACATTGACATCATCGGAAGAACCGAACAAGCTGTACACGATTCCTTCATCCAGATCGAGCAGGCGGCACAAAATCTGGGGCTGCACATTAGTGAAGGTAAAACAAAGTACATGGTGGCGTCGAATGCGAGAGGAACAGTTGGTCAAACAATCAAGGTAGCGGAGCACGAATTTGAAGTGGTGCAATCCTTTAAATACCTTGGGTCAATAGTAGCAGCCGATAACAACATAGAAGAAGAAATACGCGGGCGGCTTCTCAAATCCAACAGAGCCTACTATAGTCTGTCAAAGCTCTTCAAATCCAGAAA
This sequence comes from Chrysotoxum bicinctum, assembly GCA_911387755.1. NCBI lineage: Eukaryota > Metazoa > Arthropoda > Insecta > Diptera > Syrphidae > Chrysotoxum > Chrysotoxum bicinctum. The sequence continues at coordinate 127,061,394 of OU426989.1, read as the reverse complement.
TCTCACCATAACTTCAAAACTGCTGCTGTACAGGACCATGGTCCTGCCAGTACTCACATATGGATCCGAGACTTGGGTGCTTAGCAAAAGGCACTCCGACCTCTTAGCTGCGTTCGAGAGAAAAGTCTTAAGGAGAATTGTTGGCCCCATATGTGAGGAAGGACGATTCCGGAGACGGTACAATCATGAATTGTACGCAATCTACCTAGAAGCAGATATCGTGACAAAAATTAAGCTCGGTAGACTCCGGTGGGCAGGGCACCTAGCTCGCATCAGCGAAGAGGAACCTGCTCGGAAAGTTCTTTGTGGTACATTCTATGGTAGACGACAGCGTGGTAGACCATGCTTGCGCTGGAGAGATGGCGTAGACCAGGACGCCCGAAGCCTTGGGGTGCGCAACTGGATGGCGTCGGCTAGAGACCGGGATAGGTGGAGAGACTTGTTGAAAGAGGCCAGGACCGGAACCCGGTTGTCGAGCCGATGATGATGATGAATGATCCATATAGATTAATCCTCCAAAATAAAAAGATACGGATCATAGTGACAGTTGTGTTGTATGCTCATCTCCCTCTTGCTTATGATTGTTGATTTCCCAATGTGTCTTGTCTTTTTTCTTTACACTGTAGCTTACACTACCTTACCATAAAAATCCATCTACTCGCCAGAAAAAGAACTAATTTCTGGATCTTTAAAATAGATCCAGATAGAGAACAGGATCCCAAATTGCTTTTGTAATACATGTTAAAAATAATCCAGATCCGGATCCACATAGATCAGTAGATAATAAAACGCACCTATCATCGTCCCCTGTGGAACACCTGTGTTGGCAGAGAAAAAATCTGAATCTTTAGATCTAATAAAAACTGAATTTGACTTGTTAGACAAGATACTCGTACTATAAAAATAATTTTAGTTAGCTATTGTGGAAAGTTTAGTCGAATAAGCTTAAATACTCGTATAAGATCTTGGTGCCAAAGCGATTCAAATGCCTTTTCTAAATCAACGTCTAAGCTCACTGTACATTTATTTTTCCTAAGGTTTTGCATTACCTTATCCTGGAATAGGAGGAGGGCGTGTCCCACTGAGTTCCCTTTTTTGAACCCAAACTGATTGCTTGGAACAATGTGTTCAACATCACAAAAAATCGAAACACTTTAGGTTAGACGTTTCTTACTTTGAGAAATCGTATACTTTACAAAATAAAATTATATAAAGTAGGCTTGGAAAAATTTAAATTCAATTGGGTTTGGTAGACAAAAATCAATTACTCATGGAAATCTGAAAATACATTTACTTAACAATTTATTTAATACTTAAGCTTTTCCAATTCTGAATGTAAAATCATCTAGTTCCCGCGGAAATAACATGCCCCTCCCTACATTTTTTGTATGTGTGTAGATAGCTTCGAAATATCTTCATGTTTTTAACTTCATAATAACTTCCAGCTTATACTTTTTCCAATAGAAAGTTTCTAAAATATTGCTATAAAAAAACAACTAGCAAGGACTATAGACCAGTTTCTATTTTACTATTTCTATCTAAAGATTTCGAGAGAATATTGGAGAGGCAAAACAGTATTCTTCAAATTCGCCTCTAATGCAGTTGTATTGCAACAAAGATTAAAATAGTTGGTGACCTACGAGAATCAATGAATGAAGACTGAGCAAAATTTTTGGTTCTTGACACAGTTAAGCTCATAAACTTTTGTAATACATTTTCAACTCTGTTTGGTTTCTCGAATTCAGACAGCAGTTATCTGATATATATGGTCTGAAATAAAACGGTCTCTTCTGCAACCCATCAAAGACTAAATGTCTGGTCATAAGCATAAGAAGTTGTTGTCACGTAACCACACTCCTCAAAAAGCAAGTACATAATTCTGCTATCAAAATCTCTTATCTTTCCCATTCTTGTTTACGGATGTGAAAAATTTTGTAATGTGACGCTTTTAGCAGACGAAGGCTTAATTTAAAATATGTGTTTAATAAAAAAGGTTACATGACCGGATTCCTAATTATACGATATTAATATTAAATATGTTATTTGACCACCTAGTTACATATACAGGGTGAGCCATCTAGTGGTTTCTTCTTAAATCATAGAGTATTTTGACACTGACAGCTGTTTCCCGCTCGAAATCTTGACAGAAAGTCAGTATTATACTTCTGCGGAACGAAATGAGTCACTTTACTCTTGAACAACGTTGGGAAATATTGAAAACATATTTCCAAAGTGAGTGCTGTGTAGCCCAAACAGTGCGTTTTTTAAAAAGAAGCTTTGGCCGATATGAAGCACCTTCCGCGCCTAAGGAACGTCGTTATGGAGAAAGTATGAAAGTATATGTCGGTCCCATATACATCAATTTGGCTTGTTAACACAGCTATGTATATTCATCCAAAAATGCGCCTCGTCGCTGAAGATGATTTTTCGGCCAAAATTGGGGTCCTCTTCGAATCGCTCCGAAGCCCAGTCGGCGAAAATTAATGGTCATGGGTCAGTTGGATCTTGTACGGCTGAAGTCACGATGCAAAATTCCCCAAGTTGAAGTCTGCGAAAGGCCGAGTTGTTAATAGGCACGGCGAGGAATCGACTGCTTCTTGTCTTTCACGAACCGGCTATGTTGTTTGAACGATCTTGCGTTCCTTTGACGTACAAATGTTGTGCCACGAAACGTTGACGAGTCGACTGTGAAGGGCTACTACGTCTTCCGTAAAATGAGTGCAACGCGCGAATTTAACGAACACTACTTTGGCATTAGTAGCTGAATAATATACAACTGATTTTACAGATGACCGTCATGAGCCATCAAAATTTAGACGCGTCAATTGAATTTTTCTGTGGCTCACCTTAAATACATTTTAAAGCTCCACTAGTTACATTATGTATGTATATGATTATTTAAGTCGTAATGTGTTAGCATTTTATTGAAATAAAACTAAAACTAAGTTCGAAGAATCAAAAGAGTCAACAAAAAATATCTAATGAATAAAGTTTTTATTTCAGTGTAGCTATAAAGGCTTTAATTGTAACTAACGTTTGTTGCGGGGGTCAGGCTGTTACTATTAATATTTGGCTATTTTGGATGATTTCCTGCAGATGAAAATGCTGACAGTTTTCAATATTCAACGATGTTTTTTTCTGCTGGAGTGGAGTTCATGATTGCGGAATTGTCGTCACTGCTACTCATGCGTGTGTTTAGTACACGTAATACAAAAATGTCCCCAAGCGACAATTGTGAGCTTAACAATACGAAATTGAAATTAATGTTGTTGGACAATATGGCGTCACGTATTTTATTTACAAATGCACGGATTTGTATCAGGAATAATATTAATGTTTTTAAACGACGTTCTTTTGTACCCATGTCAAATTGTATACTACTTCCGTATTTTATGTGTAATTTTTGTATTTTATTATTGCTTTATACATATAGCAGGTTGATTCGTTTCGTTTAGGAAATTAAGAGATTTTGACAAAACCTTACCAGCGACCTAAGGATAAAGGAGAAGTTTAAAATACATCCGTTAAGAGATACTGTCAAAAGATATACTATCTTTATATGTATAACCTATTATAGTATTATCATTGAGCGTGCGTGATTTTGTATTGCGAACGCTAGCCTGGTGGTGGCGTAGAAATTAGCGCACGCTTTTACAGTGGAGAGTAGGATAAGATACAAAACAAGTAGTAAAAAAGAGAATATTTTATTATTAAATTTAGCAAAGACAAATCTAGCAATTGCAAACCCTAGCTTTATTTTTTTATTTTTATTTTTATTTTATTTTATTCTCATCAAGCAGATCATATAAAAATAAATTAATAATAATATACAATCTTATAGACTACTGAAATATATATAAGTAGCATGCGGTACTTTACAAATAAGTTGAGACTTTATGACTAACCACCAGGATAAATGAACGTTAATATAAAGATAACATGTTTTTTGAATGTATCTCGACTTAGATTGTCGGTAAAATCAATATGATTACAAATTAAATTAGCTTGTTTAATACAACGAGTAATCGGTTCATTGAGTCCATAGTTTACTCTATGGTAAGGAACAAAGAATAAACTATGCACTCGCAGAGCCCTCCCAGGAGCATACAGTTTAATAAATGACAGGAGAAAAGAACAATCAATCTGGTTTTTAAGTATATCCCGAATAAAAGTAATTTCAAAAAATTTCCTACGAGTTTTTAAAGTTTGAAGACCCAGTAGCTTACATCTTGTACTATAACAAGGCATTTGAATATTCCAATTAAGTCTACGAATGGCAATTCTGGTGAATCGTTTTTGGATACTTTCAATCCGATCAGAGTACATTGTATAGTACGGATTCCATATGACACAACAATACTCGAGAATAGGTCTAACGTATGAATAGTACAATGCTCTATGAGTATATGGGTCGGAAAATTCTTTAGAGTTTCGTGTAACGAATCCAAGTAAAGAATTTGCCTTAGCCACAACAAAGTCGATATGAAGGGAGAAAGTAAGCTTAGGGTCGAAGACAACGCCAAGATCTTTTTTTTCAAAAACCATTTGCAATGGAATTCCATCAATTTCATAAATAAAGTTAAGAGAAGAAAAATTCCTACGGAAAGTTAAAAAATTACATTTAGAGACATTAAGAAACAACTGATTAGAGATACACCAGTCTGCTAAAGAGTTAAGGTCATTTTGAAGTAAAATACAATCAAAAGGAGACTTAATGCAACGAAACAATTTTATATCGTCTGCGAACATAAGACAGTTTGAATTTTTTACTGTATCGGGTATATCATTTATAAGGAGCAGAAAAAGCAGTGGACCTAAGTGGCTCCCTTGAGGTACGCCAGAAGTAACAGCAATGGGATCAGATAGTAAATTATCAATTTTTACGTACTGAGTACGCCCAGTTAAATAAGATTCAAACCATTTCAACATATTTGAATGAAATCCGAGCACCGAAAGTTTCTTTATCAAGATCTCATGATTAACTTTATCAAATGCTTTGGAAAAATCTGTATAGATGACATCACATTGATAACCATCCTCAAGATTACGAGTTATCTCCTTACATAAAATTGAAAGATTTGTAGTAGTCGACCTTCCAGAAACAAATCCATGTTGGAATGGAGAAATTATTTCCTTGAGAAAAAAAGATAACTTTGCATAAATCAGTTTTTCAAAGAGTTTCGGAATCATTGAAAGCTTACTTATTGGACGATAGTTATTGACAGCTTGCTTTGATCCAGATTTATGAATAGGAATAATAAAGGATACTTTCCAATCGTTCAAAAACTGACCCGTATTAAGAGACTCATTAAAAAGCAGAGTTAATGGTTCTAAAAAGGCTCTAGCGCATGTTTTTAACACTATTGGAGGAATACCATCGGGGCCGGGTTGTTTATCCGGATTCAGTTCACCAAGAGCCTTTTCAACATCAGAGTAACTTAGATATAAGGAACCGATATTGATTTGATTTATTGGAATATTAGGGGTGAAATTTGCGGATGCATAAGATGGTGAATAAACCGATTGAAAAAATTTTGAAAACATATTACAAACTGTCATAAGGTCACTTGATGAGGTATCCAAATAATGCATGCAGTTTGGGATACCATTGGAACATTTCTTATTTTTTACGAAATTCCAAAAACTTTTACTATTTTGCTTAAGATTAGACTCGGTTCTATAAATGTAGTCTTTATATAAAAACTTATTAAGATGTCTTTAAGATGTCGCCACAATCTTTCGTCTTCTTGTTAGTACTATAAGTTTTATATACAAAGATACTATGTATGTATGTACATACATATATGATTTAAATGTGAGAGGTTTTAGGTATGTAAACATGTACATTTTAAATTCTTTTTTTTATCGATAAGGAGAACACTGATCAGAGTCTCAGCAAACGGAGTAAGCTCGGGCAGATTGTATTCAGAGCTCTCTGGTTTTATTATGAAACGCACTTGAGGACGAATCGTGAATTTAATTTAGCTTAGTTTGATTACTTATTCCTCAAATTATTTTACCTTGTGCTTCAGCGCAACTACGCCAATCCACCATTTTAATTCTTGTGCTCAGTTATTTTATTCGGAGTTCATAGACCTCATTTCCCGGACGGAAAAAGAATAAGAAATTTGAAGTTCTAAAGAAGTGAAGTCACAATTATCCATGACTTTATTTTTGAATAAAATTGCGCAAAGATTTAAACAGCTTACTATTAAGGTATTAGTATGATACTAATTAACAGTTCACTTACTTTTTAGCAGATTACTAACTCTTTCTTAATTTTAAACATTTTCTAATAAGTATAGTGCGGTAAGGCTATTTTTTTTAATAAATTGCTTCTGAACACAATTAAAGTAATAACAGTTAATGCAAAAACTAAGTAAAAAGAATCAAAGAGTCATATGAAGTTGTTGTGATACTAAAAAAATAAAATAGGTTTTTTTTTGATGATTTTAACTTTAATAAAAGTGTAGAGAAAGTATAATGCTATATTCGATTAAAATTTGCAAAATCGTCATTTTAACCTAGTTTCATACTAAAACAACTTTAACATCTTACTAATTAAACTAAAATTTTGTGCCATTGTTGTTATTTAATAACAAAACATATTAAGAGATCGTACGCCACCGTACACTGCAAACTGTACTCCTTTCTAACTGCTTAGATACAGCTTAAACAAAATTGGTTCTTAATTTTTAAGTTTTTGAATATTACTTGAGTTAAACTTCAAAAGAAATTCCTCGACCGTGTAAGATATACTCGTACTAATTATTTTTAAAAATGGACTGTTTTAAGATTGTGTTATCTTTGCAATAATACATAGTTTTTTTCAAAAGTTTCTACGAACATTTGATCAAAATCGGTATATCCATTAGCGAAATAGTTGGATATCAACTAAGCGGTTCTAAGTTTACATTGAGTTTTACGAATTTGTATTAAAACTTGTTTCTCGTTGTTAAATTAACTTTTAATATTTGGATTGACTTTCTATTGTTATTGAAAAATGACAAAAAATAACTAAGCATATTCAGTTACCAGTATTTTTTCTAAAATTATACATATCTTTCAAAAAAAAAGTGCAAGTCATTTCCAGTCAGATCCATTTAATATGTTTATTGTCTCCTCCATTTTTAGAATACGTTTTCCGAAGTACGATAGCTTATAATGTTCGAAGATTGGACATATTATCATAAGACGAAAACAGTCTTCTTTAGATTTCATATTACGTAAAGTACAGAACTGATTAAAACTTCCATTGTAAGGACTTCCGTTGAGTCCCAAAAGTTCACATCTAACTTTAAATACTCGTATCAACGAAATTTCCTTGAAGCTGTATGTATTTCTAAAATAATTTGTACTGTTATACTCTAATTGACTGTATAATATTCTGCTTTCCGATTGACAGGCTTTTTCGATCATGAAATTTATGTACAACGGAGTCTTTTTGATTTTGTATGATTTTATAAAATTGGACTTTAGATGTTGTATGTTGTTTGGGTCCAAATGTACTTCTTCTCCATAAGTAGTAGCAATATTTTGCCACTTATCCATCCACCAGTCTTTATTTCTTACTTCGTATAGAAGCAGTTTTCTACTCAAACGGGGTTCCGGGTGTCCCAAAACTATAATTATATAGTCGGCTTGAAGCTTAAGAGTGTAGGTAAAAAGTTTTGGTAATCCAGTTTCCAAATAAATCGCGTAACTTAGACTTTTGTTTGGAAGATATAAAACAGTTTTTTAATAAAGTTTCTTTGAAGTTTTTCTATTTCTTCATACTCATAGCAAAGTGTAGATTTAACGACGGAATCGAAGATTTTATACTTAACGGAAAGATTTATGTGTGGGCTTGAGAAGGCCTTGCTCCATGTTAAATTGATGAGACTTTGCAAGGTGTTTTCTGAAATCCAACGTTGGGTTGAGTTTAACCCCCAAGACTTTTCCTTATGTCGCCATAACACTACAAAGAGCAAAAAATAGGAAAAAGCATTTCTACGAAATTGATTTTCCTAAATTTGATAGCACAATAACAATGTGTAATATAAATCATATGGTGTGGAAAAAAAATCAAAAATAAATAAGAGGTACTTTCTCGCAACGGGCAGTTCAGATGATAAATTGGAAAATGAACTCATACTTAAGGCTTAACAGCCCAACGCACGAACCATTATGTCAAGGGATACAAGAGCCGCAGTATCCATTGAAACAATTTTCTATGATAAAGTGTCCTAACCAAAAACTTTCTTTTGACCATTTAGTTACCTCTATTAAATACTTCAGGTGACTGTTTTTTTTTTTTTTTGTGAAAATTCAACAAATGATGAAATAGTAGTAATAAAAATATATTGTCTTAAAAGCGTATTGAAAGTTATAAAAGGGGGCCCAAATACAAGTTTCTTTTTAAAAATGCAATAAAATAAACAAAATTAAATTTTGTCCATGTAATATGGCTTTATTAGTAAGAGCAAACATTCCCATTAATTATGGAATACAACTTTTGTTCAAGAGGCTGCCTTGGCTGGTTTCTCAGTAGCGCATTCTGCCACTCTAATTTTTCAAGACCTTGTTGATGGTTTCGGGCTGTAGATCACGGATTACTTGGATGATATTAGCCTTAACTGCTTGAATCGTTTCCGGATTGTTGGCATAAACATCGGTGTTTTACAATTCCCGACAAAACAAAAGTCCAAAGGGGTGAAATCGCAGCTCCGAAGCGGCCAATTGACATCGCCACGACGGCTGATAACACGATTTGGGAATTTGGTGCGCAAAAGATCGATTGTGGCATGGGCTATGTGGCATGGAGCGCTATCTTTTATGAACTAGAAGTCAGTAAAAAAAGTCGGTTAACATGGCTCTGTAACGCCCACCGTTGACCGAAACGTTGTTCCCAGCCTCATTTTCGAAGAAAAATGGTCCAATGAAGCCTCCACTCTTCAATCAGCATCAAAATATCACTCTCTGTGGTTGCATTGGCTTCTGGACAGTAACGTGCGACTTTTCAGAGCCCCAGATGAAGCTATTTTTTTTGTTAACGTAGCCGCCGAGATGAAAATGCGTTTCGTCAGAAAAGATGATTTTTCGCCCAAAATCGTTGTCCAATATCAGCGATAACGAAACGGATGGTCGTGCGCCCTTAATTGCAGAATCAATTGTAAGCGAATAATCGGATATCTCGGTGCAGAAATATTGAGCGGTTGAGATCGATGGAATGGCGAGTTGATGTTCGTGAATTGAGTCTCACACTCTCGGCTACATGCAGATTTGGCTGAACTGTCAGACGTTGTTTCAAATGCCAAATGATCTGTTACTGTTAGTCATGTTAAAGCCACTTTACACGATATTATAAGTCATGTAGCTAATTCCATTTGAGAAGTCATACGAGATTTGTTGTTTTCGTGGGAAACATTGAATGGAGTGTTGACATTTGAATACAAAATATGGTAAAATTCTGAAAAGGTAACTATGTATACGGTTTTTTTTTTAAATATTTCAGATCTCATTAACATATATGTATACTGTAAAATTTTGAAATAATATATGTAGCTATCATTGTTGATAAAACCACTACCATTGCTTTCTTTTTGTTCTCCATCATGGAATAACGACACACATTTATTTCAGTTTATATTTTATATTTATTTTGGATTTTGCTACTCTGAAAATCAAAGAGGAAGTCATAGACGTGTAAAGCATAGATAAACCAAAACGGTATGACTTGACTTGAGATGACAGGTCATTTGATAAATCATACAGAAAATGTGATGACAGGTCATATGACTTCTATTATCGTGTAAAGTGGCTTTTAGTTAGCAGTCACTTACTGTCAGCTGTGCATTTGAAGTTTGAATATTGAAATCATAACTGAACATTTAATACTTTTTAATAAGCGAAGTGAAAATGGATGGTCGAAAGCTAAATAATTATCGGGCTTAAGGTGGATTTACTCCAATTAAAATGGAAAGCCGATTCTGGCTACAGCAGCCACATTTTCGTCTGTGCGGATTGTACGACGACGGGGACCATGAGTGTTGTCCACTGGCATTCCAGTCTCACGAACTTTTTGCACAAACTTGCGCACAGCAGGCGCGATGGGTGCTTCATTTCGGCCAAAACTTCTTTTCAAAAAACGCATTGTTTGGGCTACACAGCACTCACTTTGGAAATAAGTTTTCAATATTTCCCAATGTTGTGTTCTGTCTTTCTGTCAAGATTTCGAGCGGGAAACAGCTGCCAGGGTCAAAATAACCTTTGCCTTAAGAGAAACCACTAGATGGCCCACCCTTTAGTCCTACCTACTTACCATAGGCATGGAACTCAAATCTGAATTATTCATATTTCACAAGACATTTATTGCTATAGGAACTTCATGCTAAACAACATTTTTTGGTGAGTAATGAAGGCATTACAATAATTTATTCAATATGTCAATCCATAGAGAATATATTTTCAAGAAGTTTTCTTTAACATTTTTCGTATGAACTTTATGGTTATAATCGCCATGATAATGGTAATGTAATGAAGAATTACTCAAAATAAATTCCATTCCAGCTAAAGTAGGTAAAATATTTTAAATCATTGAATAGGTTCCTTACGAGAAGAGAAGCATGAGTATAAAATAAAGTAACAAGAACACAAAATACATAAGTTTGTATGTGTGTATGTAATTTATTTGATATTATTTTTTTTTTATAATCAACTCACGCTCAAGGGAATATGATTACCCTTTAAATGTTTTATCACAGCGCGGGCGTGAAGTTACGGAAGAGAAAGAAGGATAGGAAAGATGTGTGGCACGATGTTCTGAGACTGAAGGTGGTTGTCTCAGACTTTTTATCTCCATGATGTTATAGAAATTGTTTTCCGAAACGAATTTAATAGGGTGACATAGTCGACATTGCAAACAGTCCTTGCTTCTGCAAATGTAATTCTTTTTGTAAGATTTTTGAATATCATTTATTTAGATTTGTCAGAAAAATGTGCGCAAAGTTTATTTTTGCATAGTATTCTTATCACTAAATTAAAATTGATGGTCCAGAAAACGGGAAATGACGCATAGTGTACCATAGTAGGTACGCTGTAGCATAAAGGAGGATCTTTACATACATACAAAAAAGCTTATTAGCCTTTGACTTTTGTGCTCTAATATGAAATGCACGACTGGATTACACGAACTTGCTCTTATGTAAAAGTACTTTGGAATTTAAGATACATTTTATAAATATAAAACATGAATTTAATGAGATAATAATGTTCAAATGCATAAAATTGCCGTCTGATTTCTAGAAAAGTATGAATTTATGCAAACAAACTTTAAAATATCGTTTTATTATTAAATACATTTTTTATATAAGAAATTTCTTTAAAATTTTTCAAGAAAAAAATGTGGGATGCAAATTTTAAGTATTTAATAATATTGATTTTAGGAAATAATTTCAAAAAATAATTGTTCATAGGTTTTGAAGATATTGATTTTTCAAAAAAAAAATAAATACAATATACAATATTATTTTAAACTTAAGGGGACTCTTGCTGAAAATTTTTGGTTAAAATCCTTAGAGCCGTTAATGAGAAAGTCGAAAATCAAAAAAACGGTTCTATGACAGGTACTCTTAATAACATTTCCCCCCAATTTTTTTTTTACCACAATATAGTCCATGTCCATAATATCACACTGATTTTTTTTTATCAAAATCGTTAGAGCTGTTTCCGAGATAAATAAGATTATGCATTATTGGTGTATGGGGGGTATACCCTTTTTTTAGAGCTAAAAAAAATTTCAATTTCTCCTCTAGGGAATCACCGAAGACCCTTAAATACCGAGATTGAAAGAAATAGGTCCAGTGGTTTAGGCTGTAGTGAGAGGTACAGACATACAGACACACTGAAACATGTTTTTTGTGTACTAAATTTTCCTTAAAATTTTTATAAGAAATATTGATATGCAAATTGGTAGTATTTAATAAAATACATTTTAAAACGTAATTTAGAAATTTTATCGTGTATCGGTTTTCAAGATATTGAATTTCAAAACAAAAAATGTATAATTTTTTTAAAAATCCAAAAACAATTTTTTAGAAAAAATTTTTAGTTTGTATTTTTTTAAAATTCAAAGCAGCTGCAGCATGAAAATTTTGGTTAAAATCGTTAGAGCCGTTCGTTGGTGAGAAATTCGAAAATCAAAAAAACGGTTCTATGACAGGTACCCCTAATAACATTTCCCCCCAATTTTTTTTTATTAAAATATAGTCGATGTCCATAATATCACATTTAATTTTTGTTATCAAAATCGTTTAGCCGTTTTCGAGATAAATAAGATTATATATTACGGGTGTATGGGGGGTACCGTTAGTTTTAGAGCTAACAAAAATTTCAATTTCTCCTCTAGTGAATCACCGAAAAACCCTTAACTACCAAGTTTGAAGAAAATAGTTCCAGTGGCTTAGGCTCTAGATCCAGGTACAGACATACAGACATACGGACATACAGAAAGACGGGATTTATCAGACCCACTTTATTCGTCTTCGCTATCATCGTACTGTCAACTTTGATCAAAATCTCGAGTTCGATTTTTTTTCCAAATGCAGAACTTGCCCTATAGTACCTATATCGCAAGTAAAAAATCATTTACGGAAGGAGATCGAATTAATGGATGAATTAATAGTATTTCTAAAATAATCATTTGTGAAAATACATATCTTCTTCGCCAGATAATTCAAAATTGTCCCCGAGTCATCAAGTGGTAATGGGACATCAGTTTCACAATCACTTTCCTTAAGTACTTTTCCTCTTACAATAATTGGATTTGTATTCAATTTTTTGGCATTTTTTGTAATGCTTCTACCAGCCGTGTGATTCCTGGACTTACGAGGCCCCGCTTTTATTTGTTGTCTTAAATAAAAAGGCTTATTTCGGCTTCAATGTTTGGAGGGTCACCATTTGTTGAAGTGTATGTTGATCCACGAATGCAATTGGATCCTCCTTTGTGTCAGGTTGCCCAAGCAGCCCATGTTCTAGCGCATGTTTCGGCAATCTTTGGTGGTGATGCGATCCAAAATACTTGTGCAGTACTCAATGTATTGTCCTGTTGATGTTTCCTGTTCTTTAATAAAAATCATCCAGTGTTGGTACGGATGTCGGAATGAGGATCATAATTCTTCGATTTTGAAAAATATCTTCATACAGTATGATACGAAAGCTTGCATTCCTTTGCAGCTTTCCGTCTGTCTGTCTTAATTTTTATCTTTTTCTACTAAAGAATGATAAAGTATATATTCAAATTGATAATTGTTAATGGTTTTAAGTTTAGCATCTCTGAAGCTAATGAGATGAGTTCCTCAAAATCACATTCTTTCAGCTTTTACCATATTTTTGAATTATTCTTATGGTCTTTCCTCCTGATGTCATTAAAAACCATAGTTGGATCAGCCAAACATAGGCTTACATAATACCAATACAATACACCTAGACATTTTTGGCTTTGTAGAACATTATAGAAAATTTCAGGGACCGAATTCATACAGAAATATCACCAACCATATTTCAAAATCTCAATTAATAAAGGCGATGGTTTTGCCGCCCTTATGCTATTTGAAACTGGCCGCTCCTCCTTAGCTAAGACACTGTAAGGAGCGAATATACATAAATATGCATGAGGGTGATGAATATTATACCATAAACTTTGCAAGAAAGAATGGACGAGAACCAGGGACCAAAAGGAAGAAGTCCGAACATTTATTTACTCCTCTCCATAAACTCTAAGTTTGTCTATGAGTTGATGTCAACTCAGGATAAACATCTTATTGTGCATTCATCCTATTACCCATCTACCGTTACAGGATGTTGCTATACATAAGATGAATACGTCCGTTCTCCGCTCATTCAACTTAAACGGATATGTTGCTGTCGATTTTTTTTTAAATTCAGAATACATTGGACACTATAGAGGATTTTGAACGAAGAAGCACACGTAACAAACAAGAGAAATGTATTTTAAAAATGTAGTAGCGATTCCCTGTTAAATTTTTCATCGTAAAATGGAAGCACAGTAAAGCTGTTGATGGAAAATATTTCCTTGCGAATATCTATTTTAAAATGGAGAATGCAAAGACTGAAAACTCCATTAAAATTCCAATTATTTTAAATTAATTTTATTGGAAAAGTTTCATTCAAGCTGGGACCTTTAAGGTTTATCTACTTTAAAAGAGATTCAACACATGAAAGAATTAGAGGTAAGTTTATTGAACTATGAATAATAAACTCCAAGCAGATTTATAGGCCTTGTGAATAAAAATTAAATGCATGACTGGGTCACACGAACTTGCTCTTATGTAAAAGACTAAATATATAAAAAAATCAATGTTTTTAGAGAAAAACTGTTCATAAGCATCAAATTAATTTTTTAAATCAATAAAGCAACTCCCCTAGGATTTTATAGCTAAATACAGTTTAGAAGTGCAAAGTTTTTCAAACTCTTTAAAAGGTTCTTTATAAAAAATGAGAAATTTATAATATGACAAAATGATTCTTTGGTAGGTACTATCAGTAAAATCTTAATTTAAAATTGTTTTATTGAATTATGTTTCGTGAAAATTAATCGAAAGAAACAAAATTTTATCAAAATTCCAGGCGACGTTTTCGAGAAAAATACAATTTTCCAAAGCTATTTTTTAACATTTGTATGGTGGGTACCGTTATTTTTAAGTAAAATACTTTTTTTTCTCACATCTCTGTATTAAAAACTTTTATTTGTCAAGTTTAAAACAAATCGAGCATGGGGGTTACGAAATATTAAGTTTTGAAAAAAAAAAAGTTTTAAAAATTTGTTTAAAAATCCAAAAAGATTTTTTTTTTAAATTTTAATACACAGTAATATTCATATTTTTGGGGAGCCTTAACATACAAGAAATAATCAAACTCGGTTGTAACGTTACCATTAATAACCATTTTTTAGAAATTGTTTTTCAACCATTACATAGCTTTAACTAAATGAATTTTTAATTTTTTTAATCTATGGAACAGTCAATGAAGAAAAGAAAATTATTTCGGTTTAAATAGAGTGATTGAATTTAATTCAATTGAAAGCTCAAGTGACCTCAACTCCAAGGTGCGTTTCGCATAGGTACGACAGTATGGCAGCATGTAACTGATGAGTACCTGGGCGAAACGCACCTTTAAATTCTATGGAACAGTTTTTAAGAAAAGAAAATATTTTTAAAATTCGAATGGCAGGTACAGTAATTTTTAGTCTTAAAAAAAGAAAAGAAACATGAGGGGGGTGGGGGAATTTAAAAAATGATATCTACCAAGTTTAACAAAAATCGGCCGAGCCGTTTATTATATCATCGCGTCCGTCAGCTGGTGTGCTTGTACGTTAACTGTACCTACAATGAGCTAGAGTTAAATGGATGAACCGATTTGATTCAAATTTGGCACCGAGCATTTTATGTCATTTCTTAGAGGAATATTAGCTCCTATACAACGGTTTTGATGTTTTCAAAATTTCGCAAAACAAGCTCTAAAGATTTTTATTAAACTTCGTACCTGTAAAAACCAGAGCAATTTTTAAAAGACTACTTTTTCAGTTTTTGGCAAAAAAATCATATAACGGAAATAGAAGTCAGTGCACTTCCTCTACCTTCTATCGGTTCCCACCACGGCACATTTTCTTTTAAAATAAAAATTATTTCAAGCTTTCTAGTAAGGGGTCCAGCAATCTTGATATTCTTGTAACTTTCAATATAATAATATAGCTTAAGCTACTCTTATTTTTAATCACATAAATTGGAGCTTAGGTTCGAAAAAGAAGCTGAATGAAGGTTTATTAACATAACTTTGGCTGTTTTAAAATAGCTGTTACTAGAACAGACTTTTTACTTGCTAGCTTAAACTTGTTTTTAATCACGGAAAATCTAGCTTTTAGTTAAAATTCCGTGATTTAGATTTATTTTATTCACAAGACCCTAAAAAAAAGTCAAAACTCCGAAGGATTTCATTATTATATAATATTGTTTTCTGATATCCGTGTGCGGTAGTTGAATTGAGAAAACAGAACACTTTGCTAGCATGTGCATCACAGAACACTTTGTGTGGACATTGCTAAAAACACTGTGAAATACTAAGGTTTCCTTCGACGATGCAAGACATTTATTACCCCTTCTGATCAGGCTATAATATTCTATAAAGCCTATATTCTTCCAAAGTTTGGATATAATTCCCATATCTAGGCAGGTGATCCAATAACTCACTTGAGTCTTTTTGATTGCAAATTGAAATGGCAAGGAAAAACCGAGCGGGGTAAATTATTTGATAAACTTGGAATACTCGCGTTTATCCAACTTCGAACGTACTGCTTAATTCAGATAATCTTTCTTTAGCCGCACTACACGAATATGTACGATATTCAGGCAGTTAAAACCAATGTGCGTCAGTATCTCCTTTTAAATTATCTCCAACTTTCCTAAACGCTCGCACTGAGGTCAAACATTTTAGGTGTAGTCATAACTCTTTGAGAAGTAACACGGATTTCAGAAGGAAAACTTTCTACAAATGTAGCAAAATAGCAATTGTATTTATCCATTCGATTGAATACATTCTTTTTTAACTTGGGCATTTTCAAAGTAGGTCTCAACGGAAAACGCAGGTTAAAATAGTTAGACTTCGCTTTATAGAAGGTTTAATGAATAAAAGACTTTTAATTATGTGTGTAATTATAAACATATTGTATCATAATAAATATCTTATGTCAGTGTTTTTGTTTAATGTTAGCGAATTTTTGGCCATATTACGATAGTCCCGAAGGTTGGAAAAGTCATTGGGGCAACATTTCAAACAACTTTGTTTTAAGGGTTTAGTATCAATTTGCTTAAAATTTTGTAATTTACTAGCTATTCGAACATTTTTTTTCTTTTTCATTTTACTAACTAAGTAAAATACTAATTCCCTTTTATTAAAAACGGTGCATCTCAACACGTTTAAATTATGACAGTTCGTGAAAATTATCAAAGCAAATAAAAATAAATCTGGGGAACGAACTCAAAAGTCAAACGGACAACCTAAAATTTATTTTGTTAATTGTTTATTTGTGACAACCTTTTCGGAAAGGTTTTTTATTATTTTCCCACTGTGGACTGGACCATTCCATGTACTGCTCCTTTAAGATTAATTGGTGTACATAGCAGTGGCGTGGCGTGGATAATTTTAAATGGGAACCCGTTATAAAATTTTGTCAACTGTAAAAATGAAAAAAAAACATCTTAGAACCTTAAAAACAACATTTCTTAGTAGGGATATGGTATCTACAAATGCATTCCACATTGACTTAGCAAGACATGTAGATATAGCTATATTTTTTATACTTCAATACATTAATATTTCAATCAACAATAAGCTTGAAACATAATAAATAAAATGCACGACTGGGTCGCACGAACTTGCTCCTATGTAATAGACTAGGAATTTTAAAAACGGATGTTATTAAAGAAAACTGTTCATAAGGATAAAATGATTTTTTTAAATTCTTTTAGTAGCAAGAGATAAAAACAGAATGCTATGGAAATATGAATTTATGCAGGAACAAAAATTATAAGTCGTTGTAGTGGTTCCTTAAAAAAATAAGCTTTTATGTACAAAATTATTGTACGATTAAAAGTCTAATTTCCAAAAAAAATACTAAGCCGTTCTTGAGATATCGAATTTTTCAAAAAAAAAATATTTTTTTTTCTAAAAATTGAAAAAATATTTTTTCTTAAGTTTTTAAATGCAATGTTTTTTAAACTTTTTATGAGCTTCTTTATAAAAAATTTCGTTAAAATCCGTTATGCCGATAATGAGTAATTCAAAATTCGAAAAAATCGTTCTATGGTAGGTACAGTCAGTAATATCTAGATTTCAATTTTTTTTTTATAAAATTATAGACCATAAAGATTGATCAAAAGAAAAAAAAATTTAGCAAAAATCTCGGAACCGTTTTCATGAAAAATACGATTTTCGAAAACCATTTTTATAAATTTGTATGGAAGGTAGCGTTAGTTTTAGATAAAATAAAATTTTTTTTCTCAAATCTTGTAGATTATGTTAAGAAACTTTTATTTGTCAAGTTTGAAAAAAATCGAGCATGGGGTTTTCGAAATATTGAGTTTCCAAAAAAAAATTTTGAATTTTTTTTTAAAAATCTAAAAAATATAAAATTGAAAATTTTAATATGTAATAATATTCAAAATTTGGAGGAGCTTTGGCATAAAAAAAATGATTTAAATCAGCTGTACCGTTTTCGAGAAAATCAAAAACAAAAAAATGGACCCAGGGGGGCTACCAAAAATAACAATTTTTTGTAAAATTTTTTTCAACCATTAGCTAGTTTTAGCCAAATAAATTTTTCAATTTTTTTTAAAAAAATTCTGTGGGACAGTTTTTCAAAAAGAAAAATATTTATAAAATTTCGAAAAAAAATCGTATGGCAGGTACCGTTATTTTTGGTCTTAAAAAAAAAACAGAAAAAAACGTCCGGGGGGGAAAAATTAAAACCCATATCTACCAAGTTTGAAGAAAATCGGCCGAGCCGTTTAGGCTGTAGTCGAACCGACAGACAGACAGACAGACAGACAGACAGACAGACAGACAGACAGACAGACAGACAGACAGCCAGACAGACAGAATTGCGAGACCCACTTTTTTGGTCTTCGCTATCATCGTAATGTCAACTTTGATCAAAATCTCGAGTTCGATTTTTTTTGCGAATGCATAACTTGCCTTATAGTACCTATAAGTCGCAAGTAAAAAGGACCTCCTTTTAGACACCACCCTCTTCGTCGGACATAACTGCGGCAACTTCCTAGGAATGTTCAATTAACTTTTCCTTGCAATCATATGTGTCAAGAATATAAAATATGATGGGACAACTCATCTGCATTAAGACTCGCCCTAACGTCAAAAAATACAAGATATCTTTCTTGTATTCCATTCTCTGACAAGAACCGAAGTATGACACTCAGGTGTCCCCTATGACTCAAATCTGATGTTTCGTCGATCATAATCGACACCAAACGAGCTTCTATGATTTCTGTTTTAATTTCAGATTTTATAACAGCCGCGATACTATGTATGAAGCCATTTTGAATATCGTTGCCCTATAACACTACTCTAAATAGGATACCATTAAAGTGTTATAGGTACTTATATGTTGATTTCCTTTACACATAAGAAATCAATTTCTGTGTGAAGATTTTGATCCCTCGCCAGATTTTGCGTTCCTTTACACCCAACAAAAATTTATTTTTCTGACAGGGATCAAAATCTTTAAATCCATATTTAAAGAGGGATTTACATGTATACTGTATACATGAAAGACGTACACCAAACAAAAAATTTCGATCTGGGATCGAAATCCCTGGTGTGTAAACAAAAAAAGGATAAAATATAAACTATCAACTATCCTTACTAAATTTATTTGGTTTCTCCGATAGGTAATCTGTCAAACAGCCATCTACATTTATCAAAGACATTTCCAAGACAAAATCTAGAACTGCACTAAAATTAAGAAGCTAAATTTTTTTTATCACTATAGTGGTTAATAAAAGGAATTAAATCTTCACTTTAACATCTAACTTTTCACTATTTTTAATTAAGTTCAAATTGGCTTTTCAAAACACTAGATTTACTTGAAGTTATTGAACCTGTGCAACACAGTCTTTTATTGAATGCTAATTGAATCTAAATTTAAATTCCTATTAAAAAAAGGCAAATGCATTTTATTTGTCTAGAGTAGCGATATGCTAAATTTACACTGCTGACAAATTGCCATATATTCTACCATGATTTATTTCATAATTCAAAATTATCACAGTAAATTTGCAAAAATATTAATCCTGCATTTTATATTAGCATGCAAATCAACATCAAATTCAAAATCAAGAATCAACAATACCCACATGCCATATTTATATTTATATGACATATTAAAGACAAAAAAAAAACAAATAAGTCGAAGAACACCGTCTTATTTCTTACACAAGGTTGAAAAAAGGCGAGCACCTGAACTCCTGCAATGTATTATCTTCCTACTGAAATGCAATGCTAATTGCTAAAGGGAGAATAAAATACAATTAATTCCAACTCCTACTGGTATACATCGAAAATTTTATAAGACGGAATGTAGCGTCTTATTTTTTGAATATAAAAGCGGATGTTGAACAAAGAGGATCCGAAAAACAATGCTTGGGGAAGAAAGGGATACCTATAAAACAAATAAATAAGACGGTAATTGAAAAGTTTACGTCAGAGTATTTTTGTGACTCTGACATTAATCAATGTTGGTTGTGGATTGTGGAATGTGTTTGGATAAAGTATAAGATACAAACGATAGGCAGAATGGATAACTTAAACTTATTCGATGTTTATTTGGTAGATTGTGTTATTTGTGGATTTTCTAAAAGGGAAGACGAAAGGAATCGTGTTATATGGACTCCACGCCACTGGTACATAGATATATCCTTTGTGTTTTCCATTAGGAAGTTAACTTACCAGCATCAGTCTCATAGATATTTCTCAAATAAGTGAAAAGTAAATAGTACTTGAAATTCTGGTCAAAATCTAAACATCCAACACATTACAATCGTGGTAATTCGGTCTTGGATGTTTAGGTTTTCAACCAATAATCGAACGGTTTAATCAAACCTATACCTGGGTAAAAGTCTTCATCGTCCAGCTCTTCAAAAGGATTTGCTCGGGACTTAAAATATCGCACTTTACTGCACAAAGTTAAGTCTTCAAACTTTGTTTATATTAAAATCTTCGTCTTCCGAGAGCATTTTATATTATTTTATTCACTTTTAAAAACAATTACCTCAGAACATAAAACATAAAAAAACAACAAAATCTTCTTTTTAACTAAGTAGCTTACTAAAATAGCTTTAGCATTTTACTAAATAGTTTAAAATGTTGCGCTATTGTTATCAGAACAACAATAGTATCATTGACATGTCTATATATATATAAGAGTTAAAATCATTGCTTTCAGATACTTTGCTATATTATTATGCATACTTAGTTCCCTTTCTTATTTCCTCTGACATTTCCTCGCAACCAATGCGATAAAAACCTTTCTCATTCAATATTGTTCAATTCAATCTTTTACAAAGCCATCCACATCGATTAAGGCTTAAAAATAAATTACTTTCAATCTCCTTCGAACAGGCAAAATTATTGTTTTACCATTTGGTTGTGTGGATGCCTCCATACCTCCTGTCAATCAATTCAATTTAACAATAGAAGGATTTTCATTGGATTCATCTGATAAATGTATTCTTTTGTCAATGAGAGATTCATATTTATTCATAAAAATGGAAAGCCCTTTTTGATGGAGATTTTTTTGATGTCGTCACTTCGAAGCCGTTCACTTAACTATGTATATTGGCAGCCTCTAAAATTGATTACTGGGCTCGTACTAAATATTATTACTTTCGTTAAATGGAGGTACAGTTCAATTCGGACACATATAATCCTACATAGCTGTGTCCGGTTAAGCGAAATGTCCGGATCAAAAAGTAAAAGTTGCGAATATTTATCCAATATCATATGATGTTATTGTATATTTGATATAAAGTTGTACCCATTGAACAATTAACAATGCATTGATGGTTCTGGTACATAAAACAGTGATACGGATAGTATGTGAATTCAGAAACGCATCGTTCCATGGATGATACACAATCACTTTCGTCAAACATTCATAACTGCATTTAAAGCTGTATCTCATTTTGGTTCAAGTGTTCGTAATTACAAATTTGCATCAAATGGGTAAACTTCAAATGAATCAGAGTTTAGAAAACTCTCGGCTAAATTCATACACGTCAAATATGTGTACATCTCTATATTTCGCGATCACCATCCGCAAAGCAGATTATACTGATTCATTATATCAGCTTTTCAGCAGCATTCGATCAAGAATTTTACATTGACCTGGAACATAAAACGCACTCTGTACTATTTTGTAGAGGGTCACATAATCTGGCACATTTGTATGAAATACTTTTCGATAACGTTAACCATTTAAGAGTGATATGACTTTTTTCTACAAGTCGGATTCGTAGAGACTTTCTGTTAAAATTGTATTATTATGCAAAGTACTTCTTTGGAGAAGTGGTTTCTCAATCCATGTTAATTGCAAAGATTTTGATGACTCTGCCGAGTCGATTTTCCCATTTTTTTAGTGCTTGGGAATAAACAGATGTTAAATCCCGGACAATTGAAAATCTGAGGTCCCGCCTCATTATGGAAGAAACCAGGTTAAGCGCAATGGACTACGTGACACCAACTTCAGCATCTATTGATGAAACTAGTGCACTTGTAGCACGCAAAGCTCATGGACAAAAATTTCACCAGAATTCTCAGAGTAAGAAGAACCGTCCAGGTAAGTGCTTTGCATGTAATCAATGACATTGGAAGTCTGATTGTCCAAATAAGAAAAAACAATTAAATTATGCGAACAAAGAGGAAAGTAGTGATTGCGATGCGTTGGTTTGTGCTTCAGTAAGCTCAAATGAAACAGTAAGCTCTAATGTTGTTGTTAGTGCAGATGATTGGGTATTAGACTCTGGTGCGAGTGAACACATGACGTCAAGACGGGAATGGTTCAGCGAATATGTACAGCTTGAGGAGCCGATTCCGATAACAATAGGCAATGGAAGTAAGATTCAAGCACATGGTAAAGGTTCAATCAAAATACTATAGCTTTCAATGATCAGGAATGGGTGGAGAAGAAACTTGTTGACGTTTACTTTGTTCCTGATGTCAAAATAAATCTGTTTTCATCTGGTAGTACTCTCGACAAAAATTATAGTCTTACTTCATCTAGAGACAAATGTAAAATTACAAAGGCTAATGGTGTTGTTGTTGCTGTAGGCGTTCGCTCAAATCGTTTGTTTAAAATGTTGTTCAAGGTAGTGGAACCACCGAATTTACATTCAGCTTGCATTTCATTCAAGGCTGAATCGCTCCAAACTTGGCATGAACGGCTTGGCCACATGTGTGTTGGTCAAATAAGAAGTTTACTGAAATCCAATGAAATTCAATTTACTGATGACATACATTTTTTCTGTGATGCCTGTGCGATGGGAAAAATGCATAGATCTCCCTTTCCGAAAAGTAGTTCTCGTGCAAAAGCGGTTGGTGAATTGGTGCATACAGACTTGTGTGGCCCGATGCAAACGTCATCAATTGGTGGATCAAAATATTTTTGTCTTTTTAAATATGACTACTCTAATTTCAGGGTCGTTTACTTTATTTCCGAGAAATCATAGACTTGCGCAATGATTGAAAAGTATATTAACTTTGTTAATACTCATTTTCGTCGTCATATCAAAACTATCAGATCTGATAATGGTTAAAAATATAAAAATAAGGAAGTCGAATCCTTACTTCAACGCCATGGAATCTGTCATCAGACCTCAGTACCCTACACACCACAGCAAAATGGCAGGGTAGAGCGAGATATGCGGTTTATAGTTGAAACAGCAAGAACTATGCTTCACGCCAAAAATTTGCCACTTAAACTTTGGGCTGAAGCGGTCAATATGACTGTCTTCTTAATAAACAGATTCGGACCAAGTCCTGAAAACACCAAAACTCCGTTTGAAATGTATTTCAATGAAAAACTATCTTTTCAAAATTTGAAAGTTTTTGGAAGCGAAGTCTTTGTACACATCCCGAAAGAAAAAAAGACAGAAATTAGATAGAAAGTCGGAACCAGGAATCTTTGTTGGATACCCAGATAATGTGAAAGGCTTCCGAGTATGGTTTCATAATTCGAACAAAATTGAAGTATCGAGGGATGTTTTGTTCAAAGAATTTTCAGTAGTTGATATAGATTCAAATCGCTTTAATATATTGAAAGAAAATGTTGTTCCAAATCTGAAAAATGAGTTAGTTGTTGAACCAGAAAAACCAAATACAAGATCAAGGCCAGTACAAAAGGATAGTATACATGTTGATGCCAGTAAATATCGAGAGAAACTTCGAAGTCATTCTGAAAGTGTATCCACATTGGAAAATAAGGTGCATGTAGATGATGAGCCAAATAAAATTGCGATTGCCTACCGAGAAAAGCTTCGTAGCCATTCCGCAAATAACCCCAAAAATTTTGGATTGTATGCTAATGCTTTAGAAGGGTATGCTTTTGTTTGCAATACATTTGAGCCAGAAACATTTGAAGATGCTCAACAATTGGACGAAGTAGATGACTGGAACAAGGCTATGGATGATGAGATGGAGTCTCATCGGATTAACAAAACGTGGGAGCTGGTTGAAGTACCCCCAAACAGAAAGATCATCAAAAATAAATGGGTATATAAAGCAAAGTTGTCATCGAAAAATACAGTAGAGCGCTACAAAGCACGCCTTGTTGCTAAGGGGTTTAATCAACAAGAAGGCATCGATTATGCAGAAACTGTTAGTCCTGTTGCGAAGTTCACATCGATCCGCACAATTTTCGCGATTGCAGCCAGTCAAGGTCTAACTCCTTACCAATTTGACGTCAAGACAGCATTCCTAAACGGTAAGCTAGATGAGGAAATATTTATGTGCCAGCCTCAGGGGTACAATGATGGTTCCGTTCGAGTTTGCAAGCTTATTAAGAGCCTATACGGCTTGAAGCAAGCCTCCAGATGCTGGAATACTAGATTCACGAGTTTATTGGCCGATTTTGGGTTTACCATTTCGAAAGCTGATCCGTGTGTTTTCGTGTTACAACACAAGCAAAGAGTTGTTTATCTTGCAGTCTATATTGATGACGGCTTGCTTGCTGTCAGAGATGCAGATGATATGGAGTACATCAAAACTTTTTTAGTTAAACACTTTGAGGTAAAACTTTTTAAAGCTAACTATTATCGGGCTTCAAATTGTTAATAAGGAGAATGGTGGATACTTCGTTTATCAGTCCAATTATATCGAAAGAGTGCTTCGTAAATTTAACATGTTGGATTCAAGTCCAGTTTCTACACCCAGGGAGCTTGGCAGCAGATCTGCCATTTTAGCAGAAAATTCATCAGCAGAGACCAGATTCCCTTATCGTGAGGCAGTAGGAAGTCTGATGTATTTGGCAATTGGAACCAGGGCAGATATTTCGTATGCAGTGGGAGTAGTGAGCCGTTTCTTGGATAAACCAAGCTCACATGAAGTTAAAGCCGTCAAACGTATCTTTAAATATTTAAATAATACTAAAAGCTTTGGTATATTATTTAAACCTAATGTTAATTTAAATTTTTCTATTTATAGTGATGCTAATTTTGCAGCAGACTATTCGACAAGACGTTCAACGAGTGGACAAGTTTGTCTTCTTGGAGGAAGTCCCATATCTTGGTCGTCGAAAAGGCAACGATGTACTGCATTGAGTACAACTGAAGCAGAGTATGTAGCTGCATCGGAAGCAGTCAAAGAGTTGATGTGGCTTGACGCGCTCATACACGATCTGCTTGTTCCTCAAATTAATAAACCAACACTTCACATCGACAACCAAAGTGCTCTAAAGCTAGTGAAGAACCCCGAATTCCACGCCAGGACTAAACACATCGATGTTCGTGTTCATTTTATCAGAGAGAAATTCAATGAAGACCGATTTGAGATTTGTTTTGTACCATCAAACAAGCAATTAGCTGATGCTTTTACAAAGCCACTCGCAACAATTAAATTAAAATTATTTCGTACAGATATTAATATTTTAAAATTGTAATTAATTCTTTAATAATAAGTGGGAGTGTTAAAATTGTATTATTATGCAAAGTACTTCTTTGTACTCACTGTACTCTACACTTCAGTTGGTACTTACTTTACTTAGACCTTCTTTATATACCTACTCCTAAGATGTACATACCAATTACATAAGCACATGATAAGATTAATAAACTACAACTACTTGCTGTTCATCTTCTTAAGAAAACGGACTGTCTTTTCTTCTACTATAAAGTTTAACACTTTCGATAGCTCATTCGTAATGATTAATTAATCGTCTGTGCCGATTTTCAGGAAGACGGGCACTCATTACCAGCCAGAATGTCTATTTTCACTAGACTAAAAGTGACAATTATTATAAATATGTACATAGGGAGATATTTATTATTGGGCTTTTTTGCGATATCAAACCTGTGAATTAATAAAGAGAAAGTGAAATCAGTTTATGGGGAAGATCGATAAAAACCATGGATAAAACAAATGTAATTGGGACTGTTATGAACTATACAATCAACATTTTTAAATTCTCAAATTAAGAATTGTATTTTTTGTCAAACAAATGTTAATTTACCCTACTTTATTTTTAAATTAGAATTTGTTAATCTTTGCTATAATCTTACATTAATCTTACATTACTTTTGTTATCTTCTTTCGTAATCTGCTGCTGCTTGCAATGAAGATATTATCTTGCCTTTTTTAAGTCAACCTCCGAGAGAAGCAGTTGCAGCAGCAGCAGAATTTAAATAAGTATAATTTATACAAAAAACATTTATTAACAAATAAAATAATTGAAAAAACATATAAAACTACACTACGACTTTGACAATTAAATTAAAGACAAAACTTAACAATTTTGCAGTCCACAAATACGATAAAAAACAGGGACTAAAAAATGTTTGTCAAATTAGTACGATGTTAAAATTAGTTTGGTATGATACTAGCTTAAAACGAAGATTTTGCAAATTTTAATTGAGTTTAATATAATACTTTCTCTAACTTTTTATTAAAGATAAAATCGTCAAATATGTACTCGTAGCTATTTTATTTTTTTGCGCGTCGTGCTAACTTCATATATTATATATAACTCTTTGACATTTACAAATTTCAAAAAAACGTATATTTACTTTGTTTTTTCCATGAAATAATATTGTGTTGGGTGTGTTCAGAAGCAATTTTGTAATATAATATCATTAAATGTCCCTTAATTTCAAAACCAACCCGGAAACTGTTACCCGATTCGAATAAGTACATATATATATTTGAAAAAAGTAAGCCGTTGTCGTCGTGTTCAGAGATTAGACCGCCAGAATTAAATGTTTTCGTAGCATCCCAATTTCATTTTCCAAATTACTCGTATATTAATTTTTTCCAAACATAGTAATTATTAACTAAATAAAGCCTTTTAGGAACATAACTCGAACAAATTGGACAAAGTACACAAAATGGTTGAACGAACGTATCGATCCTCCAGAGGAGGAAATGCTTTCGACAACCTCAATCATTGACACTGCTGTTCAAAACCTTACTAGTAAAATGAAAACGGCCTTTAAAATACGCTGCCCCATATCTCATTAAACCCACTAACCCACCATGGTGGAACACTGATCTTAAGAAACGAAGAACAGTTGTCAGAAAACTTTTCAACAAAGCCATACTGAGTAAATCGGAGGAAGACTGGAATTCATATAGAGCCAAACTTAACTCATACACCAAAGAGTTAAGAAGGGCCAAAAAGGATTCATGGGCTAGACACTGTGAATCCATTGAGAACACAAGTGAGGCGCCGAGACTTCGAAAGATCCTTGCATCCAATCCCACGATTCCGGGATATATTAAGAATCCCGATGGATCGTGGTCGAACTCGAGCCAAGAAACACTTGAACTCTTTATAGAAACGCATTTCCCGGGCTGTAAGAGTAATGAAGGATCAGGTTTTACACAACCAGACACCTTAGATATCTTATAATCAGTATCAGAATTGGAACAGGTTATCACAGAGCAGAAAATTATGTGGGCAATAAACTCGTTCAAACCCTATAAATCAGCTGGACCAGATGAGATTATTCCGGCATTTCTTCAACATGCTCTACTGAACACATGGCTTAGGGTAATATTCAAAAGTTGTATTAAATGGAGATACGCCCCTATCAGCTGGAGAAAAGTTAAGGTGGTCTTTATTCCAAAAGCTGGAAAACCAACAGACTCGACTGCTAAAGATTACAGATCGATAAGTCTCTCTTCGTTCCTTCTCAAGACACTGGAGAGAATTATTGATCTGCATGTTAGGGACCTTCTCAATCCAAGTAATATGTGCAACTACCAGCACGCTTTTTTTTTTTTTTTTTTTTTTATAATCTACACGCGCTCAAGGGATTATGATTACCCTTTAAATGTTTGAACACAGCGCGGGCGTGAAGTTAAGGAAGAGAAAGAAGGATAGGAAAGATGTGTGGCACGATGTTCTGAGACTGAAGGTTGTTGTCTCAGATATTTTATCTCCAGGGATGGCGGCTGAACTAAAGCGGAGAATGCCGTGTCTTATTTCTATGTCGCTTATAATTCACATTATTTTATTCGTGTTCATTCTTGTTGGGCATACTAGTTGTTAGTGTTAGTGTTATGCCTGAACAACATGTAATGATTAAACCAGCAACCCATTGGAGACAGCGTTGCACGAGGTCGTCTCACAAATTGAGAAAAGTCTCGAGCACAAAGAATATACCCTGGCAGCATTTTTGGACATCGAAGGAGCGTTTTAAAATTTAAGATCGGAGTCCATTAAATCTGCTCTGGAAGAAGTTGGAGTTGAATCTGCCATTGTGGACAGGATTTATAACATGCTAAATGGCAGAATCATTAACTCACAACTTGGGGATAATATTTTAGAAAAAGCAGTTACAACAGGCACTCCACAAGGAGGAGTAATATCACCTCTCCTCTGGGTCCTTGTTGTTAATAAAATTCTTACAAGAAGAGCATTAAAATAGTAGCCTATGCGTACGGGTAAATATCTTATCACCATCAAAGATATTATGGAATCTTCACTTAAAGAACTATCTTCTTTGGCAGCACAAAACGGTCTCGGGGTTAACCCTTCCAAAACTGAACAAGTCCTGCTTACGAAGAAAAGGAAATTGGAAGACTTTACCCCTCCTAAGCTTAACGGCATTCCTCTGAAACTTTCCAACGAGGCTAAATATCTTGGAGTAATCCTTAATTCCAAGCTAACATGGAAACGTAACACAGAGGAAAGAATGAAAAGAGCACTATGCGCTCTCTACACATGCAAAAAACCTTCGGTACACGGTGAGGCATGCGACCGCAGGTCATCCAGTGGATGTACACGGCCACTAGAATGGGTGCATTTGGACCCGATTTATGTAGGAGCTGTCAGGATGTCGAGGAGATTGAAACCATTAAACATCTGCTCTGCGAGTGTCCGAACCTCCGAACAAATCACCTCCGTTACTTTGGAAACAGGTTTGTTGGAGAACTGGACGATCTAACGCAGGTCTCAATAGAAAATATGAGAAAATTCACGCAGAGGCTGGTTCACAAATAAACCAGTCTACATAAGATATTAGTTTAGGAGCATCTCTGCTTTTATTAATAGGGGATCACAATGGACCAATAGGCCCCCGTGTACGCAACAGCCTCTGTGCTGTGCACGCCCCTCCTAACCTAACTAACTTAACCTAATCCTTAACTAGGTCAAAAGAAGTTGGGATTTTCAAAGACAATTGTGATAAGGATATTTTTGAACTCAAGAATTTATTTATTTATTTAATTAATTCATCAAGCAGATATACATTAAAAAATATATAATCTTAAAGACTACTGAATAAATTTTAAGCAACATGCGATACAAATTTGCATAAATACCTTAAATTACTTAAAAATAATATAACACCTAGCCACCAGAGTTTAAAACAGTTAATTAATTAATAATATGACTTTTAAAAATATCACGACTAATATTGCTATGAAAATCTATTACAAAAGCAACTGAGATGGCCTGTCTAAGGCACCTAGTTATTGGCTCATTAAGACCATAATTAACCCTATGAAAATATTCAAAAAATATACTATGCACTTGAAGATCCCTCGTTGGAGCATACATATATTCTTATAAGGGACAAAAGAAAAGGGCAATTTATTTGATTTTTAAGAATGTCTTTAATAAAAATTATTTCAAAATACTTTCTCCGAGTTTCTAAAAGCTGAAGACCGATCAGATAACATCTAGTAAGATAAGATGGCATTCGTATATTCCAATGAAGTCTATAAATCACTATTTAGGAAAATCTTTTTGGATACTTTCGATTCGATTTGAGTGGATAGCATAGTAGGGGTTCCAAATTACACAACATTATTCAAGGACCGGCCTTGCAAATTCCTTAAAGTTACGAGATAAATCCAATTAAGGAATTTCCTTTCGCAACAATAAAATCTATATGAAGGCAAAACGTTAGCTTGGGATCGAAGATAACACCTAAACTTCATCCAACAAAAATATGCAGTACACGTCTTATGGGAGAGCTTTTTCAAAATCAGTAGCGTGCTATATTTTTGCACCATACTAAATTGAAAGAACTCCTCCTTAAAAAAGTGTTTGTGCGCCCGTAAATTTTCGATTGCATCTGACGCAGACCCGACATCCTATTAACCGCACATCTGAGTGTGCCCTGAATTTCTGTGGCCTATAGCTGTTGGTGATATTCAATTTCAACCCCCATTAAATATTGATGTGCATTCAGAGTTACCCTTGATCATTTGCTAACTTGTTCAGTTTTTTTTTCCTTGGGTTTCTGTTGAGGTGCTTTTGATTTAAGAGCTTTAAAAAAAGGGTCCATTTAAAATCAACACTACGACAACCCTTTGAGAGCTTTAATGAAGGACAGATTTATGCAATCCACTGTAGCCAGAATGCGAGGCAAATGTCTTATCTTGCCACACTGCATATTTTTGTTGGACAGAGTATAGGCCTTTTTACTTGCGACTTATAGGTACCATAAGGCAAGTTATGCATTCGTAAAAAAATCGAACTCGAGATTTTGATCAAAGTTGACATTACGATGATAGCGAAGACGAAAAAAGTTGGTCTGGCAATTCTGTCTGTCTCTGTCTGTTCGATTACAGCTAAACGGCTCAGCCGATTTGCTTCAAACTTGGTAGATATAGGTTTTAATTTTTTACCCCCGGATGTTTTTCGATTTGATTTTTTGACCAAAAATAACGGTACCTGCCATACGATTTTTTTTTCGAAATTTTATAAATATTTTTTTTCTCAAAAACTGTCCCAACGATTTAAAAAAAAATAAAAAATTTAATTTAGTTAAACCTAAGTAATGGTTGAAAAAAAATTTTCCAAAAAATGAGTTGTTTTGGTACCCCCCTTGGAACCATTTTTTTGTTTTTGATTTTCTCAAAAACGGTACCACCGATTTTGATCACTTTTGTTATGCTAGCTAAAGCTTTCCACCCGTTTGAATATTCTTGCGTATTAAAATTTTGAAAACAAATTTTTTTGGATTTTCAAAAAAAATTTCAAAATTTTTTTTTTTTGAAAACTCAATATTTCAAAAACCCCTTGCTCGATTTTTTCAAAACTTGATAAATAAAAGTTTGGGAAAATAATCTACAATATATGTATAAGAAAAATAAATTCATTTTACCTAAAAATAACGGTACCCTCCATACAAATGTTAAAAAATGGTTTTCGAAAATCGTATTTTTCTCGAAAACGGTTCCGAGAATTTTTCTTACATTTTTTTTCTTTCTATTATTTTTTAATATCTGTAATTTAATAAAAAAAATTGAAAACAAGATATTACTGACTGTACCTACCATAGAACGATTTTTTAAAATTTTGAATTTCTCATTATTATCGCACAACGGATTTTAATGAAATTTCGTAGAGAGAAGCTTCTAAAAAGTTTAAAAAACATTGCATTTCAAAACTTTACGAACATTTTTTTTTGAATTTTGAAAAAAAAAAATCAATTTTTTGTTTTATGAAAATTCAATATCTCGAAAACGGCTCAATACTTTTTTTGTAAATTTAATTTTTATTCATACAATAATAAAACTTCAAATTGGCGTACCAACATTTTTTCTTAAAATTGTTTTAAAATTTTCTTATATAAAACATAATTTTTTAAGAAACCACTACAAAGACTTATAATTTTTGTTCTTGCATAAATCTATATTTGCTTGAATCACATGGCATCCTATTCTTACCTTTAACTACTAAAGAAGTTTTTTTTAGTCATTTAAAAAAGGAATTTTATGCTTATGAACAGTTTCTCTAATAACATTCATTTTTGAAATTCTTAGTCTTTTACATAGGAGCAAGTTCGTGCGACCCAGTCGTGCATTTTATTTTTGGTAATTTTTTGCAATGGAATACCATTAATGCTATAAACATAGTTTATAAGCGACAAATTTCGGCGAAAAGATAGAAAATCACATTTGGAAACATTCAAAAACAAGTGAATAGAGTTACACCAATCAACTAAGTTCTTTAGGTCATTCTGAAGAAGCGATCATAAGACATTGAGAAGAAATTATACAATGGGGAATATCGTTAATAAGGAGCAAAAAAAGAAGTGGGCCTAAATGACTTTCTTGAGGTACTCCAGAAGTCACAAATATGGGATTAGATATTATGTTATT
This sequence comes from Chrysotoxum bicinctum, assembly GCA_911387755.1. Lineage (NCBI taxonomy): Eukaryota > Metazoa > Arthropoda > Insecta > Diptera > Syrphidae > Chrysotoxum > Chrysotoxum bicinctum. Next base: position 127,029,000 of record OU426989.1, on the reverse strand, counting down.
AATACGCACATATTGAGGGCGCCCTTTAAAATAAGATTTTAACCAAGGGCGAAAAGCTTCTTTATTAAAACTGTATGATTTACCCTATCGAACGCCATTGAAACATCAGTATAAATCACGTCACTTTGATAACCATTTTCAAGATTTTGTATTAAATCATTGTTAAATTTGTGGTAGTTGACCTACCAGAGACCAGAGCTACCAGAGCAGGGGAAATAAGTTCCCGAACAACAAAGGATAACTTTTCGTAAACTAATTTTTCAAGGAATTTAGGGATCGTTGAAAGTTTTTATTTCTCATTTCGGAAGTAACACATCAAGAAAAAAGTACTTTGAAAGGAAGTCGCTTAAGGCGTTTCCGCAACTTTTAACATATTTGGAACTTCAAGAGGTATACAATGGCACTAAGCCCTTACAATAAATAAGATACCTGTTTATAAAACACGAAGTATGAGCAATAGAGGGTTCTATATCCATTTTTGTTTACAGAAAGATGCATGGAGGCCTTAATATATACTTTTTACCTCCGGCAGTAAAGCAGGAAGCGACAGAAAAGGGATTTCAAGAATCCTTCACTCTTTGAGAATAATGCGAGTCTTTTGATTTGAACTTAAGTTGAAATATCTATTCGAATACAGAAAATTATTGTTTTGATAAAATCAAATACCAAGTTGAGTAACTTCAACTAATACTCGTAAGTAGATAAATATTATTATTTTATTTTATTATTATCTCATAGAAACTTTTATTACATATTTCGTGTTGCAATCATTTATTAGGTATTAAATTTTATTTATGTAAATACTTATAGCATCGTGGATTATTAATGATTGATTACCGATTCTGATTTTTATTCATCGAATTTCATGTCTTAAGAAAAAAATTTAAGTCATTTTAAGAGTCTTGTAACTTTGCATGCTAACAGATATCAAGTCATTATAATAAAAAAACCTTTTGGTGCAAAATTTTCTCTAGCATTTTATTCAATTTAAAATCATCAAATATGAAGCTACTCGTATTTTTATTTTATTTATTTTTTTTTTAATATCGAGCTAACTTATGAATTGACTCATTGACCTTTTAGAAACGTCAAAAAAGGACTGTTTACATGAATTGTTTGAATAAAGTGTCATTGTTTTAGGTGTGTTCAGAAGCGATTTATTACAAGTAATATTTATTTATTTATTTGCTTACTTGAGCTGGTTAAATAACAAAAAAAAAAAAATAATAACAATATTTAGATAAAATTGAAATTATGTATATAAAAAAAAACTTATTTTAGACTTAAACTAATGAATTGGGACTATAGAAACTATGAGTATAGATTCATACTTAAGGAGGGGATAATGGGAATGAGGACAGGGGCAGTACTGTGCACTGTTGGTTGTTGTATGTTAATTTATTTATTTATTCGGCTTATAGTATGTTCAATATGCTTAATAGTACTAGCTGAAAAGTAAAGTTTGTTTTTGTTGAAGATTTAGAGGGAGAGAGGCTGTTGAGAGTTCCGAGCGAGGAAGATCTAAGGGAGAAATCAAGGATATGTTGTGCAGTGTTTGCTTAAGGAATTATTATGGATATTGGATTAAAATGTCTGTAATTAGTGTGGTGAGTAGGGAGGCGGAAAAAGGAGACATATTTTAAATTACGGGGATTGGTGTTAATATTTATTAGCTGAAGTAACGCTGGAGAATCAATCGTATCAGTACAAAGATGGTGGGCGAATAATATGTTAGTAACAGCTTGACGATGTGCATGAGTTGTCAAGTCTATTAAATTTAAACGGTCTTCATAAGGGGTAAAGTATGGTGATCAGCAGAGACCAAACCTGACTAGGAAAGGTCTAACGTATATTGTGTATATATATTTGGTGACGTATGTATTGAAAAATTCGTTAGACCACCGTTTGTTAAGCCCGAGGGCAGAATTCGCTTCTGCAATGACATGGAAATTTAAGTCTTTATCGCATAATATGCAAAAATTAATCAAGAATAGGGGAAATAATAGGTACAGGTACATCAATGAAGTAATAAGATCGAGGAGCAGAGGGTAGGCGTTTTCGGGAAAAAGTCGTTGATTGACTTTCATTTAAATTTAATTAAGAAACTTGCGTTAATACAACACTAGTTAAGTTAGAAAATGTTTAAAATTGAGAACAATTTAGTAAACTACTTAAAAGTTAGCAAATTGTTATGTACAGTATTATAGTAAAGTCAAAACTGTTTGAAAATTTGCGCGTATGTTTGTTGATTGAAAAACAAAAATTAAAAAAAAAAATATTTACTATAATCTTACATTTTCCAAACACTAATTATTATTAATTATTTTTTCCTTTCTTCGTGACCTTTTTTAATTAAATAATGTTTGTCCTTAATCCCACTTAAGGATGAGCTTCACATAATGAGCTTCACATACAAAGAACTAGGACGGGAATCTGGAAACGAATATGAGAAGCTGAGAATACTTTCGTCAGGAAAACAATTTAATGGATTGGAAGTTTCAGTAAATCAATGATAAATATGAGAAAGAGAGTCGGTGATAAAACGGAACCCTGTGGCACACCAGCATTTATTTTATGAATTTCAGATTTTAAACCATCCAATAAAATTCGTATTGAGCTGTTCAAAAGCTAGTTTTAATCCATCGAAGAAGAGATTCATCAATACCAAATGCATGCATTTTCGATAAAAGAGCTTGTTATTTAGCAACAAACATCATAGGGAGAGGGAAGGGAAGGTAATCCTCCCACCAAGTGGCGTAGCATGCCATCTCGGCGCAGGGGCGGGAGACCCATTTTGCCGCCCCCATTCAATACTAAATTTAAATTAAATTTCGAGATATTATTTCACAGGAAATGAGGTATCTTTTATTGAAGGTAAAATAGGATCAGCGGATTATAAACGGATTCTACGGGCCTTACGAATAAGGCTCATGAGACAAAGCTGCTTCTGCGGATTCATCGCCATGCATGCGTTTTTTCCTGCGAATTCTTCTCGTTTTGAGTTCGATTCCGAGTTTTTCACAGAGAGTCTTAGAAAAGTCGATCGCGGCTTGGACGAAACGGTCTCTACTCTCCACTAGGAGAGCTTTTAAAACGCAGAGTTTCTGAGCACACTTATCCACACTCAGTCCACGTTGCTGCAGGTAAATCTGTGCGTCATCTTCTTCAGGTATTGGCTCAAAAGCCAAGAAAAGTGAGGAAGTTGAATGACTGCATGACTGTCAGAAGAAGACTGGCTCCCGATCCGTCAATTCTTCCAGTACCTCAAGAACTTCTACAAACTTATTTTTAAGCGTCTTTACAGCTTCATGTCTTTGGCAAGACTTCTTCTGCAGGTTTGTGACTAGATGCTTGTGGTACTTCTGGAGAGTCGACTTCGTCTTGACCCTGCTCTGTGGTGGGACCAGAACGACTTCCAACTTCGACGGTTCGACGGCAGGCACGTCTTCTTCTTCTGCCTGTAAAATAAGTTATGCATTCCCATGAATATTGGCCGGAGGACAATTCTAGGCCACTCACGATTGTAGATGGAGGAATCATACTTACATTGGAATCACTTCCGCTACTGCTGGATGCCGCCGAAGACGTTAACTTAGCTTTCGAACCAGAACTAGAACTGAAATATTTCAGTAATGCACCCGGAGACTTCTTCGCATCTGCTTCTTTCTTAGCCTTTTTCTTGCGGTATTCCGCGCCGCTTCCTTTAACTTTTTTTCATTTTCAAAAACTAGTTCAAAGGTTGAGTGAAGTACTAAGTGTTTAGTTTTAGAAGATTCAACAGTATTTAAACTATAAACAACACAATCGAAATAACTTTCTGTGATGCGGGAGGGAGCAAGAACATTAAGCTGGCTGAGACTAGAATAACGTCTCCGTCGAATCCTAGTTATCTTATCATGTCTCACATATCCAGCGCCACCGCTACCGTGTCTGCAATATGTGCAGCGCGCAAGGGCGCCAACGTCTAGATTAACAGCCCATGTATGTTCCATAAAATAAAACGAAAACAGTGCCTCGAAAACATTAATTTTACTAATCACTCGTATTTTTGTATGAATGGGTATCAATATTCTGATTGCAATGATATAACTAAATATCTAGTTTGCACACGCGCTTCAAAAATGAATGAATCAGAAAAAAAAACTGATCATAAACATAAAGTTCATTTATTAAATGACTAAAACAACTCTTTTAGTAGTAGCTGGAACAACGAATAAGATGCCATATGATGCAAGCAAATATTAGTTTATGAAAAATAAATTTTATAACAAAGTTATAAGTAAAATAAGCTTTTATATACCAATTTTTGAAATTTTTTTTATTACTTTACGAATAAAAATAAATTTCCAAAAAAATATTTAGCCCTTTTTCGAATTTTTTTTGCTTAGCTATAGAACGTTAAAATTTATCATAAGAAAAAAGATTTACCAAAATTCTCGGAGACGTTTTCGAGAAAAATACGATTTTCGACAACCATTAGTATAGTTATTTTTAGGTAATAAATTTTTTTCTCTTTATTATATTAAGAACCTTGTATTTATCAAGTTTTTAAAAAATCTACCATGGGGTTAAAATCTAAACTAATTTTGTTTGAAAATTTTAATGCACAGGAATATTTCAAATTTTGAGGCGCTTTAGCATAAAACAAATTATCAAAATCGGTTGTACCGATTCTTAAAATTTTTTGATTTTTGTTTAAATCTGTTGGACATTGTTAAAAAAAATATAAAACTTCGATAAAAAATCGTATGGCAGGTCTTAAAAAAAGAAAAAAAAAAAAAAAAAAAAAAACGTGTGGGGACAAAATTTCGAGACCCACTTTTTTCGTCTATCATCGTAATGTCAACTTTGATCAAAATCTCGAGGTCTATTTTTTTATGAATGCATAACTTGCCTTACACATAGTATGTACCTATAAGTCTCAAGTAAAAAGAGTAAATAATCTTAAAAGGATGCAAAAACTGAGCGCCAACAACCAGCGGCGGCACTGTGCATATCATATGCTTCGGAACGCTACCTTTCAGTTTCGCGAGAGTTTCGGAACGTTTTGTTTTAGTTTCGCGAGTCGCGTGACAATACGGAATGCACTCTTACGGCCCTACTCACCGTTTACGAATTCACGGAAATCACCCGAGATCGTCAACGACGTACCACAGATAGGGTGGCAAATTTCAAATTTACATCATTGTTGTTTGTTGACTTGTCAAACGACCTGTCATGAAACATATGATTTCTACTCTGCCCGCATCACCGGCGACATTTTGCCGCCCCCTAGGCCTGCCGCCAGGAAATTAAGTTAATAATCTACGAATATTAGGGGCATTGAAAAGGGAAGATTAAATGGAATCTTTGCTACAGTTGAAGTCGAATGAATTAATCATACTATTTATCATAAGTATAACATACGGTTCAAAGGTTCAATACTTCCATAACTTGTAGGGTAAAAGTTAATATTATAAAGTGGAACCGATCTAAGATTTTTTGGGTTCGTGTTTAGAAATATTTTTTGAAGAAGCAATGGACATTAAATGTTATCGGCCAAACGCTGGTGAGTAAAGACAACATCGGCAACTTGATGACGTATTTCAAGGGATTGCATGTCGAGCAGCATTAGACGGTCTTCATATGGTGGTAGGTTGAATATACATATACTAGACCAAGGAAGAGAACGAAGGGCGAAAAGAATAAATCCACACTGAACCGTTTCGATGCGTAGGGAGTGAATTTGGTAATATGGTGGCCAAACTTGACAGAATTTAAGAGACATAACGCTTTACACCATCGTTTCACAAAACGAAGAGCTGAGTTAGACGTATCAATGTGAGAACGAAAGTTTAATTTTCTATTGCAGATAACTCCAAGATCACAAACAGAATCAACTTTTGTTACTGGTTCTTTGTTGATAAAGTAAGTTCTAGGACCCAATAGAAGGCGTTTACGGGAGTAGGTTATAGCTTGAAATTTGGTAACATTGACCACAAGAGAGAATCTATTTAAATCATTTTGAAGCAGGACTAAATCGGAGAGGGACGAAATAGATTTACATTTGGTGGTGCAACAGCTCGAAGTGCACCAGGACCTAGTGATTTACAACTCTCAACCATTCCTGTGTGCGTGTTACCACGAACGGAGGGGACCTACAATTTTCTGCCGATTTCGAACGGCTAATGAGCAGCACTTTCCATGACAAGAAATATACTCTTACAGGATTTGTCAATTCCACGCAAGAGGCAGTACACCCCTGAAAAACTTTTTTTTTTGCAGCGAAATAGATCTACAGATTTTTGTATCATCGGCATAAATTGAAATTGAAGAATTTTTAATTGTAAAGCCTACGTCATTTATAGTTAAAAGGAAAATCAAAAAGCCAAAATGACTTCCTTGGGGGACACCAAAAGTTTCAATGAATGGGTCAGATTATGACGACCTAAAAAGAACTTTATACAGTCGGCCTTTTAAATAAAATTTTAATGAAATTGCCTTACAATCCAAGAGTTTTAATTTTGAAAGGATCTGATGATGGGAGATTTTATCAAAGGCTTTACTTAAACCAGTTGCAATAACATCAACTTATCTACCATTCTAAAGAGCGCATAAGGTTTCAGAGACAAAATCAATTAATTTGGTGGAGGTTGATCTACCGTTCAGGTATCATGTTGGCTTACAATTTTCTTGCAATGAAAAAGCATTGTATCATAAACAATACTTTCCTAGGGATGCGTGATATTTTGGCAATAGGGAATAGGGATTATAAATGAGTCTTTTCAATGAGAAGGAAAGACTCCTTGATTTATTGAAATTTGGAAAATTGAAAAAAAAAAAAAAACAATACCAAATGTTCGCATTTTCTATAAGAAAGCTTAAATATTTGCTTTAAATATTTGTCTTCCTTCTTTATTCAGATCCATGCGTAAAAGTTTGTTTATTCCCGTTGAAAAGGACATTGTTCATTAGAATAGATATTTTTTTTTTTTGACTGGACGAGAAACAAATGAAATTCTACTCTGATTTATTTCTAAATATTTTTCATCCCTATTATGCCCCCTATGTCATTAGAAAACTTCGATCCTATAATCGCATTAGAATTTTAATTTTAAAGTTAATTAATTTCCGCTCAATTGTAACATCTTACATAAATTCTTCAAAAATGTTTGTTACAATATTTATACGAATTCACGGTGCTTCCCCTTATGTCTTGTTCTAATTTCATGCATTTCATAGGATTAGATTTTTTAAGTTTATCAAGGAGTGTCGTAGATCATGTGTCTACTTAGACTTTTCTTTTTAAACGTTAAGTTGTATAATGTTGTGTGGTGCCCCTTGCTATAAAATTTACTTCTTCCTCGTTATTGAACTAAACTGATTTATTATTCCGTCTCAGACAATAATTATTATAATGGTATCATTGCCTATGATTTTTGTTCTGGTTTTGATTGCTATGATTATAAACCAAAACCTATAGATAACCTTGATTAGGATTCATATTCTCTTATGTATATTTTATCATAATAGAAATTAGCCTGCTAAGAAGTTATTATGACGTCTTTTATTTTGTCTAGGAGGATTCCAGATATTTTGGTGTTTCATACGGAACTTTCTGTTTGATTCATTATGGTTTTTTACTCGATTCATATCATTGGCTTCTGTTATGATATAAGCCTGATATAATAAGAATTAAAGGCAATTACTATTGTTTTTTGTGGTGGTTTTCATTTATGTTTAAACGACTTAATTTTTTAGATTAGGTTCTAAATGCGTTTTGGTTTACAATTTTTGTAATGAAAAATTCTTAAATTTTTTATATAATTCAAATGTGTTCTCTTCAAAAATAGTACCAACTTCCAGGGATTAGGTAAATACGTGGAAATGGCAACCACCGGCAGTCTAACCCTATGGCCCAACTAGCGCTGAAGTGCGCCATTTTAATACCATAAATCGTATGAACCTGTGGATGGAATTGATATGGGAAATTGTTGATATTCTCACAAAGGAATCCAGTTTGGATTAAGTTGAAAAATATGGATCTAGCAGGTTTTGATGTCTCTTAATGTGTGTTTGATTTTGCACAATCCACCATATTCATCCGACACCATTTACAATGCGCCAAGCTAGCCAACTCGTTGACTGCCATTTGCAGAGGAAGTGGTGGACTGCTTCCTTTTCCCGCTGATCCCCACAGTGAGTGTTGTGAGGAATATCTATCCTATTGGCCAGTGTCCGCTATAAATAGTAACGATCCTGGCTATGTCTTGCCTGGTTCTGCATATCAGATCAAGTGTTCGGAATTTATTGTAGGTGGGGAAAATTTTTATAGACATAATGAAGTTAGTTAAACTGCTACACCAAAGGTTTTAATTGCTAAGAAAAATTGAGAGATTCTTTCATAACTACGAGCGTAATGTTGACTCTCTTCGCAAGTGCGTTATGAATGGCTGATTCTTAATAGCCGGTTCTGATTTGGATCTTGTTTGAGTACTTGCGTGCTTCCCTGATAGCCAGTAGTTCAACTTAGAAAAGACTAGCAAAACCGGGTAGCCTAGACCTAGACCTAGATATATCTAAAGTCAGAGAAGATTTCTGAACCGACACCACACTTCATCTTTGAGCCATCAGTAAAGATAGTTCTTCCAGGGATTACTTAATACATTTTATTAAATATACCTTCATAATTTTCCACGGCGAGAGGTGTTGTGACAATTTTTTGATCTAAAAGCTTCTCCTTATATATTCGAAAGGGTGGTTAAATTTTAAGGGCCGATGTTGATTTTGAATAAAACACAAATTATTTAGGAAATTATTGTCATTTCTTTTTATTATGATAATATCATATGGTTCAACTATGTATATGGAACAAAATATCGGCCAAATGGCAGCCGCCGCGACCTCGGCGGCACACCTCCATCCAATGGTCCAAATTTTCGATGACGCTGAGGCATTATTGAGGTTCTATGCCGTTAATGTGCCGAATTATCTCATCTTTTAGCTCTTGAATTGTTGATGGCGACGTACACCTTTTATTTTAAAAAACCCCAAAGAAAGAAGTCCAACGGTGTCAAATCACATGATCTTGGCGGCCAATTGACATCGCCACCACGTGAGATAACACGGTCATTGAATTTTTCGCGCAAAAGAGCCATTGTTTCGTTAGCTGTGTGGCAAGTGGTACCGTCCTGTTGAAACCACATATCGTCCAGTTCGTTATCATCTCACGATAGCGAACACCATTCACAATAACTGCCTGACCGGGCTCATTTTGGAAAAAATACGGCCCGATAATGCCGCCAGCCCATAAACCGCACCAAACAGTCACTCTTTGTGGGTGTATTTGTTTTTCGACAATCACTCTTGGATTATCATTCACCCAAATGCGGCAATTCTGCTTATTGACGAATCCACTAAGATGAAAATGTGCCTCATCACTGAAGATGATTTTCTTCGAAAATTGATCATCCACTATTGCCATTTCTTGCCACCATTCTGATCATTGTTTTAGTTCTTGATCAATTATATCTTGTTAGCATGTACATAAATGCAAGTCTTTATGCATAATGTTTATCAACGACGAGCGTGAGAGGTGCAATTGTTGGGCACGACAACGAGTTGAGGTGGACGGCTCTTCAAGCGACTGTAGAGATGAAAAGTACCAAGTTATCATCCTTCATTATTCTGTATGGGTTTGTCTTTTCCATTTTTCTTATAAGTTAACGTTGTTCTTTCGTCTGTAGTTCGTTCAATACGATTGTTGTTTTCGTCATTTTTGTCACTTTTTTCGTCTAGGTGACTTTCACGAATTTTGGAATATATAATCTCCTAATGTTTATTTGTTATTCTTTAATAATTTAAACAAATTAATAATTGAAAATGAAAACACCACCTTTTTCAAAATTGGTGGACTTTCTCTTAACCCTACCACCACAAAAAAATTATTTTATAATCAGAAAATGTACCAATATATAAAACATACTATTTAGATCAAAATTCAGCTTTGTCGCCTCTGACCGTGGTGCGAAGGCGGGTTCTTTTAAGTATACACATTTCATTTATAATTTCAACAATTTCGTGTCTAATGTTGCTCTTAAGCATCAAGGTTGTGGAACAAGCCAAGTCAAAGTGTGCTTCGTCGCTCGTAAGGCATTTTTGCCAAAAACTGTGGTCGCCTTTATCGAGCTGTAAAACTCGAGTCCAATCTCGCCGATGTGGATGGTAATTTCCATGCTGCATAATAAATTGCTATGAACTATACTCTCTATGACTGTCAAATTTCAAATCATAAATTTCCTAATACAAAAATGGCAAATAAAATTGACCTGTAAAAAATAACGCACTATATACATTATACAACTTCGTAAAGTAATTGACTACATGAGTTCTTATTAATTTTTTGTTTAGATCATCAAAGTTTAATGAAAATACCTAATTATTTCACCATTTTAGCAATGAAAAATTAATTTTAAAAATTTGATTAAGACCAAAATACAACTAAGTTGTAACGTAATATCCTTTACCGAGAAGCACGAATCATAAAACTCTGATGACTTCACATTTATTTACGTTTATCTTCTCTGGAAGGGTACCCTTCACCTCTATGCCACCTATATGACCTAAGGCCACAGGACTCCTCAGGCCAGTCCAGGCAACAAGATAAAGGGGTGTCTCAAGCAAAGCAGAGAGGCATGCTAGCCACACGCTCGTCCTAGCTCGTCGGATGGGGGGGTTTCTTTCTGCAATGCTTGAAGACTGTGTCACGTAAACCATGCCAAGACTAAGATGTTTTCTGTCTGTAATAGTATTTTGAGGAGACGCGAATTGCTACATTTGCATACAAAAAAATGAGGAGCAAGTTCCTGTAGGTTGGAGGAACTAAGATGTCATTGGTCCTCCACCATTAAAATGCATTAAAATGCCACCATGGCTACCACCCCACGATTCTCTTAGTGATAGCCCCTGCTCCAAATACTCACTCTCTAAGCCCACACCTGCGTCTGTTTGGGTCCAACCACATCCCTCCAATTGTGATTGTGTTTGGTCTTTATTCATTCTAAATTCATAAATCTGGTCTGAGCCATGAGATATTTACCATCTCATTCACTTCTTAAAATGAAAGATCACGGTGTAGTTAAATAAAAAAACTGATCTCTTCAAGTTACAATTTCAATTTATTCAAAGTTTGCATGCCCTAGCTCTTACTCTATTACAGATCTCTCTTCTTTAATAAATAAACAATAAAAGGAAACTTCATAAATAATCATTCTCTACAGAATGATTTAATTAATCTCAAAATTTCATCTCTTTCAAGAGATAATGGAAGAATACAAACTAAAAAAATTTCTATCAAATTAAAACTTTTGTCTCTTTTATTAATTTTTTGTTTTGTTTTTTAGAAGTCTAGTTTAAGTTGCCTTTCATCATAAGAGAGCAAAATACTGGAAAACCATATAACGGGTGATTTTTTTGAGGTTAGGATTTTCATGCATTAGTATTTGACAGATCACGCGGGATTTCAGACATGGTGTCAAAGAGAAAGATGCTCAGTATGCTTTGTATGCTTTGACATTTCATCGTAAAACCGTATAAAATACAGCTCGTGCAAGAACTGAAGCCGAACGATCTGCCACAACGTCGAATTTTCAGTGAATGGGCCCTAGAAAAGTTGGCAGAAAATCCGCTTTTTTACCGACAAATTTTGTTCAGCGATGAGGCTCATTTCTGGTTGAATGGCTACGTAAATAAGCAAAATTGCCGCATTTGCAGTGAAGAGCAACCAGAAGCCGTTCAAGAACTGCCCATGCATCCCGAAAAATGCACTGTTTGGTGTGGTTTGTACGCTGGTGGAATCATTGGACCGTATTTTTTCAAAGATGCTGTTGGACGCAACGTTACGGTGAATGGCGATCGCTATCGTTCAATGCTAACAAACTTTTTGTTGCCAAAAATGGAAGAACTGAACTTGGTTGACATGTGGTTTCAACAATATGGCGCTACATGCCACACAGCTCGCGATTCTATGGCCATTTTGAGGGAAAACTTCGGAGAACAATTCATCTCAAGGAATGGACCGGTAAGTTGGCCACCAAGATCATGCGATTTGACGCCTTTAGACTATTTTTTGTGGGGCTACGTCAAGTCTAAAGTCTACACAAATAAGCCAGCAACTATTCCAGCTTTGGAAGACAACATTTCCGAAGAAATTCGGGCTATTCCGGCCGAAATGCTCGAAAAAGTTACCCAAAATTGGACTTTCCGAATGGACCACCTAAGACGCAGCCGCGGTCAACATTTAAATGAAATTATCTTCAAAAAGTAAATGTCATGGACCAATCTAACGTTTCAAATAAAGAATCGATGAGATTTTGCAAATTTTATGCGTTTTTTTTTAAAAAAAGTTCTCAAGCTCTTAAAAAATCACCCGTTACCTTCATATGGAAAAATATATCTCTTAATGTGTTATCTTGCTTAGGTCTGAAACTCTCTTACATTAATTAGATCAATTCATCTTAATTGAATTCAATTCATCTTATCTCATTAAAATCATTTAACTCTCCCTCTCTTTCATTCAATTTTATTCTCTCTCAATAGACTATCCTTTCAATTGAGAACATCCGAAAGTCATTGATCCTTTGGATCTTTGATTCTAACAAAGCTAATACATACTACGTTTATATGGAGAATTGAATCGGAATTGAATCAGGATTTAGCTCCATGTATACCTGGATCGGATTGAAATAGGATTATTCGATCCGATCCCACTAAACGAGCTGAATCGAATCGAAAATATGCTTGTATACCAGAATCGAGGAATCGAAGAATCGAGTTTATGTACAAAACCATATTGTCATTTCGATCCCATTTCAATTCGATTTCTCGATCCAGTGCCACCATATACCTGGATCGAAATCTCAATTCGGATTCGATTCGATTCCTCAATCTTCTCTTGTAACCGGGGTAACAGTCAAGGAATTGATCAAGCTTTCAACCTAATTGAACACACCAGACTCTCTATTCTTTTCGTATATAGTGATCATTCATATTACAGTCACTTACCTAAGATCCCTTATATTTCGATAATTTATCCAGCGGTGATGGCGTGGTGAGCTCAGCACTCCAGTCCGGTGAATTATGGTTACCATCCGTATAATAAGATGATTCTTTTTTATTTATTGGAATTAGGAAGAGAAGAAAGGGGCATTAAGTGGGTACAATTATCTTCGCACTTGATCAACGACTTTAATAGATATAAACTTTTTAAATTCTTAATTCTCACAGCTCTAACTTTAAGAAACTAAGCTCAGAGAGAGAGAGAAAATCACAAAAAAAAATGTTTATTGTTTGTTAATGAATGTGATTGATTAACACTTGGTAATCTGGCACTGAGCATATTTTTTTGCTTGTCTTTCTCTTCTTGATGATGATCTGGGTGGATTAAGAGATAAGGATGATGATGTAAAAGTTGTTGATGATGATGACGATGATGAAGTTGGAGTTTATGTAAATTGGGGCAATAATTAATGAGGCGGTGATGAATTCACGATTGCCTTTTTTTCTTGTTACTTGTAATTGGGTAATTAGGCGAATCTGTTCTCTGATTAAACGACTGAGTGTCGTACTGTGAAAACACGAACTTGAATTTAGAAGAATCTTGCAGGTAAGTCTCACTGGGCACTGATTTATTCCTTTTTTTTTTTTGATCAGAGTCCAAATGCAAGTTAATCTGTTTCACTTTCGTTTTAGCTTATTCAACTTGTTCTTGAAATATTTGACTTAAGTTTAGACGGACGCGACACAAAATAACATGTTTCACAATCTCTTTAATTACTTCTAATTCTTGAAACTTCTGCAACGATCGTGTCGTGTGATCGAGTGTCTTCTTCTCTACCGCCTAAATGCCACTGCTCGTTTCGTTAATTGCAGTGTACCTCCAAGTCTTCGTGGACTGTACCTCTCTCCACAACATCATCCGATAGCACAGTTCACAATTTTTTTTGTTTAAACATATGCTGATTTTTTGTAAGCTTTCGTGATGCCATTGGCCACTCACCATCAATCATCCCTCATTCCTCTGTGAGTAGCACCCTTGGAGCCATGGTTTACCTACTTTAGACCATTTAAACATTTTTTTTTTCAGGTCAGCTAGCTTTTAGCATAATCAATAAGAAAGACTTTAATCATTTATCCTAATCCTATGCAGAAAAATAGGGTTACCATCTACCTAATGCAATGTCTTTATTTTATTTTTTTGTTTTAATTCATACAACTCAGTTCGCTGTTCTTTCCCTACAAAGTGCAAGATTTGACTACCTATTTATTAGTACAGTTATTTCAAACAAAAAAATATATCCATTCTATCAATGATACCTTAACTCTTTATTTATCCTAAAGATGTTTGTTTTAAGGTCGGTAGACGACGAAACAAAAGAATATCAAATAAGTCTCGGTCTGCTTAATAGTTGTAGCTAAATAATAATTCATAAGGCATGCATGAAAAGAGGTTTAATATTAAACTGTCAATTTAACTTAAATTTATATTACATATTACACTACTCCGTAGATAAACTACCAAGTAGGGACACTGAAAGCACAGGCAACAGAGACTATCGGCTTAGACATACATACTCGTAGAAAGAAAGAACAACAGAAGAAACACATGTCAACAGCACAGCACATGGTTGGTATTGAACGGTCCCCCAACCATCCAAGTACTAACTACGCCCAATGATGCTTGATTTCGCTGGAAGTGATGCATTTTCAAAGCCTAGGCCGTTGACAACTTTAATTTTGAAAAGCTTCAAAGAGTATAGTTTATTTGCATATAATTAATTATGGAATACTTAATATTCCCATCCCTAATTTCAAAACAGATGCTCTCTACTCAAACAAACATTTGAATGACATCTTCTGTTTTAAGTTTCTTTACTATCGTTGGAGCACGAAAGCAATGAAAACCCTTAAAGGATTAAAATTGGATTATATCCTTAAATACCGTGAAGTAATCTATGCGGTTAAGTATTCAATTTCAAAGGATTAGGATATTTTATTATTCTAATTTGGCTTAAGGGACTTTAACCTTTTGATGTGATTAAAAATAAATATTGTTACGAAATATTATAGAAGGATCGAAAATTCAGATTAGAACCAGGTTTAAGTTAGATAGTAAGGATTACGTTTCATCTCTACAGACATGATATAATTATCTGTTTTTTTTTTCTATTGTTTTAGTGTTAATAATGTTTGCTTCCGTTTTTATTTTGTAATTATTTTGGTAGGCTGTTTTGGTCAATTCTTATTTTAATGAAAATAAAATAGGTTTTATTCAACTTTTTCTCAACGTCTCGTCGTTATCCAGGACTTCTTCAGGGTAGTGTAGGGGATGCTTTTTCATATACGAGAAAAGAAAAAAAACATTAAACTTTAAAATTCGTTAAAATCATAATAAAACAAAACAAAAATCATGACAACTAAAAAAAAACCGCTGTTCAGTTCATAAAAAACTAAATTTTAATATTTTAATAATTAATATCACCTCCATTATTATGATAAATATAATGCAATCGACTAGACGTGGCATTGAATTTATTGGGTTTTGTAACGTCAAAATGTCGATTTTTGCCCATTCTTCGGTAATCGCTTTGCGGAGTTGAAGTAATGTGTCAAATTAATGACCATTGGTATAAACTTTCTGCACTAAGATTCCCCAAAGATTTTCCATTAAGATCGGGACTAATGGTCGGTCACTGCATTAATGGTATATTTTTGGATTTAAAGAATTCTTTGGTAATTTCGGCGTTGTGTATGGCTCCATTATCCTGCTGAAAAGTCCAGTTATCCTGCAGAATTAATCAGTACATCGTCCAACAATTCAACATACTTTTCTGAATTCATTTTGTGAGCGGTAAAGCACATTTGAGACTTTCCATTGTAGCCGAATGCAGCCCATACCAGAAGTGAGCCACCCTGAAAATGTATCGCATGACGTGTTTCAGACTCGGTTCTCAAATCCCGCCAATAATTTTGGCAGCCATCAAGCCCATCCAAATTGAATTTTATTTCGTCACTAAAAATTATAAATCTCCATTGTTCTTTCTAAAACTATTGATGCTCTGCAAATTCCAATCTTTTCGCTCTATGCCATGGCAAAAGTTTAGGTTCGTGTATCCGTTTTTGGTATCATTACCTAAAACCTGTTGATTTCTCCTTGTTGTTATGGCAAAAGACAGTTGTAGCCTTATTTGAGACGGACTTATGCTTTTATTGATTGCCAAGCGTTTTATCGCCCGGATATCTCTGTTGTCCATAAAAGGTGGCCGTCCAGAACTCCGATTTTTTTTCTTCCTTATGGGTGTCCTTCATACATACGGTTTTCAAAAACTAAATGTTCTAATTTGATATTAATATGCTGCATCATAAACACAAATTTCCTATACATTCCTTAGATGTCAAAAAATAATATAAGTTTTGCAAAAAAGTAATTTAAAACTTTATAAATAATTTTCCACTTCCATCTCTACTTTTTTTTCCATCTCATTTCTTTCTTAGTAATATACAAATTTGTTCACTTTCAAACCCTTCAGAATCCTATTTAAATTTTTTGTTATCGTTAAGACGCAAAAAAGAAAATTAAATTATACATGTTTGTACTGTAAAGTTACATTACCTACCCTCAGAAAAAATATACACAATTATTATCTTCTGTCTTCACCCGGCCACAATACATACTTCCTGAATTTAATTTATGGGTTCTTGAACCTAAGGGCTTGAGTGAAAAATTTACATTTTTCAGTTCAATTCACAAGAACTCTCGAAAGGTCAAATACACTGATAGTAAATAAAGAAGGATTTTAATACAAATCTCACAAAAAAAATAAAATAAACATAAGAATGTGTATAGTGGAAGTTTCCTTCTGAGTATTAAGAAAGTTAATTATTCTAAATTCTGAAACTGAGTTTAGTGTTTTTGATACAGTGCTTTAACTTGAATTCAGATCAGTAACTGCGTTTTACAATCTTCTTGTTGCTGAAAAATGCAGAGTTCTACTTTGTAATTACGTTTTATAGTAAAAATGTTAGAATTTGTAAAATCACAACTTTTGTATTCTATAAAAAGTTAAACTACTTTTTTGGTATAATCAAAAATTTCCTACTACATATTTTATTTAAAAGCAAATTTCAAAGCAATTCGAATTCCTATATGTTCAGTAAATGTTTATTTAATGTGTTTGCGATCAACATTAGTCAAGATGTTTTTCTTTTCAAAATGTAAAGCAGATAACTATTAGGTTAGGTTACGTGAGCTTGACTTGGTTGCGAGCAAAAAAGTTGACATTCTTAGAACATGAATTGGGACATTGTGATACTACATATCAATCTAAGGGACTTTCTCTCTAATTGTTAATCCACTTGGAGCTTCTTATCAAGCGTCCAAAACTACCTATATCAACATTTGTAACATCATCATTTTAATAGAGATCACAGAGATGTACAGAAGAGGCAAAGGCGAGGAAATCATTCCGCTTCTGCTTCCACCATGCAGCTTCTGCAGAATTTGTTCGAATAAACACAAAGTCTCATTGCTTGTTTGTATATTAGATAGTGTCCTGTTATGACACCTATTTCGAATTCGATGTAGGATCTACTTTAAGACATCAAACACTTGCAGCGCTTCAGATTCAATACTGGCCGAATCTATTTTGTCAGCAGACAAGTGTTGATGATATCCATAATGTGAAGAATTGGCTAGATTTTTCAAAAGATAATTCAAAACACAACATAAAATGACTATACAAACATAAAAACTTTTGTCAATTTTTCACATGATTTAAATAATGAAGTTCCACTGCATCGTCGTGATTCACCGATTAATTGTCTGCTTTCATTTCGAACCCTACATTCCTCAGGAAGATTGGAAGATTATGAGGTTGGTAAACATGTTTGCCGGATCTGGAAGTAACGCATGTACCATCGAGATTTCTATGTTCTCGTTTAAAACAGAATTGCGGCTGTAGCCTCGTCAGGAGGTACAGGCAGATCTAAGCGTTTCGACTAGAAAATTATCATCGCAAATGGGAGTTAGCAGACGGTCATTACAAAGGATAATTCATTATGACTTAAACTTGTTTCTGTACAAAATCCAAATTTCGAGCATGTTAAAACCTCTGGATTTTCAGTTCACCTCTAATGTTGTCAAAAAATGATTGAAATGCCTGAAGAAGACAACAACTTGATAAATTGCTTGTTTATGTCTGATGCTGCTCATTTTGATCTAAACGGCAATGTAAAAAATTTTATCTTATCGAAAAATTCTCCATGAGACAGAACAGAACTATACCCAGAGCTAGGCACTGTGTGGTGTGCAGTTTCATTAAGGTTCATTGTCGGGCCATATTTTCTTGAAGAAAACGGTGTTACACTAAATGCCACTGGGGATCGTTATTTAAAAATGTTGAAGGACTGCAACTGCACATATAGCCCACTTTTAGCTGGTTCTCAAGGCTAAGAGGTGAATAAAACTAAACCAAGGAATTACACTGAATATAAGCAATAGACTAAAACTAAATTTTAGGCGATCCCGACTTCAACTTTGCACGCTGTAATGAAAGCAGCATATATGCATAAACAGCATTTTACTAAAGCTTGGCTGAGTTCGTAATTGCAAAACTGCCGCAGTCCTGCAAAAATTGCGTTCATAATTGTAAACAAACAGCATCATCTCTGCATGAGTATGGCAACATTTATGTTCATAAAAGTAAACTTACAGTCAACATGCGGTCAATTTGGCATGTGTTTTTTTTATGTTGCTGAATTTGCAGGAAAATGGCAGAGGATCAAATGTGAGTAATTTTTTTTTTGAAATTAATTTATAATCGTACAAATATTGATTTTTACATCTTTGATAAGAAGTTAATAATTATCCATCCACAGGATTGAATACGAGGCCAAAATCTGGTCCGATGCTGATATCGAACTATTTTGGCAATTATGAACTCATTTTTAACAAAGTATGATGGCTGCACACATGCTGTTGTAATTGTGTTCATAAATGTATTCGAAGCATGTTTTAGGCAGGGCAGGGGCAACAAACATTGCAATTACGAACTCAGCCCTTCTCAATTAGCACTATCTGGATCCTTTTCAGTTCCTATGTCCTATCTATTAAAGTAAGAGATTTGACCTTTATCAATCAATAAAATTGCTAGATCCGTATTTTCTTTATCAAACATCGATAAGTTATAAGTGTGAATGATATAAATAAATTGGGATCTACTGTGAATTGATAAAGAGACACACGATTTTCAAGTCGAGATTAATGACCTTCCCTTTAGCTTAGATCTAGAGTTAAGCCGCTCCGAACTATTCCAAGGATATACTTATTTCATGTCATGTTATTATTTCTTTTACAAGCATCATGTTCTTTAGAGCAGATGGTTTACAAAGCTAAGTTTTGAGTCGAAAATTACACCGGGGTCTTTTTTTCCAGAGACTCTTTTAAGAACGTTGTTGTTAATATACAGTATTAACAACGGAACGTTGTTGTTAATATACAGTATTAACAACAACGTTCTTGAAAGAGTCTCTAAGAAAACAGTCGAGAAGTTTCTGCAAAAAGAAAAACATTGACTTTTAGAGACATTTAACAAGAGTTCATTAGTGGTACACCATTCATTTAATTTTTGAAGGTCATTTTGCAAATTGTCTTCAAATAGAAGAGGAACAGAGTTAAAAAAAAAGTTTGGTAAGTCGTTAATAAAAAAACAAAACAGAAGTGGGCCCAGGTGACTCCCTTGTGGAACTTATAAACCAAACGTCCGAGAGCCCAACATAGAGGCTGAGTTCGTATTTGTTAAACTTCCGCAGTCCTGCAAAAATTGCGTTCTTAATTTATTGTAAACAAACAGCATCATCTCTGCATGAGCATGGCAACATTTGTATTCATAAAAGTAAACTTACAGTCAAAATGCGGTCAATTTGGCATGTGTTTTTTTTATGTTGCTGAATTTGCAGAAAAATGGAAGAGGAACAAATGTGAGTAATTATTTTTTTGAAATTAATTTATAATCGTAAAAATATTGTTTTTTTTCATCTTTGATAAGAAATTAATAACTATCCATCACAGGATTGAATACGAGGCCAAAATCTTGTCCGATTCTGATATCGAGCTATTGGTTTCCATCCGTTTGGGAATGGAATCTGAATTTTTAGCTGGGCAGAGGAAGAAAATTGTCTATGGGAAAAGTTTTCCAAGAAATTAAAACTATTTTGCCCACATTTCCTTATGGTAGGGAGGATATTATAAGAAAGTTCCTAAATTTAAAAGCTTCCTATCCAGTGTTGGGACTTCGCAGAAGCTAAAGAGTGGTAGAACGGTTGTCAAAAAAGTGGTAGAAATTAAAAGCCATTTTTATGTAGCAAATCGAATATTGAAAATAAATTTATTGAAAATAATTCAAATACAAAAATAAAAGAAATAATATTTCGGTTCTTTATGTTTCAAAGATCACATTATTATCTGGAAGAAGTGAAATCTGAGTTGCAAAAAGTGGTAGAATTAGATTTTTAGGTGGTAGGTTTTCATGAACAGCAAAAAGTGGTAGAAATACCACTTAAGTGGTAGAAGTCCCAACACTGTTCCTATCATAGGATTTAAAAAAAGAAATAAACTAAACGGTAGGAAGGCTTCTTCATGGTATTACTTCCATCAGTTCGATGAAGTTTGTGGATCTCGACACAATGTTGAACTTCCTTCAGAGCTAATGGCTGAGGTATTTAATCGTTTTGAGGAAATTCTAATTTTTTGGAATATGCCTAAGCAAACATCATTCTGCAGGTTCTCTTATTCAAAAGCGTTTTCCTTCGTTTCGGTTTTTTAATTTTCTATTTTTCACCAATTTTTGTCCCATGTTTTCAAAATTGGTTCCTTCCGAAAGACTAAGGACAGTGCGCTTTAAAATTATGTTTTTACAAGAACCAAATAAAGGTTCCTGAAAAATAATTAATATTTATTGTACATACCTACATACCTATCAGACTTTTTCTATGTTTGCTATTTTAGCAATTATGAACTCATTTTAAACAAAGTATGATGACTGCACACATGCTGTTGTAATTGTGTTCATTAATGTATTTGAAGCCTGTTTTAGGCAGGGCAGGGGCAACAAACATTGCAATTACGAACCCAGCCAGAGTGTCTGTGTAAATAGAACAAAGATGACTTTGTTAGGTAGGTGATTCCACAAATCCCCCGAAGGTCTACGGTTATCTATTGTAACTTTTGGAATTGTAACTTTTCACTTGAAATAGGATTTTTTTCAACATTTTGGACTAGTAAATGGGTTAAGTTTATACATCAAAGATACTTTTCTTACACTGGTCGGTTTGGAACTTTGTTCGTATAAACATGATTTTTCGTTTGACTTTAAATTGTAGTGGAATTGGACGGAGGTGAGCTGAATTCGTTCATTGAGCTATCTCTATTGTGAATGATCCCTTTCTCTGGGGATTAGATATATATAATATAAATGAGAGAGTGGATTGAATTCAACAACGGAGTAGACAGCCAATGGGTGAAGATTTGTGTTTAGCCCCATTTATACTTTCGTTCTTCATTCGATGTACGTTGTACGTTGATCATTGTTCATTCTTTTGTCAGCAATGAACAGCGAAGAAGCATTTACATTAATTCGGTTTCGTTTTTCAGTTCGTTCTTAACAACGAAATGGATGACAACACATTATTGATAGTGGCGGCATTATTAATAGTTGAAAAAAAAAGATCTAGTTGGACGAAGGCTTGGTAGCTAAAAACGAAACGTTTATCAAATACAACTACATATTAACGAAGAATTAAGAATTCAACCAGACGATTTCCGAAACTATTTAAGAATACCAGAAGAAATATATGTTGAGCTTCTTGGACCTAACGACTTAAAATTCTCAATTCGTGCTGTCTTGCATGTTTCTCTGATTATTATATATCTAATAATATTAGTTTATTAACCCCAAGTTTCACAGTGGGAGTTTAAACTTAAGATTAGCTGAATCTGAACTGGAGTTTAAATTTGAAGTTCAACTCTTTTGGTTTCACAGTCTAATCAGAACTTCAGTTCATTTAACTTAGCTTGAGTAAATTGTTTCCTCTTTCTATCTGAATCAAAGAAAAAATGATCAAAGTTGTGACCTGTGACAGGAAAAAAAAAATAAAAAGTATTTTCAAATGTGTAAAGGGTTGTTGAACTGAGATTTAAACGGCAGAATAGTGTCGTTTAACTTAAACTACAGAATGAACTCAGTTAAAAGTTTAAATGACACTGTTAAACCAAATTTACTTTTGAACTGAAGCTTAAAAAGGGGTTTAAACTTCCACTGTGAAATTGGGAGTAAGTGTTTTATTTATAATCAGTAAGTTTTTACTTAGGCTTACACGCCTTCGTTATAAATTCTTAGTTCAGGTTGTGAATTTTCTATCAGTGTACCATCATTTCATCTTTGAGAAATCTTTTTTATTCAAAACAGAATATGCTGGTGGTATAATTTAGGTAAGCATGGATGTGGAAAAATTGAAAATTGGGGTTGGGTTTAATTTCACCACCAATAATGTCTAAACGAGCTTTCTCTCATGTATTGAAATTTAGCCTTGAGTTTGACATAACTTCCAGATTAAAATATGTTATCCATACAATTTTATCATTAAACTTTTAGCATGCACAATATGTTGTTAATGAAATCCCTCTAATTTTTGTGAAGCTTCGTCATTAAGAAATTCAAGAAAGCAGCGTAGGAATGATATTTATAATCCTTAGTATAAATTTTGAAAATTATATTTAAGCTATGAAGCAACATACATACCTGTCTACACAATTGTGTATCAATAGGAAGGAATTGGGCTTTGGAATGATTATGTGTGATAAGATAATTAGGGAAGGTGATTAAAATTAATCAAAACGCAAAATGTTAAAAATTCTCACGAATACCAATAATTCCCTGCATCCGACCCCAAATATGCGAAAATACTTACATATGTATATCTTAACTTAAACCCAAAAAGACAAATAGAGCTAACTATTTAATGCCGAGCTATTCAAAGCTGCTTTCGATAGGTACTTTAGGATTACGCACAATTGTATCTTCAAAATACATTACATTACATTTTACACTACTCCGTACATAAATCTACGAAGTAGAGACACTGAAAAGCACTGGCAACTGAGGCCATCGTCTTTAGACAATACAACAGAGAGAGACACACAGAAAGAAAGAACAACAGAGGAAACACATGTCAACAGCACACGGTTGGTATTTGAACGGTCCCCCATCCAAGTACTAACCGCGCGCAATGATGCTTGATTTCGCTGATCGATGGGAAGCGATGCTTTCATCAAAGCCAAGGCCGTTGACTGATCTTCAAAATATTGTCTTGGAAAAGCATAGCCGAAGAATAGAACCCTATAGCATTGTTTGCCCGATCCCCAAGAAAGAGCTACGCTAACTACATATATGTACTTCAGTCTCCTTAAAATAGCCTGCAATATCTTATCCCATGTTAAGTGAAAGCCTAAAGTCGTTTGTCAATGACCTGATAGATCCATATCACTGCGATCTTAGGTCAGTAAATCAAGGTCTCTTCTTTAAGACCGTTTTTTAAAGAATAGTGCAAAATTATCTTGTGAAAACCTTTTAACTTGGTCGGTATTATTTCTCTCCCGACACATTTTTCTTCTGACAGTATCTGTCAAACAATTTTGTTCTCGAAATTTTGTATTTTTGAATTATGTAGTAATATACTTTTAAGGGAATTATTCCAAAAACCAATCGTTGACTCTTATGTAATTTCAAACATATTTGTGTCAATCAGGAGTTTCGCCCGAATGTCATTCCACCCGAAAAATTTCCCTTTTTTCTTTTCCCTTATTTTGAGTTTCGGGCGGAAAAAATTTCATGTTCGAAAAATTCCCCTTATTAGGAGCATTCAGTTCGGGTGAAATGCAACACGATTTACATTTAAAATGTTCAGTTCTTTTTTGGAGGCGAATAGGAGGAATAACAAGAGGAATCATGTAAAACATATCTTTATTTTAATACAAAAGAAAGTAAAGAAGTATAAATTAAATATTTCTTTATCATCAGGTAGAAATAGGTACTCTATAGAGCTGTTGAAACTGAAAATTATTTATAGTTAGATATTAAAGAAGTTGAATGTATAATTTCATTCTTACAATGGTTCAGGTAACTGCAACGGATTTGAGTGGTCTCTTAACTACCTCCGAATATTTCAACGCAGTATTACATCTTCCTCAAGCAACAGGAAATGCATGGGTATGCTTTGCGTTTTAATTTCTTCATTATGATTTTTTTTAGTTTATCATTTATATTTTTAGATTACACTTTCTTCTTTTAAATAAAAATATCAACCAAACCAATTTTTTTTATTCGTCGCTTGATTTAATTCTTACTGGTTGTCAACCACTGTCAAAACAAAAAGTCAGATTGTTAGGTTTGTTCATGTATCGAACACGAATAGTCTTCATGATTAAAAACGGAGAGGGAAATTTTATGTATCCGCTAATTCAGAATTTTTTTTCTTAAATACGATTGGAGAATGATTAAAAATCGTATCATTGCACTCAATGGACACTATTTTAACAGGAAAATACAAAACCGAATTTGTTTTGAGCTTTTTTTTAAACAAGAAAAAAGTAAGCTCAGATTTCATTCTCTGTTTCCATCACAGAGATGGGGAAATTTATTAATATCTCGGTTTTCTGAACATACCTATTTTTCGAACCGTCAGTTCTAAATTCGAAGTGAAATCTTGTTCGGCCGAAATTCATGATTGCTTTTTCAAATCCGGGGGAACAAAAATATTTCGGGTGAAAGGTTATTCGGGCGAAACTCCTGATAGGGCTGATTGATATTTTTTCAATAATCCAAAATTTATTTTCTCAAAAAGTTGTAGGTATAGCAATAGTTTTAATTTAAAGGCACTTCAGTTTACAAATTTTGATAAAAATCGTTAGAGCCATTGTTGGGAAAGTCGAAAATCAATAAAACGATTCTATGACAGGTATCATTAAAAATGTTTTTTTTTTATATATTTTTTATCATTTATAGATCATGCTTACAATAGTACACAATAGCACACAAAATCGTTCTAAAGTGAAAACAATTTGTTATGGCTCCTGTAGGGAATAATTAAAGAACCTTAGATACCAAGTTTGACGAAAATCGCTTAACCGGCTTTGGCTTTATTTCAAGGTACAGACATGCAGACGGAATCTCGAGTTGGATTTTTTTTTTAAATTCAAAACTTGTGGAACCGAACATCCGAAGTACAAAATATTGCAATCTTTAAAAATTATTTATTGAATTCAATTAGAATATTGCATTCATTGACTTCTCTTTGAAAATTTTTAACTTCAAATTTGTAATTACCATTCATTTTACATTAAAAAGAATGCAATCACTTTTTTTTCCATTGCCCTCACAGCAACAAATTGATTGAAATTTTGCATTTTCTAGATCCTAAACCAATCCAATTTTCCATAGCTCTGCTCTGGTGCAAAAATCAGCCTGAATTAAGCCACACCGGGCATTGATTGCGATGGCTTTCGGGGCAGTGGTGATTTTATTGATTTAAAAAGACCTTACAACAAGGAGTCTAGCAACGAATTCGCATTCCCTCGGGGTGGAATAACCATTTTCGGAAATTACACGTGCAAAATACTCATGGCATGGACGGTGTGGCATGCTAGCGCCGCCGTTCCTTTAATATACATGCCGACGGTGGCCATTTCATACAATTCATCGAAAATAATAATCATCGACCAATAGAACTCGCCGTTGACGATTTAGCGTAGCCTATTTCGTTCTCCAAGAAGTGTGGACCGATGATGCCAACAGACCGAAACCTACACCAAACAGTGACTTTCTCTGGATGCATTACAATTTTTCTTGTTGACGAACCCATTCATATCCAGAAACAGGTCTCGTCGCCAAAACTGTTTTTTTGAGCCAAATTGGGGACCCATTTTCATAAAACAATTCCATCATTTCCACATGTTGTTGAACGCTATACATATAATTCTTCATGTCAATTTGGCAAGACAACTTTAATAAATTACAGCCAATTTGACAACAATAGGGTCTACAAAAATTCTTTCTCTTTGTAAATCCTATTTAACTCCACAAAAAATCCATAATTAATGTTTTTGGTCTAATAATTTTAGTAGGAAAAATTGTGATAGTCTTATAAGTTATCTATACACTGTCGACATTGTCAGGTATCCAATATTTTGGTTTAGGCTTAGAGTCGTTATGCTCCAGTCATAGCTTTTTGGTAAAAAACTGAACGTCTCTATTTTAAGCCCGCGTTATCACTTCAGTCATCACAGATGTGGAACTTGAGTAATCATTATGCATTTTATTCGCAACCGATAGTATTTCGCCCATCAAATCTGAAAGATCAAGGTCCAAATTACGAACTTGCGTAAAAGAGAAAATGAATATCACTATTAAAACACCACTTTTTAATTATTGAAATTAATCCTTAAAATAGCTGTTAAGGCTGGTTAAAGGGTTAAGGCTTGTTAAAGATGAAAGCTTGTTTACTACCGACACGTGCCCTGAAATAAATCTGGGATTAATGACTCTCTCAAATTGGTATAAGAGATCTATCGGTAATCATGAGCTGTGCACTTATGTCCCTGTGTCTATACTTACTTGGACGCATCTTCAGTTGTAGTAAGAAGTACCTATTGTAAAATTTTTACTAGGTTCGTTAAATAAAACTTATTAATCTTTTAGTATCTCTTCTTTATTTACACTTTCCAATTCAAAACAATAAATCTCAATTTATAATCAACTCAAATACTTTTATTCAAACTTAAATCACACTTGTTTAATAACACAATCCAATAAGCAAACCTTTTGCACACTTTCATAGTCAAAAATCAACTGTGCGAGCACTCCCTTATATGCTCAAGTTAGTTGTTCTCCAAGGTTCTCGTCTTGGAATGTTTTAGATGGTTACAATAAGGGGAATTACATTTGACATTGGAAAAGAGCTTTTTGTTTCTTCCATAAAGTAGATATGCAATTTCCCAACAGATGGCGCTGTAGGAGTATAAAGCTCTGTTCGCAACACTATTATTTTAATTAGCTCTCAATAAATTTGGATTCAATATGTCAACGGAATTAAATTTTTGATAGTTTTTTTGACAATTTTTTTAATAATTGAAAATAATTTTTAGTTTGCTTTGTAGTCTATAGACAAGTTTTTAATTTCCTTTTTAATTTTATAAATTTTCTTAATTTCCATCCCCTGACGAAGGGTGTAAGCATTATTCTCGTTGGAGATCTTAAGCAAATAAAGAATGCTTTTCAGTCTGCACAACAAACAAAAATACATACAATTGTCAATTAAATCGGCCACTTTTGTGCGTTCATCCGGCTTCATGCTAACTGGATGTGCAGGTTTTGATATGGAGATTTTTTTTTAACGGCTGTGCAGATTTCGATCAAAATTTTTATACTTCTTCGTTTTGAAAATTTAATATCTTGAAAACGGCAAAAATTGGCATACCATCGTATATTTTCTTAGAAATTTCGTAGTTTCGTTATCTCAGGAAACCCCACGCCACATCTGCAAGAGATAAGCTTACCTTCAAATATTTCATGCAGAATGTCAATTGTGATGTTGTGACGTTTGATGTGTAGCATGTAGCGCGCGCGCGCCATTCTTCTGGAACCACATTTCGTCTAAGTCCGATTTGGGCCGCAAGAAATTGGTAATCATCGTTCTGTAGTCCGTCATTGACGATGAGCTCCTTACCAACATTATTTTCAAAAAAGTACGGACCAATGACCCCGCCGACCAATACACACCAAACTGTTACTTATTGGGGATGCATTGTCATCTGGTGAAAGTCGTGTGTGTTGGTATTAACACAGCTATTCATCTAAAAATGCGTCACGTTGGTAAAGATGATTTTTCGGTCAAAATTGGGGTCCTCTTACAAACGCTCCGAAACCCAGTCAGCGAACAAACGGCGTTGTCTTTGTTCACGAACTACGAACTCCTGGGTGAGTTGGATCTTGAACGGATGTAGGCCTAAGTTCAAACACCAAATTCAACAAGCTACAGTCTGCGAGAGGCCGAGTTCTTGTGCACAAAGACGAATCGACTGCCTCGGATTCTGCTGTACACTTTCACGGAGCACGGCGATGTTCTCGACCGATCTTGCTTTCCTTTGACAAACGAATGTAGTCTGATTGATTACCAAACGTTCAAGAATCGACTGTGAAGGTCACCACACCTACTGTCAAATGGGTGGCACTGGCACGCGCGGAACGTTTGCACTAACGAACCCTCATTTTGATAATAAAGTTTTATCATTTGGACGTGCTGTTCAATTGTGTTACTTGCTACGTCGATTTAGCATCAGTAACTGAATAATAAACAACATATTTGACAGTTGGATAGATGTCACCGCAACAACATGGCCGCCAAAATCTACCCGTGCCAATTGTAAAACCCTTTACAAGGCGATTCAATTAAGTCGGTAAAGTGAAAAAGTTTTGAAAATATTGTAAAAAGCGTGTAGTGCCAGAACTTAATTTTTCAAATTCAAAACTTTAAAAAAATAATGTTTGATGCCATTTTTATCTTATCCATTTGAAGTCGACTGCTTTAAATGAAATGAAAAATGAAAAAATTGAATATTACAAAAATTACCTTATTTCATAGACCATTTATCCTTTCCGGGAACAAATAGATCCTCCCCTCGTTTGATTTTTTCTTTTATGTTCCCAAACGAAGTGGCCATTATTCGATTTTGGCTAAAAGTTAAAAGTTGGTATAAAGCCTTTTGAAAGGTAAACAAAAACTTCACAGAAGTTGTACCCTCCATAATTTTATACATAATATATTATTTACCTTGATGTATGGACTGATTCATACCGTGGTGCTTCAAGACTTCGAATGTAGGATATGGCTTCGATCATGAGTGGACTGAGGTGTACTAAGTGAGTTAAATTGTTTTGCGCCATGTGATTACTTCAGTTGAATACACCTCTGGGAAACAATAGAAAGTAAAAAAAGTTTCTAATAAAGTTGTCGGCATGTGTGCTTTGAGTGGCGCTTTGTGTGGCTTCTACTCGTACATATGTATATAAGGATGCTGCTGTTTCAGCTGACTACAAAGATGGTATCGACGTCGGAAATGGAAGGCAAAAACCTTGAAACTTCCTCCTATGAGCTTAGTGCCTAGTTATGTATATAAACGTAGAATTGGCATACAAAATTCATAAACTCCAAGTTGATGCTGGCAGAGAAAATCGACAGGATGTCAATGAAATGTTTCATGTTGTCCCGGTAGATGTATACGACTATATAGATGAATGTAGTTCATGTGTAGTTGTAAAGATTATAATACTTTCCGCAAGATTGCAAAAAGTTGTTCGTGAGGAAAAGGCGATGTTAAAGTGAGCTGAATGTGTGTAGTAATAGCTTTGAATTTACTTTAGCATTTTGTGGATTTAAAACTGACGTGCGGAAGGACGGCACTTTGTTACAAACCGATTTGTGCTTGGGAACATATAAAATGGATTGGATTATTGTTTTTATTGATTTATTTTTGCTTGGAAAATGAGAAAAATAATGTTATCATAATATATATAAATGGAATATAAAAATTTATCTTGGTAAGAGACTTATGGTTAAGCCGGTCTAATTATGATTTTAACTCACTTTTACGAGAGATTAGGACAATTGTTTCGCCCTCAATTAAGGATAATCATAATGCGACGTTTTCTGCAGTCTATACTAGCACAACCCCTGTGCTATATTTTATATTTCGAGTAGAATTTTATTTAAGAAGTATAGGGTGACCAGATAAGAACGAAGAACACAGAACTATTGTGTGAGATACAAAATTGATTCTGGCTTTACTTTACAGCTACATTCATGTCATTATGTATATGGTATAGCATATATTATTCAAATAGCCGTGCCTCGGCTTCGTTGGCAGTGTTTGAAGCGGGGCCGGGCTTATCCCGGCAATAGGATCTCGATTGTTGGTCCCGAAGTCTTCCAAAGTAAAGTAGACTAAGGACTTGATGCAGCCCCAGAGAATATAATCAATTGGTGTCAAGTGGCATAATTACAACAGCCAATTGACGAACGCCTGCCGTGAGATTACCCAGTTGTCAAATTTATCTTTCACAATCGCTCTATTCCCAAGACCATTGATGTGATAACAGTGTCTCCTTGCTGATTGCAAAAGAAATAAGGTCGATGATGACGCCATGCAATTAACCGCACCAACCACCAACCAGTCAATCTTTGTGGAAGCATTGATGTTTGGTCAAAGACTTGTGAATTATGTTTGCTCCAATAACAGCAATCTTGCCATGACATATCCGCCTTGTCGGAGATGATTTTTTGGCCAAAATCTGAGTTTTGGGCCAACATTTCCAGCAAACTCACGGCGGCGGCGTTGTCTAGAGTCGGCCGGATGGAATGAAAGAACCTTTAGGAATATTTTGACAGCTGTATGTCATTTGGTTGCTACTGAAATATAACAAGTGGAAAAACTATTATTGTTATTTGTATACAATAGTTTGTCGTTCTTTGAGAGTTTCCTTGTGATAAATTACAAAATTGGAGGTTAAAAATTAAAAGTTTTTATTTCAGAAAAGTAAGCATTAAATAGGGAGTTTTATTCTGGATGGCTATGCTACCGAGGGCAAATAGACGATCGTGACAAATAGGCGAATTTTAATAATTGTTTTCGGCTTGCTGAAACTTCGCACTCAGCTTGTAGTAGATGACGTTGCAACAGATCGTACGCATTTATTTTTCGCTAATTTATGTTCCAAACATTGAATATGGCAATTTCCTGGCATTTTTTAAGCCAATTCGACTCCAATTTTCTACAGTTCTTCAATGGATTTGTTAACAAATTCCGAAGGCAAAATTTTCATTCAAGTTCTTGACACTTCTTACTCTTATTTGAATTTCTGTTAAAAATTTGACAAACACAAATTTTGTATATATCGGAAAACGGCTGAGTCCAGTTTATTTGTATTGCTTCGTTCTCGCAAATTTCATCATGTTATTGATTCCCTTTCAAGATACAGGTACAAGCTTTTTCCCTCTAATAATATATAGTTTTTTCTCAGTTCTTGAAAGATCGTAATAAGACTTGCATTAGTACCACAAAAAGTTGATTATGTATTTCAAAGTTAACTCGATTAATCCCTCTTAGGATATTTTCCCAAATTTTTAGCTTAAGCCTAGTATACTCAGTTCAAGTGAAAATGAAAATTTCATATAAATGTGGCGACTGGTTCACTCGCATGAAATCCCCAACGAGGGGTGAGTACCAAAATGTGGATTGGAAAAACAATTATGTTCCACAACTTTTTTCACGCCAAATTTTCATTTCTCAATGTACAACCATCACGAAAAAGTTTAAGGCAGCGTGGAAAACTGTGACATTTGTCACATTATTTTGTTTCAAAATAAAAAATTGAAAATTTATAAACAGAAATAAAAAATGGATAACGAATGTTTTGATACTGCTCTCGAGAATTTACTTAATGAAGTATTTCAGTATTTCAGGTGAGTATCAAAAATTCACGTGGAAAAGTTTATCCTATTTTCATTTTTATTCTAAGTATTTCCAGTACTTTGACAGCTTCCGGTAGAATAGTAGAGCTGTGACACATATGTAGGTGTCTTACAGACCATCTTGTTTTACTAAGTTGGTTCTTATAACTTTTTTCATTATTCATGTGGTTTTTGTACAAGCCGAAATAGGATAGCATGTACATACATCGTCTTATCCTTGTTTACTTAAATACCAACAATTATTGCAAGATCTTCAGTCGCGTGTAGAATTCTTTTACAAAACGCTGAAAACGGCCGATGATGTCGATATTGGCCACACACCCTAATAGGGGGACATATTTGTCGACTATATAGTGCCCCCGTTGCTAACACCTGCCCGCGCACCGTATGCCCTAGAACAAGATTGAAGAACTCGCTTTATAGCGCATATTCTTGCGGAAGAGTTGTTCAGGTTCGGAATAGTTCGGTGCTGCTATTTTTTAGTTTTGTATTGTGCACCGTGTATTTTCCAATGTCACGGGAGACGGGACACAGTTGATACAGTTTTCCTGGAATCCCAATCGCCCATCGCCATCGCTTCTGACGATGACTGCTACGAGTATTATATGCAGCTTTGTTGTCCACGAAGAAAAGATTCATTCATTCATTAGTCTTTTCTAGAATTCCTCAATTTGAATTTTTGTTGTATTGTTGATCTGCCGGGCCGAAAGCCACACTAATACAGGCCGACTTAGGTATTATTAAGACGCTCACACAACAAGTTGAATACAATTTATATTCGAAATTTAGCAGGGATGCCTCGATAGTTCGTGTTGAAACATCACCTCCGTATTTAAAGAGCTCTGTAGGTAAGTCATCAGATTTTTCAGCCTTGTGGATCCTATTGTTGAAGAACTGGTTCTTCATTGATTTGAAGTGGGTTGTCTTATTGGCTTATTACAAGCTCTAGATGATGCCCATCCCTCTTCTGAATCTCAAATACGCCTGAAGTTGATTTTGTTTCAGTTAAAATAAAACTCCTTAAAACGTCTGTTTATCTTATGTGTTTCTACATACTGCCTTTCCAACCTCTATATGTGCTTATCCCTATAAATTTTAACTTCTTGAGTTTGAAAAAAACAAAAAAAAAAATTAAGGCACGCATGTAAATTTGAGTTTTTCTTCAATTATAGACCACGAATAAATAAAAAACTTCAAAATAACTCATATGTATTGTTTGTTAAAGAGTATAAGGGTATAACGTATAGAAAAATGAATTTAAAATAATTTATTTTAAGCACCGAGTTAATTGATTTGGTTTTTATTTTTAATCTTCACAGCTTCTGTTTTCAAACTTATTTGTTTAACACTTTTACCATTTTTTTTTATAATTTCTACAGTTTAAATTACGCTCATTGTAAGGGTAAAATCAAACAATGCTTTGGTGTGCTAGTAAAAAATGTGCCTTTTTTGCAACAGTTACGTTTTTTATGTTCGTTTTGTTAACTTCATAAAATTTGTACATAATGAAGCACGCATTGAAGCCAAAGTTTTTTTTACTCTAGATAGCTTAAATAATGATGCAGACCATAAAAAAATGCCCCATGATCAATGTTAAAAAAATAGACATGAAAATTTGTGACAATTAAAGATTTACGAAAAATCACGCATGGCAGTTTTTTCTAAAATTTATATCATATAGGATTATTTATAAGGAAGGCACGCCCTCAAAATGAATGATTTCAATTAATTTTCACCTTCATTTATTTGAAAAAACAAAAATTGTACTAAGTAATCTTATGTTAAACGTTATTTTTGCAATAATACAAAACGTTAATTATCCACGCACGCAGCCAAAAGTCTCAATATTCGATGATTTTTTCGATTTCAAACACTTTCGCACTATCTCGATGGTTCATTTTATAAATTGAATAGTTAAAACTCAATGATATATGTAATATTATAAGTTCCAAAACCTGAATATTTAATAATAATGTCTATATATTTCGACGCATGGCAAAAGTTAAAATTTGCACGGATAAGCCCATATAATAAAACAATAGGGGTATTCATGTAAGCGCGGAAAACCCTCGTAAACCTCGTAAACCAGATAATTTTATCTCCGCAGAAACGAGCTGTCAAAATTTGTATGCGAAAAAGTTTCTGCAAATCGCATAAAATTATCTCACAAATTTGCTGCGGAAAGTGCAGAAATAAACCTCGTAAACTAAAGAAGTATGGATTCTGACTTTTAATTTGACATTTCACAAAATATTTCCCACATTTACGCAAGTATTTCTTAGGAGGTGTTCATGAAAACATGCTGCGGAAAGTTATATCTTTCTACAAAGCGGAAAATTATCTAGTTATATGAATACCCGGCCATTCAACTGATTCAAGCCTCTGTCAAATAAGTGAGCGTTCTAAATAATATTTTCTCAACGGACGCAGATAACTCATCAGTTACTCTCAGCCCCCAAATTCTTACAAGTATTGATAATTATCATCCTCCGTTGTTACTAACGTTCTATCACGATTTTCCTATACATACAGACTTTCCCCCCCACAAATATATTTTCTCATGATTTTCATAAAGCCAATTTTTCTCAAATTAGTGAATATATCGCCAGAGTTTCCTTTAATTTTCACAACTTTACTGTGAATGATGCAATAGATATATTTTATAGAGAAATATTTAGTTCTATTTCTCTTCATGTATCCGTTTCTCGTCGTAAGACTTCGTCTTCTTCCCCACCTTGGTATAATCAGAGGCTAAGATCGATGCTTAATAAGAAAAATAAGCTTTGGTCAATTTTCCCTCATTCGCGATCTCCAACAGACTATACTCTAATTATCTTGGTGTCTATCTTTAATTTACCGAACTTTACAACTCCCTCTATCAAAGCTATTTAATCCAAACCCAAAGCAATGGATGGTATCCCCGCCATATTTCTCAAAAAATGGTCTTCCAACACTTTCTCTTCCCCTTTCAAAAATCTTCGGTTTATCACTATCTCAAGGAGTATTCCCTCAGTTATGGA
The DNA here is from genome assembly GCA_911387755.1 of Chrysotoxum bicinctum. NCBI lineage: Eukaryota > Metazoa > Arthropoda > Insecta > Diptera > Syrphidae > Chrysotoxum > Chrysotoxum bicinctum. Next base: position 126,994,366 of record OU426989.1, on the reverse strand, counting down.
AGACCTGTAAAATTACAAACTATCATCCAATCGCTAAGCTTTCACATATTCCCAAAATCTTTGAAAGCATTTTGCATGATATTTTTTAAGTTTTCGTTGTAAGTCTTTTATTTCTCCTAGACAACACGGCTTTGTAAAAGGTAGGTCCACAACGACTAACCTTGTTGAATTCGTATCCCTTAGCCTCTCAGCCTTAGAAAAAAGAAATGAAGTCGATGTTGTCTCAACTGATTTCAGTAAGGCCTTTGACAAAATCTCACATAAGCTTATTCTATTCAAACTGTCCACCCTTGGCCTTGAAGCTATCTTCTTAAGATGGGTTTTTTCATACTTAAACACCCGTTACTATAAAGTTCGATTCAAATCTTTCTTCTCTGATGATTTCTTAGCTACCTCCGGGGTTCCACAAGGCAGCCAATTAGGACCTCGCCTCTTTATTTTTACTATTAAAGATATTGAAATAGTCATTAAACATTGTCATATCTCACTTTACGCCGAAGATACAAAGTTTTTCAAGACCATATCTTCCCCACATGATGCCACTCTCCTACAACTTGATCTCAACAATTTCTCTGTCTGGTGCCTGAAAAATTGCTTAGAACTAAATATTTCCAAATGTCAATCAATAACTTTTTCACGAAAACGCATCCGATCTACTCCCCGTCGATACCTTCTACATTATCAGCCCATATCCACCGCTGCGTCAACTCGAGAATTTAGTGTTTTATGTGATAGAGAACTCACCTTTCTCACACGTATCGAAAAGATTATACTTAAAGCAAACTCTACACTAGGCCTTGTCAAACGTTGGTCCATAGAATTCTCTGACCCCCACGTGACCCGTTCTTTATATACATAACCTTTGTTCGCCCGCTTCTTGAATACGCCTGTCAAGTATGTTCCCCTTATCAACAAACTCATATATCTAGAATCGAAATCATTCAACGTCGTTTCCTACGTTTCGCACTTCGTGGTCTGTCTTGGAATAACCCTATTACTTTACCCCCGTATCAAGACTGACTTCTGTTAATCAACTTGAATACGCTGGAAGAACGAAGAGCAATAAGCGACATTCCCTTCATTCATCGATTACTTTCAGGGTCTGTTGACTGCACAACTCTCTACAATTCCATCTCTTTCAACACTAATTCCCGTGATATAAGAAATCCTCGTCTCTTCTATCTGCCTACCCACCGTACCTCTTACGGCACCAACGAACCTATCACTCGCATGCTTCGGAGGATTAATTGTAACATAAACTGCTTCTACTTTAACCTCAGTTCATCCTGCCCGAAACTCCGTCTTAATCATACTTCCAATTCCCAACCCTAGATTTAAAAGCTATACTTAAGTTAGACTAAGAATAAGCTTGTATTAAGCCTAATAAATGGGGGTTAGGTTAGGTTAGGTTAGGAGGGGTGTGCACAGCGCAAGTCTGTTGCGTACACGGGGGCCTATTGGTCCATTGTGATCCCCTATTAATAAAAGCAGAGATGCTCCTAACGAATGTCTTATGTAGACTGGTTCATTTTCGAACCAGCCTGTGCTTACAATGAATTTTCTCATGTTTGCCATTGCGTTAGATCGTCTAGTTCTCCAACAAACCTGTTTCCAAAGTAGCGGAGGCGATTTGCTTGGAGGTTTGGACAGTCACAGAGCAGGTGTTTAAATGGGGGTATTACCCTCACCAAAATTAAAATTAAATTAAATTAGCGAGTACTTGCTTGAAATCATCTATTATTCCATGCGCATGCGGTTCAATGCCCAGCAGCCGGCACCAGCAACCAATTGTTTAATTTTATTTTAAATTCCGGTTTTTGTTTCTATCGTGAGTCACGCTAAAATGCTGAGCGCGGTGACGATACGACACACGTGGGTTTTTGGCAAAAATCTCTTCTGGTTCTTCATTTTATGCTTCATTCCGTTGATTGGAACTTCTTGGGCGTTTATGAACAAAATTTCGACGATCTCCCAGTGTTCCGTGTTCAAGAAAAAAAAAAACTCCAAAGGACGAATAGTGTTGTCAGACGATGCTTGTTGAATTAAGATTTATGAATGTTGAGTTAACACAGACGAACGACTATTTTCAATTTACAACGTTACTATTTCGGCGCGTTGTTTCGGTATGAAGCGATTCATGGTTAAAATTTTACTGAATTGACATTTCAACGTTTACATAAAGACAGTTTCAGGAGCAAACGAGATAATTTCGGTTGAAAATATGTCTATACATGATCTAGGTTCACTAATCCAAGGCATTATGGTGACGATTTTGGATGAAAAATTAATAGACATGCCAAAAAAGTCGGATCTTGAAATTATAGGTCTAAATATCCAGTCCCTGCAGCAAGATAACATCTCTTTGCAAAATAAATTGCAGAAAATGGAGTCCCGATGTATTTCTCTCGAACGGCAAGTTCAATGGCTACCGAGGAAGGCAAATGAGACGAACATTGTTATGCATTTCCCGGCACAAAAAGCAATAATGGCGATTGAAAAGGCAAGCAAAACGTGCTTGGATTTACTCAAAACTGAAAATAAAGCTGCCATTTCTTCAGTAAAACAAATTCGGTCTGCAAATTCTAGTGTGGAAAATGTGGTTGTGGAACTGCAACTCAAAGAAGATGTCACACGTATCCTTCAAGTCGCCAGTACATTGAAAGGCACGGGAATCTCGATTCACGGGGTTTATCCAGCAGCGATTCGTGAAAGAAGAAGGCGTCTAGTGAAAATTAAACAAAACATTACAAAAAAACGGACAAATTAAAACTCAATTGCGAGATGATACTCTCAAAGTTGAAGATTATTTATTCTTTTTCGATGAAAATAATATTTTAAGATGTGACAGCGATGGCGGAATGCTTCGACTACAACAACTCCAAGGTGAAAGTGACAGTTTGTCGCTGTCAGGTGGACAGCTGATGGTGGAGACACAAGATCGAGCCAGTAGCTCTCAAACTGAATTGCCCGCAAGGGGTAGTTCACATCGTTTTTAATTATAATGCCGTCAGCCAAAGTAAAAATAGTAATAAAATTAATGTTTCTTTAAGAAATATTTCAGTAAATATAATTTCATATAATGTATCAGGTTTAGGTAATAAGTTCCTTTTTAATGATTTTTTTGACCTAATTAATTATTATGACATTTTTGTATTATTTGAAACATTCGTTGCGAGAAATTTTGAAAATTATTTTAACAACCATAAGCTTCATTGGATACCAGATTACCAGCTACGAGAATTTCTACACGCGGGAGAGCCAGCGGGGGTTTTGTATACGGCATAAAAAAGGAAATGGAATCTTTTTTGGCCCGATATAAATTGTGCTAGATAGAGTGTTAATTGAAGTTACGTCCGAGAGAAACAAGCTTTTCATTATTTCTGTTTATCTAAACTGCAACAATTGGGAAGATGATTTTTTATGTCTGTACAACTTCTTATTAGAGTTCGGAGAAGAAGATATCATGGTGATAGGAGACTGTAATGCAAGAGTTGGCAATACACAACTGCTTAATTCGGAAACTATACCAACAGCTATCCAGGAAAATAGAGGTGCAGTAGACATGAAAATTGTTCAAAACGGGAAAAAGTTTATTGAAATGTGTGATTCTATTGGATTATCATTATTAAATGGACGAACTAAAAGTGACAAGGAAGGACATTTCACATTAATAAGAGGAAGTGCATGTTCAACAATCGACTACTGTCTGTTGCGCGGAAAATGGCTTGATTACATTGATGACCTGGAAGTACGAGATATAGTTTATTCCGACCACCTACCAATCGCAATCTCGTCAACAATTTTTAAAGATGCTAGAAGATACCCAGCTGAAAATCGTTTACTTCCAAAGTTGAAATGGAAAGAAAACTGGTGCACTCGGTATCAATCTAAACTTAACCAAGAGCTGAGATCGTTTGGAGAAGATACTCTTCTGTCCCCTCAAGGTACGGATTCCCTCACAACCTGTATATTGGAAGCGGCAAAGCCATTTCAATCAACGGGAAGATGGAAAGGCAAACAACCATGGTTTGATTGGGAATGCGTTGCAGCAAGAAAAAAATCATTCAAATGTCTTCGAACATTAAAAAACACAAGATGTGAAATTGCGAAATGCAGACACAATGAAGCTAACTGGTCGTACAAAAATATGTGTAAACTGAAACAGAAGTCTTATATACAGTATCTGTCAAGATCTCTAGAAAACATCAAAGTTTCTCGATCGTTTTGGAAAATGGTAAAGGTGCTTAAGGGTTCTACAGTAACCAGAAACATTCAAATTGAAGAAAATGAACTAGGTGCTCATTTTCAAAGGCTTCTGAACTCCAACAGTAACTCTATCCAAATTGAATACGCTCTTCCTTATCTGGATGTACCTTCTTTGGACAGGGACATAACAGTTCAAGATGTCAAAAGAGTATTAAACAGATGCAAATCAAACAAAGCCCCTGGTGAAGATCGTATTCCATACGAATTTTTCAAAAACGCAACAGCCGAATTTATTGAAAAACTAACAAAGTCGTACAATTTTATTTACACCAACGGAGAAGCTCCAATAAGTTTCAAGAAAAATATTATTTTGCCAATTTTCAAAAAAGGAGATGCCAGAGACCCAAGTAACTATAGAGGAATCTCATTTATGAATTCGGTAATGAAAATCTTTACGGGGATCCTCTTAGAGCGATTAACGGAGTGGATACGTGAAAATGACTTATAAAGTGAATTTCAAGCAGGTTTTAGACAATGCTACTCAATGGTGGATAACATCTTCACTCTTACCAGTATTGCCCAGTCATATTTAGATAAAGGAAAGAAACTCTTTGTATTCTTCGTAGATTTCAAGGCAGCTTTTGACACCGTTGACAGAAGATCTCTCTTTTTAAAGCTTAGCAACTTTGGCTTATCATCAAAAATCATTATTAAGATAATACAAAGCATCTACGAAGAAAATAACACGGCAGTTTGGGACGGAAGCAAACTCTCGGAATGGTTCCGAACGGACTCAGGAGTTAAACAAGGATGTCTTTTAAGCCCACTTTTATTTTCAATATTTTTAGATGATCTGGCTACGTACTTGCCTGGAGGAATTGGTTTCAGTGGAATCAATATCAAACTTCTTCTCTACGCCGACGACATTGTCTTATTTGCCCAGACCCCTTCCATGATGCAAATGATGATAAACAAGCTTTATCAATACTGCACTTTGTGGAATCTCGAAGTAAATATCAGCAAGTCAAAAATCATGATATTTCGAAATGGAACTGGGTGATATGCTGAATTGACTCTGAGAACTAATATGGAGAAGTTACTAATGAGGATTGAAGAACACACTCATGAAATGTTTAAAGTGCAAGCTCATCAAAGTGAATTTAGAGTAACCTGTAAGCTACTTCATCATGATCTTGGAAAAAATAATTATTTTCACGATCGATACGGTTTGAATCAGATATCAACAATTTTCAAGGCCAGAGGTGAAATATTGGGTTTGAGTTATACACCCCATAGGAACGACAGAAGTGAGGAATGCACATTGTGCAACTTAAGTGGAAGAGAGGATATCCAGCATTTTATTGGTATATGCCCAATCTTGAACCAATTAAGAAGAGACCATTGGGGCAAAAATAGTTTGACACAAACTGAAATTGTATCTATTCTAAACGGGGATAACTAGATGAAGCTCTACAGCTATTTAAAATTAGCGCTAAAATATAAAAAACAAATAATTGAAGAAGATTTTTAAATAAAACTTATCTGTATTTTATTATTTTATGAGGAAATATTATTTTGTATATACACAATTCTCTTTTTTTTCGGGCTGACGGCAAAAGCCAATGCTACTATTGTGAAAAATTGTAACATTATTTTGTTCAATAAAAACACATTTTCTATTTTCTAAAAAAAATTTCATACCGACATGTTAGGGAAATAACAAAATTAATCTTAAGGGTATAACATAAGGTATAACATGGAAGAACATGGTCGACAAAATAGTTGATGTTTGATCATAGAAACATTGTATGTTGTACTTATAATTGTTTGAAAACTAGCTCGGCTTCCATCAAACAAGGTTGTCGAGCATGTTCTTTTTCGAAGTTGTCAATAAAATTATACTGGTCCTTAAAATGTTTTTTTTCCAACCCGTAAAAGTTGCAAAATTGTCTCAAGAAAATTGTATAATATTTTTAGATATGATTGGCATTTATAATAATTTTATTGAAGTGAAAAACCATTTTGTACACTATGTACACCTGTTTTATCTAAAAATAACGGTACCCACCATACAAATGCTAAAAAATGGTTTTCGAAAATCGTATTTTTCTCGAAAACGGTTCTGAGAATTTTGCTTACATTTTTTTTCTTTCAATTAATTTTTCCGATCTATAAAATTTAATAAAAAAAAATTGAAATTAAAATATTACTGACTGTACCTGCCATAGAACCATTTTTATATGTTTTGAATTTCTCATTATCGACCTAAAGGATTTTAATGAATTTTTTTATTGAGAAGCTTCTAAAAATTTTAAAAAATATTGCATTTCAAAACCTAGAAAAAATAGATATTTTTTGAATTTTCAAAAAAAAAAAATATAATTTTTTTTGGAAATTTCGATACCTCAAAAACGGCTCAATATTTTTTTTGATAATTTAATTTTTATTCGTACAGTAATAAAATCTTTAAGTTGGACTACCAATTTTTTTTCTTAAGAATGTTTAAAAATTTTTGTATTTTTCAAGAAACCACTACAACGTCTTATAATTTGTGTTTTCTCATAAATTCATATTTGTATAGCATTCTGTCTTTAGTTCTTACTACTAAAAGAGTTTAAAAAATAAATTTTGTGCTTATGAACAGTTTTTTCTAATAGCTAACATTCGTTATTAAAATTCCTAGTCTATTACATTGGAGCAAGTTCGTGTGACACAGTCGTGCATTTTATTTCTATTAATTAGACAACACACCTAAGAATTCCAATCATAAAATTTCATCGTTATAGACTTGCAAGAAAAACCTCTTGAAGCCGACTGGCCTAATTAGTAATTTTTGTTTTCATACACAGACAACCAGCAAAGTACTTATTTTGTAAGTCTAAAAACAAATTTGCAATTACTCCTCTGGTATATTACATACACAACAAAAAGATCAACGAACCAGGCAGGCACGCTGATTTGTATTTCTTGCCAACTCCCTTTTGATTAGATCCAGAACGGAATGCTGGAATTGAATTTAAATACAAAAAAAAATTGGATGGGTGTGGAAGCACCCACATAATGGCATGTAAATAACTTTCTTGCTACACACATAACACAGACAATCCCAACATTCCATTAAAAAAAATAGAAAGGGAGCGCTCTATCAGGAGATGTTAAGTAGGCCCAAGGCCCAAAGACTATACTCATTCAATCCGGAGGAAAATGGTAATGTAATAAAATAAAATGAACACATTTTTTTTTTGGTGCGAGTAGCTTGACGAAAAATTTTTATATTATTTTCGGGCTCATGATTAGAGTGGGTTATCGTAAAACGTGCTCGTTCGTGGTTGTCCTTTTATCGTCACCATTTATACATACTTTTGCAGCATACATCGGGTGTTAGAGGTTAGAGTATGAATGCGATTTTGCTTCTAATATGCACTCTAGGCGAAATGCTATTTGCGTGAGATTTAATATCTTATCGTTGGCTAAAGGCACAAGCCCGGCCATAAGAAAAATATGCAGATGGCACACGGAAGAAAAACCAAAGAACTCTTTCTTTACTTGAAATAAAAAAAAACATAAGGAATTTAGGAGTGTGTTTGGATACATGTACAATATTTCCCTTATAGTAGTTCTTTATGTCTTATGTAGATCCATCTTGAGCCTAAGCTGATAGACAATTTTAATTCACCTAAGTATATGTATAAGTGTTTGATGGGCTCCCATTCTCCCAACCATATTTTATAAAATGTGAAGTGAAAATGTAAGTTGATGGTTTTGGTGTTTTATTTTATAGATCCAAAATGTCAAAATGTTGTTTGAGAGCTTCCTCACTATAAATATAGGGGGCTATCGTGAATAATATTTTCCTCCGAATTTTTCCCAACTTCAAAAATTGTCCACTTGAATAATGTCGAAAGTTTCTGTTGGAGTTTATTGATATCGGGAATTAAGGTTCCTAGGGATTTTGACTCTTATTTCAAAGGGCCAGCCGCCAGCTTTCAATGAAAAGTGCAGAAGTATTGTCGTTTCCAATTTTCGACGATGACAAAAATTTCGAAAGATATTGTGTTCACGATAGTCCCCAAAGAGTTCGAGTTTCAAGCCCATCTACTGACTCAGGACAAAAATATAATCCTCTTCGAACTACTCTCAAACTCCAAGAAGACAACGAAATCCAAAAATGTGCTTTAAAAACTGAGAAAGGTTGGGATAAAGGGAAAAACAGGAAAACAGGCGGGAGTAAGACCCTGATCAAATAACATGTTTAAAAGAAGGTTTTATTAACCGAAAAATCATACCGAAACACATGCCGAACAATTATTTCCTAGGACACTCAACTAGGAATAAACCCTGTCGAATTAGAGCTGGTCAATGATTTACTGCTTTTTATTCATACATTTAACATTCGCTTTCACTTTTGCCCTCTTTCTAGCAGGGTAAGCGGTTGTATGTGATTGCGTCCTAGGAGCAATTTTCAAAATAAGAGGTGAATTAATAAGACTTAATTATTCACCGCATCGAACCGAAGGAACTGGCAACTGTGATCTGTGCAACCTGCAGGAAAGAGAAAATATCTTCCATTTCATAGGAGTATGCCCCATGTTGAAAGAGATAAGACGCTCTTACTTTGGAAAAAATACTCTTGAATTCGATGAAGTTCAAAAATATCTGAACGGGATGGACTGGAAGCTTCTGTTCAGCTACTATCAAAAGGCTAACGCTTACAGAGGAAGGATAATTACAGAAAGCTTTTAAAATTGCAACTATTTAAAACTAATGTATTGTGTTGTTTTAACTAAACTAAAAGTCTAAAAAAAAAAATTTGTTTTGTTTTTGCTAAACTAAAAGCTCATAAAAAAAAAAAAAAAAAAATTAAACAAAAATAAGAATTATATTTGCTAAAATTATCTCAAAATCTAAATTATGGTAAAACTTATTTAAACAAAAACCATAATTATATATGTATTTATTAATTTACTCTCAAAATTTAAATTATTGTAAAACTTATCTAATGTGCCACTCAGGCAAACGACAGATATTGTCATGCCTTAATTATTCAATTGTTCTTTTTTTTCAGTAATAACAACTGTACAACTATTACATTGAATAAAAATCTTATCTTATCTATCTATCTATCCATCTATCATCCTAGGTACCGGAATGTACTCACCCAACTTTTTTTGCAACAGATCTTATAAGAAATTTCGTATGCTTATGTTTTTGAACTCTGACAAAAACTACTATCAAATGGCCGGTGCCTAGATTGAGGACATCAAAAACAAAATCGTCTGTTTAACTCTGGGTGGGTTTAAACATTCTTTAATATGACCTGCTGCCTACATTAAAGGCCAACGTATCCAGGAAGCCCTGTCAATATTGATCTATTGCTAATAGACATGAAGCTAACATATACTGACATTGTGGGTCAAAAAACAAAACACTGTTTACGAGCGAACAGATCAAGTAAGACAGTGATCAATGATTCGTCATCATAATACAGCTTCCGAACGAGCTTGTGATAGATACTTGGAAAAAATAGAAAAACGAACAATGGACAGAACAACAGAGAAAATATGAAGCTATCTATCTAAAGATGATCAGGCATTATATAAGTAAATCACTGTTTATGATACTCCTAACAGTAGAAAGTTTGTTGCAAAAATTAAAAATAAAGTAAAAAATCAGGGAATTGGTATCCTGACGAACTAATTGCGTACAGAACTGCTACAAAAGTTGAGGTCCTTACAACTGTTTTTTTTTTTCGAACAGATTCAACTATTATTCGAAAATTTACTTTCCAAAATCATAAACTATTTCGTTTAGGACTCTTTTGTGTAGAGCATCTAGGGAGCCACGTGGACACCCACTGACTGAATAGGCATATTCATAGATTCTGTTCTTAACAGGCCTAGGAGAGCTTTTGCCCTTTTAACTGGTTTAGTTTAAAGTTGCCCAATCTCAAGTGGAAAAGATGCAGTGTCTTAGATCCTGCCTTGGCTTATACGGAACCACAAAGTCGAACTACACACATTATTATTGCAGGCAGGTTCTATACAACATAAACATAAACAGAAAAGAAAAATGTTTGTTAAAGCTGATTCGGAGTCAATTTACAAGAGCGATATCCTTGACAAACAGCTTAATTTTTGGTGGTTAACTACTCTAATGACTAATTTGTTGAGAGTTTTGAATTGGTATATCAATTAACTGAATTGGTATACCAATTTTATATATTTAATATTAATTTCAAAAAACAATAACCAGTTTTCTGAAAATTAAATTTTCAAAAAATATTTTTTTTTTTTCGAAAATTTGTGTATACTACAATATAATTTCGAATTCAAAGAAGTTCCTTTCCAAAAGATTTTGATATGTAATCATCGAAAACCCTAAACAAGCGAGTTTGAAGAAAAGAGCTACATCGGTTTAGGCTGAAGGTCGAGGTTAAGACTTACTGACAGACAGGGAGACGGAAATGTGGGACCCACTTATTACGTGTTCCCTAACATCGTAATGTTAAGTTCGATTAAAATCTCGGGTTCGATTTTTTCCCAACTGCAAAACTCATGAAAGGCAAATTTTTGAATTGATTTCATTTCAATAAAAACGCCTATGCACCACCACATTTGTGGCATCGAGCCCGGTCGGTCTTGTCTCGATGGATTCAAATGTGATATGTTGGGGTTGGTATACATCTACCGCTGTGTAGAACACGGTGTTTAGAAAATGAAAATCTCTTGTGTTATGTGTGTGGCGGAATAGATTTTAACATTATGACAATGTATGCACTTGTGTCGTTTATATAGGGTCTCTTTAGGCTCGGTTCAAAATATGACTATAAAGTTTACCAGTTGAGTGGAATCGATTTGAAATCTTTCCTTTGGCTTTTTTGGTCACTGTAATATTGGCAATGAAACAACTATGTTACATTGACTTTCCCGACGTTTCGGCAGGGTTTGCTGCCTTCTTCAGGGGAACTTTATTAACACAAAAATACAGAGGAAAACATCAGTTAACTCAAGAGTATAATAACAATTAAAACAATAAAATAAACTCACTTGCTTATAAGTTATTTGTTTTTTCACATAAAATATAAATGATTGTTAAAAAAAACAAAGAATAAAAGAAAAGAACACTTCAAATGAAGCTTAGTCTATGAAACTTATTTTTAAAATGTCATAAATTAGGAGACAAGAGAACAATAGACGGCAGAAATGTTTTGTGTGTCCTGTTTTCTGTTCATGTTGTTTTTGTTACTCATTATGTGTAATGTTTCTAAGGTATAGCGTTTTGATGCATGTTGCTCGGTCTGCAGGATTTTGACACCTTCAAAATCTGGAGAATGACCGTTTTCGATGCTGTGACTCGCCAGGGCTGTTTTCGCAGGATTATTAGATTTGATGTCAGATCTGTGATTTGAAATACGTTGTCGAAGGAATTGTTTTGTTGTTCCGATGTAGCACAAATTGCATGGTTCGTTAGGTTTCCCCTTACAATTAAATTTTGTAAATAACATCTGTTCTTTTTTCCTTGTCCGAACGAACCATGCAATTTGTGCTACATCGGAACAACAAAACAATTCCTTCGACAACGTATTTCAAATCACAGATCTGACATCAAATCTAATAATCCTGCGAAAACAGCCCTGGCGAGTCACAGCATCGAAAACGGTCATTCTCCAGATTTTGAAGGTGTCAAAATCCTGCAGACCGAGCAACATGCATCAAAACGCTATACCTTAGAAACATTACACATAATGAGTAACAAAAACAACATGAACAGAAAACAGGACACACAAAACATTTCTGCCGTCTATTGTTCTCTTGTCTCCTAATTTATGACATTTTAAAAATAAGTTTCATAGACTAAGCTTCATTTGAAGTGTTCTTTTCTTTTATTCTTTGTTTTTTTTAACAATCATTTATATTTTATGTGAAAAAACAAATAACTTATAAGCAAGTGAGTTTATTTTATTGTTTTAATTGTTATTATACTCTTGAGTTAACTGATGTTTTCCTCTGTATTTTTGTGTTAATAAAGTTCCCCTGAAGAAGGCAGCAAACCCTGCCGAAACGTCGGGAAAGTCAATGTAACATAGTTGTTTCATTGCCAATATTACAGTGACCAAAAAAGCCAAAGGAAAGATTTCAAATCGATTCCACTCAACTTATAAATTCCAAATTGGTCAATAAATCATCTTAAGTATAAAGTTTACCAGTCGTACACATTTTTTAAATTTTACCAGCTTTTTCTCTAAGTGTAGGAAAGCATTATGTTTTTCAAAGCTTAACGTATAGGTAAACTTTAAGATAAAAACAAAATATACTAGGGTTATTCTTTGCTCTTTGCTATAAGGGATCTTAAATAACTGCTGCAGGTGCTAGCAGGTTTCAGCAGGAGACCAATAGTATACCTATGTACACAATATTAAAAAAGGTCTAAATGGGAATAAACAGAAAGGTAATAGGATTTGTATTAGAGGATTTTTTTATAATATGAAGGTTTTGCTGCTACCTCAAAAAATAATTTTTGGCGTTTAGTAGTTGAGTGAACAATATTAGAAATATAAAACGCAAGAAAGTATCATGTTAAAATTGGTCCTATGTAAAGAAACTGATTCTGCTTTTTCATGGTTTTAACCTGCAATTATTTTTTCCTTTAAAATGAGCAGGTCAACCCTCAATTCGGATTGTTTTTCGGATTAATTATTAATTGTGAAGAGAAAACAAAAGAAAAAAATCGATATTGGTTGTATTAACAAAAAAAAATATATATTTATTCATTTTAGTTCAGGTTCCGAAATTGTACTAGTACCCACCAGCGTTACCACTTCCGGAAAAAACGTGGAAGTAGATTTGAAGAAAAAAGTGAAGTAAATTGAGAAAAATCGAAGTAGATTTAAAAATGACTTTTTACTTGCTTTTAGAAAAATTTAAATTTAAACTCGAAATTTTCATCAATTGACATTACAACACGAAAAAGTAGAGATTCCGTCTGTCTGCAGCATAGAGGAGAAATTGAAATGTTTTGTTTTGCCATACAGCAATTATTATCATATTTATTTCGAAAACGGCTCTAATGGTTATTGTAAAAAAAATTATGTTCAGGCCATACCAACAATGCGGTCTACATTTTGGTCAAAAAAAATGTTATTAAAGGTACCTGTCATAGATCCTTTTTTTGATTTTCTACTTTCTCATTTCTGGCTCTACCGATTTTGATCAAAATTTTTGTATCGGAGCTTCTTTGATTTGGAAATAATACTGTATACATAAAAAGGGTATTCATATAATTGCGGAAAACCCAAATAAACCTCAGAAACCAGATAATTTTATCTTTTCAGAAACGAGCTGTCAAAATGTGAATGGGAAAAACTTTCTGCAAGAATGATAAAATTATCTCACGAATTTGATGCGGAAAGAGAAGAAATAAACCTAAACAACTAAGACAATAAATGATAAAATAAAATAAATTGAATATTTCCCACATTTACGCAAATATTTTTCAGGGGGTGTTCGTGCAAATATGTTGCGGAAGGTTGTATCTTTCTGCAAAGCGGAAAAATATCTCCTGTCCTTACATGAATACCCTTAAAATTTGTTCCTTAAATGTATATTATTAAATACTTAAAATCGTCAATATATTTCTTTTAATTTTAAAGAAGTTTGTATATAAAGAATTAATTTATTAATAAAACTTTCTTTTATAAAGAATAACATTAAAATTACTATAATTCAATAAAATTAAATTTTAAATTTAAAACACACACGCAAGCGAGATTTTCATAAGATTCGCTTTTAATAATGCTTTTAAAATTACTCATTTGTGTATTTTTATTGTGTTGACTTTATTTTTTTTTTGTCATTCTCGTGCTGCATCCTTACTAAAGAAACAGAGAAATAGAAGTAGATTTGGCCTTTTTTTAAATTGAAGTAATTTGAAACAGAGTTTTTTTTAAATGAAACAGATTTCAGTATTTTGCTGATGGTGCGAAGTAGGAAGTAGATTTTGAAATATTTTGAAAAAAAAAAAAGATAGATCTACCCACCCACCTAACGCGTTTGCTTTCTTTGATGTTTTAAACAAAGTTCCTTTCATCAAGTAGGATTTCAAAATATTATTTTTCTTAATCTTTTATACTTCAGTAGTACTTAGAGTCAGTTACGTGACCGTAAGATAACCTTTCTTACCATAGCTATTGAAAAAGAAGATATTAAGCAAATTTAAAACTGCTTATTGCTATGGTACTCGTATAAGTACAGATTAGCAAAATTTTAACCAATAAAAATTAACTTTTTCTTCTTGTAAGTATTAAAGTCAAACGAATGAGATGGCTGGGTCATGTTGAACGAATGGACCCAAAATTTCCAATCTGGAAAGACTTCGGATTTCGTGAGACCATACCGCATCATCAATTGTCCCACAAAGTCCCGCAAAAAATCTAATTTACTTACTTACTTAACGGGCTCCTGATCCACGAAGTATCTCTGCATGAAACACGACAGCTTTCCATCCTCTTCAATAACGATCACGCTGCTTCCAGTCATCTAGGTCAATCGCTCTGGCATTCGTGATGGCTTGGTCATTATAACAGACGTTCGGTATTCTTTGTCGCCGCGAACCTGAGGCCTGAGATTCAAAGACTCTCTTGGCTAGAGCATTCTTGTTCTTTTTTTAATGTAGCTGAGTTAATATACTCGACGTATTTTACCTTTTTGGAATACATCGACATCTTGGTACAGCTGATAGAGTTCGTGGTTATATCTTTTTCTCCATTTGCTTTCCTGGCACACAGGACCAAATATCCGTCGAAGAATTTTTCAATCGAAAGAGCCCAGTATCAACTCTACCCTTTTGCTTATAGTCTAACACTCGGATACTGCTAGTATCTGCAGTTTTGAAACAATTTGTTTTCCTAACCCGAAGTAACAGCGGTTTTTAATGGTAATTCTTCGTTGGATCTTCACTAAGGTGTCGTTCGTAGATTTAATATTAACTCCAAGGTAGATGAACTCCTTAACTACCTCGAAATTTTTGCTAACAATAGTAATGTTTTGCTCCAATCGGTGGAAATATGCCTGTTTGTTGATAGCATATACTTGGTTTTGTCCTCATTTACTTAAAGACCAACAAGTCTCGTCTGATCTTCAAAAGCCGATGATGTCGATATCGTCCGGATAAGCTTACAGTTGACAAATTTGTTGAATATAGTGCCTTCTGTGTTAACGCTTGTATCATGTAATATGTGCTCTAGAATTAGATTGAAGAAATTACAAGATAGCGGATCTCCTAGCTGAAACCCTGTGCATGTTTGGAATCGACCAGAAGAGTTGCTCCCTAGTTGGACACTAGTAGGTATAAAGCTACTTGGCTGTGGGAACTTTTTGTGGGTAATGTATAGTGTTTTGGGTGTGTTTGAAAAGTAGGTATTGTTTTGGGGTGTGTAAAAATTTTAAAAAGTGCGTTCAAGAAAGGTACTTTTTTATCTTGTTTGATACTAGATTTTTTGTTTTAAAAATTCGCTTAGTGGTTTCCTAAATGAGTAATATAAAAAATGTAAATATGTTGGGGTAAGTGATATGAGAAATATTTGTATGATTGATAGTAATTTGTAGAGTATGAAATGTGTTGTAGTTAAAAAAAAACTTAAATGTTTGGGGGGGGGGGGGGAATTGGACGGCGCAAGGCGCCGACCGGGGTCTTGTTTGATGAGGAGTGAGTGGTGGCGGTGCGGCGGGTGGGTGAATGGCGGTGCGTGGGGAGGGCGAAAAAATTCTGTGGTTATATAGTTCGTTATGGGTTGAATTGATTATACATATTTGTAGTTTAGGTTTAGTTTGAGGTGGATCATTAAAAAGAGAAAAATATGTTCTGGTGTGAAAGATTACGGGAGGGAGAAACATTCCGTATCTGTGAGTCAGGATATTTGGAAATAAAATTTACAGATCTAATATTCCTTCGTGAAACACTGAAATTACTTGTACAACCTGAATATGGAAGAGAATGCGTGTTGTTTCATTTGAGAAGTGGGGAGGCAATATCTCCTATAATCAATCATAGGCTACAGTTTCAATCCATGCAACATGTACGGTTTTGACTTTTGAGTGAGATCTGTTTTCAATTTTTCCTTCACTAATTATTATTTCTCCCTTACCGTTGAATATAAAATTACAACAACCAAATATTACTGACAATCTATCGTTTTCGTTGAGCTTACCTAATAATGATACTGTACAAATACTTTTATCATTTCGAATATTAATCTTTACAAATGGTAAAAATTTACTTAATACTACAACATCGGGTACAGAGTTATTTCAAAACGATGATGATACATCATCTGATGCATCAGTTAAGTCAATAACAGCAAAAACGGTGCACAACATTCTGGAAAAGAAAATAATAACCGTAGAGGAAGCAATTGAGAGTTTTAGGCAAGACTTAATTAAAAAAGAATCTGAGATATCTGGAATCATTCAAAGTAAAGACGTTTTTTATAGACATTTCAAGCTTGAATTTGATGATGATAAGGCTTTAACAATTCGATGTTACGAGTAGTATGATAACGATTATAATTTGCGCACACTCAGTATCAAATGTTATGAATATTATGAATATGAAACCGAGAGAGTGTTAAGTAATGGAGAAGTTGAGGTCTTTATGAAGGAGGATCTTGAATATAAAACTGATGTCGGATTACTGGATTTTTAATCAATGAAACAAACATACCAGATGAATATTTCTTAAGAAAATTGTGCATACATTTATTTGTCAATAATTTTTTTTTATTAAAAATATACAAAAGAATTATTATTATTTATTTTTGTCTTTAGGTATAGGTATCCAAGAGTTGTGATCTGATGAAAACCCCAGCCATTTTACAAATATTTTATCTGTTTTCCTTTGAAGTACTTTTTCGATTAGATATGTATCGGATAACTTGGTTTTCTGTAGTTCCAGCTCATAAAATCCAGCTTTAATGGGGTGGCCTTGGTAGTCTTCCAATAATTATGTTAATGGATTAGTACGTTGCACTTTGATTATCTTTAAGATAAGGCCACCTTCTTTTAGAAAAATAATGAAAGTTATTGGAAATAATCTCAAACGCAGAAAAGTACTTAATCTGGAAAAAGCAATCAAAATAGCAATATCAACTGCCAAGAAAACGGTTACAAAAAGCAGTAATAAAGTAAAAACACCTAGAGTTATTTTAGTACCGAAAATTGGTGGGGCAATTCCATTCCTTGTTCCACTGTTTGCTGGACTATCAGCTCTTGGAGCTTTAACGGGCGGGGCTGCAGGAGTAGCCAAAGCTGTTAACGATATAAGCTATGCTAAGAAGGAGCTGGAGGAGAAAAAGCGTCATAATGAAAAAATGGAATCCTTTGCAGTTGGACACGGCTTACACCTTAAACCTTATAGAAAGGGGCTTGGGCTTTATTTAAATCCATCAACAAAAAATTTTTAAGTTATGCAAATAAATATATTTCGAATTTTCGAGGAGTTTTCATGCGAGATAATTTACCGAAAACTAAACCACTTAAAACCGAGTGTGGAATTATAAATCTCGATTCCTCAACTGGTCCAGGTACACATTGGGTAGCGTATAGCAAAAAAAGGCAAACAAATTGAATATTTTGATAGCTTTAGAAATCTTCAACCACCTATGGAAATCATTAATTATTTGGGAAACAAAAGTAATTATAATTATAAAAAAAATCAGGATTATGACTCTTTCAATTGCGGGCATTTATGTTTAGGATTTTTGTATGACTGTAATTTCAATAAATAAAGAGTTTTAAATACATTTGATTTCATTGAGTTTTCTATCATCATGGCGATGACACTTACACTAAGCGGGACAACTTCTAATACTTCTATTCTTTCAGCACTGTATTTTCCAGTTCTGAACCTGGATCAAGGCTATGTTTGTGGATTGATTGATTTCCAGACGTACAATTCTATACCGAATGTTGATGTGCGTAATAACTTTTTCCATGTGGGGGAACATGAAATTAAAATTCCTACTGGTTCGCATGAAGTTGACGCCATAGCAGAACATACCAATCTGCAGAATTATTATTGCGAAAGCGAAATACTACTATTGCTGTAGACATTGAAGGAAATAAAAACACCATGCAGTGTGAAATTCAAAGTACCGAAAAAATATACTTCAATAAGGATAAAACTATTGGAAAATTATTGGGTTTCAGTGAGCGTATTCTCGAAGAGAATAAGATTCACATTTCTGATTTACCTGTTGATATAAACAAAGTAAATGTAATACGAATCGAGTGTAATATCATAACAGAGTCTTATTTTAATAATACCCCTATGCACACAATACATGAATTTTCGCCAGAAGCAGGATCTGGGTATAAAATCATAGAAGTTCCTAAAAACGTCATCTATTTACCCGTGAATACCAAGCGAATAAGTACTTTAACATTAAAACTTGTAGAGCAAGACGGAGACTTAGTAAATTTTAAGGGGGAAAGAATAACAGTGCGGTTGCATTTAACCCCAAAAGCGAAATAATGTTAATCGATAATAATTATATAAAAGATATCAGAGTGAACAATTCAACTAATTGAACTAATCGAACAACAAAACTGTCAACAGCTAATCTATCACCTGAAAATAAAGCCTATCTATTAAAATAAAAACAATATGGATGATATACTTAACATTACACATGGACTGGGCTTTGATAATAGCATATCAAAGTTTGAATACCACAGTTACTCGCCCTTTCTTCAGTCCTTCAATCCAAGTGATGAAATTCGTATCCCTATACATCAACAGGACTTATGTATATTACCTAGTGAAAGTTATATTTATATTGAAGGGAGTCTAACAAAAGAAGTTGGAACTCTTTCAACAAGAAAATTAACTAATAATGTAATTGCTTTTCTTTTGGAGTGAACATTGACAACAATAAAAACGTGGGAATCACATCAACCTTAAAAAATTATATATCCTTAAACGAGAATGAAAGTAAAAGCTTAGAAAATGGATCCTGGAGTGGTAACAGCAGCAGTTTTTCTCCTGCATTGGGTGTTTTTAATTTTTGCTTAAAATTAAAATATCTCCTAGGATTTGCTGAAGACTATAATAAAATCATAACAAATGCAAGACATATGAATTGATTTTACTTCGCACTAGATCTAACGAGAACGCTTATTTTTCTAAAGATAACGAAGAATTAAAGCTATCGATTTTTAAATTACAATGGAGAGTTCCCCACATAACCCTATCTGATTCGAATAAGCTTACACTAATGAAACAAATACAATCAAATCCTATTCAAAATCATTTTCGAAATTGGGAAATGTATACGAATATCCAACACTACCGATCATATATATGGACAGTTAAAACTGCGAGTCAACTTGAAAAGCCCAGATATATCATCATTGCTCTACAAACCCATAGAAAAAACCAACGAATAAAAGATGCTAGTCTATTTGATCACTGTGATGTGAGCAATGTTAAAGTTCATTTGAATTCAGAATCTTATCCCCGTGAAGATTTAAATATTAAATATAAACTAGATCGATATGCTATACTCTATGAAATGTATAGTAAATTTCAACAATCATATTATCATCATCAGCAATCAAAGCCTTTTTTATCACGGCAAGGCCTTAAAGATATCGCTCCAATTATGGTCATTGATTGTTCTCGACAAAATGAATCAATTAAAATGGGTCCTGTGGATGTAAGAATTGAATTTAAAACATTAACTGCAATACCAGCCTCAACCACAATGTATTGTTTAATACTTCACGACCGTATAATTGAATACAGCCCATTGACTGGCGAAGTTAAAAAACTTACTTAAATTTGTGTACTCTGATAGAAATTATTCAGTCTTTAAATTAAAACTAACTGTGCACAAGCGTAAGCATGAATACTGAGTGTTTTGTGGATTTCCAAGGATTCCGAGGAATTAATAACGAATTCGTTTAAAAAGAAATGGCTGTACTGTTTTTAAATGGATATCATCAACATTTTATTCTTCGACCACCATTCAATTTTAACTTACTTTCATCATCGATCAAAAGGCAGAATCAATGGCTACAACAAAATCATCATGGTTTACCCTGGAATGGTGGGGACATGGAGTTTTATGAAGTAAGGTCATTTCTTCAGAAACAAATCCAAAATGGAGTTGTTTTCGTCAACGGATTCGAAAAGAAGCAGTGGCTTCAATGCTTACTCAATAACGAGAACGTTGACGTCATTAATCTTGAGGATAACAGCAACTATAGATGCCCTAATTTAAAGGAACTTACAAAAATGTATCCAGATATTACAACGAAATGTAGATACCATGGAAAGAGATATGCCCTTCAAATTGTGCATCTCTTATGCAGATTCATTAGTGATGCTCAAAAATAGAAAATAATAGTTTAAAAATAAAAACAATACAAATTATTTAAAACATTGAATTTTTTTTGGAATCCATATGGAGTTGAATGGTGATCAGAGAAGAAATTCCGTTTTTCTGAAACTGGCTTGTAGGTTTTGAATTCTGTTTTGGTAACCACTCGATGATCTTTTGTTCGTTGTATTTTATCATAAACTATGAGGATTCTTTCATTTCCATCGTTACTAAGTATTGCTTCCTTCATAGAATCGAAGTTTACTTTTTTTGAGGAGGAATAATTCAAAGATATACCCTTCACCTTACAAACCACATTCTCGGTATTTGTTTCTGGATTGAGAATTTTAAAAGCATAGTTCTTTGGTCCTCCACTTACAAATTCCGTTATTATAGCTACCTTTCCCGTACACCCAGAAAAAAAATCCATTCTCACAATGGGAAAACCATACCCACAAGAGAAAAAAGGACCAAGCTCTAAAATACCTTACTGTAAACTAATTTGGAGCTTCTGTGGGACCTGTCTTATATCTTAGAAGCAAGTTATATTAAAGATAATTTTAAAAAGAAATGTATTTTACAACACACACTATTCTACATCCGTATAAAATCAAATTTTGATACCCACAAGTTCCAATCTCACCTAATGCACATGTGTTAAACCTTAAACCGTATACCTACAAAATCGCTTAAAGCAAGCGTCTTATGTAATACATAAGAGTTTATTCCAAAGAATTTTGTTAATACGACCCAAAGATTAACAAAATAAACGCTATAGTGAATCTCGTTTGCCGCAAAAAGAGATACTGTTTGTCTGAAAAAGCAGCACTTTTAAAGAGAAGTGCATACCTCAGTTAACACTAACTCTAAAGTTTATTCAGGAAAACTATGAAAGCGTTTGTGACAAACTCTAAAGAAGATCAACTCCAATGGTAATAACGTTTATCACCCTAAATAAAGCGATTATGAGAATTATAATTCTAGCTCTGAAGCAGATTTATTATTTAACAGAAATACTTATTTCCCTCAACAGAATCTCTAAAGAAGGTCCACTTCAATGGCAATATCATTTACCACAAACGATTTTATAGATGAGATTCATAGTTTAACTAAATGATCATTGTAGTGATCCCCTTTTGCCATGAAAGTTATAGTTCTTGCTCTGTAGCAGATTTATCTTTTGACAGAAATACTTACTTCAATCATCACAAACTCTAAAGAAGGTTGATTTCAATAACAATGTGTTTTACTCCAAACTGTTTTGAAGATGAGATTCAAAGTTTTGCTAAATAAACGATGCAAGGAATCTTGTTTGCCATGATAAAATATCTCATTAATACCTTACTCTATGGTATAGTTATTTTATAGCCCAGTCAATACCATAAAAACAGCCCAATTTAGGAAATAATCGCCGGAAAGCTGGACTTTGGTATAAAGCCTCATCATGATGTTCTTAAGAATCTGTCAAAAGACCCCATCGATATGAGTGCCGCTAACAATTTGAGCGGGGGGTTGAAAGTCTCCAAAATGGTTTTTCAGGAATAACTCAAATAGTAAGTTGTACAATTTGTACAGTTTGAAGAACTAATTTGTAGCTTAGAAAATTTGCTACAAAAAACATTGACATACTTTTTTTCATAAAAATTACCGTTTTCGAAATAAACCAATCAAAAGAGCTAAGGGTTTTACTTTCCAGAACCAGATTTTTCAACAAAACAATTAGGTTTTACTTTCCTATATAGTGGAGCAGCTTAGTTAAAAAATTGTGCATTTTGTCAAAAAATCATCAGTTTTTTTATTGTTGGTACATTATATGAACATGATTTTAAGATATTGGCCCACTCTATTTGTCCACCCCTTTAGGTGGCAGGGGCAAATTAAAAAAAATATTGAAAATAGAAAATGAATAAATAAAACACAACGGCAACACTTACAATATGATGTTATAGCTTTTTTTAAAGCCAGTAATTCATTCTTTAATTATGTTTTAAAATTAAATTTTTTAAGTGCTTATTTTTTGAATAAATGATTTTAAACTCTTATTTCGAAAACGTTTATTTTTATGAAAAAAAGTATGTTAATGTTTTTTGTAGGAAATTTTCTAAGCTACAAATTAGTTCTTAAAATTTTTTTTGTAAAACTTACCATTTGGGATTTATTTCTATTTGCACTGATTTTATGGCTTTATTGACTCTCGTAGTGGCCAAAATGTCTTCTCTAAGCTAAAAGCCATTTTCTCTATACAAATGACTATAAAAATTATTTTCAAAGAGAAAACAAATAAGTGGAAAAGTAGTTTTAAAATGTATGTGTATCAGCTGTTTGAACATATAAGTCATACTTTATTATTGATTATTACGTTCATGCATATACTCACTAGACTGGGCCAAAAAAATTGACTATTTTTTTTTTGAAAGATATATCGAGAATATCATTCAGAATGACAAAAAAAAATTTTCGTAAAAGTTTGAACCCTTAATATCAATTTTAAGAGGGCTATCATCGCTAATTTTGATTTTTAGTCATAATTTCATGTTTTGCGTCAGAACTGACAAAACATTGAAGTAAAAAAAATTCATTTTGACTTACTTTTATATAAAATTAAATTCCCTACAAAAAAGGTCTGATTGAAAATTTTCGTCAGACAAGCCGTTTTTGAGTAATTAAGCTTAATAAATTGTTATTTTTCGTTAGTTACAAAATTCCAAATTAAAAAAGTAAAATCGAAGAAAAATAACAATTTATTAAGCTTAATTACTCAAAAACGGCTTGTCTGACGAAAATTTTCAATTAGACCTTTTTTGTAGGGAATTTAATTTTATATAAAAGTAAGTCAAAATGAATTTTTTTTACTTCAATGTTTTGTCAGTTCTGACGCAAAACATGAAATTATGACTAAAAATCAAAATTAGCGATGATAGCCCTCTTAAAATTGATATTAAGGGCTCAAACTTTTACGAAAATTTTTTTTTGTCGTTCTGAATGATATTCTCGATATATCTTTCAAAAAAAAAAATAGTCAATTTTTTTGGCCCAGTCTAATACTCACAAATTGTTGAAATACTTTTCCACTTATTAGACGATTTGCCCGCTAAAGATCAAACATCTTTCACGCTTATCTTAAATTGCTTAACCTAGAATAGTAATCAATTTTATAGCTTGAGGTAAATGATTGAAGCTATATTCGTGAAATATATATCCACAATTCCGTTGATTTGTTTTGTCTTTCAAAATAATTGTTATAATCGTTTGTAGGGAACGCTTTGCCCAGTCGATATAAAATATCTTTAAAGTTTACCTAAAATTCCTTATTCTAGAATAGTTATTGATTTTATAGTTTGAGGTAAACGTTTAAAGAGTTATTCATTCATTGCACAGACGTTATTCCACTTATTTGTTTTTACTTTTGAAATAATTGATTTTATCTTTTGGAGCAAACACTAACAACTTCTTAAAATCGTTTAAAGCATTTGCAGTCACTTACATCTACCCAGAGGCGTATTTAAGGATTTGGCGCCCCGGGCTGATAAATTTTGCCGCCCTTTAAAACAATGAAAATAAAGTAATAAAAAATAATAATAAAAAACACAAAATGCGTAATATTTGATGTTTTCAAATTTTTTTTTGTGTGTATATTCATTACAAAATTCATTAACAATAGATTCGTTATCTAAATTTTTTGTCAGTTCAGCTTCTATATTTAATAAAGCTAAACTGTTAAGGCGCTAATGCCAGACCTTAAATACGTTTTTATGCGTTTCAATACGGAAAACGATCGTTCTGCACTACAATTCGTCACTGCAGTAGAGCGGTGTCAATCAGGATCGATTCGATTTTTTCGATCCGATCATCGAAAAGCATTGTTGATCGAAATCACAAATTTTCATTTTAATCGATCCCAATCTCAATCATTTAGATGATTCTCGTTTCTCGATTTTCTATTTCAATCTCAATCATTTCATTGAGTCTCATTCTTTAATATCAGTTAACTCGATTAACCATGATTTACTCGATTCGATTTGGTGTTATTTGAGGTATCAAGGGTGGAATCGCGTAAGGTGATAGTTGATTGTCAATTTTTTGATTGTCATTTTGAATATAGCTGTCTCTATCATATCAATAAATAAATACAGAGAGAGCGATTGTCAAAATGACAATCAATTGATTTAGTGATCACTTTACTCTTACGCGATACGGGCCCAGGATCTGGTATGTTTAGACACTGTGGGAATTCAAAGTAATGAGACTTATCGAATAAAAACTTTCGACTTACATATGCGATAGTATCTAAAAGTTAATTTATTCGATAGTACCAATTCATTCAGTAACTATTAGTCCTAAAATTGATCTTTTAATGAGCAACAAATGAAATCTCTTTGTCTTGAATTTTTTGACGCTTTTTAATCAATGGACATAGTAGCCATCATTCGATGTCATATAAAAATGCTTCCTTCAATTATTTTTCTCTTATATGAATGTTAAGCTGCCTTAAAATCATATTTTCAGAGTTGTTTTGCTCCAGAAAATTTTAAGGTAAGACACACTCTTCTTGAAAATTTTCCCCAAGATCAACCAGGTATAATTTCTGAAGAGTGGTTGCATTTTTTCGAATTGCTTCTTCACTCATGTGATCAAGCTTAGATAAAAAAATAAAACCATTTGTTTTTGCTTCATAGGATGAATTTCTTCTCTTCAGCGCACTCAATTATTGGTCGCAAATAGGAATGAAAGTATTTATTTTGAAATTTTTACAACCACAAAAAAGAACCTCCCTTCGCGACACATCATCATCTCGTTTTTTCATCTTGACGATTCTTTTTTGGTCCATTTTGTAATTTTCAGTTTTGCTTTTTCCCATCTCTTTAAAACATCAAAGCATTCTCGTTTTTCTCACACAAACGATATGAGTGCCTCGTAGAGCCTGGACACAGTTTCAACGTCTGTATCAACACATTGAATTTTTTTTGATACAATTTAGAATTGCTTGGGTATAGAACCCCAAAATTAAGACAATATTTTTGTCTCAAGGGACTTCAATTGGGACAAGTGAGAACGATACTAAAAATATAAAATATGTATTCGACGATTTTAACTTTAGTAAAATGTTAGAGATGCATGATGCTAAATTTGATTAAAATTAGCAAAATCGTATGTTTTGAAAGTTCAATCGCTTCAAAAAAAAATCACCCATATTCTGAAACTCGTATTTATGACTCGTATTCGACTATAGTCGTATGTTGGTATTCCAGGAGTCGTACATTCGACTTCACTTGTACAAATATTGGGAAACGCAAAACATCGCATACGACTATTCATATTTTATCGTTATTCCGGATATCGTATTCGATTTACTTGAAGTCGTATTTGTGTACTTTATTACTCGTGTTAAATTTTCTAAACGAGACTTGTTTTTTTTTTGATAAAAATGGACAAAAAGTTAATGTAAGTAAATTGGTACCTCTTGGCACAATGGTTAGTGCGTTAAACTGTCATGCGGAAGGTCTGGAGTTCGATTCTCAGCAAAGTTTTTCAGGAGTGTACTGCCTCTTGCAAGGAATTGACAAATCCTCTAAGAGTATACCTCTTGTCTTGGAAATTGCTGCACATTAACCGTTCGGAATTGGCAGAAAATTGTAGGATCCCTCCGTTCCTGGTAACACGCAAACAGGAATGGTTGAGAATTGTAAGTTACTATAGGTCCCTGGTTCACTTCGAGCTGTTGCACCACCAAATTTT
The DNA here is from genome assembly GCA_911387755.1 of Chrysotoxum bicinctum. Classification (NCBI taxonomy): domain Eukaryota; kingdom Metazoa; phylum Arthropoda; class Insecta; order Diptera; family Syrphidae; genus Chrysotoxum; species Chrysotoxum bicinctum. Next base: position 126,968,049 of record OU426989.1, on the reverse strand, counting down.
TTAAAGTACATTTCTTATTGGTTTATTTATTTGAACTCAACGTTATTAACGCGTTCATATATGTTAAAATAATAAATCGTTCTCAATTTGAGGCATTGGTTTGTGCATTGGAAGAAAATTTGGAGTTAGCAAGGGGCCATAGGAAGAGTGGAAAACTCAAAGCAAATATTTAACAGTTTTGGGCGGACCTTTCGGTTAAACTAAATAGCCATCCGAAATGGTCCAGCTTGTCTTAAAGTAAGAAATATTTAACAAATTGTAATACATGCCTCTTTAGGTCTGCAATGAACAAAAGTATTTAGTTAAAACAGAAACTGCATCACAATAAGCAGCAATTTAAAGGCACAGGGGTGGTGAAATTACAACCATATGCTAGAGCAAATTTGAAGAATGCATTGCTAACATCTCAAATTTAAATTTATAATCCCCAAGGATCAAACATTGGAGTTTTTCAGCCTCCTCCTGTAGTCGACACGATAAATGCGGAAGATGAAACTGACATAGTCCAAGAATATAACGAGGATTCACAAGTCAGTAACACCACTCGTACAAACAAAAAACAAAAGGAAATAAAATAGAAGAAGAGCTACATATGTACTTCAAATCAATGGAGCTCATCAGAATTTTATTATGAATAAAATAATTTAATTAAAAAAACAACAAATGACTTTTCCAATTCAAATTAATTGATTTTGACAATTACCTACAACATACGTTGGTTTTTTAAGCTTCTCGTACGCAACGTATACGACTTAAAGAATAACGATTTTGGTACGAAACGAGTTCGTGTTCGACTACGAGTACGAGACAAAATACGACTTGTGGAATATGGGTGAATATTATTAATTGGTCAATTTCCAGGGGCGGCTTGCGTCCTTCTGCTTGAATGTTTTGAAAGTTCAATCGCTTCAAAAAAAATATTATAAATTGGCCAAGTGCAAGCCGCCCCTAGCAGCCTTGCCGCCCCGGGCTGTAGCCCTTTTAGCCCTAGGGTAAATACGCCCCTGCATCTACCCCTAATCAATAGGACTTAAATCTAAGAATGTAATTAGTAATACCGTTTACGGTAAACGTTTTTGTACGTATTCATTAAATTCTGAATGGTTATTCCTCTGATTGATTTTTTCTATGAACATAAGTGTTTTTATCATGCAAAGCAATCAGTTTTCTCGGTAGATATTCTTGATATTAATCATTGCAATACAAAGGAATGTAGTTACTGGGTATTAAACTATTGTCTTATCACCATAGGAAAGTGTTAATGGTTATCGGTTAAAGCAATAATTTTAAACGATATTTTTCATAATTTCGAGCAAAATGATAAAGAAATAAAAACAAAGGGCTAATCGATTACGCTAAGGGAATACTATTTAAAACAATCGTTTACTCCTTAGATTAAGCGTTCCTTAAAACGTACTGATTGGGAGAATGGATTTTTTTTCTGGGTGTAGGGTTCTAGTTCATCTGTTATATCCCCTATTAGGTCACCTGTGTCAGGCTCAAAATCTGCTTCACGACTTAAATAAATGACTGAGTCTGTGTCATAATATAAGACTCTTGTATCAAGTTTTTCCAAGTACTCGTACAATTTAAGTCGAGCTTGGGCAGTTGTATACGCAGCGATGCTAACATAAACGGAGGTTAGGGATTCTGCTGCTTCTTCTTTTCATACAAAATTGACTACTACATTCTCATCATTTATAGGCAGAATGTTGCAAACTTCCAAGGCCGGATTTGTTAGAATTTCGTACAGTTCCGAGGGACTATTAACGATACTGGTTTTATTTTGGTTTTCTCTCTGGCCGAATTTTCCCCAAAATGAGTTAAGAATCAGTTTCGAAAATGATCGTTTTCTTTCTTTCTTAGAGATGTTGGAATATTCTAACTGAATATCTTCATGTTCAAGAAAATGTGATATATAGCGCTCTTTTTCTTCTTCAGGTTTGCAGTTTGTAGGCCAACCCGAAGCCTCTTGCTTTATTTTCAGGAATTTGTTCATCATGGAATCAAAAAGTCCCTTGGATTTTGTTTCCCTACTGTATTGAGCCACATCATATTCCCATATTTCATAAATACTCACAGTTGTATATCCCTTTTCTATTGCCTTTGAAACTTCTTCAATTATCGAACGTTCATCATCTGAATGATAGCAAAATTTAGCTTTTGATTTCATGCTGCTAAATATTGTAAAACATAATGTAAATATAAGTTTATTGTTTTGTTTTATTGGGAGAACAGGAAGAAACAAACCTTCCGGAGGCAAAACTTTACACTTGATAATGCCACTCGTATTTTTTAACTCAATGCTGGAAGTTATAGAAGGCTCCGTATGCAACTGAGGGTGGCCTATAGGGAATTTTCCGTATTTACACACCCAGGGGTACAAAGAGCACACATCGATATACTTAATTTTTTCTCCTTTTTTACATCTGTAATACATAGCTGTATTACCTGTCCTTCCTCCATAAAAAGTATCTCGAGGAACAAGTGGGGATTTTTCAATAAGAGGATGTGTTTGTAAGAACTTGGAATCTTCATTGTTCATCGATGAAAGTTTTTTTTAAACACACAACTCCACATTTCAATGACTTCATTATCAAAAGAAATAAGCCGTTGCGTTTTCGACTGGGTTTTGTCAAACCTCAAATTCAAAGTGTCGAGTTTATCTCCTCCTAGAGGTTCATCCCTTCTATGGGTCAAACAATCTGGATGCACGTGTAAAAAGCAACCATGAAATTCAATTTACACCAGCAACAATAACTTCCTTTCCATTCGCCGCATGCTTTATAACAATATTCCGATTTTTGCTTCCCAAATAAGCCATTTAATTGAAATTTTGGAATGTTTGTCAGTGTTTCTATAACCGTACTTAGGTATCAGGCCAATGGTATTTTCAATAAGAAAGTTGCGCCTATAGACAAGAATACAAGCCGATGCAATAGTTGTAGATTCTAAGAATGGCTCAACATCGCTCTGTGTTAAAAACAACTTTCTAAATTTCAAACATGCATCTGTAAGAATTTTGACATCACTTACACAGTATTCAAATAGATCACGTTCCATATTGAAATTATCATTTTGGTGTACTTCATTACTATTTGAGAAAAATGTTTCTATCTTCAACTTTCATAGTATCAGCACCGTAATACTTCACGTCAGGTATAGCTTTCCATCATATTTTTTGTTTTTAGTTACATTAAAGAAATGCGGAAAGAAACCTTTCTTTAAAGTCGGCGATAAATCAAAAGCCTTTGGTAACTTTGATAATGCTATTGGAAAATAATTCACTGAATCCAAAAACTTTACATTCGCAATTTTCATTAGTAGAATTTTTGTTCCACGCATTATTAACGTGGGCTTCAAACTTGTTTCTACCAGAATGTAGTTTAATATGAATTGATGATCGTAAGCCTGTCCATTATGTGCTATTACTATACCTTTCTTAAAATCTTTTCGTACTTTAAGTAAGTATTGGAGAAATGAAGGCACAATGTTTTCACTTATAACTTGCTGTCTGAATTTGCAAACATTACAAAAATATAAGTTTTCAACTTCGATGCATGCACTATAACGCTTTTGAAAAACACACAAGTGTGGTTGGTGTATTTTTTACCAGCTTTCACCGTGTTCACTGCGTTCAAGATCTTCCTGTCTGCTCTCGAAATCATAGAATATGTAGAGACATTTTTTAGTGTTCGGTGTACCTGTGTTTGGTAGCATAAAGCATTGATGGTTTTGAGGAACAAATTTTTCGCATTGCTTACAAAAGTTTTTAAGCAATCCTCACACCGTTTTATGGTTTCACAGATCGATTGATTACTCGTACTGGATGATCTGTGATTGTCAAAACATAATTGTCCTCTGAACTTTCGATTACACGCTCCACACGAAATTTCTAAAGGTGTCTTTTTACAGGCCGGTGCTTTTTGACATTGTGGACACGTTATCTGGCATCCGTGGCTAGATTTTAAGCTGAACGGTAAATGGCATGTTTCACAATAGTAAGAACAACAAAAAGCTGGTGTTAACGATGTTATTAAATTAAAATGCTTTTTGTTGTGTAGAAGATTAATTTTTTCCCTGTATTGTCCACAGGTAAGCCCTCGTATATTATAGACCACCCTTTGGTTATATATTCGTATACAGTAATCTTGTATTCCCTTAAGTGAGTTTGGAAAAGCTGCAACTCTGAAATACCACAGCCTTCTAGAGGAATATTCACTTGAGCGTCACTAATAAGTTGTTGCGCCTCTATTGTTTGTTTTTTTCCTAGGTCCTCTCGAATATTTTTGTATTCATCAGTCTTATCTGCAAATGCTTTTCCAAATATCAAAGCCCTTGGTAGACAAAGATTATCTTTTTTTTTTTCGAAACAATCCCGCGACGTTTGTTACACTCTTCCTCAAACGTATTATAAAATGTGGCACATGATCTTCCTTTTCCTGTGAGAAGTTTTACAGTGGTAATATTTAAACAAAAGGAATCGGTGCTTAAGCCCTCAGAATTGCTTTGGAAAATCTTCGATATTATCTCCCAAATATCTGCTGATCGAAACTCACTTGCACTCTTAAAATTTATCCATCCATTCCCTCTCTCCTCTGAAAACCCCCTAGCACAAAAAGTCATTCCTACCTTATCTTCCGGTTCCACTTCTTCAAAGCAATATTCCACAATATCGTCTATGGTGCCCTTAATCTAACTAGTTGATTCTGCATTTTCCGGAACTGCCTTAATCCGAAAATTTATTCTCCTGCCGTTGATGTTGAAACATTTAACATTTGTTACTTCCTCCGTAATAATATCATAGCGCTAAAAATTAAATTTAACTAATAGGACTCAGGTTTCAAAAAAAAATTAAAAAACAAAAATTTTCAACAGCTAAATCATTAAGTTTTTTTTTAAATATTTAAAGAGTTCATCGTTCCTTATTCAGAAAAAGTCTAACTTTAAGTAACGATGTTATTAAATATAAATTCAATTTGTAACCTTATATTATCTGTTAAAAAGAAAAAATCAAACGCCACAAATACAAAAAAAAAAAAAAAAAAACAACCAACCAAAGCGTTATCAGCAGAAAAACCAAAAAAAAGTGACTGCTAAAAAAAAAACAATAACCATTTTTAAAAATAAAAAACATGTTATTCAATTTATTACTAGCTATTTTTATTTAAATAATTTTTTAATAATGTATAGCATTTTGTTTGTACATAATATATGCATATATATTAGCGCCATTTGTTATCGTGAAAACTTAGATATCATTCTTGTCCTCTTCCTATTCTTTAATTGAGTCTTCTTCGCGTCCGTTGTTGCGGCTGAATTCTAAACATGGAAAAGCAGAAAACAAAAAGTGAATGCAGAAAAACAAATAACCGCTTAAAATAAAAAAACAAAAAGCATATAATTTAATTTTATTATAGACATTTTTATTATTTTTTAATAATACATATATTACATTTTATATTAAATTTATATTAAATAATTTAGCTAAATGCCAAACGTTTCTTCCTCTTCTCGAACCATCTTTCTTTTTGTTGTTTTGTGGACTTCCAGAGGTGTCTCCTCAAACTGTATAGCTACTGTACCATACTTCCCGAGGGATTTTTGGCCAATTTTTATTCGGTATTCGCAAAGTTTCTCAATCTCCTCCTCGGTGAGTTGAGTGGTGAACCGCTGCGGCAGGAAAACCTTGTACTCCTCCAATTCCAGAAGAATTTTTTTCCCAAATTTTGTTTGACATAATTTTGCCCGCTGAATTTTGTGGGGCTCCTGTCCTATGGCATCTATGGTAGTCAGAGGTTTCTCGTGATCTCCTAGGTTGTTAATTTTCTCCAAAAAATTTCTTGTTCTCCATTATTACTTGGTGATTGATTTTGAACTATAATTTTAAGAACAAGATGAGCTCGTTTTATACAATTTTCTGTATTCATATCATACATAATAACCATATTAAATAAAGATTTTGTTTTTATACTTTCCTTTATGTGATAATGATGAAGACATCTAAATATAAAATTTGAATACCGCAAATGTATTGTTATCATATTCAATTTGTACGGCACCATTTTTTTTTCTGATTATTAGAAATAAATTTGTTAATCACATAGGCTGTGTTTTTAATTCATAAGCAACCGTAGAAATTAAAATTATTTTTTTATGTTATCAGCAGAAAGACATTTGATTTTTTTTTTGGACACAGTCACGTCCCTTAATCGTGACAATTAGCCACCTTATCATTTTGAAACAAGAGTTGTGAACTAAATTCTAAAACTAGTACATAATCATATTAAATAAAGTTTTTTGCTTTTATATTTCCTTTATGTGATAATGATGAAGACATCTAAATATAAAATTTGAATACCGCAAATGTATTGTTATCACATTCAATTTGTACAGAACCATTTTTTTCTTTCTGATTACTTATTAGAAATAAATTTGTTAATCACATAGGCTGTGGTCGACCTACTTTAAATTATTTCAATCACACATTGCTTGATAGGAAAAATATTTTGTACACGAATTTATTTTAGATAGTGCATCATCATCAGAAACTCAAACAGTATCTACACATATACATTTTTTAATTCACAAGCAACCATAGAAATTAAAATTATTTTTTTATGTTATCAGCAGAAAGACATTTGATTTTTTTTTTGGACACAGTCACGTCCCTTAATCGTGACAATTGGCCACCTTATTATTTTGAAACAAGAGTTGTGAACTAAATCATAAAACTAGTAATCATATTAACGGGTGATTTTTTAAGAGCTTGAGAACTTTTTTAAAAAAAAAAACGCATAAAATTTGCAAAATCTCATCGATTCTTTATTTGAAACGTTAGATTGGTCCATGACATTTACTTTTTGAAGATAATTTCATTTAAATGTTGACCGCGGCTGCGTCTTAGGTGGTCCATTCGGAAAGTCCAATTTTGGGTAACTTTTTCGAGCATTTCGGCCGGAATAGCCCGAATTTCTTCGGAAATGTTGTCTTCCAAAGCTGGAATAGTTGCTGGCTTATTTGTGTAGACTTTAGACTTGACGTAGCCCCACAAAAATAGTCTAAAGGCGTCAAATCGCATGATCTTGGTGGCCAACTTACCGGTCCATTCCTTGAGATGAATTGTTCTCCGAAGTTTTCCCTCAAAATGGCCATAGAATCGCGAGCTGTGTGGCATGTAGCGCCATCTTGTTGAAACCACATGTCAACGAAGTTCAGTTCTTCCATTTTTGGCAACAAAAAGTTTGTTAGCATTGAACCATAGCGATCGCCATTGACCGTAACGTTTCGTCCAACAGCATCTTTGAAAAAATACGGTCCAATGATTCCACCAGCGTACAAACCACACCAAACAGTGCATTTTTCGGGATGCATGGGCAGTTCTTGAACGGCTTCTGGTTGCTCTTCACTCCAAATGCGGCAATTTTGCTTATTTACGTAGCCATTCAACCAGAAATGAGCCTCATCGCTGAACAAAATTTGTCGATAAAAAAGCGGATTTTCTGCCAACTTTTCTAGGGCCCATTCACTGAAAATTCGACGTTGTGGCAGATCGTTCGGCTTCAGTTCTTGCACGAGCTGTATTTTATACGGTTTTACACCAAGATCTTTGCGTAAGATCTTCCATGTGGTCGAATAACACAAACCCAATTGCTGCGAACGGCGACGAATCGACATTTCACGGTCTTCAGCAACACTCTCAGAAACAGACGCAATATTCTCTTCTGTACGCACTGTACGCATTCGTGTGGTTGGTTTAATGTCCAATAAAGTAAACTGAGTGCGAAACTTGGTCACAATCGCATTAATTGTTTGCTCACTTATAAATAAATCGGACGTAAAGCGCGAAACACATTTCGAACCGAACACTGATTTTGGTAATAAAATTCAATGATTTGCAAGCGTTGCTCGTTAGTAAGTCTATTCATGATGAAATGTCAAAGCATACTGAGCATCTTTCTCTTTGACACCATGTCTGAAATCCCGCGTGATCTGTCAAATACTAATGCATGAAAATCCTAACCTCAAAAAAATCACCCTAAAAAAATCACATAAAGTTTTTTGTTTTTATATTTCCTTTATGTGATAATGATATAAAATTTGAATACCGCAAATGTATTGTTATCATATTCAATTTGTACAGAACCATTTTTTTTTCTGATTATTATAAATAAATTTCTATATCACTTAGGCTGTGGTCGACCTACTTAAAATTATTTCAATCACATATTGCTTGATAGGAAAAATATTTTGCACACGAATTTCTTTTAGATAGTGGTTCATCATCAGAAACTCAAACAGTATCTACACATATATATTTTTTAATTCACAAGCAACTGCAGAAATTAATTTTTTTTTTTATTTTATGAACAGAAAGACATTTGATTTTTTTTTGGACAATGGACAAAGAATTAATCACTTTTATCAACCGCCCTCTAATTTTCATAGAACAAACGAATAAATCACCTTTATTAACCGCCCTTTAAGTTTCATAGAACAAATAATATTTCTCTTGGCTCTTTTATAAATAAAAAACATTACCATTCACCATTCACCCACCGCCACACAGCCACCACCCACTCCTCATCAAACAAGACCCCGGCCGGCGCCACGCGCCGTCGCATCGCCACCACTCACTCCTCAATTACCCCATGACAGCCAGCAGCAGCACCACCGGCACCAAACATTTAAGTTTTTTTTTTTAACTACAACACATTTCATACTCTACAAATTACTATTAATCATACAAATATTTCACTTACCACAACATACATTTTTTATATTACTCATTTAGGAAATCACTAAGCGAATTTTTAAAACAAAAAATCTAGTATCAAACAGGATAAAAAAGTACCTTTCTTGAACGCACTTTTTAAAATTTTGTACACACCCCAAAACAATACCTACTTTTCAAACACACTCAAAACACTACACATTACCCACAAAAAGTTCCCACACCCAAGTAGCTGACACTGCACCGCGTATTTTCCAATATCATGCGGCACAGTTGGATCAGTTTACCAGGGATCCCGAGTTCGGCCATCGCCAAATATAGTTCCTGACAATAGATGCTATCATATGCGGCCTTAAAGTCGATCGTGATTCTCGACTTGTAATTAAGGATGGCGGTTATTCCCAATTAACCGGTTTTCGGTTTTTCTGGTTATTTACCCTTGCGATTTACTGGCTGAACACAATAGAATGCTGCAACTGGAGCTGCAGCTGCAACTGGAACAGCTGTCAAAAAGTGTCGTACGTACTTTTTTTTATGCGCCCACAATGAGGCTGTACAGCTTTCATGTTTTGTTGTCATTTGTTGGGTCAGGTGTTGAATCTTTGGCAAATTTTAAATATTTTAAGTAATTGAAACTATAAAATGGACACTGAAATTGAAGATTTTCGTCCATTATTTTAATTAAAATTTAACCACGAAATCACAATACAACAAAACAACACTTAAAATCACTGACAGATATATAAAATTTGAAATGTCAAAAATGCTGCACGAAAAAGTTAAAAGTTCGCCAACTCTTGCAGCACCGACTGCAGCACCGACTGCAGTTGCGTTGTGTTGTGTTCGTAACATTGAATTTACGTGTATTGAATATTTTGACAGCTATTCCAGTTGCAGCTCCAGTTGCAGCTCCGTCTCCATTGTGTTCAGCCAGTTAACCTGATGGTTTTAACCGAACGAAAAAACCGGTTTTTTCAATCATCGGTTTTCGGTTTTTTATATAAATTTTTTTTTGATTTCATCTTCTTACCACATCACTAAATCACTCTATAAAGGAATATGTGGAAGTGGTGAATAACGTCACAGGTTGCACACAAGTGCATTTCATATGATACAGGGAGAACTTGTTTCATAGACGTTTTCTTCACTTTTTTATTTCTGTGGTGTCAATTTTAGAAAAAAACACCAGTTTTAACCGATATAAAAAAATCTCCGATGAAAACCGCTTAATTGAAATAAAATAACCAGTTTCGGTTTTAACCGGCCGGTTTTTCCCATCTTTATTGTAATTCGTGGGTGTTTTTCAGGATTTGCCTCAACGTGAATATTTGCTCTATGGTAGATATGACGGGCCGTAAGCCACACTGGTAATTGCCGGCTAAATTATAACATAACGGTTTAAGACGTTCACGAACAATCTTAAAATCACAAAATTTCAGAAGGTAGCATTGCCTCATTACATATGAATTCTCTCAATTATTAAAGCAAATTCTACTCAAATAATGGTGAACGATCTGGCATTATTTTATGCCAGATATTTTTAGCAATTAATTAAATTTGCTCTACGAAAAAATCGAAATAAGTAGATATGAATGCAAGTTTTCAAATTTGAGTTTATTATAAAAAATAGGCTAAAGTATTAAAATTTAAACTTGTATCGATGATGTCCAAACTTAAAGAGAACTCATAAACTTTAAAATTCAATAAAGAAAGCTAGGTTTTAAACATTATAATATAAAAAGGAAGACAGTTTACATGTATGTATATGTAATATTCAATAAAAATTCATTTTAAGTGTTGGTAGATTGTTGGTAGTTCATTCGTGGTGAGTTTCTTAAATTGACGTGCTACTGCTTCTCTGAACATACTCCCCCCGTTGAAGGCCGAGGGGTTCAACTGTTTTGTTGTCGATGGGTAAAACGCAAAGTTTTGCAACTGCACGTCTAGTTGTACCGCTGCTTGTTCTAACGATTGCTACTCGCACAACATGGTCAGCTCCCTTTATAACTTCGATCACCCTTCCTAATGGCCATTTTAGAGGTGGAAGGTTTTCATCTTTCAGCAATACCATATCACCGATAGCTATGTTCGATGATGAAGATCGCCACTTGTTTCGCTCCTGAAGATTTGTCAAATATTCAGTACTCCATTTTTTCCAAAACACTTGTTGTATATAGGACACTTGCTGCCATCTGCTAAGGCGATTGAGATTCAGGATTGTGACATCAGGCTCAACTATTGACGTGAAAGGAGCACCAACTAGAAAATGAGCAGGTGTCAACACGGCAAGATCTTCAGGATTTTCTGTAATTGGACATAAAGGACGAGAGTTAATTATTGCAGAAATTAGACAAACTAAAGTCCTAAACTCTTCAAAATTAAGAGTTTTGTTAGCTACTGATCGCCAAAAATGATATTTGGCTAATTTGACAGAAGCCTCCCAAAGGCCCCCGAAATGTGGAGACCTAGGAGGGATAAACTGCCACTCAATTCCATCTTCTAGGCACTGCTGTTGGACGTCACGCATATGATTCTCACTGAGAAATAATTTTCGGAGATCCTCTAGCTCGTTTTTCGCACCTACGAAATTTGTGCCATTATCCGACCATATGGATTTGGGCTTTCCTCTCGTACAGATAAATCGCTTTAACGATGCCAGGAACGATGGGGTTGATAAATCCTTTACGACTTCTAGGTGGACCGCCTTCGTAGCAAAACAGATAAATAAACAAATATAGCATTTTACAGGTGGCCTGTTTCTTATTTCTGACTGGTAGTAAAATGGTCCACAAAAATCTACACCTGTTACTAAAAAAGGTCGATGAGCTTGAACTCTCTCCAGAGGTAGACTTCCCATGATGTGCTCTAATAATTTAGGCTTTGCGCGAAAACATCGAATGCATTTATTAATCACACGAGATACTTCTTTTCTTCCTCCAATGGGCCAATACTGCAGTCTTATGGACGCAAGCAACGACTGAGGGCCGGCATGAAGGAACTTCTGATGAAAGTAATCTATGATGGACTTCGTTAGTGGATGATGTTTTGGCAAGATGATTGGATGTTTAGACTCAAAATCCAGTAAAGAGTTCTGTAAACGTCCTCCTACACGAATCAAACCATTACTGTCGAGAAAGGGATTTAAAGAGTAGATGCTGCTAGACGAATTAATATTTTCATTGGCTTCAAACGCTTTATATTCAGCAGCTAAATGCACTTTCTGAACCATGCGCAACAAGATTATGGTTCCATGGTGAATTTCGTTGATGCTTAGAGCACCACTTAGCCTATCACTCTTTGGTGTTGTAAATCTATAGATGTAGGCATAAATTTTTTGCATCTTCCAAAACGAGTTTAAATATTTACAGTCCGATGTAAAATCAATGACTTTAACCATTGAAAGTAGAACTCTTTTACGTTTTTCTGGCAAATCTTGAGCAAGAGCAGGACAAACAGGCCATTGGCTTTCAGGATCTCTAAGGAATAAGGGACCATGTTTCCAAAGCGATGAGCTAATTAATTCCTTAGGAGTAGCACCTTTAGATAAGATATCTGCTGGATTCATCAGCGAAGGAACATAGTGCCATGTCATACCACTTGTTAATGTTTGAATTTTGCTTACTCTATTTGCCACAAAAACATTGTAATTGGTTGGCTCTTCTCTTAACCAAAACAAAACTGTTGTTGAATCTGACCAGCAATGATATTCACAGTTAAATATATTCAATTTAGATATAGCGTGGGTGAGCTCAGCAAGGATAGTTGCAGCAGATAATTCGAGTTTTGGAACGGTGAGTGGTTTAAGGGGTGAAACTCTTGATTTGGAACAGAGTAGAGATGATTGTACAACGCCATCAATTTCAGATCTGATATAGACGCAAACACCATATGCCAGCAGGCTAGCGTCACAAAAGGCGTGTAACTCCAATTTAGAACCAGGAACTAGTACAAATCGCCGAAGACTGAAACTATCAACTAACTTGAACTCTGCACAAAAATCTATCCAAGCAGATTGCAATGATTGTGGAAGGCTTTCATCCCAATTCAATTTCTCCTTCCATAAAAGTTGCAAATATATTTTTGCCTTTGCAATAACTGGGCCAATCAGACCAAGTGGGTCGTAAAATCGAGCAATAAAGGATAGCACTATCCTTTTAGTAATATTTTGATTTTCAGAAAATGGAATGAACGAAAATAGGAAATCATCTGAGTTTGGATCCCACACAAGACCAAGCGTTTTTGTGACGTCACTACCATCATGAAATTTTAGAAAAGTTTCTCTATCTGCTTTCGGCACATTGTTAAGAACCATTGAATCATTTGAGCACCATTTTCTTAATTTAAAATTACCCCGTTCAAGTAATGCTGTTGTTTGCTTCATAACATTTAGTACCTCTTCAGTTGAGTTGCCACCAGAAATCAGATCGTCTACGTAAAAGTCTCTTCTAACGATTCTAGAGCCAACTGGGTATGCTTTTATTTCATCCAAGGCTAGTTGTTGCATAGAACGAATGGCCAAAAATGCGGCTGGCTTTGTTCCATAGGTGACTGTATCTAGTTTGTAGATTTTGATGGGTTCTGAAGGCTTTTCCCTCCACAAGATGCATTGAAGATAATTATCAGGATACGAAACTCGAACACAACGATACATTTTACAAATGTCTCCAGTTAATGCAATTTTGAAAGAGCGAAATCTCAACAAGATGTCAAATAGCTTAAGTTGAATGGTTGGACCAGCAAACAAAATATCATTCAAAGACTTTCCAGAGGAGGTGGTTGCCGAGCCGTCAAAGACTACCCGAAGTTTGGTGGTAGAACTAATGGCCTTTAAAACACAATGATGGGGCAAGAAATACGTGGGAACTTGACTTGGAAAGGAATCTAGCAGCGACATATGATTAAGCTCCTCATATTCTCTCATAAAATCCGAATACTGACTTTTCAGATCAGGTTTATTCTGCAGCTTTTTCTCCAAGTTTAAAAAACGACGAAGTGCTTGATGATATGAATCCCCTAGTTGGTTTGGGCTTGTTTTGAAAGGAAGATGCACCGAATATTCACCTGATTCCAAACGACAAAGGTTTTTTACAAAGTGAGCTTCGCAATCTAAGTCATCTTTTGTAGATTTCGAAATATTTGTACAACAATCTTCCACTTCCCAAAAGCTCTTAACTAATTCGTGCAATTGATTACCTTCATGAAAGGTATCTTCAGTAAGGCTTCCACTTGCTAACAAACATGAAGATTTTCTCATACTTTGTTGACCACCACCTGAAACTATCCATCCCAATCTAGTTTTCTGAAGTAATGGCAAACCTGCACTCAAACGAATTTGACCTACGCACATTAAATCAAAGAAGAGGCCAGCACCTATGAGGATGTCTATTCTTTGCGACTTGAAGAACGTTGGGTCTGCTAGCTCTATATTAGATGGAATGTCCCAGTTGATACAATTAATCGAATAGATAGGCTGGTTTTCGGTAATAGTAGGAACGATAATGGCTGTAAGTGAAGTCTCGAACTCTCCAACCCGTGAACGCATAAATATTTCAACCGATTCATTCGAAACTACATCTGATTCTCCTATTCCAGATATATATGTGATTAGTTTCCTTTTCCTTAGTTGTAATTGATCTGCAAATCGACTGCTAATACAATGAAGCTGCGAAGCTGAATCTAGAATAGCTCTGCAAGGTATATTCAGACCAGCTCCATTCCTAACGAAGATTATAGCTGTAGCAATAAAAACGAAGTTTTCAGATCGATTCTGCTTTGAATGCAAAGGACTAAGTGAGGTGGAAATCAATGCTTTATGCGAAGAAATTGGCGACTGACCTTGGTTGGGCGAAGGTGCGACAACAGTTTTTAGGTGGAGTAAAGTGTGATGTTTAAAATGACAAATGCTACAGCAACGAGATTGACATTTAGCTACTAAATGCCCCTTTTTCAAGCAATTAAGGCATAAAGACTTTCGTTTAACTTCTTCATAGCGATTGACTGGCGATAGATTTTTGAATGATTGGCAATTGTAAATATCATGATCGGAAGAGTCGCAAAAAACACACAGCTTAACATTGTTGCTACTTGAAGCTACAAATACCTTACGAAGAGAATTTGTACGATTTGGATTTTTGCTCACCTGTTTGCTAGGCGTTTCATTTACCATAGCATTTTCCACATTTTCCAGCGTTTGACACCTTTTATCCAGAAAAGTTGACATTGAGTCCCAAGAAGGTATGTTGTTGATTGGTGTTTGTTCCTCCCATTTGGTCTGTGAGGCGACGTCTAGTTTTTGGCTAACAAGATGAATGAGTAGGCCATCAG
Source organism: Chrysotoxum bicinctum (assembly GCA_911387755.1). Classification (NCBI taxonomy): domain Eukaryota; kingdom Metazoa; phylum Arthropoda; class Insecta; order Diptera; family Syrphidae; genus Chrysotoxum; species Chrysotoxum bicinctum. The sequence goes on along the minus strand of OU426989.1, from coordinate 126,952,991 downwards.
CCAACTGCTCCTTAGTTCCCATGGTGTTTAAAGCTCGAAGATGAGAGCTCACTTTATCGCTTAATTCTCGGAGGCTGGTCACTGCACCTGTTTCCACTTTCTTTAACGCAAAAATGTCCTTGATGTGAATCTGAAAACTCAAACGTTTATTATCATATCGTTTTTTGAGCATTGCTAAAGCTAAATCATAATTTTGTTCACTAATATCTAGAGAGTTTACTGTATCCAGTGCTGGTACTCGAAGACTTGATTTGAGATACTGAAACTTCTCTATTTTTGTTAAGTCGTTGTCGTTGTGAAACACTGTCTGGAACATTGACCAGAAGTCCGGCCACTCTGCATAATTTCCACTAAACGTCGGGACTGGTAGAACTGGCAATCTCGATTTGGGCTGTGTTACAATAAACGAAGGATGAGGATCATCTAATGAAAACTGCCTCACGGTGGTAGATTGTCGAGCTCCAATACCACGACGTTGATTAAGTTGACGAGTAATCACAGTCTTAACTTCAACAAAATTCTCATAAAACAAACCACGTGTGTTGCTATCAATTTCATTCAGGTCCTCTTGTTCTAAATTACTCTGGACTACTTCGAAGTTTCTCTCCAATCGATCGACTAATTCTAATCTTACCAAAAGTCCAGCTTCATCGATTTCAATTAGATACTCTGGCGTCAATAGTTTTTTAAGATCATTAAGCTGCTTTATAATAGAAGCACTTTTACGCTTAAAAAATGATTCCACAGGATTATCTTCTTGATTGTGCATTTTTCGATTAATCAATAAATTATTGCGAAATGACGAAAGAATAAGATCACGTGAATTGCAGTAGATGGACAACGGCTAATTAAATGAACCGCAAGTATATAATCTTTCTAATTACTAAGACCGGTTTCGAAACGAAATGTGTAACTGTTCAACGAAAATGTTCTGTTGCGGAGAGCTTTTATGACGTATTACTTGGAGGTAGATAAATCTATGTACATTTGATAAGCAACTAATGACGATAAATGTATGGTGATTTTAATGACGAACAAATTGGGCAAGTAAAGTTGAATGTCTATACCAAAGTTTTTTTTTTCATGCGGTTTCACTGTACGCGATCGAAATGATTTAATTATGCACCAAATGCAAAATTATGCTAAGACGTAATAAATTGTACAGTGTACTACGAAAGAAATTGTCTATAACTATCACGTCGGGGTCACCAATGAACGATCTGGCATTATTTTATGCCAGATATTTTTAGCAATTAATTAAATTTGCTCTACGAAAAAATCGAAATAAGTAGATATGAATGCAAGTTTTCAAATTTGAGTTTATTATAAAAAATAGGCTAAAGTATTAAAATTTAAACTTGTATCGATGATGTCCAAACTTAAAGAGAACTCATAAACTTTAAAATTCAATAAAGAAAGCTAGGTTTTAAACATTATAATATAAAAAGGAAGACAGTTTACATGTATGTATATGTAATATTCAATAAAAATTCATTTTAAGTGTTGGTAGATTGTTGGTAGTTCATTCGTGGTGAGTTTCTTAAATTGACGTGCTACTGCTTCTCTGAACAAATGGCAATGAAAGAATGTTTTAGACAATCTAAAGTTCCAACATTTATGGTAGTAAGTTTTCCATGTCGTCTGGGCGAAAATATGTTATAAATAGACACGTTAAATAAACAAACACAAATCAAAGGGCACGGTAGTGCCCAGACAAGTTCTGGCACTACACCCTTTTTACAGGAACCCCCCTCCCTATCTTCAGTACCAATTAAGTCAGAAACTTAAAACTCCGAATATTTGCTAAGGCACAGGCGCCTCACCAAATTTCAATTTTCTAGCAAAAGCGGTTCCTGAGATATAGTCCAGTCATTTTAGGTTTTATCTGCGGAAAAATTCCTAGTGAGCTGAATTTTTGTATACACCTTTATTACGGCATTGTAATGAAGATGTAAAAAATCGACATTGACATCGTGCCGGCTAAAAAAGTTATAGGGGTCAAAAGGTCACGAAAAACAGTTTTTCGCAAATATCTCGCGATCTATTGGTCAGAGGCCAATAAAGGTCATTATAAAACTTGTTTGTCGTGAAATTGTCTACAAAAAATGTCTCTTGCATTTTTCTGAAAATTAACCGTTTTCGGAGTAGAGCGCTGAGAAAGCGAATATATTATTGACGATGCACTCGTTTCCTCACCACCTTCGAGGTAGAATGCAGGGCGCGTTTTTTTGTACATGGTTTCCCCCGTAGGCATAATCCATGATATGTAATCAGAGGTTTTTTTTATTTACGAGTGAATAATTTTTTATTTGAATACAGAAAAATACAGAAAAATTAACTTTAGTATATAATTTTTTTTATCATTCATTGTCGATATCTTCAGTTTCTGTGTCATTAACAATTGCATACCGCAATCTTCGATATTAAAAATGGTCTTCAGCTGTGAGCTGATATTTATTTATTTATTTACACCAGCGCAGCGCAGCGATCTAATAGGTAGTGTAACCCGGGCAATTGTGTATGCCGTCGACCTAATAGTGTACAGAACAGCTTCCAAAGTCGAGGTCATCAGAATTATTTTGAACTGTAACTTCAACAAGATTCAGTGATTTTGCGATGATATGGAAGTCAGTTTCAGAAATCTGAAACTATTCTGCTTAGGACTCGATCCATCAGTGTGCCACTTGATGATATTTGTTTCGAGGATCTCAAGATAACTCCAATTGCCGCACTTCTGATGACCTCGTGTAGAGGGGATAGATTGAGGAGAACCTCTATAGCTGCGGTAGTGCAGGTTCTCATTGCTCCTGTAATACAGATTACAGATACACGCGAGCCCTTAGACTTTTTCTAGAGCCTTCCTTATTCTTGATAATTCGGTTCTCTTGTGCCATGCAACTGCCCCATATGTAATGATTGGTATTACCATCATAGTATATATCCAGCTAAGGATCTTCGGTTTGCATCCCCATGACTTGCCTGCAAGTCTCTTGAAAATAATTAGGGCTTTTGTGGCTTTCCCGACTATAGCTTTTAAGTGTTTGTTCAAAGGAGTTTACTATCTGTCTATTCCTAGATATTTTACCCCTCTCTGCATTTCAATCACTTCACCAGCTAGAATGGATAGGTTTCATATGTGGCAAAAGTTATTCCTTGTAAATGGTATGATTGTCGTCTTGGAGAGGTTTATTGATAATCCTACAGATACACACCATTTCCGTGTAATTGTTAGTCCTCTTTGCATTACCTACGGCATCAACATCATCAGCAAATCCAATGGAGAATATACCTTGGAAGGTAAGATTTTCTAACAATTCATCCACTACAAGATTCTTCAACAAGGGTGATAATACACCACCCTGAGGGCCTCTTTTTGTGATTATTTTTTTTTACATTTTGTCCTTTTTGTGACAGTATTTTTAGTGCCTAACATTTCCATCTAGTTATGGTGATGGGCACGTATTTCCTAACAAAAGCTGTGCCTACAGCCTCGTGGGATGTGTTGTCGAAGGCTCCCTCTATGTCTAAGAACGAATCTAATATTGTATCTTTTTTCTATATTTTGGGAATAAATATTAGCTTTCCTGTTCTCCACATACTTGGTATATACCCAAACGCAATGCTACTATGAAGAATATTAGTGAGATAGGGCATAAGGTTTTCTTTTCCCTTCTACAAGAAAGCTGGGAAGATACCATCTACATCTGGTAACTTTTAGAGTTGAAAAGTATTATCCTTTTACTTGAACACATGTTCCTACCTATTTACCTGTCCTCTATTCTTAGTATGAGAGGTATTCTATCTACCAAGTTAGCATTTTAAGTTCTATGATAAAATGCTATTTTTAGGACTTTTGCCATATTTAAGTCATTTTTTTGAGGCATTCACGGGCACAAAATGTCCTGTCTATACTAGTATTACTAGTGCTATATGTCTGTGTATGTATTAGATTTTACTAACAACACACTCACAAACATGAATAAAAAGCAATAGAGTTTTCGCGTTGATATACGCCGTACGGTATACAATACCGTATGTGAGTGCATTCTAGTCGTTTTCTCTACTTCAAAAATGGTTAATTTTACAGAAAAATGCAAGAGACATTTTGTGTAGACAATTTCACGACACACAATTTTTATAATGACCTTTATTGACCTCTGAGCAATAGATCGCGAGATATTTGCGAAAAACAGATTTTCGTGACCTTTTGACCCCTATAACTTTTTTAGCCGGCACGATATCAATGTCAATTTTTCACATCTTCATAACAATGCCGTAATAAAGGTGTATACAAAAATTCAGCTCACTAGGAATTTTTCCGCAATTGGGGTTTAAAATGCCTAAAATAACTGGACTAATACAAGGCCTCAAAAATCACAAAAACCGTAACTGACTGACTGACTGACTGACTGACTGACTGACTGACTGACTGACTGACTGACAGATCATCAAAATTATGGAGCACTTCCCGACATCGTAGAATCGTGTAATTTTGCACAACGGTAGGTCTTGTCATGCAAGCAGAGGAAAAAATCGAAAATTTGAAATTTTCCATTCAGGGGGCGTGGTATCCGCCCACTTTATCCGAATTTTGGAGCACTTCCCGACATCGTATTATGGAGCACTTCCGACTGCTGTAAAACGATGAAATTTGGTGAACCGGTAGGGCTTATATTGCATATAAAGAACAAAAAATAAACACCAAGGTTTTCCTTTCAGGGGGCGTGGTATCCGCCCACTTTCTCCGAATTGGTGTTGGTTGAATGGAGCACTTCCGACTGCTGTAAAACGATGAAATTTAGTAAAGTGGCAGGGCTTAAACTGCATACTAAGAAAAAATATAAAATTTGAGATTTTCCCTTCATAGGCGTGGTATCCGCCCACTTCCTCAGAACTGATGTAAATTATATATGGCAAACTTCCGATTGCAGTAGAACAATGAAATTTGGTAGAGCGGTAGGGCTCAAATTGCATATAAAGGAACAAAAATAAAAATTGAGGTTTTCCGTTCAGGGGGCGTGGTATCCGCCCACTTTACGAGAAAAGTTTGATTTATATGGAGCACTTGCGACTGCTGTAGAATGATGAAGTTTGGTGGAAGGGTATAGCTTAATGTATGTACATTCAAAGCGAAAAATAGAAACCCTAAGATTTTTCATTCGAAGTGACTTTTTATTGTCATTTTGAAACTATACATGCATTTTGAAATTTCATAACTTTTCTTAGAACTAGAGTGCTCGATTTGGTACTCTATGTTATGTTAACTTGAATGAAAAAAGAAAACATTTGCATACCTGAAAAAATTATGAGTTTATATAAAAAAAAACTCTTAACTGTGATGTGAACTATAATAAAACCACAAATTAGGCTGTTAATTGGTGGTCTACCTTCATTTAAAAAAAGGAGTTAAAATTGCAACAAAAACATCATCGCATCCTAAACAAGTATTGCTTTTTTATGGCTTTGAGCGGATGTAGGTACTAGTATTTAACATTAAGGTAGGTATGTTAGTGTTACACTGAAAATAAATTCCTAGGTAATATTGACAAAAACGTTTTGTTGACCTTTAACAAAACAATTTTATCGTTCTGATAAAATTTTTGTCAATACGAAAGAATGATTTTGTTGATTTCACAAAATTTTTATAATCCAGCATGATTTTTTGTCAGTTTAACAAAATATGCACTACAAATAATATTATCAGTTTAACAAACCAAGTTTTGTTAATATAACAAAATAAAACAGAGATTTTTATCACATCGATAAACTTTTTTGTGATGTTAACAAAATGTTTGTTGTATCTACCAAAAATCTGTTTTGTAAATGTTTGTCAATATCACAAAGTTTTTGTTAATTTGTTTTTGTCAATTTAACAAAAAATGAAAACATTTTTGTTAAAATGACAAATATTTTGTTTTGGGGTTGAATTATTTTATAATATTGATAAAATAATATTATCAGATACATAAAACTATTTTGTAAGGAAACCAAAAAATTTCTTTTGTGTATGGTATAGTTCACACTTGGTTTTTGTTAAAAAATCGATGTAAGATTAACTGAACTTAACAAAAATTGCGTATTGTCCATACGCCCTCACAGATGGTTGCATGTGAGATCGTAGGGACGAAACGCCAATTTTTGTGGACTTAAATCCCAAAAAAAAAAATATTTTGACAAAATTGATTTTGTTTTTTTGTGGATTCAACAAAAGAAATTTGTAGCTGTTTCAATACTATTCTACTTTAAATATTCAGTATTAAACCTTCATGAAGTAAGAACTTGGCACACTTTTAGATCTCAGTACTTTTCACGGCTGACTTATTACACAAAGGTTTTTGTATAGAAGAACTTGGCTCTTTTTTAACATTTATGTTTTTGGTCTGATTAGAACTAAAAGGATCAATATCGTCGGGAAAGCTTGACATTTTTAAATTAACAATTGACACTAGCTAAAACTGTGGTGTTTTTTCAAACTATTTTCCACAACGAAAGCTTCCGATTAACGGATTATACGTTAAAACTGTTTTAGAAGCTCTTTGATTATATTATAGATCTTGAATTTATTGCATAAGGCGGTAAGATTTTACATAATATAATGTCAACACAGACTTTGGCAGATGATCCAGAAGTGGAAAAAGATCAGTTCTTCGATTAAAAGATAATCTATCCGGCTCGAAGAACCATTTTTGGGACGCAGAATTAATTTAGTTGGTAGAATTTGAAGTTATATCTTCTTTTCTATTGCTACAGGAAAGAATTTCCGTCGACTTCTTTACTAGTTCGAATTTACTGCTATCTATATATACGATTTATCCTATCTGATAGACATTTATTTGTTTGTTTGTTTATATCATGTACCTGGGGTTGTCCTTGTTTAATCTAAGAAGTTAATACCCTCCGTATTAACGTCTACTCTGCGTATATCATCTGTTCCAGTGAAATTAAAGAAAGGACATGATTGCACCGAAATTAAATGTACTGCGTATTTTTCAATGTCGTAGAACTCCAAGCCATGCATGTTATCTAATGCGTCCTCGAAGTCAATGAGGCTCCACTTTGAGCGCATTAATTTTAGTCGTATAATTAGCCATGATGAGGACGAAAGGAATAGAAATTCAAATAAAACAACTAGGGTGTGAGATATTAATTCGATTAAGGCTTCCAAAGTGGTTGGCAAGTGTGTCAAGTCGCATGAAGTCTGTTAATAATGCTCTATACTCGGGAACATTGACCGCAGCGGTGTCTCCTTCCTCATTAAAAAAAAAAAAGAAATAATGTCCGATGATGCCACCATGCCAAAAATTCACCAACAAGTCAATATTTATGAATGCATTGATACTTGATGCTTGGTCCAACACTTATGGATTGTGTTCTTTCCAATAAAGGCCTCGTCTGAAAATATGATTTTTTAGCCAAAGTCCAAAATTCCCGCCAACATTTCAAGCACCCTAGTAGAGAACTGAGGGCATTATTTATGGTTGGGTGGATTAAGTGGCAAACCTAATTGAATATTTTGAGAGATGGATGCTATGTTTGTAGCTTTGAAAGCTGCTGAAACATAAGAATTGGAAAAACTATCATTTCTATGTGGTCACTGGCCAAGTGTATATTATTATTATGCGATAATTCTTGCATGACATATGTACTTCCTTCCACCCATAGTTGGTTGAATATTTGATACAAGCACCCTGCCAAAAAACTCACCTCAGTATAAAAAAAGCTCTCATGATTGACTAAAAGAACCAACGCGAAAAAGGCAGCAAAGAAATGTAAAACCTCAATTAACTTATTAAGTTCCAACGATGAAAACTTGGGTGCCGTGAAATAAGGCCAACTTTCAAAAATTGCCCTTATTGCACTTTTACAAAGTGAAATTAGGCCAATTTTCAGCAGTTGGTCTTACTGTACTTTCACAAAGTGAAGTAAGGCCAAATTGGTCTTATTTCACTTTCAACAGTTGGTTTTATTGCACTTTGACAAAGCGAAATAAGGCCGAACTGCATTTTTATATTTATTTCATTTCATTTATAAGTACTATTTATTTGTATAATACATAATTTATTGTTTATTGCGGGCCTATGTTCTGGGTTTTCTTGATTAACAGTACCTTGAGTGGCACGCTCACGCAACTCCGTTGCTCCGCTTAGGGTATGTTCAGTCGCCAGGCAGGCGCCTGTAGCAACAGTTTTCTTGAGCAGCAGTACATAAATGTTAGTTGTTTACTCTAATTAATGTAAAATACAAAACTGTTGCTACAGGCGCCTGCCTGGCGACTGAACATACCCTAAGCGGAGCAACGGAGTTGCGTGAGCGGGTGTGAGCCCCGAAAAGGGAGTTAATTCCTGAAAACCCGCGAAGCGTGCCACCCAAGGTACTGTTGCTCAAGACAAAACATTTTATGTTTGGCCTTAAGTCACAAACAAATTTGGCCTTATGTCACGGCACCGTTAAATACATTCAGTTGCTTTTATTACGCTTTCAAAAAGTGAAATAAGACCAATTTGGTCTCATTTCTCAAAATCATTTGACCTTATTTCATTTTGTCAAAGTGAAATAAGACCAACTACTGAATATTGGCCTTATTTCACTTTATCAAAGTGCAAATTGGCCAATTTTTGAAAGTTGGCCTTATTTCACGGCACCGAAATCTTGATCCCAGCTAACTAAATAATTCCACCAGAATAGTAATACAATTTATTTTTAATAATAGGGGTTACCAAGGTATGATCAGCTTGAAGGTGCAAATTCAAAAAGAAAGGACAATTCAAATTTATAATGCAATAGGCATAATCCATAATGAACATAAGCATGTATTCAAAAAGCTTTACTTTACTTTACATATGTATGTATGTAGGTAAACAGTATTATGGTGCATTGCAGAAGGCAATCCCATTAAAAGATTAGAGATTAGCCATAATAAGTGTGATTAGCAAACAAATTAGTAAGAGATTAATTCAAATTCAAAAGCAATAATAATCACTACACAGCAAAAATAAGGTAATGTACAAATGTTTGGCAAATATGAAATTATCATGAAAATTAATAATTCAATTAAAAATGACTCAAACTTAATTAAAATCACAAATTAAATACAGAATATTAATTTCAATCCCAAACAATGATAAACCATCGCTTTCAATATACATGATGCCCATTTACCAGCTGTGTGAAATGCTGCTAAGATTTGGCCTATGATTTCGTCGAGTAGGTAACCTTTACTGTTTCGAAGAGCTTTCTTTACGTTATTTGTGTTTTGCAATTTTAATGAATTTTTTCTTTCGGCGTCGATTCTCTGCTTCAATGAAACATCGTCACGCTTTATTACTATGAAACAACCAAGTTTTGGAATATCTATAGAGTGAACAAATAAAAAAGAAGCCGATTTTCATTCACAAAATATTTAAAATATTTTCATATAGCAAATATAACTATCCAGAATTTGAATCGATCGTTCTTATATCAAAGGAAACGTTTCGTTAACATTATTTCTAAAGTGAAAAGAAGTAAAAACGAAAAAATATATTACAGTTTTTCTTTATGTGGACTATATTGAATAAATCAATTGAAATCTTGTTGTGACCTATAGAAGTCCAAATTTCGTACCTGGGCCAAACGCATTTGGACTAGAGGTAACAAAAAGCTTTCAATTCATTTCTAAAGTGTTTTTGAAAAAAAAAATGGGAAACGTTTTAAACGAGGTTTTTGTTTACAGGATTTCCCTTCTTGAAATCTTTCTTTCGGATTGGGTAGACATTAACATTTTAAGAACATTCATGAAGCCAACTGAATTTTAAAAACCATTTTATTGAAGAAAACAACAAAATAGTACTCAATATATGTTATCCCTTATCAAAATGAAGAAAAAAAAAAAACACGTTCTTTGTTTGTTTTCTCTTACTGAACTAAATTTTGTATTTATATTCATAAACTAAAGCGTGTGCTTGTACCACAAAAAAACCAGCAATTTTAAGGCTCTCACATTAAGTTCGTGCTATGTCTTTAATGTTAAGCAAACAAATCCGATTACACAAAACGTTAGGGGAATTAAGTGCGATTAAAACGCAGTAAATACAGTATCGCCAGATTATGTGACTGCTTTTATTTTATGTAGTAATACACTCTCATGAGCTTCGCACATTATAAATGGATTATAATTAACGTGTTGATGCCTTTTATTGATGATGAAGAAAGGATATAAAATTAACTCAAGTTACGCATTAATTTAATTACATTCACATTTCATTATGGCTTAGTTGCGATTATATGCGTAGTATGAGTCCTTCTTACGATGTAAAAGATAAAAGTTAAACTAGTGTCAAATGGAATGTTTCGAACATTTCCTTAATTTTGGTAATATATTTTATAAGAAGTATACATAGCTTAATATCAAAAAAGCCCTCTGCAAAGAATATTTATTGATTCGAAGCGAAAAGCACAATTCGTTTTATTTTTATTGAATCGAGACCCGCATATACAAATTAAATCTTAAATAAGGACATCAAACACACAGCAATTTCTTCAGAGCTGTTTGGTTTCGGACAAAAGAAATACATTCAAAATCGTACGATAATAATACCAAGCAGAGTCTAAGAAGCGAACGGAGTAAGCTCTACACGAAGTTAGTTCAAAGTTCTCTGATTTAATTGTGAAAACCTTTGAGAAGCCTATAAAATTATTTTAACCTTCGCACAGCGACTACTATCCGCCATTTTAAGTGTTTGGTGTTTTTTTTGTATTTTCTGAGTTTCAAAAGTAACGTGTTCAGCATTTCACTACGTGTCTGCAGGTTTATTTTATTTGGAACTCATAGAGCATGTTCAAAACGGAAAAGAAACACAAATTGAAGTTCTCAACGCTCTTAGGTAAGAAGAAAAACAAACAGTTTTTGACAACTCAGGTTCTGTTAAGAACTCTCGATTTCGGTACCTAGTGCTTAATACAAATTATGTAAGATTTTTGGGTTTGGTATTGTGGCTGCAATGAAGATGCGCAAACAAATTAGAAATAGAGATATCATGCAGCTATGGATTGACAGTACACATAATTTAATATGATACCTCTTGTTGGATAACATTAAATTTTCATTTTATTAGAGACAAATAATTATGGTAGTATTTAACGAAAACCTATAATAATAATGAACGTTTTGTTTTATATTTATTAAGCAAAAGTATGATTTTGTCAGCCTTGGACTTTCATTGTATACAAGTAACTAACTTATTGAGATACTTAATAGGCCTAGGCCGACAAACTTCTCCAGTAAGCTCGGTGGCTAGCTAGTGCTGTGTCCAGTTTCGCAAGCAAAGTTAGTTCAGGCCTCCTATACCACCTGATTCGCAGTCTTTCTCTTTCCTATTGCAACGTGTTATCCATCAAAGAGTATCGAAGATTTTATGAATTTAAAGGGAATTTTTGGAGAAAAAGGGCTACTACTACTAATTCAAAGTTATTTAGTAGTATAGCGGTCCTTTCTTGATGACATACTCGTATGCACATATTGGCCTTGCCCTCATTGACTTCATTGCTTTGAGTTTTTTTTTCGATGTCCGACTTTCTTGGGCTTAAGCCTTTTTTGGATCGGGCAAACAATGCTCAGATTCCATTTTTGGAATCTGACCATATTTTGAGACAAGCAAGGACATCGTCTTCAGCAGTCTTATTTATTTATACTAGCTATTACCAGCCCGCTTCGCTGGGCGCTATTTAAATTAATATTAAATTGCGAGAGTTTCATAACTTCTAGCAATAACATTTTTTACAATTTTAAAATCATTTTTACAGAACTCATCATTTTGTATTTATTAATTTTTATTCTTCTTCTAAGGAGTCATCTGTAGTTTTATTTTTGCTATTAGAAATCATCATCATCGACTCGACAACCGGGTTCCGGTCCTGGCCTCTTTCAACAAGTCTCTCCACCTATCCCGGTCTCTAGCCGACGCCATCCAGTTGCGCACCCCAAGGCTTCGGGCGTCCTGGTCTACGCCATCTCTCCAGCGCAAGCATGGTCTACCACGCTGTCGTCTTCCATAGAATGTACCACAAAGAACTTTCCGAGCAGGTTCTTCTTCGCTCATGCGAGCTAGGTGCCCTGCCCACCGGAGTCTACCGAGCTTAATTTTTGTCACGATATCTGCTTCAAGGTAGATTGCGTACAGTTCATGATTGTACCGTCTCCGGAATCGTCCTTCCTCACATACGGGGCCAACAATTCTCCTTAAGACTTTTCTCTCGAACGCAGCTAAGAGGTCGGAGTGCCTTTTGCTAAGCACCCAAGTCTCGGATCCATATGTGAGTACTGGCAGGACCATGGTCCTGTACAGCAGCAGCAGTTTTGAAGTTATGGTGAGATTTCTGGATTTGAAAAGCTTTGACAGACTATAGTAGGCTCTGTTGAATTTGAGAAGCCGCCCGCGTATTTCTTCTTCTAAATTGTTATCGGCTGCTACTATTGACCCAAGGTATTTAAAGGATTGCACCACTTCAAATTCGTGCTCCGCAACCTTGATTGTTTGACCAACTGTTCCTCTCGCATTCGACGCCACCATGTACTTTGTTTTACCTTCACTAATGTGCAGCCCCAGATTTTGTGCCGCCTGCTCGATCTGGATGAAGGAATCGTGTACAGCTTGTTCGGTTCTTCCGATGATGTCGATGTCGTCTGCGTAAGCCAGTAACTGGCTGGACCTGTTGACGATGGTCCCTCTTGTTGCCGTGCCAGAGTCACGGATTGCTTTCTCCAACGCCAGGTTGAAGAGGAGGCAGGCCAAACCGTCCCCTTGTCGGAGTCCATTAAAGATGTTGATTTGTCTGGATAGCAATCCGGCTATTTTTACTTGGCTTGTTACGTTGGTCATGGTCAACCTACATAGTCGTGTCAATTTATTTGGGATGCCGAATTCTCTCATGGCTTTGTAAAGTTCTACCCTGGCTATGCTATCATAGGCGGCCTTAAAGTCTATAAACAGATGGTATGTTGGGATGTTAAATTCTAGACATTTTTCCATCGCCTGCCTAAGGGTAAATATCTGATCAGTTGTTGATTTGGCTGGAATGAAACCACACTGATATTGTCCGATGACGGTTTTAGCGTATGGGGTTATCCGGTCTTGTAGGATAGAGAAGAGTATCTTATAGGCGGTACTCAACAACGTGATACCTCTATAATTGCTGCACGTTGTGGCATCTCCCTTCTTATGTATGGGGCATATTAAACCTTTTCGCCAGTCTTCTGGCATTTCTTCCTGCTCCCATACCTGTACTATAATATCATGAATTGCTTGACGTAAGGCTGGCCCGCCGTGATGGAATAATTCGGCTGGTATGCCATCGGCTCCCGGGGCTTTGTTCTGTTTAAGCCGGCCTATAGCCTTCTCAACCTCTTCTATGCTTGGTGGCGGCAACATAGGGTATTCTGCTTGAAGTAGTGGAGCCTCCTTTTCTGCAGTGAGCTGACCATTCAGCAATTCATTAAAGTACACTTCCCATCGCTCCAGTATGCTTTCTTTCAGGATCGGTGATCAGATTTCCCTCTCCGTCCTTGCAGTATGTGCAGCGTGGTGTGTACTGCGTCATGTTTCGGACGGATTGGTAGAACTTCCGCGCCTGGTGCGGACCTCGCTCTCGGCTGTTTTCTATTTCACAGATTAGGTTCTTCTCCCAGGCTGATTTCTTTTGTCTGTGAAGCCGTTTTATCAACATTGACATCAACAAATGTGCCGGTCTAGATGGCATATCACCGATTGTTTTAAATCATTGTACAAGTTCTATAGCTCTTCCACTTTGTTTGATTTTCAATCAATCTTAAAATGTTGGGAAATTTTTAGAATGTGTTGGAAAATTTCTTTCATTACTCCAATACACAAATCTGGATCAAAGCAAAATGTGATAAATTATAGACTGATATGCAAGCTTTCTATGATTCCTAAACTCTTCGAAATGCTTGTCAGTAAAAGACTTAATTTTATGATAAAAAATATAGTTTCTGATTCTCAACACTGGTTTGTTAAGGGTAAGTCCACTGTTACAAATCTTACATTGTTGTCTAATGATGTTATTAATGGTTTTAGTAATTCATTACAGACTGACATAATTTTCACCGATTTTTCTAAGGCCTTTGATAGAGTCAATCATGAAATTCTTATTTTCAAGCTTAATGCCTTAGATTTTCACCCAATTTTTATTCAATGGTTATATTTTTATTTGAAGGATCGAACCCAATTTGTAAGAATGTTCATGGACTTTTCCTCCCCCTAATTCCCCCATCGACCGGACTGTGTTTAACATTATAAGGGTCTCTAAATAAACCCTTAAGTGTGAATTATAAAAAAAATATATTGTAGGCACTGTTCTTCGGTGATTCAGTATTGGCAGATCGCTGGTTGTAGGGTAATAGATGTGTGTTGATATTCCACGATAGATGGCGAAGCTCATATTAGTTTGGTAACTCTGATTTTCAACACAGCTACAGTATCCGATATTCAATCAGTCTCCAAATTCTTTTGAAAGCCGGAAAACAAACCCTTACATGCATTTTGTTTTGCTAATTACTTAATTGATATATTTATTGAAGTCTAGTCTTGGGTCCATTATGACTCCAGGATCACAAAAATTATTAACCCTTTCAAGTTATTGACCACACAGCAAATATACGTTGAAGAAGGGAGCACGTTTACGAGTGAAACATTGTTTAAATCCTTTTACAATAATTTATAATCATCATTATAAACACTTTCCTGTAAAATACACTTTCTTGAAGCAGGCTTTGTTCAACAGAAACTGGGTTCATGCATAGGGATCACTATTAAGACTTCAATCTTAAGGCGTCGAACTATCGGCAGTTCTGTTTCGCGGAGTTTTCAACGCCTATCACAATTCTCCCCTTAATTTCGATGATGCGGTAAATTAACTTTACCGAAACAATCAAAACCGAAATAATCTTAAAAATAATAAAAAAAAAATTGGAATGACTCATATAAACATGAATCAGACTTGGTAATCTTCTAATGCTTGATTACAACTGTCGTAAAAATAGAGATGGTTTTAAGAAGCGTAATAAGCATATTACAGGTGATCCTTTTAGGATCGTGTGATTAATCTGTTATACTTTAGTTAAATAAGTAAAATTGTATATGTATATACAAAACGAAATTACTAAAAGCTCTTGTGGTTTACATACCTGCCTCTGATTATAAAAGAGTTGAAACATGCTTTATTAAATTGAATCACAAATCTAAGCCTCTAATTTGTACATCACTACAGTAAAATTACCGCCTGCAAATTGTTCACGTTTTTGTGCTAAAACTATGATTGATAGCCAGTGAATAATACGTTAGTTAATATTGTATGAGCTGTGATTTTCCCTCAAAGGCAATTAATTTACTTTCGACTCAATCAACTACCATTTGCAGTGAGTGAATTTTAAATATATTTTAAGAAAGACAATTCTCAGTTAATTGTAGACACATATATGCATGTAAACTTCGAACATGGACGAAGGAAGCAAACCCCCTATTCATATTAAAAATTTTAAATGGGGTAAAAAACATAAAAGAAACCTTAATGGTGATGTTTTTCCTTATCTACCGGGAGTTAAAAATGATGTAAAATGTTCCTCGATACATCGTCATCAGTGGTTTAGAAAAGAAAGGCGAGAAATTGCGTATACTATCCACCTACAATCTACTAGAGCACATTTCCAAATACATATTGGAAGTTAAGTCAACGAGGTCAGGTGAGTTGCTTCTCATAGTACTTACTATATTACGACACTTGATAAATTCATTAAAGCTAAGCTTATATACACAATCTCAGTCAAAGTGACAAATCATGTAAGCCTTATTTCTGTTCAAGGTAGAAATCCATTCACATCTTATGAATGTAGATAAATAATTTTTGTATTTTCAATTGCTTTATTAAAATATGTCAGCAGTAAGATAATAACTGTCAAATCTCTGAATTCTAAAACGTGCGGTCATAGCCATGTATACAAAATTATAACGAAATAAATATATCTGTATATCTGAAAACATAAACTCGAAGAACATTATGTACATTCAAGGTTATCGACGTTCGAAAAATGATAAAAAAAATAAAAGCATTAATTCCAACTGGATCAGCTATTCTCACTTTCGACCAAATTTGCCGTCCGCATAAGGTTAAGACAGGTTGGCTTGGCGCAATCCGAAAATGACACAATATGGGCGGGTAGATATTGAATAAATCAAGCTGTGAGTGAGGTATAAGCAAATTCTTTTTTTATTTGAAAGGGCGGAAACGGGCGTAGGCCGAAGTCCCGACGCAAAATTCACCAAAATGAAGTCTGCGAAAGGGTGAGTTCTTGAGCACGGAGAGGAATCGACTGCATCGGCTTGTGCTGTACACTTTCACGGACCACGCCAATATTCAATCAATCTTTTCTTCCTTTGACAAAAAAATTTTGGCTGATTTGATTACCGAACCAGTTGTCTCATAGTTCTGCTACCATACGTGATGAAATAAATATGAAATGAAAAAAATAAATGAGTCGACTGTCATTGGCCATAATGTCTACAATAAATTGTACGAAGCGTTTTCAGTAATGAATACTCATTTTGATAATAAAGTTTTATCATTTTGACGTGCCTGAAGATACCCTACATCTGTAAATTGCATAGAATATAGGAAAACTAAAGTAAAATAATAATCTGCAATAAAAAAGATAATTGTGGAAAATTTTCGTGAATGGGTCAAAATCTCTTGCACTCAAAAACTTTATGAAATCGGATAAATTCGTTGAGATCATCCAACTCCCCTCAACACTTTTCCTATATTTTTTTTTTTTTTATATTATACGCGCACTCAAGGGGTTATGACTACCCTTATAATGTTAAATACACAGTGCGAGCAATTAGGAAATTAGGATAGGATTAGAAAGGAGATACCGATGCACATTGGTTTTGAATGTCTGCACATTGAAATGACTGGGAAATACTGAGCCAGGTAAAGCATTCCACATTCGTGTAGTGCGACTAAAAAAAGAATCTCTGTATTTGACAGTACGTCCGAAGTTGGGCTCAAGGGTAAACTGATGGGCATTCCTAGAAGTTCGGGTATTACGGTTGAATTGTTTAAGGGGAGGAATGCATCTGGCTATTTCACTAGAGCACTGTTTATGGAAATAGCGGTAAAATAATGTTAGACATGAAACATTGCGGCGGTGCTCGAGAGATACAAGTGTTTCAGTAAGACAACGGTCGCCTATCATTTTTATAGCTCTCTTTTGAATTCTGTCCAAGAGACTCAAGTGGGTTTTAGGAGCACCTGCCCATATATGGGAATTGTACTCGAGCTTCGGAAGAATAAAGGCTTTATATATAACAACCAGATCAGAAGGGGTAAAATACTTCTTGCATCGACGGAGAAAACCTAAACACTTAGCAGCGTTTTTGGCAACGTCAAATATGTGATCACTCCACAGAAGATGGTCTGTGATGTACATACCTAGAACTGAAAGCTGATCAGTCTCCTCGATGCAAGTGCCGTTCATAGAAAGTGGCATTGGGGGAGGGTTGCGCTTTAACGACAGTAAACAGCATTGAGTTTTTGAAGCATTAAATTCTACACGGTTTTTGATTCCCCATTGGACAATGCTGTCAAGATCAGAATTTAATGAGCTTATCATACGCTGCCGTTGGAAGTCCACATCCGAAGAACAAGGATGTGAATCTAAAAACGAATATGAAAAGCTGAGGGTACTGTCGTCAGCGAAACAATTAAGTGGATTAGAAGTTTCAGACAAAAGATCATTTATGAATATAAGGAAGAATGTCGGAGACAAAACGGAGCCCTGTGCCACACCAGCGTTTATTTTGTGGATATCAGATTTGAAACCGTCCAATACTACTTGAAGAGAACGGTCCGAAAGGTAATTTCTAATCCAACGAAGAAGAGATTCGTCGATACCAAATGCACGCATTTTCGATAAGAGAGCTTGATGCCAAACTCTATCAAATGCCTTTGAAATATCAAGTGCAATAATCTTACTTTCTCCAAAACGATGTAAAGATTTGTTCCACTCTTCGGTGAGATATACCATCAGATCACCAGTGGATCTATTGCTACGAAAGCCATACTGCCGGTCATTAAGGAGCTTTCGTTCTTCAAGATATTTCTTAAGCTGAAAATTGATCAGCGTTTCCATGACCTTGGAAAGAAGGGACGTAAGTGCAATTGGCCGATAGTTAGAGGGGGAGGAGTATTCGCCTTTTTTAGGGACTGGCTGGACAAATGCTGGGGCCATAGCACGTAACTTGATACGATCGAGTTAGGTCGATACAATCGAGAACAGGCAGTTCTTTCTAATGATCGGCTGATTGTTTTCGATTCGATTGAATCAAATAAGGAACTTCCTATACTCGATTACATCGACTAGACTCGATTGTATCAAGTTACGTGCTGGCACCCCTGTTTTCCATCTACTCGGAAAGAGACCTGAAGAGTAGGACAGATGGAAAAGCTTACGCAGAGGTTTTGCCAGCGTTGAAGAACACCTCTTCAGAACAATAGCAGGGATACTATCCGGGCCAGCGGATTTGTGAATGTCAAGATCTTTAAGTACTCTAGCAACTGCACGAGTGCGAAAGAAGATCCGTCCCATATAATCGTTTACGCTCTCAAGTACAGGAGGAGTCATGTCACTACCTGGAAGCGTCGAATTAACAGCAAACTGTGCTGCAAGCAAATTGGCTTTATCTATCGAACTTACAACAGGAATGTCATTGAAGACGAGCGTTGGAACTGAGGATGACGTAGTGTTTCGTATGTTTTTTACAAATGACCAAAAATTTTTACTACCTTTAGGACATAATAGTATTTTTTGCCGTAATTTTTGATCATGTAAAAATTTAGTTCGTCGGATATGAATGTTACAGGTCTTTCTAGCTTGTTTGTACTTATTCCGGTTTTCCTCAGTGGGATTGGCTTTAAAACAACGGAAACTTACTTCTTTTACCTTGATAGCCTCTTTACAGCTCGAATCAAACCAGGAGTTTTCTTTCGGTTTGATAGATTTTGTCCTATTAGGAATAAAATTTCTCATACCGTAGAGAATCAGATTTGAGACCATATCTGCACTGGAATCTACATCGCTACCGAGGAAGCATAGCGACCAGTTAAATTTCCCGAAGAAATCATTGAGACCGTTCCAGTTGGCTTTCTCGTACAGCCAAACGGTTCTTACAGGGTTTTTTTCTTTAACTGGGGATTGTTGACACGAGAAATTCGCAGATATGACACAATGGTCTGATGTGCCTAGAGGCGATAAGACATTTATGGTGTATTTATCAGGGTTTGAGGTAAGGAACAAGTCTAGAGTGTTGGCCGTTTGACCTGCAACGTCAGGAATCCGAGTTGGCTCGTCAATAAGCTGGGTCAGATTGTTTAACTCAGCAAAAATCTCGACATACCTTCCTTCGGGTGTTGTCTGACCAGAATAGCGCAGCCACGAAGAATTGTGTACATTGAAATCGCCCGTAACAACGATCTCACTGTGCGGAAAATGGGAAACAATTCTCTGGATAGAGTCGGATAGGGCATCGAATTCATTAGAAGTCGAATTACTATCCAAACTTGGACTGCGATAAATAAAACATGTATGAATGATGCGTCTTTGAACAGTGAATTTGAACCACATATAATTAAAATTTGTATTTGTACAGGGACCATACTGTGGTAGAAGCTGATAGGCAACATCATTACGTACGTATACGGCAAGACCATGGTGGGAAAAGAATAAAGGCACTAAACTATTACCATGTAGGTTAAACTCCGTATGATCGGTGTTTTCACCAACCTGGGTTTCACTTAGCGCCAATATAGCTGGCCTGTTTAAAACAGAGTGAACGTACACAGCACAGAAATTCTTTCGGAGCCCCCGAATGTTACAATACTGGACACAAAACTTACCAGCCATCACAATACACAAACACAAATAAAAACCAAAACTAGACAATAATCTATGCTGGTAATTAATTTTGGGCAACAGAAACTTCACATTTGCAATTTACCATTAGTGTTATGCCTAAATGGAAAATCACATTGATCCGCTCCTGTACAACCAAAATCAACAACCGCAATCTATCCAATATTGCTATATATAGTCAAATGCCACACTGTATGGTGTTTACCATACAATGTATGCAGTGGCTATACAAAGCAACTGAGAGCGGAGTTAGAACATGGAGAGATAGGAAGAGGAGAGCAGCACAGATGAAACTGCACTGTCACTGCACTGTATTGATGTTTTTTTTCTTTTTGTATGGGGATATTTAATTTTTTTTTTTATGGTGAACTATTTTTTTGATTTTATTGATTAGACACGGCGCGGCGCGCTATTTTTTATTTTTTATTTAGGTTATTTTATTTATTGAGTTTGTTTTGTATTTTTTTTTTGTATTACTATTGTTAAACTAAAAAAAAACAACACTACGATGCAATGTCTATTGCTTCCTACTCTCCCGCGCGTGCGCTCGCGGTGGGATGCAATGACTCCTTATAAAGGGTGGTCCAACGAAAATGAACGATGTTAATTGTTAATAAAACAAAACGTTTTCAGAGAATTATCTTAATAAAATCCAATTTATTTTGTGAAAAATCAATATCTTAAAAACGTGTGAACCATTATTTTTTGAAATATTTCTTAAAATTGGCATCGCGAATTTTTATCTAGAAAAATTTTAAATAAACTTGTTATATAGAAAATAATTTTAACAAAACGATTTTTAAACTTTTTTTTGTGTAAATGCATACTTTTCTAGAAATCAGACGGCAATTTTATGCATTTGAACATTTTTATCTCATTAAATCCATATTTTATATTTATTAAATGTATTTGAAATCCCAAAGTACTTTTACATAAGAGCAAGTTCGTGTATTTTATTTATTATGATAGAAGGATTTATGGCAATTATGTGTAAAATAAAATATCGGCCAAATGCTCGCCACGGCACACAGTGGGGTGACTTGTATGGGAGAGCGGACAAAAGTCCATAAAAACCGAACCACTTAACCAATTTGGATGAAATTTTCAGAAATGAAAGTAGTTTTGGAAAGAAAGCTCCACAAAAAATTTCCACC
The DNA here is from genome assembly GCA_911387755.1 of Chrysotoxum bicinctum. Classification (NCBI taxonomy): domain Eukaryota; kingdom Metazoa; phylum Arthropoda; class Insecta; order Diptera; family Syrphidae; genus Chrysotoxum; species Chrysotoxum bicinctum. The sequence goes on along the minus strand of OU426989.1, from coordinate 126,931,877 downwards.
CACTGCCACGCCCACTAAAAAAAAAATCCAAAATTGATAAAAATCCAGGTTTTGTTTGAAGTAAAGATGGTGCTCTTTTTGAAGTAAGTTGGGCATTCAAATTTTCCACACCCTCTTTTTGGCGTTTTTTACCTTTTTTTATTAACTTGTTTTGTATGAAGGCGGTGTTTTTTAGTGCAATAAAATCGGAACCACGTAACTGATCTAAATAAAGTTTTCAAATTTTATAAAGGTTAGCTTCAGAAATGAAAACAAAATGTTTTCTCCCAATGACACGCCCACAAAAAATTTTATCTAAATTCCAAAGTTAAAGAGTTAAATTTTGAGTAATTTGAAAAATATATTTTCGCGAAAAAAAGCCAAATAAAATGCTTGATTCATGGAATCATTATGTATGTATGGTATGTGTCGGCTTATACGTTAATTTTTTTTAGAAAGATAATGGAAAGAAGCGATTTTATACTTATTATCGGATAAAAATTATGAAAATTCAGGGTTTCTTGTTTATTATAGCGAAATTGAGTGTATCCAAAGAAGTAACTTTTTATGATGTTGTAAATCATAAAAATAATGTAACCATTAAAACTGACAAAAGTTAATTTACAGACGCATAGTCAATGAATGCATTAAACCAGCAACACGTTATATGTTAAGTGTTTACTACTGAAACTTGCATCAAATAATGGGCAAACTTCAAAGCAGAACCAAAAAACAACGCGCAAAATGTTTAAGACATTTTTCTCAATTTTGAAAAAGAGGTTTTTGGAAAAAAGTATACGTTACGAAATAGAACCATAAGTATGTATGTAAAAAAAAAGAAAACAAAGAGTTAAATTTATATTAATATTAATTCTAAGTCATTAAAAATGTATATAAGTTCGCCTATTTTACAGCTAATTCTTATTGATGTAACATTTAACTCTGTTTTTTGCTTTGTAAATAAAAACAAATCACTAATATATTCAATATTGTTATCATATATTCTCAGCTGTAAGTAATTATTGTATATTTTTCCTAATTATTGAATAAAGATTATACAGATACAATACAAATATTCCTTTTTAGGAAACAGAAGTGAAAAAAAAAATGATTTTTTTGCAAGATTTCGTAACTTTAAACCTGCTCACTGTGCAGATTTGCAGCTATTTGCAGCTAAATTTTGTTTGAATGTAAACTTGGACATGTCTACATCGAGAAAATAGCTATCTCAGAGCAGAGGAACGTGGAGCTTTTTTTATATGACTACAACTTTCCATTACTGTGGACTGAGTCTTATTTTGTGCTGCCGTAAGTCACTAAATTTTTTTTTGCCGAGTTTGACCACTATATTGTATTACTAGACATCCCAAATAAGCAAACAAAAAACAATCCCATTTTTAGTTCATCCCGAATAGACGTAACACCCTAGAAAAGTCAAATCAAATTCTCACACTATTTCAAATATTTCGACTTTGAGCGTCTTTTTAGGTGTTAAGACTTCAGTTTTGGCCCAAATCCTTAGTGTTCCCAGATTCTCTGGCTAATTTACTGTGAGAAACATGAATCAGCTAATCGAAATCAGTACTTTTGCAAAATCGAGTTTTGTCCGCCTTGGCCCCACTGTGCGGCATCGATCGGTGGCATACCTGTATCCGATGGTTTATATTTTCAATGACACTGAGGCATAATTGAGGTTCAATGTCTTTAATGTGCCGAGTTATTTCATCCTTTAGATTTTGAATTGTTCTTGTCTTATTGACGTACACTTTTCTTTTAAATATCTTCAAAGATAGAAGTCCAACGTTGTCAAATCACATCGCCACGACGAACGTGAGATAACACGGCCATTGAACTTCTCGCGCAAAAGGGCCATTGTTTTGTTGGATGTGTGGCAAGTGGCACCATGCTGTTGGAACCACATATCGTTCAGGTCCATATCCTCAATTTCTGGCTACAAGAAGTCTGTGATCATCTCGTGATAGCGAGCCCATTCACCTCATTTTCGAAGAAGTACGGCCCGATGAAGCCGCCGCCAGCCCATAAACCGCACCAAACAGTTACTCTTTGTGGAAGCATCGGCTTTTCAACAATTAAGTACTCGTGGATTCTCATATGCCCAAATGCGGCAATTCTGCTTGTTAACGAATCCACTGAGGTGAAAGTGTGCCTCGTCGCTGAAGATGATTTTCTTTGTAAAGTTGTCATTCACTTCTGTCTGTTCAACTAACCATTCAGCATATTGACGACGTTTGAAATGGTCAGTAAAGGCTTCAGCTCTTGAGTCAATTAAACCTTGTAAGTGTGTTAATTCAAATCTTTATTTAAAATTTGCATCAGTTATGTTCGTGAGATGTTCAATTATTTATTGGGCACGACGACGAGTCGAGGTTGACGGCTCTTCTGCCACACTATCGCGAACAACAGCAATTTTCTCGCAGAACGAGCTAGGCGAGCATGCACAGGTGTTTTCACATTTTCTGCAGATCCGGTTTGTTGAAATTCGCGCACAATTCTACCGATTGCGGACACATTTGGTCAATTATGCTGACCAAAAAAATCACGAAGTGCACGAACTGCATTTTGATTTGAACGCCCATTTTCGTAAAAGGCTTCAACAATTTTAACGCGCTGCTCAATTGTGTATACCTCTCCCTGGCTAAATTTGTCAAATACTGAAACAAAGAAATGTCAAATTAAGTTGGATAAAAAACTTGACTTTAAGGTGTGACCCACAATTAACATCGCGCATTATGGTTGGATCATCCTTTAAAATGCTCCAGAAAAAGGAGCCTACACGTTTTCAAAAACATTTTAAAAATAAGACTGTATCAGACAAAGTTATTAGGAAGAAATTGACCTTTAACTTAAATTATGACATACGTTTTTAAGAAAACTCATTCGTAGATGATTTTTCAAGAATAGATTTTTGACACGACCATACGTATGCGTAATGGAACTATCCCAGGAGAAGATAAAACCACATAGTGATAGCCTTAAAAACGAAACCTGCTTGTTAAAGTGGTATCTTTCCTCATAATTGTTAGAAAGCTATACTCAAACCGTTTCCCAAGAGCTCTCGCAATTATCCCCGGGTGTATCGTCGTATATCTTTTTATACACAACAATTGTATCCGTAAGATCTTTTTGTGTTGATGCTAACAGCTTTACTTAAAAAAAAAAACAACTAAAAATCGGAAATGGGACACTACAAGGAATTCCCACTTAAGTTAATCTTTAAATTTGTATAAAGTTTATATAGATGCACTCATGACGGAACTTACATAACCGATACACGATCCAGTCGGAGTATATGTTGAAAATATCTTCAATGCAGGTTTTGGTGATCCATCAAATGTAAATGTTGTTTTAAAATCGGCAGAAATCAAAATATATGCTTGGATAAAATTGTTCCACATACCAAAATAGAAGCAGTTTACCAAAGAAAATGCAAAAGAAATGCTCAACAACCATACTAATAATTTGCAACTCCACAGTCAACGTCAAAAAAGAGCTCAGAGTTCTGGGTGTAACTTTCAGTAATAATCTGAAATTGGTTCTACAAAATACCATCAACCAACTTAAAAGAATCGAAACAATGCTCGAAATATGATATGTTCCCGCCCAAAAGGGTGGCCGTGGCGCGATGGATGTGTGCTCGCCTGTGAACCTCATGATCACAGGTGCGATCCCTGCTGTCGTCTATCTCGTTTAAATTCCATTAAAAAACCTTCTAAAATTGTCATCAATGGGTTGCTGGTTAACTCATTACATGTTGTTCAATCATAACACTAACAACATGTAATTGAGATAAACTAGTATGCCCAACAAGGATGAACACGAATAAAATAATGTGAATTATAAGGGACATAGAAATAAGACACGGCATTCTCCGTTTTAGTTCAGCCGCCATCCCTGGAGATAAAATATCTGAGACAACAACCTTCAGTCTCAGAACATCGTGCCACACATCTTTCCTATCCTTCTTTCTCTTCCTTAACTTCACGCCCGCGCTGTGCTCAAACATTTAAAGGGTAATCATAATCCCTTGAGCGCGTGTAGATTATAAAAAAAAAAAAATAAAGGACCACATATGTATACAAACGAACATTTAAATACAGATTAAGTCAAAGGCACATGTCATATAAGAAAAACTTGGATAAATAAACCAATGTTACCAAGGGACAACAGGAGCGCTTAAGACAACGCCAATTGAAGCTCTTAGAAAAAAAGTTTGCTATAAATCAATTTACAGACTTGAACAAAAAACAGTAGTTATTTGATAGATACGTAAAGCACTTTACTGACATTACTCATCCTCTTTACACAGCTTCTCAAGAACAGGAAAAATTCAATATCTACACTAAGCAAAATATTAAGTTTTGTTACGGCTTATGGATATATTCCTTTAGAAACATTACTAAATCCCAGCTCTTCGTCCTGCCCTCCATGGAAAATATAGATTCTGCTTATGAGCAACAGCCTCTCATAAGAATCAAAACACACTGAATTAACAATTCCTTATTCTTAACTGTGATCGAACCCATTAAACAAATGAGGATTTTGTACATATGTTGGTCCTATAGGGATAAAAAACCGAGCTAAAAGTGAACAACGAAGAAATTATCACTTTTCACTCGAAGCTTAAATATCTTTTCCGGAATCAAAAATGCAACAACCAACTGTTCTACTCTTCTTCTCTTCTGTTAATTATATCCAACCAAGATTAAAGTTATTAATCATTAACGCTGGAAGATTTTGCCTGTGAATGTTTTTTTTTTTTTTGTAATACAAACTCTAATAGTACTAGTAGAATAAATCAGCCAAGTACAAGAGTTAACACTATTTAATTGGACTTGTTGAAATATTGATTCAAAATAGCTTTTTTGGCCTTAAGTCCACTCTGAATTTGACTAGTGATAGTGAGATGCCAAAAAAAAGAAATTTTGAATCAATATTTCAATAAGTCCGATAAAGTAGTGCTAAGTCTTCTACTTGACTGATTCTTTCTACTATTTGCTTTTGAGGGAGCATAGCTCGAAAGTTCTTGGCTAAGGTAACAGAACTTTCTTCGAAAACAACACTCAAGACTCAACCGTTCTTAAAACTCCGTACAGATTGCTGTACCAGAGAGAAATTTATCTCACTATTTCGAATCAAAGTTGGAAAAACTTTTTTCACGAGTCGTCACTACTTCACAAAAGATTCTCCAGAAGAGTGCGAAAACTGTAGAGAACAACAATTACCAACTCAATAGAACACAAGCAAGAACAGATTATAAAATTATCTGATGTTAAAACTTTTTTTTATTTGTTTTTATTTTATTGGTTTCTTAAAATTATTAACCTAAATATAATTTTAACAAAGTTGATATTAAAATATATACATTACATATACAAATAATTTTTAGAAATAGGTATCATTCTTTAGTACTTTCGTGACTAGAGGCGAATGATCCGTCAACTAAAAATAACATTATTGTTTTTATTTTGTGCTTGTAGGGTAGGATTTATAGATTAAACTAAAAATTCGATTTAAAAACAAAACTATTTATAATAGCAAAGAAAAGAAAATTAAATTTATAAATTACAAGCTGAGTTCAACAATATTTTTACCATAGAACTATCCATAGTGAAAAGCCAATTCCTTACTTTATTAATGAACAAGGTGGATTGTGTTTTTGCTCTTATTTCGGGCGGAGACTACAAACTTACTTTAAAAGATATTGGGGCAAAATTTTAAGCAGCCTTTTATGAAGGTATTAGTATGATACTACTTAACAATTTGCTAACTTTGAAGTAGTTTACTAACTCATTCTCAATTTTAACCTTTTTCTAACTAGTATCGTACTAAAGCAATTTTAATAAATCTTAATAAATCGCTTCTGAACAGACCTAAAACAATGACAGTTTGTACAAAAAACTAAGTAAACAGACCTTTTTTGACGTTTGTAAATGCCAAAGAGTCATATGAAGTTACCAGGATACTAAAAAAAATAGGTATTCGATGATTTTAACTTTAATAAAAGACTAGACCATCTGTCTAGAAATGACAGAAATCGTTTCAATAAAAAATATACTTTCGCCAGAACAATTTGGCTTTAGAAAAGAATATTCTTCAACACATCAAGTAATGCGGTTAACCAAAGACATTAAAAAAGCACTTAAAAATAAAAATCTGTTGGAATCGTGTCATTTGACATTGAAAAGGCTTTCGTTAATAAGCTCTTAGTAAATGGTCTTCCCACATATCTAGGTAATAAGATTAATTCAAAGTTTTTTGCATGAAAGAAATTTTTTTGATGAAATTTCGCTAGGCAAATTCCAATTGTACTCTATAAAGGCCGCATTCCTCAAGGATCGCCCCTTTCTCCTTTGCAATATAATATATACGTACCGGACTTTCCTGTTCTCAGCTTCTGTAAAAGATATTTTTTTGCAGAAGATACATGCATTTATAGTATCTCAGAAAAATCTGAACAAATTTTATTTAACCTTCAAAAGGCCCTTGATGCGATTGAACTCTACTTTTATTCCTGGAAAATCAAAATAATCCCTGTTAAAGCTCAAGCTTGTTTCTTTGCTAAGAAACAAAAGCAATGTAATCTACCTGAAACAAATCTTTTAGTGTGCAATGCTCCAGTTCAATGGGAAAAAATCATAAAATATTTGGGTATAACTTTGAATAAAAGCTTGACTTTTTCTAACCAAGTTTCAGAAAGTATTAAGAAAGCTCAATTTTTAATAAAAATTTTGTATCCACTTTTGAATAAGAACTCACACCTCAGCCTTGAAAATGAATTACTAATAGATATACAAAGTAGTTTTTCTCCCCGCTATGCTTTATGCTTCATCGTGTTGGCATACTTGTAATACTATAAAAAAATATAAATCTGTCAAAACAAAATAATTAAAACTCCCTTGGCATTTCTCAACAATTGGACTACATAAAACTGCTAATATTCCTACAGTAAAAGACAAATGTTCCATAGTACACACGAACTTTATAAACAAATGCTTAATGAATGAAAACCCAATATTAAAAAACATTGCCAAATAATATGTTTAATTTTTTTATGTTAGTTTTAAGATTTTAGTAATACGAGTAAGTCCAATGAGTTTAAAAAAAAATGTCTATCTCAAAACAAAATACATTTTTCGGTGCCGTGAAATAAGGCCAAGTGAAATAAGGCCAACTTTCAAAAACTGGCCTTATTGCACTTTGATAAAGTGAAATAAGGCCAATTTTCAGTAGTTGGTCTTATTTCACTTTGACAAAGTGAAATAAGGCCACATGATTTTCCGAAATAAGACCAAATTGGTCTTATTTCACTTTTTGAAAGCGTAATAAGAGCAACTGAATGTATTTCGGTGCCGTGACATAAGGTCAAGTGACAAAAGGCCAAATTTGTTTGTGACTTAAGGACAAACATAAAATGTTTTGTCTTGAGCAACAGTATCTTGGATGGCCCGCTTCGCGGGTTTTCAGGATTTTAACTCTAACTCCTGTAGCAACAGTTTTGTATTTTTTATTAATTGGAGTAAACAACTAACAGTTATGTACTGCTGCTCAAGAAAACTGTTGCTACAGGCGCCTGCCTGGCGACTGAACATACCCTAAGCGGAGCAACGGAGTTGCGTGAGCGGCTGTGAGCCCCGAAAAGGGAGTTCAAATTCTGAAAACCCGCGAAGCGGGCCACACAAGGTACTGTTACTTAAGAAAACCCAGAACATCGGCCGCCAATAAACAATAAATTATGTTTTATACGAATAAATAATACTTATAAATGAAATAAAATAAATATAAAAATGCGGTTCGGCCTTATTTCGCTTAGTCAAAGTGCTATAAAACCAACTGTTGAAAGTGAAAGAAGACCAATTTGGCATTACTTCACTTTGTAAAAGTGTAATAAGACCAACTGCTGAAAACACTAGTTTACAAATTTCCAGTTTTTGGCGAGTACCTCAACAAAAAAGTACTTTCTAGACTAATTTTGGCTCTCTGAACACGAAAATGGCAATCATTTATTTTTCCAAAGAAGCGTTTTCGAGATATGACCAAAAAACGTGTTTTTCTGCTCCTTTTCCATGTATAAGCCTAATTCTCAAAAACGGTCGAACTAATTAACATCTACTTTATAGTTTTGAACAGATATTTTGTTTGTTTTTCCAACAGTATACGACTTGTGTAAATCGGCCCAACAATCATAAAGAAAAAGCCGTTCAAAGTTTCAAAAAACACAATTTTTCGCCGTTTTTTAAAAATCGCTTGTTTAAAGTCATTCCGTAAGGATAGAACAAAAAATATTTAAAATAGTTTTAAGATCTGAGGTGAAAGATATTGTTTTTACAAAGCTAAAACGCATAAGGTCAATGAAATCAAATAATAAATGTGGAAGTTATGAAACATTACGTGAAGGCAGACCATTTCAGTTTTTTTCAAAAAAAAATATGTTTTTTAGTTTTATCTACCTGTTTAAGAATTGTTGTAAAAAATATACAAATTCAGAGCATTTACTGTAGTGCTTTATAGTAAAGTTATGCTATATTGTCAACCTGTGCTACGTGCTTTGTGAGGTTAATTGCATTTGGAAACGGAAATAGGAACTATTTATCGTTTGGAAAGCCAGTTGAATGGAGAAACCCAATTGATCATGTGACTGACTGTTACTTCTGCTTAACTAAAATACAAGGAGGGAAATTTCGGAACCTTTTTATCCCGAAGTACAATCAGTAACAAAGACGGCGCCACATTCTTCTCGGTATCCAAAACAAGAACCACCAGGAACAAAAATAACAGCCGGAGAAGTATCAGATTTGAGTTCCAGTATCATCAACAGTTAGAAAATTGAAAGTCCAAAACTAAAGCTATTTAATCAATTCTAACTCAATGATTTATGCCGTGATCTCAACTTAAGAGAAGTCTGAGTTGCTCGTTTCGAGATTGCAGGAATTTAACTGCTTGGAAGCAATCAGAATAAGAAATTTGAAAGGTATTATTCAAAAACGGGTGACTTTTGTTATTGCAATGATGTGACAGGATTATTTGCTGAATTTGGAGAACACCACAAAGCTAAGGATTGGCGGCTTTTTATCGACGGCAGCAAGTATAGCGTGAAGGCTGTTTTACTTCATAAAGGGAACACGAAACCATCAATCCCGATTGGTCACTCCACAAATGTAAAAGAGGACTACATGACCATGGAAAAACTTCTTCAACTTGTGAAATACAATTCCTATAACTGGAAAATCTGCTGTGATTTAAAAGTCGTGGCTTTACTTACTGGCCTGCAGGGTGGCTACACAAAATACTGCTGTTTTCTGTGTTTTTGGGATAGCAGAGCAGATGAAAAGCATTTCATCCAACGAAATTGGCCACTTCGTGAAAATCATGTAGTAGGAAAGAGCAAAGTTGCTGAAAAAGCACTTGTTGAAAAACAAAATGTAATACTTCCACCATTGCACATAAAACTCGGCATTATGAAAAATTTTGTAAAAGCCTTAGCAAAAGATCCCGAAAACAAAGGATTAACATATTTGAAAACAAAGTTTCCCAAGCTGTCGACAGATAAAAAAATTGTTTAGTGACACCGGATTTTTGAATTGTCTAAAAAAAAAACGAGAAAAGAGCATGGAATGCTTTTCAAGACGTAGTTCATGGATTTTTGGGAAACCACAGAAGTCCAAACTATCGTCAATTGATCGAAAAAATGGTGATTAGATTTCATGCTATTGGTGGGTATTTAGCAGATTAGTGTTTCAAAAATAAGGAATTCTATTGACAACTAAGATTTAAATATTTGTATTCCTTTCAGGTGTTCGCATGTCTTTGAAAATGCACTTCCTGCACAGCCATTTGGAAACTTTTCCCTCGAATTTAGGAGCTGAAAGCGATGAATAAGGTGAAAGATTCCACCAGGACCTTGCTGTCATGGAAAAGAGGTATGAGGGCTTTTGGGACCAAGGGATGATGAGTGACTACTGCTGGATGCAGCTCCGCGAAGATTCAACGCCACATAAAATAAAAGAAGAAGTGTAAACAATACTTCATACTTTCAATAAAAATTATGAAAAAAAGAAAAAAACCTGAAATGATCTGCCTTCACGTAATGTTTCATAACTTCCACATTTATTATCCGATTTCATTGATCTTGTGCGTTTTAGCTTTGCAAAAACAATATCTTTCACCTCAGATCTTAAAACTATTTTAAATATTTTTTTTTCTATCCTTACGGAATGACTTAAAACAAGCGATTTTTAAAAAACGGCGAAAAATTGTGTTTTTTGAAACTTTGAACGGCTTTTTCTTGATGATTGTTGGGCCGATTTACACAAGTCGTATACTGCTGGAAAGACAAACAAAATATCTGTTCAAAACTTTAAAGTATATGTTAATTAGTTCGACCGTTTTTGAGAATTAGGCTTATACATGGAAAAGGAGCAGAAAAACACGTTTTTTGGTCATATCTCGAAAACGCTTCTTTGGAAAAATAAATGATTGCCATTTTCGTGTTCAGAGAGCCAAAATTAGTCTAGAAAATACTTTTTTGTTGAGGTACTTTTTTTGTGTAAACTAGTGAAATTGGCCTAATCTCACTTTGTAAAAGTGCAATAAGGCCAATTTTTTAAATTTGGCCTTATTTCACTTGGCCTTATTTCACGGCACCACATTTTTCCTAATTATTTCCCATTTTTGTTTAATTTATAGTTGCTAAGAGTACATAATTCTCATCTCTATGCTTTAACAGCCGTATTAATAAAAAACACTTATTCCACCTATATTCCATGGTTTTGCTAAACCATGGAATAGGAGTTAAGCCATGGCTTAAATATTTACATTAATAAAAACAAAATTTTCCCGGAATAGAAAAATGACGTTTATCAAAAATCCGTTTAAGAAAATCTTCTACAAAAGTAAGCAATCTCTTTTTTATATTCTGTGGCTACCTAAATTGATTGTCAATTGCTTGTGTCTGATTGTGGACATTTCTATTTCTTATTCCTTCGCTAAACCACCTACTTCGGTGGTTTAACTTTATCATAATTAGTAAACGTCACTTAACAGAAAATTTGTTTTATTAATGAAATTTCGCACTTAGTCCAGGACTTAACGATAAACCTCCACTAAACCATCTTTATTAATATGGGTGTAAGTGTCTATAAAGTTATGTATCTATCATATTCTGAATAAATAAGGAAACGGTCAAAAAAGTGTAGACAAAGTGTGTTGCTATTTTCGAATAAAATTTGCAAAATCGTTGTTTTAACCTAGTTTCGTACTAAAACAGTCTTAACATGGAACTTATTCAACTAAAATCTTGTGCCATTAATTTTTTTACAATTAAAAGTTTTTTCCTCACATTAAAAATGTTTTGTTTGCTTAATCTAAAATTAACCTCTTACACCAAATGACACCTGCACAGATGTAATTTAAGTTATTTTTGTTCAATAAAATAAATAAATAATTAAAACCATGTTTGAAATTCAGGATTTGGATTAGACCTTAGATACATACCAATTATAAAGAAGACGAACAAAATAGGCCTCGGAATTCTGTATGCATCTATGTTCGGCTAAAACATAAATTGTTTTATTTATTAAATTTCTTACCCAGCTCCATCTTAAGCTTCAATTACATTTTCGGTGTTGTGCTCTGTGTACGTTGTTCGTTGTTGCTCGTACGCCGAACAACAAGAATGTAAATGATAAAAACGAACAACGAACTAACAACGAATGAAGAACGTACAAATTCAAAGGAAATTTTGGTGTTCGTCATTCGTTGCCCGGACAACGTGTTTAAATGCGAAAACTGATTAAATAAACATTGTTTTGCAGTGCCGTGCAACTTGTAGGGACATATTTTTTATTAGAGAATGGAGCATCAGAAGGTTTCATTATAAATTTTTTTTTTTTTTTTTTTTTATAATCTACACGCGCTCAAGGGATTATGATTACCCTTTAAATGTTTGAACACAGCGCGGGCGTGAAGTTAAGGAAGAGAAAGAAGGATAGGAAAGATGTGTGGCACGATGTTCTGATACTGAAGGTTGTTGTCTCAGATATTTTATCTCCAGGGATGGCGGCTGAACTAAAGCGGAGAATGCCGTGTCTTATTTCCATGTCGCTTATAATTCACATTATTTTATTCGTGTTCATCCTTGTTGGCCATACTAGTTTAACTCAATTACATGTTGTTAGTGTTATACCTGAACAACATGTAATGAGTAAACCAGCAACCCATTGATGACAATTGTAGAAGGTTTTTAATGGAATTAAAACGACATAGACGACGGCAGGGATCGAACCTGTGATCATGAGGTTCACAGGCGAGCACACATCCATCGCGCCACGGCCACCCCCAAACATAGGTACATAGGTACATAAACAAAATATTTTGTCTATGGGTTTTATCTTTCTAGTACGAATAATAATATTTTAGATATAATAATCAGAGGAACATGCAAAAAAACACGATATTACCATATAATCACTTCTAGCGCTTGTTTAGAAAATAAAACAAGATTTGTATGCTATAAATGCTTCCTTTTGAGCAACCAACCATTTGTCCAACAAGATCTTCTTTTTTTCTTTTTTCTCAACTATTAAAAGTGCCGCCACTGCCAACAATGTGTTTGTTGTTAAGAAGGAACTGAAAAACAAAACCGAATTAATGTAAATGCTTCTTCGTTATATGTTGTTGAGAGAAGAACGAACAACGAACAACTTACAGCGAATGAAGAACGAAAGTCTAAATGGGGCTTTACGTTTATCATATTCGTTCTTAACATGTCACCCTGTTTCCCACTTAACAATTCTGACACATGCCACATCAAATTAAAAAAAAAAACAAACATAATTCTGACTTAGCAAAAATATGTTAATGGGAAGCAACACGTCCATCGACTTAAAGCCGATAATTAAAATCGAAACAAACAATGATTGTCTAATGTACTGTTAAGGAAAGGTTCTTTCCCAATAAAATCACAGCAACTTGAATCTAAGATCCTAGCAACTTTAGATACGACATTTTAAATTATACTCCAACAGAAGCTTCCTTCTAATTACTGTCACTCGGTTGAAGAAACTTTACACTACCCAGACCCAGCCCATAGAACGCAATTTTTGTCGTGAATCTGTGCGAGAAAGTGGGTTGAAATTTATGGGCCAAACGACCAGACATTCTTCAGGAAACTTTTGAGAAATATCATCTCTTGGCAGGAAATTAAATTAATTTTGTATGATGAACAGCATCTTCCAGATGGGATGGTGAACAATGTACATACATACATAGTGCAGTCACTACCATTACGATTCAGATTCTTTCCTCTCGGGAAGATAAAGACAAAATGGAAATATAAAGCCTCAATTTATTGATAGCTATCTGGAAAATATTTGGTTTTGTATTTCGACTATGTTAATTTAGTGTGGTTGCGGTTTGTGTTGAGAGATTTATGTAAGTGGCTTCTTTTAAAGTGATAAACATCCTCTTATAAACATATCTATGTATATATAAGTATTCTAGGGAGATTTAAATGAATTACAGGAACGGCGTTTAAGTTTGAGACATATTTGTAATAATAAACATTCAGTCAAATTAGGGTCGCAGCTGGAGAGTTATGGGGTATTTTATATTTTGTTTTTGTTTGTTCGTTCAATATTCCTACAAAACCGGAGTATATTAGATCTCCTATAATTTTCAATGTTAAGGTTTTTTTCTACGAACCATTCACCATTGTTGACATTGGCCGTACTTTGTCGGTCTCTGCAAAGAACCACTTTTTACACACTAAAACTCTATTCTTTTTTAAAGACAGTTGTTCAGTGAATTTTTCCATGTCTTAAGCTTGTTTATTTATTTATTTCAATCAAACTCTTGAATCTTGTTTATATATATTTTACTCAAATCAAATTCGGTAAAGATGTATTGAATTATAAGTTATAGTTCTCTTAAGGACAATTAGGCCTATTCGGCGAGATCTTTTATTCTTCTATTCTGTTATGAATTTCCATACAAATGTTTGAGCTGTCAACAAATCTTTTATGAATTTTAATTTTGGTATTCAGCACGCTAAAATCTGTTATAAAATCTGCTAAGAAAACTTTTATGAACTGTCAAACGTTCGAACATAGACAAAATCTTGCCATGGTAACGCTGAACAGTGGTTACGAATATTACATGCCGGGGTAGATATAAAAATTTAAGTTCGGGTTCAAAACCAAGGAACCCAAATTCGTCCTGATAGGATAAACCTGTATATAAAATAAAACAAAAAAAAACTTCCAAGAGAGGAGAGATCACGCTGGTATTGTCTCTCTGAGGGAAATCCCACCCACGTATCGTTAAGGATATAACCATGGCTGAAATGTCCTCGATTTTAAGTCAGCCCCTAAACTAACGACTACCTAGATCAAGTACCTATCAGCGCAAAAATCTCAACATACTCTTCTCTACATAGTCGGCTCGACATTGTTCGGTCTTCGTATACATCTCCATGGCTGCCACATCCACCGATGACTTCACTTAAATGTACTTCATGCTAAAATTCCAAAGCACTAAACAAGGAACATAACTTCCCCAAAAATGCATATTTCCATCAGAGGAAACAATAAAAGAATGAAGTTGTAATTTTAAAAACAATATCCATCCAGATAACTTTTATTCAAAAAAAATATAAAAAAAAACCTAACTTATCCTAACACAAGATCAAGGTTCTTTTTTTTAATTCAAAGGGAGCACATACTATTAAGTGCAGAAAGGTACCTAAAAATGATAATAAAAAAAAATATCAAAAGAAAAAAAAAACTTAACCATTAACGACAGTAATAATACAAAACTAATAATATCGAGATTTTTTTTGTATTCTTGTTTTTTTTTTTTCAAATAATTATTTTGTTTTCATTAAATCATTTATGTTTTCTTTAATTTTAAATATATTTTCTTTTATACAAAAAAAAATTTCTAATCCGATTCATTATTTAAAGGTACAAATTATAATTTCTTTCACAACATACTGTAACAAATTGAAATTGATTTCTCGCTTCTTTTTTTTTTAAATATATATGTAGGTATGCATTGGTAGTTCGATAACCTTTATTGAATATTGGCAAAGAGGGAAAAAACATTATGATCAAAAGGATATTGGAAAATCTAGTATACTTTTAGGCTAAATGAATATTTCAAATTACATTTTCTTTTGCTCGCTTTATAAGGCTTTTGAAAATAATTAAAATTTAAGGAAGAATTCCCTAGTAAACTCCTAAACGATTCCTAGTTCACCACAGTCGATTTTATATATATCTATATATATTTAATTTCTCTAGAGGTTTATCAACATCTGGTCGAGATGTGCAAGCATATTACCAGGCTTAGATTACGTTTCGTTTTTGTAGGTATATTTTTTTTTTATAGTATTGTTTTTGTAGAAGGAGCAACTAATTTCTTGTTATAATGTTCAAATAATGTTTAATATATATATTTGTTTTCCTTAAAGAAACTTACCAAGTGTTTATTATTCCTGTGAGGAGGTGCACCACTTCATAGGCCGATTCTTCTTTGTACCATTCGTACATTTGGCTGTAAGGAAAATATGCATATACAAACAGTTGAACAAAAAAAATCACTGTACCCCTTTTTTTCAACGCGAATCAATTTAAAATTATTACACTTTTTACTTGGAAATTCAGTTTTAAGATTTAGTTTTTTTTTTTTTTCTTTTTTTTTTATTTTATTATTTTTTTAGATAACATTAAGTGACATGGTGAACACGGAAGGATAGAGGGGAATATACTTATACTATACAACACTATTTTAAGGATGGCATAAGGTTACAATCAAAGATGATGGATGATGATGTATTGTGGAGGGGAAAACTTGTGGTGGTGCAAACTTGTAGCTTGGACTGTAAGATCGTCTCTCTCGTAGAATCGTCCAAATTGATGATGTGTTTTATTACGGCTGTTGGTTTGCGATCGCTTGTGCACTGTTTGGGTACAGTCTACACTAGGTTTCAGTCTAGGTTCTAGGTCTTTTGTCCAATTTCTCCCAGTGATGTTGACGGATGCTGGGTATGACTGGTGGAATTTTGGGATGCTCTTGTGGGCATTTGGCGTAGGTGATGTCGGCGCACTTGAGTGAGGGGTGCTTCTTTTGGGGTTTATTTTTTTTGCACTGGTCTATTATGGCTGTGAATTTTTGTTTTTTTTTTTCTTTTTGTTCAAGTTTTTTTTTCTATGATTAGGGACTTGTTGCTGAGTACCCCTTTTTTTTTGGTGGTTTTTAATTTAGATTTAGGATGCTGCAACCTTTTTTTTCAGACACGTTAATTTCGTTTTTAGTTTCGTTTTACTCAATTTAGCTAAATTATTTTTTTTGTCTTCTCCTAGAGGTACACGCACACGATGGTTTAGATTTTCTTTTTTTGCGATTTTTTTACATTCTGTCTTTTTTTTTTTAATTTTTACAAGAACAAAACGCGATAGCAAGTTTTTTTTTTTTTTTTTTATACAAAAAAACTGTTCGACCGAAGGAACCGACCCAGGTAAAAACTTCGACACCACCAGAGAGCCGTCGTTGGGCAGCCACCCCTTTTATAGCCTCCTGGCAACCCTCACTGCAGACATTTCGTGCGCGAGAGCGTCTTTAAACATGGCGACGGAAACAATTCCGGAAGGCTTTGTTCCTGGCCGTATTTTTGACCAAAAAATTAAACTTTTTATCTTAAAAATCGTTTTAATTTTTTTTATAAATATATGTGAAAAAATTTAAATTTTCTGGTCAAAATCGGCCCTGAAACTCATCCCGGAAGCACTTCCATGACAGAATACAATGATGTTTCTTATATGTATGGGTTCTCTCTTAATCGAAATTTTTTTCAATATTTTTTTGAATTATCTCATTATTGCTCTCTTTTAAAATCCGCATCGAGCAAAGGGATGATTTCAGCCATTTGATGGCATAGATGATAGATCGCTCTCTACTCCGTTGAACTCACCACACCTCAAAGACATTCCCCTCCATCACCATCATTACTGGTCTATTCGCTTAAAGTTGAATTGAAATTTTGCATTGAAGGGAATTGAAAAAAAAAAAAGGTTTAAATTTTTGCTATTTTTCTACCAGAGGATCTCAAACTTTATCGACGGTTGGTTTTGAAAGACAAAAAAAACAAATAATACAAATTTAAAGAAAAAGAAAAAATATGTAGATATCATATTAAAGCGTTTCCCACAGCTTTTACCATAAAAGATTTCAATAAGTACACAGGTGCATCAAGTAAAAATTAATATATTTATCTTTTATTTTGTCAATGTTCTTTTAAGGAGACAAATGAAAGAAAATATGTATATTAAAACACATATCATATAAATTTATAAGTAGAGTAAGGCCAAATTATTCCCAGAAACATATGAGGTTAAATCGTGTTCCATTGTATGGATACCAATAGTGTGTAAGGCTTGGCGCGCACATTCAATTTTTAGTTGCACAACTGTTTGGTTGGTTATAGAAAACAGATGACCTATTTAGTTGAATGTCCGCGCAGGTGCATATAATTATATGTTACACAAAATAGTCTTAGGCTAGGCGCGCAGATTCAATTTTTGGTTTCGCAACTGCTTGGTTCGAGCAACTTAAAGTTTGTGTTTTGATACAAACTACGCGATTGCCTAAAATGAGTTCGCTTTTTTCTGTAGCATAAAATTATATGCACCTGCGCGGACATTCAACTAAATAGTTCATCTGTTTTCTATAAGCAACCAAACAGTTGTGCAACTAAAAATTGAATGTGCGCGCAATCGTTTAGTTTGTGTCAAAACACTAACTTTATAGTTTCTCGAACCAAGCAGTTTCGAAACTAAAAATTGAATGTGCGCGCCTAGCTTAAGAGTTTACTTTTTTGTTCGTCATCACACAGCTGATTATGATAACAGATTTAGTTCAGTTTCATAACAGATCTCGTTTTCGAAGTAGCATAACAGACTTTTATAAAAGTTCGAACCTCTGCATACCAATCATAAGGTGGAAATCTTTTATGATTCACAACAGAAAATCTATAGCAGAATAACAGATTTGGCAGAATAGGCCTAAATATTTGATGAAGTTATGATTTACGAGTACTGTCATATACAACTTAAACATATTTTAAAAGGAGAACTTCGCTCATAAAAGGAGAACTTCGGTTATAATTTGTACACGGTAAATATAGGGCTTAGGGTATCCCTTAATTCGTCAAGGATATTTTGGAATATGATTCTTGGGTATATTCTAAGAACAAAATCGTTCTTCGGGGATTTAAGAAAAGGCCTACTTTGATCTACTCTGACCCATGTTAACCAAAAATGCTTTGTTGCTTTAATCCCTAAAAGCTATGAATAAAAAATAATTTTGTGAGGTTTTTCATAAGTTTAATGTTATGTGTGTATTAAAGCCGTTATAACAGGTGCCCAAAGTGTTGTCATTATAGTTTTGTAGGCATGCTAGACCCCGTTTTTGAATTTCACTGCGAATAATATTTGCTGTCTCGATTTTGATGACGCTTATAATTCTCTTAAAATTATTTCTGGTGAATAAGAAATTTTTCATTTTTCCCTTTACAAAAAAAAAAAGTTGGGATATCTAGCAGGCCAGTAAACTGGTCCGTTTCTTCCTATCCAACGATTACCATATTTTCCTGGGCCGGAGCCGGATCGTGTTGAAAATATGAAGAAGCTAGTTGAATCAGTAAAATGTCCTTCAATAATTCTGGCAAATTGTTTCTCAAAATCTGCTAATACTCGTAGTTTGTTGAATTCAAGTATAGTAGTTTGAAGGTCCGATTATTGTTTCCAATTAGCTACACCTGCCACATATTGACTCTGGATTTTGTGTTGAAGTGGTGAATGTCTCCACTTGCGTTGATTCTCCGCAGCCCATGTATTAAGATTGTGAAAATTTGTGATCCTATCTCTTGTAAATTGATATTTGTCCTTCCAATAAATTCGGCTAATAAACTTCGCTCCAGCAACCATTAAGAAAACTTAAGACTCTTTCCTAAATTATCTGGAAGCAGGTTTTGAAAGGATGTATGGAGGTATTGAAATTTTATGTCTGGAAACATTGAATTGTAAAGCTTAGCGTCTAATGTAGATTTAATTGTATTCTTGTTCATTAGTCGAAATTCTTTGTTCTTGTGGAGCTCCCGCGTTGGGTTGTGTATAAGAAACTGATCTCGTTTCTCGAAGTCTGAAATACGTATTTTCAAATACTCCTTCATTAGGTAGTTGAATGTTTATTGCACAGCTCATAAATAGGCGTGTGTTTTGCAAGTCCATAAGGAATTGTAAAAAAAACGACATCGGGACTAAGCGCTTTACATGTAAATACAACAACTACTTAAGTCTATACGGACTTACATAGCTAAGTCCAGATAATTTTTGAGACTTAACCTAGGTCGTGATAAAAAGGGTGATGCCAAAATGATATTATCTATATGTTATCGATAATTTATTCATAGAAGTCAAAAGTGTCGTTTCTGGATGCTGGTTGATGCTAGATATCAGCGTCTATACACTCAGAAATCCTAAGAGTTGTCGTAACCTCTTAAACACGCCAGCTCTTTTATTTAGGGTACTCAGAGCTTTGGCATATTTGAGAAATGTAGCTTCGGTAAGAGTTACCAACTGCGAAGCCTGAACTGTTATTACCTAAATTTGGGCTGCAATAAATATGCAAAGAGCTATCGGATGTACTGTCAAAAGCAAATTTTTTAGCATCAGAGCTATCAGAACTCATAAAGATCAATAGCAAATATTTATAAAGCTATCATTTACAGTGACAGAGTCATTATTAATGCTGATATGACTCTAAAATTTAATTTCAGAGCTATTGTTAAGACGTGCAGAGTTGCTGTAAATATTGACAGTTATAAACAGAGTTTACGTAAATATAATGAGAGTACTCATTATAGTTAATTTAGCTATGGCAAACATTCAAAGAGCTATTGTAACTGTCTAGAAGGCTATCTTTATACATAGCAGAGCAACTAAAGATAATAACAGAGCTATGAGCAAAACTATCAGAATTATGGATAAGTCTAACAGAGCTACCAAAACCATGCACAGAGCTATAGAAGTTAATAACTAAGTTGTAATTTTTCCTGAAAGAGCTATGATTTATATTAACAGAGCCCTTAAAAATGCTGATAGAACTTCCAAAAGTACTAGCAGAGCTGTCATCAGTATCGGCGGCGTCATCATAAATATTGTCAGAGTAATCATACTTACTGTTAAGTTTCTCATTACAATTAATTTAGCTGCCAAAAATATTTAAAGAGGTATCGTAACTTTTTAGTAAGTTTACCAGAGTTACCATAACCATGCACAGAGCTATAGAAGTTAATAACGTAGTTATACTTTTTCCTGAAAGAGCTAAGATTTATATTAGCAGAGTCCTTAAAAATGTTTTTGGAACTTCCAAAAGTACTGGCAGAGCAGTCATCAGTATCCGAGGCGTCCTCATAAATATTGTAATAGTAATCATAAGCACTGATAAAGCTTATATAAGTACAATGAGAGTTCCTTTTATTTTGAATTTAGCTGTGCCAAATTTGTCAAGAGTTATCTAAACTCTTGATAAAGCTATCAGCTTAAGTAATAAGGTTTTTTAATATACTCACAGAGCTATGGTTATCACTAAAAGAGTTGTGATATATTTTTACTGAGCAGTCGCAGTTGGTGATAAAGTTGTGGCAACTTTTTAAAGAATTATGAAAAGTGCTAATTTCAGCCATCATGATTGTAAAAGGATGTATTTTATATTGTAAAAGAATTGTATCCATCTATGATACCAGAACTATTGTAAATACTTACCAAGCTCTCAGAATCTTTCTAATATCAACAATTAGGTTTTGCTAGAGATTTAAATTCGACATAGAAAAACATTACATTGAAGGCTATCTTAAAAATACAAACAATAGAATGTTTCATGACAAAGATTTTTTTATTGATATTTTATGAGTGACAATTCTATTTACTACTAAGATACATTTAAAGATTTTTTTTGTTAAGAAAATTACTGCTTCACAAAATATGCATTTTTGTTTACAGAATTTTTTAATTCTAAATTTTATAGAAAAAAGTAAATAGAATTCTTTTTATAACTAATAAATTTATTTAAAATAGGCTTTTTTGCTAAAATTATCATATCTTTTAAGGAAATTTAAATAAGCACAAGGATATAACTTAACAAAAATATGAATGTAATTATGCCCAGAAGAAAAGGAACGCATGGTTTTTGTTTTAGCCAGCAGACATCGTGTATATTTTTGAATATCAATAAAGAATTTAACAAAAAAATATATTCTTCTTATATGAATTGTTAGTTTTATTGCTTTAATAGCCTTAGAATATCTGTATTGCAGGTATTTTGCAGATATTAAATAATTTTATTTTATTTCATTTCGGCATTGTAAATACTCTCAATAAATATTAATACGCTGCATTACATTGATTAATATGTTATATACATATACCGAATATAAATGATTACTATATATAAATCTCATTATTGCTTGCTATTATTATTTTACACACCTATGTTTGGTTTTGACAAACTAAACTATTACTTTGGTTGCCACATTTCTTGTAAATTTATTTTCTTAAAAGTCTCAAATGACAAAATCATTTCCCAAACTATTTTGAGAAATTTGTGCAGTATGTTTGCACACAAGACGTTTTAACTCTAAAGTCATATATTTAAGACAAATTTTGTGGCAAACAACAAAATATAAAAATATTCTTTCAAGACAATAACTCACATTTTAGACAAATCGTTGTGAATTGTTTCGATTGTGGCCATGTTGACGGCTTTCTTGAATTTTTGTTCCACTTCAATTCCAAATAAGTATATTTGAGTAAACGTCCACACCATCAAACTCTCTGCTGGATAGTTTAGGTTAAGAACGTAAAAAAGAGAAAAACATATTTCAAAAGCTTCCAATGGATCCTCAAAGTAATATTTTTTATCCAGAAGCGTAATGTAGGCGGTAAGCTTTTTGGCGGGATCTCCCAATACCACAATTCTTGGCTGCTTCCCCGTATTATTCTTTGCTAGATTAATTTCGTGGTTGTCAGATTCTTGTAAAGTCTAAAGAAAAATTGTAAAATAAAAAAAAGTTTAATTAAAAATATCTTTAGTGGTGCTATTTAAAATAAAAACTATTTTTTTTAAATATTTAATTTATTTAAAATTTCAAAATTGAAAAGTAATAATTAACCTTAAAATATGCCACAAAATTTTCTTGACTTTCGATTTTCGAGCAACGGTATGAAGCCTTAGTTGCACTCTTTTTTGTACGTGAGCTTGGAAACATATAGCTCAATATTATCAATGCTATAATTTTTGAAGCTTCAGTATTGGTTCTGACTATTTTCATGAATTGCTTAACAGTGTTGTCTTTCGACTTCTCACCAAATCTTAAAATTTTTGGATAAAATGACAACCAGCGTTTTAAAAAGTCTTGAGCTTGAGGCAGCAAAATTTTCTTATCTATATTCAACTATATATATATTTTTTTTTGATTAAATATTTACCTACTTAAAAAATTGTATGTTAATTACCAGTTTAATTGATTCTTTTGAATTTGCAACAAATATTGGGAAGTTATCCAGGTAATGCAAAATACTACTTGACGCTTTGAGTAGTTTCTGTCGAAGATTGTGCGTTTGTTTCCAATTATTCTCAATAATACTCCAGGGTTCTATTTCAGTCTTCAACCATTCAAGAGCTTCTACGTCAGAACTTGATTCTTCTATAAACAAAAGTTTATCAATTACTTTGTTTTAGTAAAATGGTCTTAATATTTACCAATAACGTCTTCTGGCTCCCCAGCTGTAATAGGTTCGGAGTTTCGTCGGTTTCTCGATCTTTTTATCAGTTTAGATTCGGAAAGTTTTTTTCTAAAATATGTGTAAGCATCATAAAGTTTCCCACAAGGCCTTTGGCCCCTACATGCAGGTGTAAAATATGCAGAAGTAATTTCTCCCGGAAACACTTGTACAATAAGTTCAGCTAGATATAAAAAATCGTGCCTTGACAACCTGTAAAAGTTTGAGAATACTTTTATTTAGTAACTTAAATTTTGTTTTGCATTTTTTTTAATATGTGTAGAAACGAATGTATATTGTATAAAATAATTACATAAAATTATCATATAAAATTAAAAAAAGTTGGCAAATTGCTAAGTACATACAGTATCATGCTAATGCCTTGTTTAAAACCAAGTTACAGCCTTTCAAAAAACCCTACAAATTTAGAAAACTTTTTTGTTCCTTTAGTTTTTTGACTGCGTATATTTAAAAAATAAAAATAAAAAAAAACTTACTCAACGTGTTTATTTTCTTGCAAAATTTGTTTAACAGCAAATTTTGAAATCGTTATTCTATCATGGTTATTCAAATTTACAGAATTTTTAAATTTCGCGAGGATTATTGTTAAGTCCAAATCATTATTTGCTTTGAAACTCTGTAATAAATATTTATTATAACTAAAATGGGTATTTTTCTTTTAAATGCATCCATACCTCTGAAGAACTTAATGTTGATTTAACCAATAAGCTTATGTTTGATTCTGATACTTCACTTAAATCAACTTTACTTCTACAAAATGAAATAGAATTGTATAATTCTTTGGTTGTGCTGGTAGGAGTTTGAGGCTGAGAACTGCTTGCAAAGAAACTACTAAATAAACTTGGGCTAAGACCAAGATCAAGATCAGATTCTGCAACTAGAAAATTTACAAGTGTTAATACTATACTTGATATAATTAATTACATACACACATATAACGCAGAAAAAATTTGACTTCGCAGACATAATATTAGATGTTAGGATGTATATATGTATTTATAACTACTGTAACCATACAAATTTTAAATGTTTTGAAAACAATCTATTTGTTTTAAAACTTTTTATATTTTAAATGCATGATTGTGCCATTTGAGGAGAATATGAGTTTTTAACATCATAACACAGAATTTGCTATTTTTATTTCAAATATACGTTGCTTTATCAAATATTTTTCTGAGGCATAGCGCATAGTGTTAAAGCTAAATTTTAATAGAAACCTTCAACTAGTGATCCTCCACTGGATATGATATTATCTTGACCGTATTCTTTCGCATTTGTGACTTTAAAGTAAATAAATAGAAATTTCGGTTAGTTGGCTATAGAAAGAGAGGTATTATTTATATGCAATTTATTTTATGTTTTTTTAACATGTTTCTAATTAACATCATTTTACTTTATTGAGCAACAATGTTGGTGACCCCAACGCTCGACGTCTGACAAACAAACGCAAACAGATCGAGTTGGGTAGTTTGAATATTGTAAACTGAATGGAATTTTTGAAAACTAATTTGGAGTTTGAAAATTAGATGGAAATGATGTAGTAGAGAGAATTGTCTTTTTAACTTTAATATTCACATTTTTTTTACAACGAGAAAACAAAAAAAATCACTGAAACCTTTTTTTATTTTTTTATTATAAATATTGTTAGATACTCAACAAAAAAAAAATCTAATGAAAATTTATGGACTTAAATAAATAATAAAAAGCTTAATTGTTACAATTAAAACAAAGACTATCGAGCAAGAATTATTCTAAAGTGTTCCGGAGTGAACAAAACCAGTTATTTGCTAATTCTTTTTTTTCATGTATAAGACCGGTTTTTTCACTTTCATCGCATACTTTGTTTTATAAAACTTTGTATTTTTACTAATTGGTCACTTGTAGCCGTATTATTGTACTAAAAAAACGTTTTGTAAAAATAACTCATTTTAACTTTCAAATTTACATGAATTTTTCTGTCAAAAAGTGTCTTTTTGAAATTGAAAATTTAATATCTAATGTAACAAAAATTATTATTTAATTAATGCAAAATGTGAATAGTAAATTTTATTTATATACACTAAAAAAATGTCAAAAAAAAATCGTTAGGTTTAAATTTATTGAAATTCAAAAATGCTTTTTCAAAATTTTAGAGCATTTTTATTTTGTATAATCGATATTTCTATTAGGAGAAAAATTTAAAAATTATTGTATTTTATTAATACAATTTTGCAAAAAGTTCAATAGTTTAAACATTCACTTTGCAAAATAGCCATTATCACAATTTTCTCGTATTTTTTAAGGCATTTTACCAAGTAAAAGAACAAAAAACATATTTTTGGAGAAAATTGTTTTCTATTGATATTTTCGTATTAATCGTTTTTCGGCCAATTACACGCTGTACAATCTTCGCAACAACAATCGCCATTTCACTACGAAACACTCTTAAACTTAACTTCATAGACCTATACTTTCTGCAAATATGTCAATAGTTAATAATAATTTTTGCAAAAAGTTGGTTTATGTAGTTATGCCTTTAATCACTACAATTTTATTAAAATCTTAAAGTATGAACGCGTTTTTTAAATTTTTTGAAAGAAAATAAAATTTACCTTCTAAAATGACGTTGTTATGCACAATTTTGGATATTCAAAATTTCCAATCCGGGGCGGCTTTGATTTTGTGTAAGACATATTCTACAAGGTATTCATCTTGAATTATTGCTTTGGAAAACGCGTCAAAAAAATATGTAGACTCTTTGTCAACTTTAAAAGCCTGGAAAGCTAAAATTGTGTGAGATCAGTTTATCAGTAAAAAAACATTGTAAACGAGCTGACAATATTTGTATGGGAAATATTTTGCAACAAATCGAAAAATTTCCTACAGAAATTCATGTAAATGTTTCTTCAAAAATAATACTACCCTTCTACTAAAAGCTGTACCGAATATGTATGTATAAACGTGTCGTTTTATATAGGTACACTTACACTAGTCAAAAAAATTGAAGGAACGATTTGTTTTTGACTTTTTTTTTAAGTGTTTTTCGAAGAGCTGTATCTTTGTGAAAAATAGTTTTATTGAGATGAAACAAATGTATTTTTCAGATAAGACTCAGCTTTAATTTGACAATTTTTTGTTATCCTACGATTTTTTTTTGAATAGAGATTTTTGATGTTGAATGAACAAATAATGATGACACATAAAATCTTACGCCAGTTTCAAAAACAACGAGCTAATATCCTAAAAGATTCATTTAGAACAATACTAAGAAACATTCTTTTGAAGTATCATGTGAATTTTTTTTAAATGTACAAAATAATAAGTTTTTTTAGTTTTTTCGTAAATCTTTTTTATATTTTCCAATAATGATCACAATCCTAATCCTAGTACTAAGTTTTGCAGAAAAATAAACCAAACAAAATCTGTAAATTTTCAAATTGATCCGTCAAACCATTTTTACGTTATGAATGGTCAAAGTCAAAAAATTAATCAAAGGAACAAATTCCATTGATTTTTACCATTGTTTTATCATCATCAAAAGAAAAATAAATTCTTTTTTTATTACAAACTTTTTTCACAGTTTTTCATTAGTTGCATATTGATAAGAATTTTCATTAAAAAAAAGTGAATATTCAAAAAAAAAAAAATTCCTTTTTGTTTCTTTTTTTAATTTTGAAAAAAAATTTTCTTTAAATATTTTTTTTAATCAATTTTTTTTTAACAAAAATTCTTATGAATATGCAGCTAATAAACAAAACATAAGTTGAAAATTAGAAGAAATCTTTAAATAGCTTTATGTTTCATCTCAATACTACTATTTTTCACAAAGATACAGCTCTTCAAAAAACACAAAAAAAATCGAAAAATAAAATCGTTCCTTTAATTTTATTGACCAGTGTATTACCTACATAAATATTCAAAAAGAAAATTTAGAATTATAAATACACATTCATTTAACTATTTTGTGCACAAAACTACAGTAGACACTCGTTAACTTGAACACGGACGAAACATGGAGTGTTCAAGCTATAGAATTGTGCAAGTTACTGGATCAAGTTAAAAAATTGTTGTTTTTATTTAACAAAAATTCATTTTAATGATTTAAAAACATAAATAATGATGTTATTAATAAATAATTTTAATTGAAACGTTTTTCGATTCCTAAATACGCACGTGTTCAAATGACATTAAGAAATTCACCGATTATGAAAAATAAAACCTTATACGGAAGTACTAAAGAAATTTCCTGGGATTCCCCTTTACAAAATCCGTTTGCATTGTGTACCAACATCCCAAGTACCTTGCATAAATTAAAAAATTTAAGAAATTCAATATTAAACTTTGTTCAAGTTACAGAGTTCGCATACATTTTATACCTACTTGTTCAACTTATAGAGTACTTAGGGGAAAAATTCAAGGTATTGAGTCTTAAAAATAGTCCGTTCAAGGTATAGAATGCGTAAAGGGAAAAAATATTTGTTCAAGTTATTGGAATGTTCAAGTTATCGTATGTTCAAGTTAACGAGAGTCTACTGTATGTTAATTTTTTAACAAAAAAGAACTTGATACAAAATATCAAGATAAGATTTCCCAGAATGTTTCTCCATTAAAATAAATACAGAAAAATTAAAACAAATTATATTTACCAGCTTCTTTAAAATCATCCACGTGGAATTCTTTTTCCTTTTTTTTAATTTTTATAATTACATCACTTCCGCCACAGGAACAATTAAGGAACATTGTCCTTATTTTATCAATATATGTATGTATGATATATTGATGTATACTATATTGTATATTGTATATTGTATATTGTGTGAAAAAATATTGATTCCTTTTTTTAACCTCACAACAACTTTCGAGCGGTTAGTAAAAATTTCGATTTTTATCTGAAAAGAGAAAAATACCATTGAGAAATGCTTTGAACTTCCGAGACGAGTAACGTTTGCCCAGTATGGACTTCTACTACACATAAAAGACATAACCTTGAGATATTTGCTCTATTCAAGTTTATATACATACATAAGTAAAGTGAAAATCTAAAATGTTCTTGTTCTTAAGAAAAAATGTTTATGGTAGCTTGTAGAAAATTAAATCACCCCTATTACAGAATGAGCTAAAGTGACAGTTTCAATTCATTTCCAAACTTTTACTATTACTGAATCCGACGAATGAAAGTTGAACGAATGTCGGTAACAATCCATGCACCACTGACATTTTGGAATCTGCTCATAATGCTTTCAAAAGAAGTATCAACATTTGTTTGAAAAGAATCACTATTGAAAAAAAGTAGCTCTTGGAATACGTAGTTTGGAATCTGTATGTGTACTTTGAGAGCGCTTTTTGTAGTTATTGGTGGTATGTAAAATATGTTATTGCTTCTTTTGAAAGCATCAAGTGTAGATTCCAAAAAGGTATCAACCACCTCTGCACGATAAACCGTTGACCAGATACACTCGAAAACCTTTTTGATTTCTCATCAGTTTTGCATTGATGGAGAAAAATCAAAAAGGTTTTGGAGTGCCCCTAGCCAACGTTTTATCGTATAACGATGGTTGATACCTTTTTGGAATCTGCTCATGATGCTTTCAAAAGAAGTATCAACATTTGTTTTAAAAGAATCACTATTGAAAAAAAGTAGCTCTTGGAATACGTAATTTGGAATCTGTATGTGTACTTTGAGTGCGATTTTTGTAGTTATTGGTGGTAAGTAAAATATGTTGTTGCTTCTTTTGAAAGCATCAAGTATAGATTCCAAAAAGGTATCAACCACCTCTGTACGATAAACCGTTGACCAGATACACTCGAAAACCTTTTTGATTTCTCATCAGTTTTGCATTGATGGAGAAAAATCAAAAAGAGCGATTAAAAATAGCTCAAATTAATGAAGAAAAATGCATACATACATATATATATTCGCTTATAATACACACACAAACTTGTATTAATTATTAAATTAGAGCTACTCGAACTAAAATCAATTTCACTAAGCACGGGGTGCGAGGGGGTGAATAAAAGAAATTATGTATCGAGGTTGCAGCTTATAAAAATAGATAATTATTTTAAACACATTAAAAATATTGCAATCGAAAACAAAACTAGAATATGCTTTTAAGACGTTCCATATTTTTTGTATCAAGCCACAATTTTTAGAAAATTGCAGCCAGAAAAATCGATTTGTCGGCCATTTTGCATTTGAAAAAGTTTTGTTCTCAACATTTAATATTTCACAATTTTCTTAGAAAACCGATTCTATTTACATTCATAAAACATAGAAGTAAAAAGAAATACTCACATTTTATGTATAAATTATAACTTTAATGTTAAATACTTCTATATATTATATATTTTTTAATTTTGGATTCGTATGGCAGCAAAGGCAGCGACACGTCCTATCTCAATTATAGAATACAATACACTAGAATCGAATCATGCATTTTTCTTTCTGTTTTCTGACAAGGAACGAGAAATAATAAAAAATTAGGATCTGCAGATTTGATTTTAAATCAAACATAAATCAATTTATTTTGCCCCATGGAATGCAAGAATAGGAGAAATCAGTGTTTTGACATATCCAGATCAAAAATAAATTGATTTATTTTACCATGGAAAACCCATTAATTGATTTTGTTAGAGAGTTTTGAGTTAAGTCAGGCTCAAACCTAAGCGATCGCGGTGGCGACTTTTATAGTAGAATGTGTTTGCAACCCACAAATCGTGTAACAAGCATGCCTTTCTAATGATTTATCCACTGTCATCCATTTTGTTATCGTGATCGCCACCGCCATCGCCAGTTTGAAGGTTTGCAAGAGAATCTAATGATTTCAAACTGTTTTTCTGTTCTCGATTTTATAAAGTTACTTGTAAAAAATCACTATATCGTACTAAAAGCCCCTCTACACTTAATCCTATCGTGTAGTAGTACCTCCAATATGTCAAAAAAGTGGGAAGAAAATCGTTAAAGTGTGAAATTTATATCCCATAAATTTGACGGTCGTATGGATTTTTCCATCTTTCAATTTGAAATATATGTTAATACACGATGCGATAGTGTAGAAGTGCTCTAGACGACAACTGCACGACCGTTGCAGCTCCGGCTTATACCGGATTTACACGAGTTTACACGAATGCAGAAATAATGAAATTTTGTATCTCGTGTAGATCAGATATAAAAATAAAAATAATATTTGACGTTTCCTGAAGTTATGTTGACATTCATTTCTGATTTACGAGTGGCAAAATGTAAATATTTCTCTCATTATGTACCTACTTATTTTTATCATTAACACGTTAATGCCAAAAATTAGGTACATAATGCAGAAATGATGACACTGACGGACAATGAGTACGGTAACAAATAATTTAAATACGACACCAAAATTACAGCTATCGTGCCCAAATCAGAGTTATTGTATGCAAATTACGACCACCTCGAACCAAGCGGAGAGCTGTCATCACTCTTTACATACTTGCAACAACATATTCAAGTAGCTATTATTTTAAAGAAAAAACATTTTGTCTACTCTCGTGTAAATCAGGCATACAAATAAAAATAATATTTGACGTATCCTGAAGTTCTGTTGACATTATTTGTATCTGATATACACGAGTGACAAAATGTTATTATTTCTGTAACTATGTATTTATTTTTGTCATAAAACACGATAACGAAAAAAATAGGTACAAAATGCAGAAATTATGACACACTGACGCACAATGGGTACGGTAACAAACTATTTAAACACGACACCGAAATTGCAGCTATCGTTTCCAAATCAGAGTTGTTGTATGCAAATTAAGACCATCGCGACCTAACTACAGAGCTATCACCACTCTTTCCATACTTACAACAAAACATTCATTTAGCTGTTATTTTAGGCTGGGCGCGCACATTCAATTTTTAGTTTCGCAACTGTTTAGTTGCTAAAATGAAACATATGGGCTTATATGGGACACCGCGCACTTAGAGCAACTCGATTCTCGAAACTAAAGAGTTTGTGTTTTGACACAAACTAAACGATTGCCCCGCAACAGTTGAGCTGTTTTTTATAAGTGCAAGAGAGAAAAGAGTGTGAGCGTGAGAAAAGAGTTGCCAGTGCGCGGTTCTCTTTCAACTGGTGATTAAACTATTTGATTTCGATCACAGTTGCCAGTGCGCGACTAGCCTTAAAGAAAAAACTTTTTGCATCTCATGTAAATCAGACATAAAAATAAAAATACCTAATATTCGACGTTTTCTGAAGTTCTGTTGACATTCATGCCTGATTTACATGAGCGACAAAATTTCATTATTTCTGCATTATGTACCTATTCTGTGCCATTATCCTGTTTTATGACAAAAATATATACATAGTGACAGAAATAATGACATTTTGTCACTCGTGTAAATCAGGCATGAATGTCAACAGAACTTCAGAAAACGTCGAATATTAGGTATTTTTATTTTTATGTCTGATTTACATGAGATGCAAAAAGTTTTTTCTTTAAGGCTAGTCGCGCACTGGCAACTGTGATCGAAATCAAATAGTTTAATCACCAGTTGAAAGAGAACCGCGCACTGGCAACTCTTTTCTCACGCTCACACTCTTTTCTCTCTTGCACTTATAAAAAACAGCTCAACTGTTGCGGGGCAATCGTTTAGTTTGTGTCAAAACACAAACTCTTTAGTTTCGAGAATCGAGTTGCTCTAAGTGCGCGGTGTCCCATATAAGCCCATATGTTTCATTTTAGCAACTAAACAGTTGCGAAACTAAAAATTGAATGTGCGCGCCCAGCCTAAAATAACAGCTAAATGAATGTTTTGTTGTAAGTATGGAAAGAGTGGTGATAGCTCTGTAGTTAGGTCGCGATGGTCTTAATTTGCATACAACAACTCTGATTTGGAAACGATAGCTGCAATTTCGGTGTCGTGTTTAAATAGTTTGTTACCGTACCCATTGTGCGTCAGTGTGTCATAATTTCTGCATTTTGTACCTATTTTTTTCGTTATCGTGTTTTATGACAAAAATAAATACATAGTTACAGAAATAATAACATTTTGTCACTCGTGTATATCAGATACAAATAATGTCAACAGAACTTCAGGATACGTCAAATATTATTTTTATTTGTATGCCTGATTTACACGAGAGTAGACAAAATGTTTTTTCTTTAAAATAATAGCTACTTGAATATGTTGTTGCAAGTATGTAAAGAGTGATGACAGCTCTCCGCTTGGTTCGAGGTGGTCGTAATTTGCATACAATAACTCTGATTTGGGCACGATAGCTGTAATTTTGGTGTCGTATTTAAATTATTTGTTACCGTACTCATTGTCCGTCAGTGTCATCATTTCTGCATTATGTACCTAATTTTTGGCATTAACGTGTTAATGATAAAAATAAGTAGGTACATAATGAGAGAAATATTTACATTTTGCCACTCGTAAATCAGAAATGAATGTCAACATAACTTCAGGAAACGTCAAATATTATTTTTATTTTTATATCTGATCTACACGAGATACAAAATTTCATTATTTCTGCATTCGTGTAAACTCGTGTAAATCCGGTATAAGCCGGAGCTGCAACGGTCGTGCAGTTGTCGTCTAGAGCACTTCTACACTATCGCATCGTGTATTAACATATATTTCAAATTGAAAGATGGAAAAATCCATACGACCGTCAAATTTATGGGATATAAATTTCACACTTTAACGATTTTCTTCCCACTTTTTTGACATATTGGAGGTACTACTACACGATAGGATTAAGTGTAGAGGGGTTTTTAGTACGATATAGTGATTTTTTACAAGTAACTTTATAAAATCGAGAACAGAAAAACAGTTTGAAATCATTAGATTCTCTTGCAAACCTTCAAACTGGCGATGGCGGTGGCGATCACGATAACAAAATGGATGACAGTGGATAAATCATTAGAAAGGCATGCTTGTTACACGATTTGTGGGTTGCAAACACATTCTACTATAAAAGTCGCCACCGCGATCGCTTAGGTTTGAGCCTGACTTAACTCAAAACTCTCAAACAAAATCAATTAATGGGTTTTCCGTGGTAAAATAAATCAATTTATTTTTGATCTGGATATGTCAAAACACTGATTTCTCCTATTTTTGCATTCCATGGGGCAAAATAAATTGATTTATGTTTGATTTAAAATCAAATCTGCAGATCCTAATTTTTTATTATTTTTAATATTAATCTGAATTTACCAATGGAAAACCCAAAAAAAAAAACAAATATTCTAACAGTCTCGTGAAGACGGGGCTTAAAGATTATTTAATCATCCCTGTTTGTTCGTTCCTTGTCAGAAAACAGAAAGAAAAATGCATGATGTGTCATGTAAGTATGTGTTAGTTTTAGTTTTTTTCTTGTCTCTTGTCTGGCTGGACAATGGTTGGGCACATAAATTAACGATTATAATATACATATATGATACATAATTGTTAATCTATGGTTGGGTATCTGCTGCGCAAAATCTACATAGCAGGCGATAGAAAATTGGCGCGTTAAAATGAGGATTGAGGAACATAAAAACAAAATGTAGGTTTTTAAAGAAATATTGTTTGTTTTTTTTCTAATATTAGTGAATATTTCTAAACAAATTTCAAGATTTTTGCCGGTGGACATCGTAAAGAAGGCTCAACTTAAAGAATTCCTAATTCTAAAGCTCGCAGAAGATGGTTTCGTGGCATACCCTCACGTACTGAAATAATCATCACAGATAGTTACCAAAACCCAACAGGTCTTGGGTGAGAAGGGATGCCGATTGCCGGTCGCTTTGAAATGTACGTCGAGAAGGTCGCCACCCGCGGTCTGTACCCCATTGCCCATGCTGAGCCGCTCGGTTCGTGCGCGCTATGGTGTGCTCCTTTTCTTCATTGAATCTGGTGCAAAAGGTTGCGAAGTGGTAGTCTCCAACGAGGAGGAAAAGACAAGAAGAAAGAGACAAAGCACAAGATTCCTCCACCAACTAAACCTCTGGAGGGGGTTGTTGAGGTCATTTAGATTGAGGAAGCACGTCTGAGGACTCTATTGTTTTTTTTTTTGTTTAAGGCTGGTACTCACCGTGCACTCAGAAGCTTATAAGACATAACGCTCAGGGAATACCAGCCTAAAAGTCTCGTGTGTAAAGCCTCTCCCTAAAAAAATTATTCAATTATCACCAGAAGAAAATAAAATAACAATTTTTACCATTTTTTTACTTGCGATATAGGTACTATAGGGCAAGTTCTGCATTTGGAAAAAAAATCGAACTCGAGATTTTGATCAAAGTTGACATTACGATGATAGCGAAGACGAAAAAAGTGGGTCTGACAATTCCGTCTGTCTGTCTGTATGTCTGTATGTCTGTATGTCTGTATGTCTGTATGTCTGTACCTCGAACTACAGCCTAAACTACTGGACGTATTTTCTTCAAACTCGGTAGTTAAGGGTCTTCGGTGATTCCCTAGAGGAAAAATTGAAATTTTTTTTTTAGCTCCAAAACTAAGGGTACCCCCCATACACCCGTAATGCAAAATCTTATTTATCTCGACAACGGCTCTAACGATTTTGATAAAAAAAATTAGGTGTGATATTACGGACATAGACTATATTTTGGTGAAAAAAAAAAACTGGGGGGAAATGTTATTAGGGGTACCTGTCATAGAACGGTTTTTTTGATTTTCGAATTTCTCACCAACGGCTCTAACGATTTTAACCAAAATTTTTATGCAGGAGCTGCTTTGCATTTTAAAAAATATAAACTAAAAATTTTTTCGAAAAAATAGTTTTTGGATTTTTAAAAAAATAATACAATTTTTTTTTTGAAAATTCAATATCTTGAAAACCGATACACAATTAAATTTTTAAATTACGTTTTAAAATGTATT
This sequence comes from Chrysotoxum bicinctum, assembly GCA_911387755.1. NCBI lineage: Eukaryota > Metazoa > Arthropoda > Insecta > Diptera > Syrphidae > Chrysotoxum > Chrysotoxum bicinctum. The sequence goes on along the minus strand of OU426989.1, from coordinate 126,897,173 downwards.
TTATTAAATACTAACAATTTGCATATCAATTTTTTTTATAAAAATTTTAAGGAAAATTTAGTACACAAAAAACATGTTTCAGTGTGTCTGTATGTCTGTACCTCGAATTACAGCCTAAACCCTTGGACCTATTTCTTTCAATCTCGGTAGTAAAGGGTCTTCGGTGATTCCCTAGAGGAAAAATTGAAATTTTTTTTTTAGCTCCAAAACTAAGGGTACCCCCCATACACCCGTAATGCAAAATCTTATTTATCTCGAAAACGGCTCTAACGATTTTGATAAAAAAAATTAAGTGTGATATTATGAACATGGACTATATTTTGGTAAAAAAAAATTTGGGGGGAAATGTTATTAGGGGTACCTGTCATATAACGGTTTTTTTGATTTTCGAATTTCTCACCAAGGGCTCTAACGATTTTAACCAAAATTTTTATACAGGAGCTGATTTGCATTTGAAAAAATATAAACTAAAAATTTTTTCCAAAAAATAGTTTTTGGATTTTTAAAAAAATAATAGAATTTTTTTTTTGAAAATTCAATATCTTGAAAACCGATACACGATTAAATTTTTAAATTACGTTTTAAAATGTATTTTATTAAATACTAACAACATGCATATCAATTTTTTTTATAAAAATTTTAAGGAAAATTTAGTACACAAAAAACATGTTTCAGTGTGTCTGTATGTCTGTACCTCTCACTACAGCCTAAACCCTTGGACCTATTTCATTCAAACTCGGTAGTTAAGGGTCTTCGGTAATTCCCTAGAGGAAAAATTGAAATTTTTTTTTTAGCTCCAAAACTAAGGGTACCCCCCATACACCCGTAATGCAAAATATTATTTATCTCGAAAACGGCTTTAACGATTTTGATAAAAAAAAATAAGTGTGATATTATTGACATGGACTACATTTTGGTCAAAAAAAATTTTGGGGCAAAATGATATTAGGGGTACCTGCCATAGACCCGTTTTTTTGACTTTCGACTTTCTCATTAACGGCTCTAAGGATTTTAATCCAAAATTTTTAGCAGGAGTCCCCTTAAGTTTAAAATAATATTGTATATAAAAATATTCGAAAAAATATTTATTGGGTTTTTAAAAAAAAAAAAAAATTTTTAAATCAATATCTTCAAAACCTATGAACGATTATTTTTTGAAATTATTTCCTAAAACCAATATTATTAAATACTTAAAATTCGCATCCCACATTTTTTTCTTGAAAAATTTTAGAGAAATTTCTTATATAAAAAATTTATTTAATAATAAAACGATTTTTTAAGGTTTATTTGCATAAATTCATACTTTTCCGGAAACCAGACGGCAATTTTATGCATTTGAACATTATTATCTCATTAAATCCATGTTTTATATTTATAAAATGTATCTTAAATTCCAAAGTACTTTTACATAAGAGCAAGTTCGTGCGATCCAGTCGTGCATTTTATTTAGTTTTGCATTGATTTTGTTTCATGTGCAGAAGACTTTTGGCATGGAAGAGTAGTTGTTGCTTATTTTACAGAAGGCCTAACACAATTTTTATTTTTTAAAGAAAATGCGGTTCTTTAATTTTGTTTCTTCAGTAGAAAACTAGAAAAAAAATCTTTGGTTTGGCTGAAAAAATGTCAAACTTTCAAACACAATTTACATACCTACCTACCTATCTTGAGGTGGAACACTCAATTCTTAAAAAAATTACATTTTCAAAATAATTATGTAGAACCTTCTAATTTATAACAGTTTTAAAGGGGACAGATACTTTTTCGTTTCTAAAACTATTTTCTATTTATTTATTTTTTCTAAAATCAGCACTTCACCCTGTATCATTAGTTAAGTACCTGGAGCCTTATTAAGTAAAGCGAAAACGATCGAACGATATCGTTATGAGATGACAATACATGACTGTCTTTATCATATCTGTAGCAAATTTGGGACAGATATCGTCAAAACAATATCCTTCGCTCGCTTTCGTTTCGCTTAGTAAGTTTCCTGATCGTTTTTTTTTTGTTAATATTTTTAACCCTTACGATAAACAAGTTTTTAAATTAAAAACTTATTTAAAATTTAACTTGAGAACTGTTGATCCTAGAAAAAATGTAAAAGAGTTCTTAAAAACTAAAGCTGTCCCTTTTGAAGTCTGTTGAAAGTTTTAGAGGATTATTTTTAAATTTGAAAATCACGACATATTTTTGTTTACAACTTTTACTTTTACCATTGTAACTAGTGATTTCATAGTGGCGCATCATGATTTCAATTATTTTAAGTGGGTTTTATAGAGTAAAACCCATTCAAATGTTTATTCAACAAAAAAAACAGATTTTCCTTCCTTTTGATTTTAACAATTATTTAAAATTTATATTAAATTCTATGACTACACCATAGCCAGCAAATAGTTGAAATTATGATGAATTTGTGGAATAAAATAATTATTGGTAATAGTGGTGAGAAAAATTTGTATTTTTGTATGGTTCTTACTCTTGATGCGCTAATATAAAGCGTCAGCGCAGCGGTTAAAAGGTCAAGTTGTAAATGATTTTTCGGAAAAGTCCGGATTTGGAAGAATCATTAAAAAATTAGTAACTTGCGTCAAGATATTAAAAAAAATATAGGTAGGCAGTCAATATAGGTTTTCATTTCGATCTTTAGTGGAACAGCTCTGAGTTTCATGATTTTTTTTTTGCAAAATGCTTGTTTTTTTATATTATTTAAATTCCGAAATGTTCTGGAAAGGGGTACCAATTATTTGTATTTTAAAAACCACAATGAAGATTTTGATGAATAAAAATATTTTTTTTTCACAATACTGGTTGAAATTTTAAATAATTATTGGTACTAGGTACCTTGTTTTAAGTTAAAGAATAAAAAAAAATAGTTAGTGTACAGTGGGCATAACGGCACAAAGAGGATATGCAGAGTGATTTGCATTAGATACGAACAAAATGTGCGTGTAGGTTAAATTAAAACAAGAAAAAAACTGTATGGGAGTGGGGTCTATTTCTACTGGAATGAACAAAAGCAGATCCTTTAAGTGTCTTAGTTTTTGATAACTTTAAAGATTACCCAACCTACTTCTTACTTTTTAATCTGTTTTCCTTGAGAAAAATAAATATCGGGTTTTGCTTAAGTAAAAAGTAAGAAGTAGTTTGCGTAATCTTTAATTTTCTCAAGACTAAAGACACTTAAAAGGATATGTTTTTTTGCATTCGACTAGAAATTGATGAGAGCATGAAAGAAAAAACTGTACTTAATTACGTAAAATTTAAAAAAAATTCAGATAAACTTTTTTGGAAATTATTTTTTTTTGAAATTCTTAGTTTGAAAATATTTTTTTTCAAAAACTATTAATGGAAACAACTTAATTTGGAAACATCATGGGTTTCTGGACTTACAAAAAACAACTGCACAGCGTCTTACATCATCCCGTTGTATTTTAATAATGTTTTTTCCACTTTGAAAGAAAATATCCCCTCCCACCTAAATGAGGGGAAATAGACCCCCTCCCATACAGTTTTTTTCTTGTTTTAATTTAACATAAACGCATAAACCTCTTTGTGCCATGATGCACAATGCACCCTAACTATTTTTTTTTATTCGTTAACTTAACAAAAGGCTTAAGGTATCAATAATTATTTAAAATTTCAACCAGTATTGTGAAAACAAAATGTTTGTTCATCAAAATCTTCACTGTGGTTTTTAAAATACAAATAATTGTTCGCCCCTTCCAGAACGTTTCGGAATTTAAATAATATATAAAAACAAGCATTTTGCAAAAAAAATCATCAAAATCGGAGCTTTTCCACAAAAGTTCGAAGTTATTGCGTTTTTTCGGCTTCATTTGCTGCACTAATAATAATTATGAAATAAAATAATTTTTTTGGTAGGTATGCTATAAATTGTAGCCCCAAGTTTTATTTTGCGAATCTGGAGAAATCTTGTAAATCATTTTAAAAATTATATTTTAATGGAAAAAAATGCAAATAAAACAACTCGATTAAAGATTAATAATTTGAATTTTGAAAACGAAACAATACTCATTATTTTTAAAAATTAGTGGTTGGTTATTGTAGCACAAACGGAGATATGATGCCTCTTTGTTTGGAGCTATCACTAACAAAGTAGTTGTAAGCTACGATACATCTTGTAGAGCTACTTTATCCTCATATTGGCTATCGTACAAAACACAGACAGAGCTATGATGCCTCTTTGCTTTGAGCTATCACTTACAAAGTTATTGTAAGCTACGATACATCTTGTAGAGCTACTATATCCTCATATTGGCTATCGTACAAAACACAGACGGAGCTATGATGCCTCTTTACTTAAAGAGCTATCAAAAACGAAGTTCGGGTTAGGTACGATACATCTTTCATAGGTTCTCTGCGCAAAACAGAGCTACTACATCCGCATATTGGCTATCGTATTCAAGTGGACGTTGTCATTGCTAAATGAGCCGGATACGATAGCTCTTGCGATTTGTTACTATACCTTCAATTTTTTTCTTTAAAATAACACCTGAATGAATGTGTTCTTGCAAGTATGGAAAGAGTGATGACAGCTCTGGTTGGGTCACGGTGGTCGTAATTTGCGTACAATAACTCTGCTTTGGACACGATAGCTGGAATTTTGGTGTCATTTTTAAATAGTTTGATACCGTACCCGAATTTCAAAATCAAAATCTCTGAGTGTAGTTCAGAAAGAGCGTTTGAATTCACAACGTTGTTTGTTTTGCGCAGTCCAAAAGACATTATGTTATCAATAGTTTGAGAGTCGTCCATTGAATAATATATACTGTACAGTACGGTATACGGTACTGTCGATAACCGCTGTTGATAAATGTTTGTATGTTAAATGGAAGCTTTGTATATAAAACTTATAGTACTCTCATGAAGACGAACGATTAGGGCGACATCTTAAGCATAGGGATAGTACTTATTAGATTTGTCTCTGCTAAATTTAATAATAAAATATTCTCTTCTTTACTACTTCTTTTGTATCGTATCCTAATCTCCACTAATCGTGCGCTAATTTCAGAGCCATCATCAGCATAGCGTTGGTACCACAAAATCACGCTCCATTATATAGCATATCGTTCTAATTCGAGGATGCAAAATGTTTTTCATAGAAATCTTGGATCCTTTTTCGGGAAAGGTAGGATTAAATTAAATAAGTTTTATGAGGTCGTTTCTTATTTCTGGCTCTACGAACCCTCTTTCACTGTTTAAAACCCTATACCTGGAAAGCAAGTTTAAAAAAAATTACTAAGTAGTTTTCCAAATATTTAGTATTTAAGAAGCTTCTGCATGAGAAAATTCATAAAAATCTGTTGAATCATTTTGGGGAAAGTCGCAAATAAAAATAAAAACAATGGCACAAAATTTTAATTGAATTAGTACGATGCTAAAGCTCTTTTAGTATGATACTAGGTTAAAACAACGAATTTGCAAATTTTAATCGAATATAGCATCATACTTTCTCTACCCTTTTATTAAAGTTAAGATCATCGAATACCCACTTTATTTTCTGTGCTAGCTTCATAATGACTCTTTGACATTGGCAAACATCAAAAAAGGTTCGTGTACTTACTTTTTTAAACGAAATGTCATTGTTTTAGGTGTGTTCAGAAGCAATTTATTAAGAAAATTCTTTTAGTACGATACTAGTTAGAAAATGTTTAAAATTAAGAATGAGTTAGTAAACTACTATAAAGTTAGCAAATTGGTAAGTAGTATCATACTAATGCCTTAATAAAAGGCTGTTTTAAATTTTGCGCCAATGCTTCTATGAGAGCATAATTTACCTAGAGAAAAAAATCGAGCAAAAGAAAGCATGTTTTCTGTCACTGTTATAAATCTGGAATTCGATTTTTTACGATAACATATTTTATTGAATCAATCTGCTCACACATGCTTTCTTATGTTCATGAGTGAGTACCAGAAAACTGGTGAGGGTCATTTATATTAGCAGGGTGCTGGAAATTCGATTAAAAAAAATAAGGAAACAGAATTATTCTAATTCTTTGATGGAGAGTTTAAAGTTTATTTAAAAATAAAATTAATAGTGCAAGATTTTGGTCGAATTAATACGGTGCTTGTAACGAAGCGTTCCATGGTACACAATTTTCTTCATTAATTTCACAGCTGACTTCTCTGCTTTTCTAATAAAGTAGCAAATATTCAAAAAATAACCGTCAATTCTTCTACTACCCTCATACTACAGAACATTACGATACTAGTTAGAAAATGTTTAAAATTAAGAATGAGTTAGTAAACTACTATAAAGTTAGCAAATTGGTAAGTAGTATCATACTAATGCCTTAATAAAAGGCTGTTTTAAATTTTGCGCCAATGCTTCTATGAGAGCATAATTTACCTAGAGAAAAAAATCGAGCAAAAGAAAGCATGTTTTCTGTCACTGTTATAAATCTGGAATTCGATTTTTTACGATAACATATTTTATTGAATCAATCTGCTCACACATGCTTTCTTATGTTCATGAGTGAGTACCAGAAAACTGGTGAGGGTCATTTATATTAGCAGGGTGCTGGAAATTCGATTAAAAAAAATAAGGAAACAGAATTATTCTAATTCTTTGATGGAGAGTTTAAAGTTTATTTAAAAATAAAATTAATAGTGCAAGATTTTGGTCGAATTAATACGGTGCTTGTAACGAAGCGTTCCATGGTACACAATTTTCTTCATTAATTTCACAGCTGACTTCTCTGCTTTTCTAATAAAGTAGCAAATATTCAAAAAATAACCGTCAATTCTTCTACTACCCTCATACTACAGAACATTATGTCATCATTAATAATTAATTTCAACCTGAAAGTCATCACCAGCCGATCGCAAACGAAATTTTGAATGTGATCAATAAAATTCACATTCGCTAGGAGCACGTGACGTAACAGAAAAATGTTAATAAATTCGTGTTACAATTCACATTCAGTTTTGACGGAAGTATGGCAGAATAAGAACTGTTTTGCCATACAAAAACTAACAGTCGTTCTGCAACGATTCCGTCTTTGTCAATTTAAATTAATTGCCACCAGTGGCTTTGTACCTGCTTTTTTTTTAAAATAATACCGCTCGACAATTACCTTCTTAATTCGGCAAAGAAGCTGGTGCAGAACATCGTCAATCACCCTAATCACCTAGTGAGAAGGATGGCCAACGAGCAACGTCTTCCCGAGGCGAGGTACCTCAGTGTGATGGAGACCCTGGACGACACCAAGACAATGGCGAAGCAGCCGTACCCTTCTACTCTGACACAGGGTCAGCCTACCGCCGCGGCTAAATGCCAACATTTTTCCAAATCAAATCCAAACCCCCACTGGACAACCGGGACGAAACACTTCGAGAACATTAAAGTCATCCAACTCCTAATATTAAGTTAACATGTAAAATTTATATTTAAATTAAGCCATTGCATAAGGTAAGGCCCCATATGTGCCATACATTTGTATATTTTCCAATGTATTATCTTTAGTTATAAGTTAACACAAATTCTATATACATGTTCAATAAAAATCTTTAAATCGTGCCGATATGTTAAGTGTTTAGCTTGCCAAATTGATTACCACCAGGGGCTTTATATCTGCTGATCTTCCGGAGGATTTCGCCTGCCGTTTTTTCACCAGGGGTTTAGTACCTGTCGATCTACCAGAGCGTTTAGCCTGCTATTTCAGTGCCACCAGAGGCCTGGTACCTGGTGATGTACCAGAGCGTTTAGCCTGCTGTTCTGAAGTGCTGTCAGGGGCGTAGTATCTTTCCAGTTGCTAGAATTATCCGAAGCCAGTTTTCCTGAACATCAGAAGTGAATTCCATTTAAGTGAACCATCAGACTAAAATCCCGAAACACATTTCATCAAAAACCAGATCCGATACTGAAACACGAAGTACAAGAATACTCCTAAGCCGAAATCTCGCTTACCAGAAAAGATCCGTCTTTGAAGTATTATAATTAAAGAGAATATTATTAAATTGTTATACATACAAAAGTTGTTTCCTGATTAAGATTTTGTCAAAAGGTTTGAAAGACCTTTCCTCTGAAGTTTTTGTTTCTTTAGAAACATTCTGCCGAGACCAAAAAGCACATCACATGTTAAAACAATCTTTAGCATCATCAAGGCTTAAACTATGATTTTGTTAATTTAAATCGAATTTAACATCAAACTTTCTCTAAATTTTAATTATAGTTATGTTTACTTAGTTTTTTAATTGGTCTGTGCTAAGAAATAATTTATTAAAAAAATTGCTCTTGTACGATACTTGTCACAAAAGTAAGTACACATCTTTTTAATAAAATTTGAAAAAGAAGATTTTTTAGCATATGCGATTAAAAGAAAAGAGCAAGGGCCAATATGCATAATCTCTTAAAATCTCAAACCAATAAAACACTGAAACTCAAACTCGTTTTACAATAAACTTTTACCTTCCATTTTTTTCTGTCACCATTTTTAAAACTTTCAACTTTATCATACTTATTTTGAGATTCGAACGAATAGCTAATTCGATAGAATAGATATTTTCATTCGATTGAACTTTGTATATTTTGACATTCGAGCGAAAAATATTCATTGTCGAATGATTGAATAAAATGAACCTCAATGAAATTCATTTCCAAAATCAGCTGTTTGAAATTTACTGACATTTCTATCTGATTTAGTATGACCAAAGTGTTTTTTTGTTTGATGCTTTTTATTTAAAAAAAAATTATGGTCTAAAAATTTAAAAATAATACTTTATCATTTAACAAAAATAAACTAAATAAACTAATGCTAACGGCCCGGTAAAGTTTAAATTTGAAAAACATCAATAAAACTGACATTTTAAAAATTGGGAGCATTTATAAAATAGTGATTAATGATTAATGTTTTAATTTTCATGTAAACTAATTTTGTTTTCCAAGTTGATAAACAAAAAAAGAAGGCAACTTCAAAGCCTATTTAATTTACACAAATCTGGTCACACTTGAATTTTGAATTACCATTTGTAAATTGTTTTATGAAAATATTGATAAATTGAAGCCAGATGTTAAAAATCAAAATGACATTTGTTTTATGTATGAAAAGAGAAAACGGTGAGGAGTAGTTGTATAGGAGAAGGATAATGGATGCATCAAATCCTTTTTATGCATCCATCACTACTAACATTATACTAAACTTACATGTTTTATGAATCTATTCGCCAGAAAAAATTGAACGAGAATGAAATGACATTTCTTTCAAACGATTCAAAGGTGAAAATTTGATTAGTTTTCGAAAGATAAATGAACTTTCTAATCGTTCGAATCGCAAAATACAAATTATTCGAATTCGACATACTTTCTAATAAAATCGAATGTCAAAATGAGGCTGTATATTTTATTCTTTCATTTCATAATTTCAAAGCCTCTTATGGCTTTTACCATTGAACCAAGAAGTTCTGAAACAAGCGTCTCCTTTGCTTATATTGACCTCCTCACACGCTCATAAGTTTCAGTTTCAGTTGCCATACTACAACCCAAGTTGTTGGCTTCTTAAGTTGTCAAATCAAACTCTACCAGGACAAATATATATAATATGTACAATATCATTTATTTTTCGAGCATTCTGAGTTACTTAACGTATTCTTAACTTTCTCAAAGTTGTTCGAAGAAGGAGCAAACACTAGTTATAAATATTTTAAACACTTTTGAAGAACCAAAGGAGGAAATCTAAGACTACAACTTAGCTACCTGTCGTGAATAGCTTTTAGTGTTCCAGTTTTTAGACAGTTGATATTATTTAAGTTAAGTTTTAATGTTAAAGGTACATTTTGATGTGTAAGTAGCCATGTTTGGAAAACAAAATTTAGAATTTATGTTGCTCTCCAAGTGTACTGTATAGAAACAGCTTATAAGTTTAAGTGTATGTTTATTCCGTCACTTTCAAATATAAGCGTACCGGCTCTTTTGTATAGGTGGCGTTAATTTGTGAAATCAATCACTCACAACATTTAGATAAGTAGACCTAGACAAAAGACTTTCCAACATCAACATGAAGCGAATGTTATTAGGTACATTAACGATTAACTGAGTGTACATGCAAATACCATGGGATGATATTTGTCTCGTGATATCAGTTAATCAACAGCTTTTATTTCTCGAACATAATATTAAAATACTTTTTGATCAGCATGTTCCACTTGGATACAAAACCCCTTTATTGAACTCTCCACCTTGGTTTAGTAGAGAACTATGCGTTTTGATACAAAATCGTAATATTACATTGCAATGTTGGAAATGACATAAGTTTCATATGTTTTTGGACACTTATAAGAAGCACAGTCTGGTAAAAGCTACTGGGCCTTGGTAAGCAGCGGTCGTCGAGTTTAACTGTGAACGTAGATTGCAATGCTCTCAACTCACAATTTGTGTCAGTTGCTGCGGTGTCAATAAATCAAGATCAATAACTGTTTACTGACAAATCTATTGAATCTAATGGCAATGCACTGAATTTTGATTTTTTGCGATTAATCCATGAAGAAAGCTTTGGTGTCGATTAAATCGAACGCAATAGGCTTGGATGAAAAAAATCTTAAATTTTAAAAGTTGTTCCTTCTTGTGCTTCTAAAATACATAACTTATATTTTTAATCAGATACCTAACCAATTGTGAATACCCGTTATCCGGGAAAAGGGCTAAAATAATTCGAAAGTCTAAAAATCAGAGCAATCCTGAGTTCAGTTAAGTTGCAATCCTACCGATTCTGTTGAAACTATTCGAAAAGAGCATTTAAAGGAAGATGCAAATGCATTTGATTAGTAACGATCTTTTAAGCCCCGCTCAATACGGCTTTCGTGTTGGCCCTCTTACTGACTGTCGACAATATTTGCCAAAACTTCGACGATAACCGACCCACTTTCCTAATGTTGTTAAACTTCTCAAAACCGTTAGATACAGTAAATCATTTCATTCTCTGCAAGAAGTGGATGTACACTTGGATTTTCGTCTTTAGCTGTCCAACTCTTGGCTACGTACTCAGATGGTCATCAGCAATGTAGTATTGGAAATGGTAGGTGTTGAAGCCGAAAATCATCATCATAAAGACTTTCAATTCAATAATTTTAAATAATTTGTAAATATCTTGATTCTAGTTCAAATTTTTGTAACTACCAAATTTCAATTTTTAATTTTAAACTTGGCGCTTAAATTATACCACTCGCCATAATTTTTATATATTTGAATTCGCTTTAAATTTTAAATGTTAAAAATAACGTAATCTCTCTTTTTAAATTTACTGAAAAATTGTATAAATACCGCTCTACAAAATAAACTCGTACTGATTGTTACACAAACCTTAGTGGAAAATCTTTGCCGTTTTATTCTAAACTTTTCGTCGTTCTTTCGCTCGCTTTTATGGTCTTTTCTCGTAAGCCATTTAAGTCATTCGCTAGTATATCAATTATATATAAGATATAAACTTTTCGGAAAAAACCAGTAAGGTTTTAACAAAAATTAAATTCGCTTTTTTCGCTACCGCTGACAATAGGTCAACGCACCAACCAAGATCTGTCTATCCTTCCGATAAAAGGAATAAATAGAGATCTCCGGTTGACGGTCAAGTATTTGAACGTTCATTTTTTGGCGCCCAACGTGTTAAAAGTGGTTATCGAAACCCATATTATAATCGTTTAAATTATTAAAAAACTATAATTACATTTTCGTGTATAAAGAAATATGAACAAAAGTGTAAAACATTGACATTGAACATTCTATACAGTACATATTTCTCGCCGCGTTTCGGTTTCGGTTTCGTGAGTGCATGGTGTAGGTGAAGTGCTAAAAACCTCGAGAGGAAAGAGGACCAACAGCAGAAAATCCAGTTGATGTCCAGAGAATCTGTCCACTCATCCAAGAGGAGTTACAACTAACCTGAAGAAAACCAGAGAAAAATTGTGGGAGCTAAGTATATCTCTCACAAAGGTATGTGTGGTCTAAGTTTTACTCAAATGTGCGTTGCTGCTGTAAATACAAAAAATTCTGAATCAATTTAAAATAAGTTTTAAAACGCACCTTCGATTTAAAACCGACCCTAAAAATTAATTATATTGCTCATAAATTAAATATTTATTATCAATTGAACAACATATTCCATTTTTGGGTTTATTTTAATTAAAAAATAATAAAATTAAATATAAAACCTTAAATCTACAAATTTAAATTAAATATACCTACAACAACCTACATAATTTGCCTATGCATTGATCGTCAGTATCCGTATAGATCACAGTGCTTTCGCTGGACAACATTCTATAGAATCCACAAAAGAGTATATTTACGATCCACTTGTGTGTCCACACATTAGAAGCTTTCGCTCCAAGCTAGTTTTGCCGCCCCCGCGTCCACCACACCATTGCCTTTTTCGTCGTTATTCGCCTTATTCTTCTCGTTCGCTCGCCTCTCGTCTCTCGCTTCTTGCATTCGGCTGCAGAATTGCCCACAATCAAAATCATAAAAATCTAATATAGACACCTGATTTCAACTTGATTTCAGTGCAACGATCCTCATTTCGCCCACACATCATTCGCTCAAAGCTCATATAGGAGATTTGTTATTTTTCTTCGTCGTCGCGGGAGATCTTGCTGCATGATCATTGCACTGAAGAAAAGCTTTTTTGGTTGATTTGAATTTCGTCGTTATTATACAAAACAATCAATTTAAATTTGAAATCTACATTCAAATATTTAAATCATAATATTGCATTTAAATAATTTGATATCATACTATAGTCAGTCGTTATAATTATATTATACTTCTAAAATATCTGTCTTTACTCAATTCGCCGTGGGATTAAAATTGTTCCTGTTTAAAATTAGTTCGTGAGGAACAGGGTTGCCGATTTCTATTGCAATTAAAATAAACATAAAATTCAAAAAAAGTTTTAAATTAAATCAACATCTAGGATTTTATTGTTGCTGTTTAAATAGATTTTTTATTTTTTTTTATTAATTTCGTGATGGCAACTAAACCGAGCCTTGAGGAATTAAAGCAACAACGAGCTTCTACTAAAGGAAGTATAACCCGGATAAAAAATATAGTGGAATCAACTTCCAAGGTATTAACGCCAACTGAACTTGAGTGTCGCCTAGGAATTTTGGAGTCTTATTTTAAACAAATTTTAGTGTACCAAAACCAAATAGAAGTCTTAGTTCCCACAGATACCAGTCGAGGTGAGATCGAAGATTTGTACATCACAGCTAAAACTAAAATTATTTCACTTTTGGGAAGTGGTAGGCGATGTAGTGTTGCAGATTTGACGTTAAGTAATATCCCACATTCAACTAGTCGGCTTCCTAAACAACGTTTGCCTAGGTTTAGCGGAAAATATTCGGAGTATAAAAACTTCATAAATTCATTTAACAATCTGGTAGAAAATGATTCAAGCTTAACTAATATAGAAAAATTTAATTATTTGCTCTCGTGTTTGACGGATCATGCGCTCAAGTCACGGATGCAAATTATCCTAAGGCACTTCTTAGTTTGAAGGAGCGCTATGACAATGACTGCCTCATATTTTTGGAAAATATATCCGAGTTGATTGAATTACCCAAGGTTCCCCAATCATCTTCTGCGTCATTAAGGACATTAGTGGATAATATCTCTGCGTTTTTTAGTTCACTACTTTCGATAGGGTCGTTTGAAAATATTTGCAATGCGATAATAATACATATTGCCATGTCGAAGGTTGATCCAGAAACACAGTCCAAATGGGATGAACAACTGGACTATAGCAAATTACCTGAATGGAGAGAATGTGCTAGTATTCTCAACAAACGGTGTCAATTTCTGGAAGCTAGAGATAGCAAACAGTTACGTTCGGATTCCACTCATAAACAACTCAATAAACCAAAGCCCACATATGCTCATCATCGTCCTCAAACTTCACTTGCTGCTTATCAACATTGTTGTATCATTTGTCAAGACAATAACCATTCAATTACAAGCTGTAAAGGTTTTATGGAGCTTTCTGTAATGGATCGTTATTTAAAAGCAAAGAGAATAGGACTTTGCTTGAATTGTTTAGGAAAGGGTCACAATGTGTCAAAATGTCCATCGGCATACAGGTGCAAAAGCTGCAAACAAGCACATCATACTCTTTTACATAGGCCCCAATCTACAGATAACGCTTCCAGTGTTCAGGTTTCACAAGGTACATGCTTGCCGAATACATCAGCTGCAGCACATTCCGCATTGGAGAAGGAGCGTGTTCCTGTAACCCAAGTTATTTTGGCAACCGCCTTAGTTCTTGTCAAAGACTCATCAGGAGGTTTTCAGTTGGGTAGGGTTCTACTTGATTCTGGTTCCCAAGTTAATTTTGTTAATGCGAAATTCGCAAACTCACTTTGTCTTAAAAAACAAAGAAGGAACGTCGATATTGTGGGAATAGGAGATACAGAAACACAAACAAAGTATCTAACTCAATCGACAATTCGTTCAAGATACAGCAATTTCGAATTTTCCTTAGAATTTTTAGTCGCACCCTCCATCACAGGTTATCAACCGGAAACAGCACTCAACATAACCAATTGGAACCTGCCTACGAATTTGGAGCTTGCAGATGAGAGTTTCAATCAGCCATCTCAAATAGATATGCTAATAGGTGCTGAAGCTTTCTTTAATTTGCTGGAAACAGGTCAGATCAAATTAGGTCCAGGACTTCCATTGTTGCAAAAAACTGCTTTAGGTTGGATAGTATCTGGCAGATACAAAACACAGGGAATAGAAAAGAAATCTTGCTTGGTCCATACAAAAGATAGTTCCTTAGATACATATTTGGAGAAATTCTGGGAACTGGAAGAGATTCAGGGTCATCAGTCGAGGTGGTCTGAAGAGCAAACCGCATGTGAGAAACATTTCGAAGACACAATTGAGGTCCTGCCTAGCGGTCAGCTTATGGTTCAACTACCCCTTAAACGAGATCCCAGCTGTCTTGGAGCTTCGTATGATATTGCCTTCAGGAGATTTTTATCTCTTGAACGTAGATTATCAAAAAATTCATCATTAAAAACGCAGTATGTAGATTTCATGAAAGAGTATGAATCATTAGAACATATGTCACTCGTTCACAATCCCAATCTTGAAATCGCACACTATTATCTACCACATCAATGTGTTATTAGGCCTGATAGCGTGTCCACAAAATTACGCGTGGTATTCGATGCATCTTGTCGGACATCGTCGCAAATATCCTTAAACGGAATACTTATGGTTGGTCCTACGATACAAGATGAACTTTTAATCATTTTACTTCGCTTTCGACTTTATCGATATGCGCTCACAGCCGACATTGCAAAGATGTATAGACAAGTTTTTGTACATCCATCGCATAGAAATTTGCAGTTTATTTTATGGAGAGAAGATGCACAAACTCCAATAAAAACCTACCAACTAAACACCATAACATATGGTACATCCCATTTTTGGCAATCCGTTGTCTTCATTACTTGGCTGATAAAAACGAAGAACATTTGAGCCTAGGTGCTTCCGTTTTAAAATCAGACTTTTACGTGGACGATATGTTGACAGGAGCAGACGACTTAGAGACTCTAAGTCAAAAACGAAACGAAGTCATTTCAATTTTGAATTCAGCTGGATTAGAGCTGTCAAAATGGAATAGCAACCATCTTTCCTTAATCAAGGAAGCTAAACAAAAAGAAATAAGATTAACTGATTCCAATCTTACAAGTACGTTAGGTATCGCTTGGAATCCTCTCGCTGACGAATTCAGTTTTTCTTATAAACCAAATCGAATTTATACAAAATATACTAAGAGATCTATTTTATCTTTGTCTTCATCTCTTTTTGACCCAATGGGTTTACTTAGCCCCATCATAATTCGAGCTAAGATAATTCTTCAACAGCTTTGGATTGATAAAGTTGGCTGGGATGCATCCATTCCCCAAAACATCGACATTGAGTGGCGTCAATTTATGACAGACCTTAACTCACTTCAAAATCTTTCGGTTCCTCGGTACGTTTTTGTAGAAAACAAAGAAAACTACCAAATACATGGATTTGCAGATGCATCTATGAAAGCATATGGTTGTTGCATTTACTTGAGAAGCATAGATACTCTTGGGTCAATACGAGTAAAGCTTTTAGTCGCCAAGTCCCGGGTGGCACCCGCAAAAAAGAAACAACTTCCTCGCTTGGAGCTCTGCGCAGCACATCTTTTGTCCAAACTCTGGGTAAAGATTCAAAAAGTTATAGATAAAAAATACTCGGAAGCGTTCTTTTGGACGGATTCTGCAATTGTTTTGCACTGGATATCCACACACTCTTCAAAGCTTAACACATTTGTTGGAAATAGGGTTGCAGAAATTCAGGAAAGTACTAAGCATGTAGTTTGGAAACATGTTCCAACAAAGGAAAATCCTGCAGACTTGGTATCGCGAGGATGCACCGTCGATGATCTAATTAACTCGATATGGTTCAAGGGTCCAGAATATTTGGTTGAAAATGAGGAAAACTGGCCATCGACAGCAGGAATCCTTCCTTCTCCAGAGGAACTTTCGTTGGAGAAACGAAAAACGGTTTTGAGTTGTCAACAACAAGACAAAAACCATTATCTAGAAACAATAGAAAGAGTAAGCTCATACACAAAACTCATCAGAATCTTCGCATACGTTGCAAGATACTTAAATTTACGAATCAGGAGAATCCCGTTTCCAGGTGAATGTCTCACAGCTGAAGAGCTAGAATATTCCCTACAAATTATAGTAAACGTGATTCAAATGAAGTATTTTGCTAAGGAAATCGAAGCAATAAAATCAAACACACCGCTCAAAGGATCAATTAAATCGCTATGTCCGTTTATCGAAGACAGGAACGGGCTCCTTTTGCTGAAAGTGGGGGGACGATTGAAGCACGCAAACATGCCGGAAGGAAGTAGGCATCCATTATTGATACCAAAAGATAGCATTTTTAGTAAAACACTCGTCGAACATCTCCACTATTCAAACTATCATGCTGGTCCAAAAGCTCTTGTCGCCCTGACGAGACAAAGATTTTGGATGATTAATGTTAAAGAAATAGCACGGCGTATAGTTAGAAATTGTCCGCATTGTGCAAGGTATAGACCACGATTATTTGAGCAGGTTATGGGAGATTTGCCTGCTGAAAGATTGACACCATCACGTCCATTTAAATGTTGTGGGGTGGATTTCTGTGGTCCAATATCCACGTATTATAAAATTCGAGGCAAAGTTCCTTATAAAACCTATGTGGCGGTTTTTGTCTGTTTCTCGTCAAAAGCAGTTCATTTGGAAGCTGTGTCGGATCTTTCAGCCGATGCATTTATAGGAGCTTTAAAGAGGATGATAGGTCGAAGAGGTCTTCCAACAGACATCCATTGTGACAATGCGACAAATTTTGTTGGCGCACAGTCAAAACTTAAAGAATTGCGTGATATGTTGTTCAAAAAATCTAACCAACAAAATATTATAAATTTTTGCACTAATATATCCATAAATTTTCATTTTATACCCCCCAGGGCACCCCACTTCGGTGGAATTTGGGAGGCGGCCGTAAAAGTTGCAAAGGGCCATCTCTATCGCAGCCTAAGAGGGGCCAAGCTATCTTTCGAAGAGCTGTCAACTGCACTGGTGGAGATCGAGGCCATAATGAACTCCAGGCCAATAACTCCGATGTCTACAGATCCCAATGACTTTGAAGCCCTAACGCCAGCACATCTGCTTATTGGATCATCGCTTAAATCAATTCCTGAGCCAATAGTAGACGTCTCCGACATCAGCTATCTTCAAAGATGGCGGCGAATAAATGCCGTAAAATCTCACTTCTGGAAGCAGTGGTCATCAGAGTACGTCCAAGAACTCCAAGGTCGTGCAAGGTGGGCGTCTTCCAGTCCAAATATCACTCTTGGTAGCCTCGTCATTATTCACGAGGACAATCTTCCACCTCAAAGGTGGCTATTGGGAAGAATTACGAAAATCATCGAAGGTCCAGATGGTCGAGTCAGAGTCGCCGATGTTAAAACGTCACGAGGAGAATTCAGACGACCCATTCGTAAACTTGCAGCGATTCCATCTTGAAAGGAAGTCCTTTCAAAGGAGGCGGAATGTTGAAGCCGAAAATCATCATCATAAAGACTTTCAATTCAATAATTTTAAATAATTTGTAAATATCTTGATTCTAGTTCAAATTTTTGTAACTACCAAATTTCAATTTTTAATTTTAAACTTGGCGCTTAAATTATACCACTCGCCATAATTTTTATATATTTGAATTCGCTTTAAATTTTAAATGTTAAAAATAACGTAATCTCTCTTTTTAAATTTACTGAAAAATTGTATAAATACCGCTCTACAAAATAAACTCGTACTGATTGTTACACAAACCTTAGTGGAAAATCTTTGCCGTTTTATTCTAAACTTTTCGTCGTTCTTTCGCTCGCTTTTATGGTCTTTTCTCGTAAGCCATTTAAGTCATTCGCTAGTATATCAATTATATATAAGATATAAACTTTTCGGAAAAAACCAGTAAGGTTTTAACAAAAATTAAATTCGCTTTTTTCGCTACCGCTGACAATAGGTCAACGCACCAACCAAGATCTGTCTATCCTTCCGATAAAAGGAATAAATAGAGATCTCCGGTTGACGGTCAAGTATTTGATCGTTCAGTAGGTCATCATTCCTTAGAGTAACTGCGGGTGTCCCACAGCGCTATATTCTCGGTCCTCCACTGTTTTCACTCTATGTAAACGAAATTTATAAAATTATGAAAGTGTCCATATATTTGCTCAATTTTTTTTTCAGTTATCAACTGGTTAGATTAGCAGTGCTATTGGTAAGGTGAACGAAGATTTAAAAAATAATTCAACAGTGGGCACTCAAGCACAATTCATCGCTTAATCCAGGGATTTACAAGCTTAAAGAACATACTGCTTCTGGCCAGCGCAGTCACCGGATTTAAATCCGATAGAATGGCATGGCATTATGTTAAGGTCGATGAAATATGGGAAGCAATACCAATCGAGACCTGCCGCAAACTTATTGTGAGTCTATGCCTCGCAGATTCCCAGTTGATTTAGAAAACGGTGGTTATGCAACTAGGTACTAAGTATATTTATAGTGAGCATAGCTGGGCACCGTTAATCAAACAGTTAACTTCGTTAATCGTTAATCCGCTACTAAAAAAGTTAGCTTCGTTAAACGTTAAAGCGTTAAATTTCGGAAGAATTAACGCAAGTTAACGTTAATCGTTAATCCGTTAACATATGATCAAAATTGCATTTTTTATATTTTTTTACTCTGAGCACCGGCGCTAAGTAATGCCGGTCGTCCACTAGGCGATCAACGCACAAATTTCGAATTCATCGCATTCAACTCTAATGTACGGTGCCTTCAATTCTGTTCAACCAACGGGTTGGATCTAGTTGTTGGCCATTGCTCAACGAATTGCGCAACAAGTGTACGAGTAGTGTACGAGCTCGTGTTGCTTCTTGAAAATGTTCGATCAACACGTTGAGCAACATTTTCAAGATAATGTGTTGCACATTATTTGTTCAACGTGTTTTTTTTTTTTATCCGATGGAAATCTTCAAAAGACACTCGGTAAGAATCGGTACCGAGTAGTGTGGGACTCTTACCGCACTAAAACCACCGGTGAATCAGGACCAATCTATGGAAGATCGACAAATGATTTTTATTTCTTAATTTTTAAATCGCATTGGGGGAAGTTTAAAGTAATAACACTTTCCCATAACTTTTAGACCATCAGCTCATGAGGCTTGGTTCTTCTTAATCTCGGAACATTGTCTCGTACATTTAATACGGTTTCCATTTCGGAGTTAGTATGATTTTGCAGTCGCTGATTGTGTGATACAGCGTGTTTATTAACCATTTCAATCTGAAGGTCAAAGTTGTAGATCGCTATTTCTTATATACCAAGGGGCATTTATTATTCCACGAAGGACCTTGCTTTGGAATTTTTGGATGGGTTCAGCATTTGTTTTCTTTTTACAGCCCCATACCCCATAGTTGGATGCCATATGTCCAAACGGGTTTCAATACTTGCTTATATAACATTAATTTGTTCTGGATAGATAGGTCAGAGTTCTTTCCTAGTAACCAGTACATTTTTCTGTACTTCAAGTTTAGTTCTTCTCTTTTCTTTTTGATGTGCTCTTTCCATTTAAGCTTTGCATCCAAATTCATTCCAAGGTATTTGGTGGTATTGGAGTAAGGTACTTTTGTACTCTTTATAAATATTGGAACATTGTTTATATTTTTGTTTGAAAAGTTTATATGCGTCGATTTTGTTTCGTTTAATTTGATACGCCATTTCTACGTCCAATCACTAACTTTATCGACTGCATTTTGCAATTTTTGTGTAGCCTTCGTAACGGATTTATCTGGCACCAATATTGCAGTATCATCAGCAAAGGTCGCCATGATAGCGTTGATGTCCACTGGAATATCCCTTGTATATAACAGATACAGGGTTGGTCCTAGGACACTTCCTGGGAAGGTCCCTATGCAGTTTGTACTCAAGTCCCAAGTGCCAAACCTTGTCAAAAGCTTGAGCAACATCTAAGAATAAAGCAGAGCATATTTGTTTTTCTTCAAGTGCCTTTTCCACAACATCCGTAATTCGATGCACTTGGTCTATCGTGGAATGTTTATTTCTAAATCCAAATTGATGGCTTGGAATTAGTCTTCTTTCTTCAATTATTTTGCTAAGCCTTTTCAGTAGCAGTTTTTCAAAAACTTTTGCCATGAATGGAATAAGCGATATTGGTCTGTAAGATGTTACTTCTGTTGGTGGCTTACCTTGTTTAGGTATAACAATGACTTCTGCAATTTTCCAATGATGTGGCACATATCTTAGTTTAAGGCATGCGTTTATTATAAATTGGAGTTTCTTGAAGGCTATTAGAGGCATTTCTTTCAAAACCTGAGCAGTTATAAGATCGTACCCTGGTGATTTTTTGTTAGACAACTTATGTTGACACATGCTTCTTACTTCTTTGAGCGTGACAAAAGGTATTTCACATTCGTCGTTTCTGTCAACAAACTGTAAGGGATCTGTAGCTGTGTTTGCTGGGAATGGCTTGAAAACATTCGCGAGATGTTCAGCGAAGAGATCAGCCAACGTTCAACGCGTTGATCAACTTTTTAATTTTCTTTTGGATTTCTTGACGTAATATTGTGTTGCGTTGCGTTGACTGCAGTGAAATGTGTCTACGTGGTTGAACTATTGCCTTGCCATGAACTTGCAGTTGTTGCAACTTGCAAACTGTAGTTTATTTTGGTTTTTCGTCATGGAAGGTGATAAAAAATCAGAGTGAACCACGGAATTAATTTTGCAAATGATTTCAGCAATTGAGGAAAAGCCCAATATATGAGACATTAAGAACCCCTATTATAAAAATCGAGATGCCAGGGAATTGGCTTGGTCTCAAATTTCCTCGAAAATGCAATTGCCTAAACTTTGAATTCGAATTCACGGGCGCGGTGGGATCAATCGATTTTAATTTCTCATATATTTCATTGAAAAAACAATTTTCTTCGCGACTCAAGAAAAAATCATCTACCCAAAATCGTCTCGGCTGTTTTTTCTTCCTTTGTCGTTCATTTTCTAATATTATTAATGCGGCAGCCACTTTTTTTTTTTCTTAGAGGAAATCATACTCATACGGAACAAATTTAAGAATATTTTAAAGCGAAGGTGTGCGTCGACAATAAATGTATGTACCGAACTGAAGTCAAAATTATTTCAGGTTTGGCGTTTGAGTTTTTTGTTTATCGTGGTGCGTTCAACGCGTTCCCCAACAAGTGATCCTTGGTTAGGTGTATGAAGGTATCAAGATCAACTCGTTCATCAACTGGTTGAGCAACAATATCGAAAACGCAGTTGATCAACTCGAAAAAAATTTTTTTCTGTCAAAATCGAACAAGTTTATCAACTAGTGTACGAGGTTATTCAACATTTGAGGAAGTTGGTCAACTAGGTGTACGGAGCTGTTCAACACTGGAATAAGTTTTAAGAGTTGATCAACTAGGTGTGCGGGGTTAATCAACATATGGGAAAGTTGGTCAATTATGTGTACGGGGTTCCAAACGCATTTTGTTCAACTTTAGTTGCGCAACGTGAATTACGTAAGTTGCTCCACTAGTGAAAGAAGTTGTAAATTCGTTTATCCAACGAAAGAGTTGAATAAAAAGTTGAACGAAGTTGGTTGAACTTATCGCGCACATAGTGGACGATCGGCATAATGAAATGATCAAACGAAACGAATCTCTTCGCAGTTTTCTCACTCGCACGCGCCGTCAAAATATAATACGTACCTAGCTGTTTTGTTACACTTGCGGCACGCGCCGCACGGCACTTGTCTCATACTTGTCTGAACCTGTTTTTCGCGCCGCGCGGTAAATAGTAGGCATTGGATTAACGATTAACGGACTTAACGTGGATTAACGGACTTAACGTGGATTAACGGACTTAACGTGTCCGTTAACATTTTGAAAAGTTAACTTAAAAGTTAATCCGTTAATCAAAATTTTAACTTCGATAATTAACGATTAACGGATTAACGAGTTGATACCCAGCTATGATAGTAAGTTAAAAAAACATACACCGAAAATTATTACTAGTTTTGCTATTTTTTTAGAAAACTAAAATGCTGTCCCCATAAATATGACGAGGAAAAAAAAGGTTATACCTAAACTCTTTAGTTTATAGTAAATACTTTGAATAATATTAAAGTTAATTTTGATTGTTTAACAAGATCTTTAATATCTTGGTCAAATCAATTAATAGTTTGGGAAACTTTAACAGAATTTGTATAAATGTGATGACTCTATAAAGCTTGCACTGTCCTTTAAAATATGACCACTACTGTACTGTTTTATACATATTTTCCCAAAAGTTAACTTTGATACCTAAATGCTGGTGTAATACACTTAATATATTTAGAAAGTGACTTTATCACCGATTTGGTTGTTAACGTTACATATGTATGTATGTACATACTTGTACTTGATAAATGTTGTGTATTTATTGAAATGAAATGAAAATCGATGAACAAATTTTTATCAATTACCTACTATTAATACATACTCAAGGAATTGCTGTACAAAAAGTAACCAAATAAACACTTTGATGGTATCGAATGCTTCTGTATCACAGGGTTTTTTTATTTGTGTTTTATATTGGGATGTCATGGAAAACTTTACGAATTTCGAAAAAAAAATAGATATGTACGAACTTTAGGTTCTTTTACACACATAAGGCATATCCATCATTGTAACGTTTCGAAGCCAAAAGAACTCCAACTTCAAATAACAATTTAAAAGAACATACTTCATAGCACTTGTCAAGTATGGGATATCTTTATCCTCAATCGATGTTTTATTGCCAACACATCGACGTTTTCTTAGGAAATTATATGTAGGCATTACCGGAAAAGAGAAGCAAATTGATCAAACTTGTCAACTTCTGAAGTGATTTATCTGCATTTTTACATGAAGGCAGGTGAAGCCTATTTAATCTTGAGTATTTTTTATAATTTTTTTTTTATTTGTATTCATTTTTATTTTTTATGTTGTACGAGTATAGTCCGAAAAGAAGCATTTCTTATAAAAGAAGAATAATTTGTTGTTCCAATGACAAGTTGACGTGTCGCAAACAGATGTAGTGATAAAGGACTATTCACATGAGAGTGACCAACGACCGACAGTTATATTAATAAAAAAACGCGTATTCCACGGTTTTACTAAACCATAGAATAGGAGTTAAGTCATGGCTTAAATGTTCACATTAATAAAAAAAAAAAACGAAATGCTCGCGAAGTAATTAATTGATGTTTATAAAATTTTTTTTAAAAAAATCTACTACACAAGTAAGCAATCTCGTTTATAATTCTGTGGCTACCTAAATTGATTGTCATTTGCTTGTGTTAGTGTCTTATTGTCGGTCTTTTACTCGTAAATATATGGGAATCATGCGTGCCTGCACGTCAGTGGCAAAAAATGTCCCTTATTTTTAAATTGGCATCATAAACTACCTATGTACAGAGGATGAAAAGATAAGGAAACCAAATTAAAAACATGATTGGATTTATATTTATATAATTGTCAGTAAGCTGTCTTTACTTGCACATTAATGCAGTAATACCCTTTCCTATTTAAATAGTATTGACCGTTTTCTACTGCCTGGGTGCAGTCAATTGCACTTATGAGTTATCGAAATCCAGGTATCCTTCAATTCTTCCATTGTTCTTCCATTTTTCCAAATGCAGAACTTGCCCTATAGTACCTATATCGCAAGTAAAAAATTGTAACTGGTAGCAACAATATATGCTACCACTGCGACTAGACTCAGAAAGGGGGTGGGTTCACAAATTATTATTTTGATGATTATTATTTATTGAAGATAATCAAAAGAAATGATAAATTTTCAATTAGCGCAGAGGCGTAGTTGAAAAATGAAAAGGGCGTCAGTAATTTTTGTTTTATAAATATTTGTTTCCCGAAAGCACAAACGGTGTTAAGAAAACGAGTCGCGTGTTCCGCTATATCGAAAATTTTCCATTGCAAAAACCAAACGGATATGAAAAAGAATTTTTAAACGCAAAATTATCGACACGACAATGGAAATTTTAAATTACAATTTTGATTTTAAAACCACTATACTTAACTTTGCTACCACCAAATTCCTCTACAGTCCTCAAGCTATCTTCAACTTTTCTCTGCAAATTTTTCACCCAAGTTTACCTGCGTTTCTCAAAAAAAAAGAATCTAAAATTTTTTCGTCTTTTTTTTGATTCGAAAATATTCTCCTTTTCTTTGCTTTCAAAAAATGTCTGCATTATAATTTTTGCAACTCTTGTTAGATTGAATCTCCGTAAAGAAGTGTTCTCTCACTTTCATCTTGCTGGAAGACCTCTTCTCTTTTTCAAAACCAGTGCTTTCCGCTAATCAGTGACGTATTTGGTACGATGGTTTTCAAGGCGAAAGAAGCTTACAGATCTTAAACGGCATAAGTTGGTATTAAGAGAGACCTTTTAGAGCAGTTACGGCGAGTAAATGTTTGCAAGGCCAACAGCTTTAAACGATCTTCATAAGGAGTAATGATAAAAGAATCGTCCCAACGATGACCACGTAAGGCAAAACGAATGAGTCTGCGCTGGACAAGCTTAAGTTCGTTGATATGCACTTGGTAATTCAGGGACCACACTTAAGATTAATATTCGCGGAGTGGTCCGAAAAATTCGTATATTGAACCATCGTCACCTAGGGATCGAAGAATTCTTTTGACCAGTGTTTAATAAGGTCAACCAATTTCAGAGTTATCGGTACTTGTTTTACTAAAAATATCATCTTCTCTGAATTAGAAGGTCCATAACTTTTAGATTCCCCATATCGTTTTGGTTGCAGTCTCATTGCTCCTACCTTTAAAAATGTCTTAAAATCATGTTTTGTATATTTATCCGGTGCTAAAATTTTATCTGGCGACTATAACTGCAGTTTCTTTCCTCATAATTTGTGTTCTTTTATTATCTCTTTGAAAGAATGCTTTCAAGAAATATTTCTCAAAAATGTTTAAGTCGAAAAGTCTCCAAGATCACTAAGAAAATATGAAAATCATACATAAATGTTTTATCTGTATATGTGGTTGTTCTAGTATATGAATTAAACTCTATTAAGCTCTATTTATTTTATTACTCTCATTGCTTATGTTCATAAGTACCTACTCAGGGTTTTTGAAAATCAAGCATTTTGTCCACGTCTCTTAAGGTTATTAGAAATATGTACATCGAAATCAAACCATACCACAAAAACAAGATATCATAGTTCAAAAAAGCTTTCAATAAAGATTATTTATTATAGCACTTCAACCAAACAACCTCAAAATTCTCTCTTCTCTCTTAAATATTAATTTGCAATAAAAATAACGAAGTGTCACCCCAAAACACTTAATAACATCATTAGTCTAGCTTCGAAATTGGCCATCAGGGACAACATCAACAAAACCCATCTAAAATATAAAATAAATACAAGCCTAGAGTTCCGAAATTGCACCGCAATATCAAACAGAAGGCCCACAAGTCATGAGATTTCTCTACCTGGCTACTGTGGCGTATACGCAATAGTTTGTTTTTCCACTTGAACCCTTCTACAAAGGATCAAATAAACAGTCGTCCCTTATCGATTTACTTCATACCAAAAAATAATAATAAAATAAAAGGAGTTATTTGATTCTTTCAGATTGTGAATTTATGTTGGGTGGGAAAGTCTGGTCTTTTGATAAAAAAATCAATATCAATATAAGGCCGGAAGGGATGGAATAATAAAAACAGATTAAATCTCGGTCTGGTTTAGACCTGCGATAGAATCAAAAAAATCGTTTTTTCCCATAAAGGTATGTATCCGTAATATTCATTATTCATACAAATGTAGTTTAGTTTATTTGGATAGACTCACCGTTTTTGTTTTCATAAACCTTATTTTGATTTTGATTTTAGTTCTAACAATCAATCAATTGCATTTATTTTATTTATTTATTTTATTTATTTATTAATCATTATTCTCTTTTACAAAATTTTACCATAATTAAATAATTTTACTAAAAAAAATACAATAATTACAATGGATAGAGAACAGTTAGAGACATTTTATATTCTGCTTATAAAAAAAAGCGATAATAGTGTTAAATGCCACTTCAAACAAAAATTACAATAAATGGAAAACAAAGTCAATGTGGGGTGACTGTATTTAATTTTTTTATTTTTTTTTATCTTCAAAATTAACATGATAGAAAAGTGAAGTAGATATACATAGACAATTTTCAATTATAGATTTTTTATTTTTTTTTTTATTTTTTTATTTTTTATGTAATGTAAGTGAGCAAAACTTCAATCTCATCGTGGTCAAAATCAAGAAGCCATAATTTTACTTTTTTTCCAAACATGTTTTGGGATCTTATCTCAAAACCTTATCTCAAAAGGCAGACGATTAAAAAGCTTACAACTGGGTATGAGTTTCTGTAGTGAGTAGTACGAAAAACTGGAACGTCAACAACATGACGAGTGGAGCTGCGTAGATTACGATTATCAAATATTGGGCTTTGAAAATAACCACCTCTCATAAAAAAAATTTTTGACACTCTAAAATAAAATAAATGTTTAACTGGTAGTATTTTCATAGATCTAAATAATACCATCGAGTGAGCAAGGCGATGCGCGTTACTGATTCTTCTAATAGCAATAGCACACTTTTGCAGGATGGAAAGTGGTTTCAAGTTGGTGGAGTATGCACTCCCCCAACAACTTATTCCGTATTGCAATTTAGAGTGGAAAATTCCATGATACACTGTTGTAAGTGTTTGGTTAGAACGAATTTTTCTTAATCGATAAAAACAACGAGTTGAATTTCTTAGGTAAGTTTTCAATTACGAAACATGTTGTGTCCAACTCATATTTTGGTCAAGAGTTATACCAAGGTATTTAAAGCTTTTAACAACTTCAATTCTAAAACATTTCGAATTGCATATTATTTTTTCATTATATGTTGCACCAGACTCTGAGGTGCAGTTACAGTTAATTATGTTAAATTTTTGGCAATCAGAAGAATGAAAATAAATATCAGAATATGGTATCTGAGCCGATCCCAGACAGAAAAACATTAATTTGGTTTTGTTGCTTACAGTTAACTTGTGAGTAGCAAACCATAATTTTAGTAGATAAACGTCATAGTTTGGTTCGGTTAAAAGATTCAGAAGAATCGTTGACCCATAAGCGATGCCAACATCATCTGCAAAGGCCGTCATATTGCCTGCGAGAGGGAGAGAAAACAACGAATTAATGAAGACAAGAAAAAGAATGGGACCTAACACAGACCCTTGGGGTACACCAGACCTTAGAAACTTGAGGTTACTTAAACAATTTCTTACTTTAACTCTTTGTTTTCGGTCCTTTAGATATGATGCAAACAAGTTGTGAATGAAGCCATGAAACCCTGCATCATAAAGCTTACTCAAGAGAATGTCATGAGAAACCGTGTCAAAAGCTTTTGAAATATCAACAAATAGACCAGCGCAGAACTTACTTTGATCCAAAGATTTGTCAATAAAGGAGCAAAAACTTAGAAGAGCATCCTCAGTCGAACACCCTTCTCTAAGTCCGAATTGTAATGGGCTAAAAAAGTTTATTCTTGTGTGCACATTCGTTTTTTAATTGATTTTTCAAATACCTTGGAAATCGATGAAAGTAAAGAAATAGGCCTATAATTATTTTTATCTTTTCGGTTTCCTTTTTTAAAAAGAGGTAATACGTCTACAGATTTGAAATTATCAGGCAACATGCCACTAAATATACTGAAATTAAATAAATATGCAAGGATATCAACCAAGTTAGGCGCAATTTTCTTGAGGGTAACATTAGAGATTCCATCGTTTCCCTGAGATTTAGAGTTATTTAATGAGTATATCGTTTTTAAGACCTCTAATCCCGTAATTTCTTCAAAAAAGAAGTTATTTGCCGAAGGCATACTTTCAACCATTTGAGACCTTACACAACTGTTGCAAACCAAACTACCGTTATTTTCTGATGGCGCATTTCCAACCGAGGCAAAAAATTCATTAAATAAATTGGCTACTACTACAGGCTCTTCAATTTCAGTATCTTGATCGATCAAAAACAATTGATTTTAACTGATGAGAACGGTTTCTATTGACAACACTATTGATGAGGTTCCATTCTTTTTTTGGGTTACTTCGCGCATCCTGAAATTTAAATGAAAAGTAGTTATCACGGCAAGAAGAAATTTCTTTTTTAATACCCTTGCTCATTTTTTAAACCGATTTTTTAGGTAGGAGTTAAGTGGATGCGTATAACATAATTTTCGGATTTTATTTTTGTATTTAACTTTTTTTAAAATACGAGAGTTTATCCACGGTTTTAATTTCACTTGAGAGTTTTCTTTTATAGCAGAAAAACTAGAGATTCTCATATACCATAGTTTTGGAGAATGTTCAAAAACAAGTCGTATGCCTTTGAAGCATTATCCTCGGCAAAAACCTCATCCCAATTTTCGAAACGCAGTTGGTTATTAAGCATTATGGGGTATGTATCTACATTGTACATAGTTCGTTTTGTTTTCAGTGAAAATAAAATTTGATCAGGGACACCTAATGGACATTTTCCTAACATTTTCTTATAATTTGTACACTCTCAAGGGGTTATAATTTTATGATGAAACACAGTGTGAATGGAAAGCTTGTTCATCACACTGACGGGGAAAAATCGAGAAGGGCAAAGTATTCAACATTCTAGCAGTGCGGCTAAAGAAAGAACCTCTATATTTGTCAGTACGTCCAAAGTTTACCTCAAGGGTAAACTGGTATGCATTCATAGCTAGACGACTATAACGATAGAATTATTTGAGGGGTGGAATGTAGCTGGTTATTTCATTTGAGCATTGTCGATAGAAAAAGCGATAAAATAATAAGAGACAGGACTCATTTCGACGGTGTTCAAGAGAAACAAAAGTTTCCGTGATCTCTCTCTCCTATAAGTCTTATGGCTCTATTTAGAATTATATCTACTCGTAACAGGTTCAAATGAGTAATCGGGGCACCAGCCCTGATATGGGAGTTATACTCAAGTTTTGGGCGGATATTTGCCTTGTAGATGGTACCCAGATCAGAGGACGAAAAAAATGTCTTCCATCTTTTAAGAAACCTAACGTCGAATATACAGTGACGAGCAAAAGTGGTCGAATGTTTTCGCTTACTTGAAAAATTGATTTTAAGTAAGAGTTTTTAATAGAATTATTTTTTTTTTGTATTTTTTTTTCATTTTGTTTATTTAACTAAATTTTATTATTTATTATAACTTTTTCAAAAAATAATATATTATACAAAACAAAAAATATTCATTCATATCCATAAACCTTTATTTTTAATTACTTGGGAGCAACGCTTTGGCATACATTCCACCAAATTATGGGGAAATCGCTTTGGAATACGGCCCCATTCCAGCTCCATTCGTTGCCAAAGCTCCTGAGTGTTTGATGGGTGATTTTTCTGCTGCCCCAACCGTTGCTTCACAATTGACCATACATTTTCAATTAAATTGAGGTCATGGCCTTGTGCTGGCCATGTGAGCGTCGTAAACTGTTGATTTCTCAGCCATTCCGAGACAATATTTGACGTGTGTTTTGGATCTCCCTCCTGCTGAAAAGTTATTTCACGATAATTGAAGCCTATTGATTCAGTAAAAGGTAGCAAATTTGTCTTAAAAATGTCCAAATATTTTTCTTTGTTCATGATGCCATCGACTTTCACCACAGGATCATCAGAGTTCCACGTGAAAAAGTCCCAAGCCATCACCGAACTTCCTCCATGTTTCACGGTCTTTTGAACTTGATGTTGTTGAAGTGGTTCTCCAGGACGTGACCAATAAAAAGATCTACCATCCGTTCCTATTCTATTGACCTTCGTCTCGTCCGACTAAATGACTTTTTTCCATTGGTCAATGGTCCAGTGTTTCTGCTTTTTAGCAAAAGCTAACCTGGCTTTAATATTTTTCGCTGAAAGCAGAAGCTTCTTCGGTTTCTCTTTAGCGTTTAACCCAATTCTTTTGAGTGACCGGCGGCGTGTAGTCCATTCACTAACTGGCTTGTATATGTTTTCGGCTGCCTGTTTAAATGCCTTGGACCCACAACTTATCAACTCTCTTTCCATTCCTTTAGCTTCCAAATCAGAAAGTAGTCAGTTTTTTTTTTTTTTTTTTTTAAATATTAAGCACAGAAGTTTTTGACACTTTTTAGTAAAAAAACGCGCGGTCGGTATTTTTACATTTTTTTTTTCATTTTGACAATAATCAGCTTTATAAGTTTTAAAATAAACGATTTACCCACAACAAACTATCAACAAATAAAATTATCTTAACTGTTACTTGTTAAATTACAGTAAAACAAGAAAAGCACAATAGAGGGGAACATCTCTCAATGAACAAACGATCTTAAATCTCTTGAAAATAAAACGTGCATAATTGGACAAAGTCAGAAAATTATTGTTAATTTTTTTTTGTATAATATCTATATTATTTTTTGAAAATTTTACTATACATAATAAATGTGAGTTAAATAAAAAAAACAAAAAAAATAAAAAAATGATTTTAATTCTATTGAAAAATTCTCACTTAAATCAATTTTTCAAAAAAGCGAAATCATTTGACCACTTTTGCTCATCACTGTATAATAATTCCATAAGAGATAGTCAGTAACATACATATCGGCAGTAGCAGTGGCGCAACAACCTAAAAAGCTAGGGGGGTGTCCAACCCAAAATAATCCAAATATCCAAATAACCCGACAAATCCGGGGCGTAGCGAGGTCAAGCTTAAGAAGACGATGCAAACTATTCCCAAAGCCATTAACCCGACAAACCCAGGGCGCAGCGAGGCCAAGCACGCGAAGACGACACAAGCTATCCCCAAAGCCATTAACCCCATGAACCCGGGGCGTAGCGAGGCCAAGCTCGCGAAGACGACACAAGCTATCCCCAAAGCCAGTAACCCGACAAACCCGGGGCGCAGCGAAGCCAAGCTCTCGAAGAGGATTTCAAAAAATTAATTTCAATAGCTCTCTTGATTTGCGGTGTCAACTTTTAAAACATTCTTACCCTTATACGAGTATTACACAATCTTATAATCTAAAGTCGGAGTAAAAAATTTATTCAAGTTAAAGACAGCATGCACTACATTTGATACTGAGATTAAATTCAGTTTTTTCTAATTTTTTTATTTTTTAAAAATCCAAAGACTTTGTTTGCAAAAAATCGCTTCAAATTCATACTTTAACAAATATTTGGAATAATTAAAGCTTAAATACACTAGAATTTTATTAAAAATCATTATGTACAATTTTCAATCCAATCCTTATATTTCCGATTTTAAGCGGCTTGATTTTTTTTTTGTGAGAAAATTTTCAAAAATATAATGAAATCTCGGTTCGTATTAATTTTAGTACAGGGTCCCCATTAAGTAAAATCTATAGTAAAAATCTTTCTATTTTTACAGAATTTAATATTATATACTTTATGAAATATAAACACAATAGCTGTAATAAATATTGTCCATGTCCCTTGATAGGTAAATTATAGTTTTAAAAATTGTTATCTAGCGCGCCCGAAGAGCGTTTTCGAAAAATATAAGTTGTATCATGTTGTAAATCCAACCGAGCCACGAGTTGCGAGCCACTTCTAACTAGACATGGGTAACGCAGTAAAAATTGGTGCGTTGATACACTAACTCAAGCGCACTTCACTGTATCAGGGAAATGCGTTAACGCAGTTTGCGCCATAACGAAATTTTTGTTTTAAAGGGGCCGACCCATAGAATCCGTTGCGTCCGTTGCCGTTCCGTATTCAACTGACAGCTTGATTAAATATACGCTTTTTCATAAGAGACGACCAATAGGCGTCGCATGCGACGGACGCAACGGAACAAGTAGCCAAACTTTTAACTTTTCTCTCCGGCGTAACGATGAATCATTCAATGAAATTTATACAGAATCTGAAAAATTCATAACCGAACATGATTTAGAAGAGATTTCACTTCCTCGACAACGTGGTCCACCAAAAAGATATACTGGCAATGCTGAAAATTATATTAATTCTTCTGCATTTGAATATTTCAAAAATCAATATTATGCTATGCTCGATGCTGCAATAGTTCAATTAAAAGACCGGATCTATCAAGAAGGGATGAAAAATTACTTGAAATTGGAAGATGTTTTATTATCTGGCGAAATAAACGACATCATCACTCGCTATCCAGAATTTTGTATTGAAAAATTAAAAACCCAGTTACCATTTTTTCGACAGCAATTCAAATACTCCACGTTGAAAGAGGCAGCTGATTGTTTGAAAAAAGCTGTTACAGAGGTGAAAATTACAAACTATCAAAATTGATAAAATCACAAAAATATTTTTTAAAAACAAATAATACTGATAATTTTTTTTAGGTCAGAGCAATGTTTAAAGAAGTAGAAGTTTTAATAAAACTTCTTATGTCGTGCCCCGCTTCGTCTTGTGAAGCTGAACGAAGTTTTAGCGCGCTTCGACGATTGAAAACGTACCTACGCAGTACTATGTCGCAAGAGAGATTAAGCAACTTAGCTATATGTCATGTGCATAAGCACATTTTAGATAATGTAAATACTAATGATTTAGCTAATCATTTTGTAAATGTAAATGATTACAGAAAAACTGTTTTTGGAATGTTTTGATTTCTACTAAAAATAAAAATAACAAGTCTAGATAACAAATTTTCGAAGCGAAGTTTTTTAATCCCTCCGTTTTGTCTGTAAAATTAAATTATAATTAATTAATTATTAATTAAACAATACTTTTCGAGTTTGAAAATCGTCGAACACCTCCCTCGCCTAGCTTTTTAGTTTGACATCGTACAATCGTATCTTTTTTTATTGACGCGCTTTGAAACCGTAAATCGAGCACCGGATTTGTAAGAGTTCACAGCTTTGGGAGGAGCTATTTCTTTACATTGTCTTCTAAAGCTTGGCCCGTTGCGCCCCTGGTTTATCGGGTTAATGGCTTTGGGGATAGCTTGTGTCGTCTTCGCGAGCTTGGCCTCGCTGAGCCCCGGGTTTGTCGGGTAAATGGCTTTGAGAATAGTTTGCATCGTCTCCTTAAGCTTGACCTCGCTACGCCCCGGGTTTTTGGGGCTTAGAATGTTTTAAAAATCGTCACTCGGGTGTCTATAGATTTCGGAGGGGGTGTCCACCGATCTCTGGGGGGTGTCCACCGACCTCTGGGGGGTGTCCGGACACCCTGGACACCCACCGTTGTTGCGCCCCTGGGCAGTAGGAACCTTTTCGGTTTCTTTAATAGAAGTGCCATTCATGATTAATAGCAAGGGTGGTATATTTCGCTTGGCCGACAGAAGACTGCATAGTGTTTTCGAAGCACTAAATTCAATACGGTTTTTAATGTCTCATATATAAAGCTGTTGAGATCAGAATCAAGGGGTGGCCGTGGGGCGATGCTTGTGTGCTCGCCTGTCAACCTCATAATCACAGGTTCGATCTCTGCCGTCGTCTATGTCGCTTTAATTCCATTAAAAACCTTTCTTAAAAATTGTCATCAATGGGTTTACTGGTTTACTCATTACATGTTGTTGAGGCATAACACTAACAACATGTAATTGAGTTAGACTGGTATGCCCATCAAGGATGAATACCAAATAAAATAATGTGAATTATAAGTGATATAGAAATAAGACAAGGCATTTCTCCGCTCTAGTTCAGCCGCCATCCCTGGAGATAAAAATATCTGAGACAACCACCTTCAGTCTCAGAACATCGTGCCACACATCTTTCCTATCCTTCTTTCCCTTCATTAACATCACGCCCGCGCTGTGTTGAAAACATTTAAAAGGGTTAATCATAATCCCTTGAGCGCGGGTAGATTATAAAAAAAAAAAAAAAAAAAAAAATGAGCTTAGCATATGCGCTGCCGTTCCAGTCCCACAGCCGAAGAGCAGGGTTCTTAGTTGTTGAATATGAAAAGCTGAGGGAGCTGTCGACAGCGAAACAATGAAGTGAAATTCAGACAAAAGATCTTTTATGAATATAAGGAATAGTGTCGGAGACAAAACGGAGCCTTGGGACACACCAGTATTTGTTTTATAAATATCAGACTTGAAACCATCTAATACAACTTGTATTGAGCGGTTCAAATGGTGATTTCTAATCCAATGAAAAAGAGACTGTTCGATACAAAATGCACGCATTTTCGATAAAAGAGTTTCGTGCCAAACCCTATCAAATGCTTTGGAAATATCAAGTGCAATTACCTTTGTTTCTCCAAAATGATGTACGGATTGGCTCCAATTTTCGGTGAGATATGCCATCAGACATCACTGGAGCTTTTGCTACGAAATCCGTAGCGTCGATCATTTAAGAATTTTCGTTCTTCGAGACATTACTTAGGCTGATTGTTGATCAGCATTTCAATGACCTTGGAAAGAAGGGAAACATATTACTGTGCTCAAAATTATTCCCTCAAACTATCTTGTTTAGTCCCTGTGCTCAATTTGTGCGGTTTTGAGCAGTTTTCGTTACTCATATGGTAATAAATCCATTATGGTTTTTCTTTTACAACAACTCTTATTAGAGGCAGTATTTTTGATATAATTTTGAAGACAATCTGCACTTTTTAAATAATACTTATTAACGTCCCATAGGGAGTTATTGTAATCGGTCCGATTTGTTAAATTGGAATTTTTGTCATTTCTCGACGTTTCAAGGTCCCTAGAGGCTATATCAATCATTTTTAGAGAGATGTATGTGTGTGTGTGTGTAAGGATATCGACTTCAAATAAATTTTGTTTAATAAATATTAAAATTCAGTGAGTAGTTTTTTCACTATAACGGTTTAAAAAAAAATAAAAATTTTGGTTAGTTTCAAATATCTCACGAAAAAATAATGCTATTGATTTCAAATAAAATTTAATGTATTCATTATAAGGTCATACAGATTTGGTATGAATTTGGAAAAAAATGAACATACCGTTATTTTTTTATTTAAAAAAAATCGAAAACAAAATTTCATAACCCAGATATTCTAAGAACGGAAAACAATCATTATTATTATTATAATTTTATTTTACGAAAAATAATGTGTTTGACAACTGGTAAAAATTTCAAAAAAAAGTTAGTTTACAGTTTTTTTTTACAAAAAATAAAAAACTATATAAAATTTATTGAAAATTGGTAAAAATTGTTTTTCGACTCAAATTTCTCGAGAACTAGTAGTGATATTGACTTCTAATTTAGTTTATTTTATACATAGTATAATTTTGTACAATTGGTAAAATGTTGACAAATATTGAATTAATAGCTTTTTTTTAAACAAATGGGAAGTTATCAGTGTGGGTCGCATCCAGCCTCTTTTTTATTTATTCATTTCGAAAGGCTATACATACATAGGCAATAGATACATATCTTATAAACCAATGTTAACTTACAAAATTTATCAAAGAGCAATTAAAAAGGAAAAATTAAATAACATTTTTTGGGAAAAATTATACCATAAAATTAAGTTGAATTGCTGATTGAAAAAAAGAGAAAAATGAATAAAAGAAGAGACAATAATAAAGGCGGAAAGAAAAAGGATAAAACGAAAAAGCTGAAATGATAGAGTGTAGAAAAAATGTTTAAATGTCTTAAAACGTGCATTGTTGTTGATTCTCTTGAGATGGCGATGCAAAGAATTCAACAGACGTAAACCGTTAATGAAAGATTGGCCCTTAGGTGTTAAAATCAGTTGGTCAGACCTGGCTGAAGAGGCCCTCGTAATTCTCTCAAAGAGATAGGGTGGTTGGGTTGTGTACAGGATATCCGCGAGCAAGGATAAGGTGCGAAACTGAAAGTATTTTTCGAGTGGCATGTTAAGTAAACAATTCGAAAAAAAATTGGTACCCTGTCGTACCTACGTAGTCTACAGATGTTGTTGAAGACAACATTGAGCTTTCTTTTGCAGGCATAATTACAACTGGAGAAAATCTTGCAACCAAAGACTAAAATAGGAAGAATTAAACTTTTCGCAAGCATCGCACGCGTCTTGATCGGCGCGTACTCGTATGACTGGGAGAGCCAGAGCATGCGTAACGTTCCTTATGCCTTACTGGCTACACCGTTTACGTGCTTATCCCATGTTAGATTGCGTGTTAAGGTTATTCTGAGATTTACAGCGGAATTCATATATTCAACAGTTGTATTATTCAAAGTTATTTTGATTTTGATGGGTTCAAGGCCAGTCTTAGCCCAAAGTGCTAGTTTTTCAAGGTCCTCATTCACGCTGCAAGCACCATCTCCAATGAGACCAAGGCAAAAGGCGAAAGACATTTGTACATCGTCAGCATACATATGTAACGAGCAGTTATCAATGACGGAGGGAATATCATGGACGTAAAGCGAAAAAAGTAATGGCCCAAGAATGAATCCTTGTGAAAATCCACTAGTAGTTGCGAGAAAATTGGATAATTTCTTACCTATTTCAACTGTTTGCATTCTATCGGATAAATAGGGTGATATAAGCGAGAAGTTTATCTGCAAGTTTTCCGTGTACAACTGTATCGAATGCCTTTGAAAAATCTAGAAGAACTTAAAAATTTACTATATCTTCATCCAGTGCTTGAAGAAGGTCCTCATACATCTAGCAAAGCGGTGACACAGCTGCTTTTCTCTCGAAAACCACTCTGACATGCACTTAAAAGATTATGCGTCTTAAGAAAATCGTCCATTTGATTTTTCAAGATCCATTCAAAAACTTTGGAAAGATAAGCTAAGATTGAAATCTTATTATTATTAATTCTCAATTCTTAGTTCTACTTCAAATTTAATCGCAAACTAATGAACCGAATGAACCCCGATTGCAGTTGTCAATTTACTACTAATAAATTAAATAATATTTCAGGATGAGTTGTTAATATAAATACTGGCTTGTCATAACAAAATCCGAATCAAAAGAACTTTCGTTTCCATCAACAGAGAGAAGGGTCATTTCACTTTTTCTTCTGCAGGTGTTAAAGCTGCAGCAGTGCTTGAACCGCCACTACTTTTGTTTTTTGTAGCGCCCAGCTCGAACTACAGCAGTTTTCTTCCTAGTGGTCTGCTTTATTAAATCATGCTTAAGTTTGAGGTGCTTGTCGTCGTAAAATAACGAACCAAATGAACTATTAAACGATTTCTCAAAATCCTTGCAGACTTTTTCTTTGTCTTGTCAAGTCGTAGCGTCACATTTTTTATTTTCAATTACATTTGTTTTTTTTTTCCTGCGGGACTTGAAGGTCCGTTTCTTCTCTTATAGTGAAATTTATACTTATGTTTTTAATTTTTCATTGCACTTAAATAGTTTTGCATCAAGTGAAGCTTCTAAGTCTGCTATTACACGACTTTTGACTCATTACTTCTTTTAAAATTAAATGAGTGCAAACGCAACTTAAGGGCTCTGTGAACGCTTGAACATGGTAGGAGTGAACATGGTTCGAGGACTTTGTTAGGTCCAGTCAGCTCGAGTACTAATTATTTAGTGTCACTATAGACTAAAATAATTACCTCATCAAACTTAAAAGATTTTACTACTTTGTCGTACCAGACTCGACAGTTTTCCGACCAGCTTAGTATGTTTATTCGAACATTTAACTTTACTTTTAAATTTAAATTTATCTAACAGTTAGTTTAGCAAAGACTTTGACGATGAAACAGACATCTTTATATGCTGGATAGCGTTATGTGCCGGATAACTATCCGAAACTTTAACCGGAATATTTGAAGCTGGCCCTAATTCTTTCATTAACATCTTTATGCTTTGAATAAGATTGCTGATAGAATTGTTCTTAAATATGAAAACAAAAATCTTCATATGAGATCTCAATTGTTTTTTTAAGCCTTAAATCTAATATATGTACGTGTAAGCGAAACATTAACGGCTAAAATAAATCCAACTCATCCTTAATTGCGAGTGAGAAGCGAACGCTTAAATCAGAAAATTTAAGTTGTGAAAATTGTGCTTGTTGCATAAAATGTAATATGCGTTAATATCTTAGATATGCTTTCTGAACTTTTCTCTTAAAAGTTGTTGAACATTTCAATTTGTTCCAGTTAAAATTTTCCATTTGTATGCAATTCACTTGAAACAGATCAATAAATTTTGTGTTTGGCGTGAATTAAATGTGTCGTTTGGCAAATTGAAAATGTTTTTCTTTATACAAACACTATAACATGATTTCAAACATTAAGGTTCTTATCAACATCCCATTGCAAAACTTTTGTACTTAACTCGGATCCTTGAATGGTTTTCATATTTGTATGTTGTTATGAGTTATGACATTATAAACTATGTTAAGACCTTAATTTTCACAAAAGGATTAGTATGAAACTATGAGTTTATAATTATCTTGTTCCAAGAAGAAGAATTAAATCAGCTATTATGCATGTAGTTTTAAGTACTTTGAAGTTGAACAAGTTTTTTACTCTTAAAATAAAAATTTTATGAGACACATTTAAGTTTCAAAGTTTCATAACAAGATATTAGTTCTCAAGTATGACAATGTGCTTTATGTTATATGAGTCTTGTGGGAGGTTTTTTTTTAGATTTCATCCCAAACTCTCGCACTAGTTTTACTTAAAAAAGTTTCATAAATTGCCAAAATTTTTAGATACAGCAACATTTTGTTTATCAAAGCATATCGGTTGACAGTGTCAAAGGCTGCTTTGAAATCAACGAAGCAGGCATACAAGGTTTATTCGTATGTGTCAATTTGGTGACAATGCTGAACAAAGTTTAAATGGCTCATATACAAAATTGCAGCAAATACCTTTATTAATTGGGTAAAGTAATGATATTTTGGGGAAAGATCCTGATTATTCAAAATTTGCTCTTTAACGTGCTTAATAGAAACAGAACTAGAGGAAGAAAGTGTCACAATGTAACGGTTTAAACTAACTTGAAAAAAATTGTGCCTCATAAAGTAGCTATTTCAGCTTAGTCAGATTATTATTCGTTTAAGGGACACGACCCTCTTGATTAAAACTTGTTCTAGCGATGATTGAAAATTAAAATGAAAAGGTCATATAAATGTAAATGTATCTTGGAAAAAATGTACACCAAATGCAATAAATGAACAAATTGTAAGCTAGAACTGTTTATGTAGTATGTACGACGTACGTGTACAAGTGCATACATACACTCTATTCCACTTGATTATGAATATACATAGATAGTTATTTGGGGAGAGTACGATAACTCGAGCGACGAAATTTAATGACGGATTTGTATAAAACAAGCATTATTTACTATGAAAGGATTATTTACTTAAAATGGAAAAAAATATTTTGAAATAACGCAAATACTATCAATTAAGTATTGCACATTTTTTTAAGCTAAGAGTTGTATCATCTTGTTTTTAAATCAAGTAATTTTCGTGAATAGTTTTTGAAAAAAAAAACTAGTTTTAAAGTTAAAATTTTGAGAAAGAAAGAAAAAAAGTTTATACAGGGTATCCCTTAATTCGTGCATAAAATTTTAAGTTGTGATTTATGGGTATATTCTAAAAAAAAAATCTTAATACATTAAGCGCTTATCTCCAATTCTTATATCATATATCGGAGATTTAAGAAAAGGCTTACTTTGGTGGACCCATATAAATAAATAAATTTGATATTTTATCTCGGACTTGAGATATCCAGTTTCTAGCATGTTACGTTTTTTCCTGTCTATACTAATTTTTTGACTTTGGGTTCAATTTTTTCCAGAAAATTCGTTATAAACATACTGTTTTACTGTTCTTTTTTTGAATGAACGTAACAACAAAAATAAATAATGATAATTGGAAAAACTTGAAACAAGTAAAATTTAAAAAAAATGGTGACACCCTGTATTGTATTTATTCCAAATTGTGGGACCATATATTAATTTTTTTTAATCTTTTTAGAATTTAATTGAATCTTGAAAACTAGATGGTTTGAGTTCTACTAGTTTTCGAAGAAAATTGAAAATAAAAATTATGAAAAAAAACATTTCCATCTAATTTTAAGTTTTTGATCACGATTTTTTTTTCACTTTATTTTCTGAAATTTTGAGATTAAAATTAGTGTTTTCAAATATTATATTTATGGAAATTAAACAAAAACAAATTAAATAGTGACTTCATAAATAAAGCTCGAATCTTACTATTCTACAAAAATCCGTTTTTATTTCTTGTTTTAATTAAATGTATGATATTTTGTAAATCCTTCGCTAATATATGTAGAAGAAACCAAATCACTTGATTACGAACAGTTATTTTATCTACTTGCTCCTAGTTTTAAGACCGGATTTCAGGCTCTTCGAAACAATGAAGGTAACCTAGTCCCGAACCAAGGGGAATTGTCAAACAGTATTTCCAACAGCTGTTAGATGGGTATGATATAGAGCGTTTTATAGGGCAAGAAGACAACCCACTTCCGTTTAATGGAGAAACAGTTTCACCACCCAGCATAGAAGAGGTAGGCCACAAGATCTGACGGCTTACCTGCATAGCTCTTCAAATACAGAGTTGATATTTTAGTAGGGTGCATACATCAAACCATCAACCTAATATATGTTGGGAGCTTGTCCGATGACTGGACCATCAGCTCCACAAGCCCCATCCACACAAAGATGATCCTGTCTTGCAAGAACTTTTGAGGAACATCCCTGCTAAATGTCGCATACAAGATCCTATCCAACGTGCTGTGTGAACGTCTTAAGCCGTTTTGTAATAATTAAGTCTGCAATTACCAGTGTGGTCTCCGACCTGGCAGATCGACCATAGACCAAATATTCATTTTGAGGCAAATCTTTGAAAAGACGAACGAATTTCAAGTCAAAGCTCAGCATCAATTTATTGACTTTAAAGCCGCATATGATAGCATTTATCGTCAGGAGCTCTATATGGCGATGACTGAACTCCCGAGAAAACTGATCCAACTGTGTCTCATGACATTGAAAAATACGCAGTATAGTGTGTAACTTGGGAGCAACTCTTCTGATATAATCCAAACATGCATAGAGTTTCAGGAAGGAGATGCGCTATAATGTGATTTTTACTTGCGATATAGGTACTATAGGGCAAGCTCTGCATTTGGAAAAAAAATCGAACTCGAGATTTTGATCAAAGTTGACATTACGATGATAGCGAAGACGAATAAAGTGGGTCCGGCAATTCCGTCTGTCTGTCTGTCTGTCTGTCTGTCTGTCTGTCTGTCTGTCTGTCTGTATGTCTGTACCTCGATCTAGAGCCTAAGCCACTGGACCTATTTACTTCAAACTCGGTAGTTATGGGTCTTCGGTGATTCCCTAGAGGGGAAATTGAAATTTTTTTTTTAGCTCTAAAACTAACGGTACCCCCCATACACCCGTAATGCAAAATCTTATTTATCTCGAAAACGGCTCTAACGATTTTGATAAAAAAAATTAGGTGTGATATTATGGATATGGACTACGTTTTGGTAAAAAAAAAAATTGGGGCAAAATGTTATTAACGGTACCTGTCATAGAACCGTTTTTTTGATTTTCGACTTTCTCATTAACGGCTCTAACGATTTTAACCAAAAATTTTCAGCAGGAGTCCCCCTTAGTTTAAAATAATATTGTATATAAAAATATTCGAAAAATTATTTGTTGGTTTTTTTTGAAAAAAAAAATTTTTTGAAAAATCAATATCTTCAAAACCTATGAACGATTATTTTTTGAAATTATTTCCTAAAATCAATATTATTAAATAATTTAAATTCGCATCCCACATTTTTTTCTTAAAAAATTTTAAAGAAATTTCTTATATAAAAAATGTATTTATTTAATAATAAAACGATTTTTTAAAGTTTGTTTTCATAAATTCATACTTTTCTAGAAATCAGACGGCAATTTCATTTTAAATTCATGTTTTATATTTATAAAATGTATCTTAAATTCCAAAGTACTTTTACATAAGAAAAAGTTCGTGCGATCCAGTCGTGCATTTTATTTCAAACTCGTTCTGGAGCAGATGGTGCCCAGATATTGATAGCAAAAACTTCGAGATACTTAAAGAGTTCATCTAGCTCTTAGTTAATATTAAAAACACGAACTACTTCACCTTAGTAAATATCCGACGAAGAATTATCGTAATAAGCCGCTGTTACTTATATTTAGCAAA
The DNA here is from genome assembly GCA_911387755.1 of Chrysotoxum bicinctum. Lineage (NCBI taxonomy): Eukaryota > Metazoa > Arthropoda > Insecta > Diptera > Syrphidae > Chrysotoxum > Chrysotoxum bicinctum. Next base: position 126,854,448 of record OU426989.1, on the reverse strand, counting down.
ACAAATTGCACGCTCTACAAAACCCTTTAACATTAGAATTAAATTTGGTTTTTCCTAGATATGCGAAGGGTTTAAAAAAACGTCTTAAAATTAAATTAAAAAATACTTGTTCGTAATCAAGTGAAACGGAGTGTACTAGTATATTAATTAATTAAATTAGATGAATTTCATTCCTTTTTCGAAATTAAGTATAATTCATCTGCATAATCCCCAGATACGTAAAGTTTTCTCGTAAACTCTTAATGGCTTTGAACATTTGTCATCTAATGCCCGGCAAGCTATGAAGTTTGTAGTGACTGCTTTTTATTGTTTGTGGATTACTGCGATATTGGTCCGCTCTCTGATTATCACAGCAATAATTCAATTCTTCTTGGATCCGAATGGACAAAGACATCAGATTCCTTCTATTTATCACCGCAGCTTGCGGTATGGTGCCTCAGCTGTGGTGACGTTTTTATCATGGTTAAGACTAGACTACAGTTTCAGGGTTACAGCTGACAACCATGGTATTCTGGGTCTACATATATACGCACCCACATTTAACTTCACGATACTAGATGATGGGTATCCTCAGACTTTGGAAAATTTTTGGTTGGTCTGGCCAGCTCTATGTGGTTGTGGACCATAACTCAATATTTGATATGATTTATGAGCCATGTATTTGGAGAGTGACAAAATTTCATATTTTTCCCGAAACGAGAGCAGAAAATACCCATGTTTAATAGGTGTACTCACAATAATTAGACTCTTTAATTTTTGGCTTATTATGCAGCATCATTAGCTCATTTTAATACGTATTTGAGGATGGAAACAACGGTTGGAGAAAGTGCGCTACATATTCAAATGAACAGCGTTATTTTGCTCTTAATCTTTTATACGCCGTAAACACACAAAAACCTAAATGCAGGAAGGAATGAAAACTAAGTCGAATGAGTAAACGTTAATCGAGCATGTCGACCGATGCGATGCTTATACGAGTAGATTCTACACTAGCAGTCCGAAGTCCAACAATCGATCTTTTGGCATTGGTATGTTTTGTTGAAATCAGTATCCTCAGCTTTTCATATTTGTTTTCTGATCCACATCCTTGTCCTTTGGCAGCATATGATAACCTCAATCAGCCTGAGTATAACTCTCACAACTTGGTAGGTGCTTTTATAACTTACTTTAATGTTTAATCTCTTGGACAGAATTCAAAATAGGTGAAAGTACTGATACGGAAACATTTACATCGCTTGATCGAAACAATTCGTTCGTAATACCTTCGCTTCTAGGAACGCTCATCGGGTAACAATTGAACCTAATGTCTAACGTAGTTTTAGGTACAGAAATTCTTTCTTTAGCCACACAACACGAATGTGGTAAGCTTTGCCTAGCTCCGTTTTGATATACAGAACTTCAAAACCAATGTGCATTGGTATCTCATCTTAAAGCCAAATTTTGCTAACGTTCGCAATGTGTATAACGTTCCAACGTATCCAAAAGAGTTGCACAATATAAATAAAAAAAAATATGTTCAATAAATGATATCAATTGTTACTTGTTTTTAATTTCAGGCAAACAAGCACAATATCGATAAAGCTTTCGGGAATTGTAGTCTCAAATTGTCGAAAAAGTTCTAAGCAATTACCATAATAAATCACTGTTTGTTAATTTGGAGGAGTTACAATATAATTCTACAGATTTGTAATCCACCGTTTCGAAGTTGTTTTTTTTTTTTGTAATACAGGGTGCGGGAACATAATTGTGTCTTTTGAAAGGAAGCCATTCACGACGTGGTGGGGTGGGAGGGAGTCTTATTTCTACAGTTTTGTTTTCTGCAATGGCTGTCGCTTTCATTAATTGAAAATGTGAGGACCTTGGGCTTACCATCATATTCTACTAAAAAATGATCTTCCATTTGATTTCCTATTCATTGTAGAAGTTTTAAGTTGTATTAAATCCACGAATCTTGGTGTATCGAAAAAATCCAGTACCTAGGTTTCCTTAATTTCTGGGCGTGCCTTATTAGGAAAAAATGAAAATAAATACATTTTTACAATACGACAGTTTGTAGAGAAGCAAGGAATTCTTATAAACAACTTTCAAGAATGAAAGATTTGCAATTTTCTTTCGAATACCAATGGTGTAAATGAGAAGCACTTTTTCATTGCAAGCAATACTCTTCGGGGATTTGTCACTTCCTTGCAATAGCCAATAAAAAAAATAAAATACATTTGATGGTGCAACAGCTCGGAGTGAACCAGGACCTAAAGACTTACTACTCTCAACCATTCCTGGGTGGGTGTACCAGGAACAGAGGGGACCTACAATTTTTTTGCTAATGAGCAGCACTTTCCATGACAAGAGATAGAGATTGGAGAATTTGTCAATTCCTCGCAAGAGGCAGTACACCCCTGAAAAAACTTTCTTGCAGCAACTGAGAATCGAACTCGAGACCTTCCGCATGACAGTCCAACGCACTAACCATTATGCCAATACTCCACTAACAATAGCCAATACTACTGAAAAAAAATAATGTTTTTAATTGAAAGTCGAATCATGTCTCTGGGTGGCAAGAAATAATCCCACGAAATTGTCTTTTGCTTATAAAATCTTCTCCAATTTTTAAGAGATAAAATTTACTATACAAATATAGCCCGGATAGTATTTTTGTGTAACCAATACCTTTTTTTCCATAACTCCTTAACATTTGATTGTTAAAGTCTTAAGAATATATCTTATAGACAATTATTTACCAGACTAATAATTCATAAAAATGAAGATATTATGGTGTAGTTGTAGAGGAGATAGTAGTAATGTAAGCATTAGGGACAAATTAGGAGGGAAGGTGTTGTCATTCGAATCTCATTGAATCGATGTTATCGAATGTTATTCATTGTCATCTTCATCGAAAAGTGCCACAGCCCGTCACACATGAAACTATTTTCATAAATTTGTGGGACCATTAATTACTTTCGGGCTTGCTTACTACATAAGTACACTACAACCTTTAGATTTATTGTGCTATTGTGTCTGAGAGGGTTGCAATAATCGGCACCCACACAACTAGCTTCAATGCAGATAATTTTTTTAACTCTCATCCACTCCATGGCATGTATAGAGTGAAAATTCGCAGAACCTTTTGAAAGTGGTAGCTTGAATAAATTCATTTTGGTTGGGCTGTTTATGAATAGCGAATATGATTTTGGAATCAACAGATTGACCATTGTCAGAATGTTTGAAGTGGTGTCATATCCATAATCCACTTATGGCTTGAAGGAGTAGGAATAGGACGGTGAGCAGCGAATTTAATTTAAAAGTTGGGGATTTAGAGGTTTTCAGGGAAATTAAATCTCCCAGATTTTCGAAGTATGATGTACTCGACGTTTTGAATATTTGCAGTTAGCAAAACGTCGAAGTCGATGTCTCAATCACTGCACCTCTGCAGAGCTTACGTTTGCATCCTCAAGTTCAGTTCAATTCAATTCAATTTTGTTTTATTGAACAAACTATTTACAATTTGGCTTACAACTAATAATATACTACATATGTGTGAAAATTGGCTCATAGGGGGCCTAACTACATATATACAGTGACTTAAGTTTAATTAATTTTATATAAAATGTACATGAAGAAAATATAAAATTTAAAAGGTCGGTTGACTGTATTGTAGTCAGGGTGTTCATTCCCGGTTGTCAGTCTCAGTGTCCTCAAGTTCAGTCACGGGAAGTGTTTAAAATCTGTTTTACAGGCATTCGATATGAACATTTCTGGTGGTACTCGATTGACAATTATTTTGTCAAACATAACTTCAGATAAAGTGTTTGGGTTACATCTTCTTACACGTTTAAAAATCTTGATGTTTCACAGTGCAGTGTTCTCCAGGGAAATATCAAATACCATCGGCACAGCAGTGCTATTTAAAGTTCTTGACATATTTTATAACATATGTACCTCCGGCAGATTAACTCCCTCAAGTAAGACCACTTGACATTTAGGCAGTCAATTGGAGTCAATCAAGACAGGGGTTTATTTGTTACGCATACATTTTTTTAAATAACATGAGTGGCAAACTTACACTGAAAATAAAATCTAGGTATATATGATAAAAATCTAGGTTGATTTGACAAAAATTTTGTCAACATACGTCCAACAAAAAGTTTTATCAAATTGACAAAAATTATAGAATTTTGTTGAGGTAACAAAAAATATTTTGTTGTATCCACAAAATTATTTTGTTATGCTAAAAGATAAATTTGTTGAAATAACAAAAATATTTTGTCAATATGACAAAATTTCGTAGAACTTACAAAATTAATTTGTCATATTAACAATTCTTTTGTTGTATTAACAATTTTTTTTGTTAGTGTTATTGTTTTTTTATTATAATCGGATTAACAAAATTTTTTTGTTAAATTAACAAAATTGTTTTGTTAAATTAACAAAATTGTTTTGTTATATTAACAAAATATTTTGTTAAATTAACAAAAAAATCTTTTGTATATTTTGTTAAAATAATAAAATATTTTGTCAATTCAACAAAATATTTTGTCAATTTTACAAATTTCTTTTGTTGAATTTACCCTACGATCTCACATGCAACCATCTGTGAGGGCGTATGGACAATACGCAATTTTTGTTAAGTTCAGTTAATCTTACATCGATTTTTTAACAAAAACTAAGTGTGAACTATATCATACACAAAAGAAATTTTTTGGTTTCCTTACAAAATAGTTTAATCTATCTGATAATATTATTTTATCAATATTACAAAATAATTCAACCCCAAAACAAAATATTTCTCATTTTAACAAAAATGTTTTCATTCAAAAAAAAATTAACAAAAACTTTGTGATATTGACAAGCATTTATAAAACAGATTTTTTGTAGATACAACAAAAATTTTGTTAACATCACAAAAAAGTTTGTCGATGTGACAAAAATCTCTGTTTTATTTTGTTATATTAACAAAACTTGGTTTGTTAAACTGACAATATTATTTGTAGTGCATATTTTGTTAAACTGACAAAAAATCATGCTGGATTATACAAATTTTGTGAAATCAACAAAATCATTCTTTCGTATTGACAAAAATTTTATCAAAACAATAAAATTGTTTTGTTAAAGGTCAACAAAACGTTTTTGTCAATATTACCTAGGAATTTATTTTCAGTGTATTTTCTACACCATTCAAACCGTTTTTATCTAATGATTGTGTAATCACTTTATCCAGTTTTTACTTTCAACTACTAATGTGTGATTTTTTTTGCTATTTTCTTTTTGGCAACACTGCTTTTGGCAGCTCACGCACGTTTCGTGTTTTGTGTCACTATCAAACACCTTCAGTTTGGTCTATAATTTAACCATGAATCGTCTTACAAACGAACAACGCTAGCAAATTATTGACTTTTATTATCAAAATGCGGTTCTGTTAAGAAATTTCATCGCGCGCTTCTCCCATTTTATGGTCTGTTTAATCGACCTACTGAAGCAGCTATTCGGGCTATTGTAACTAAATTTCGCACCAAATTTACATTGTTGGACATTAAATCACCAACGCGTGCGTAGAGTAACTGAGGAAAATATCGCAGCTGTATCGGCCAGTGTTAGTGATGACCGTTAGCAGCAATTGGGCCTCCGTTACTCCACTACGTAGAAAATTTTGCGGAAGGATTAAGGTGCCGAAGATCCACTTTTTTATCGAAAAATTGTGTTCAGCGACGAAGCTTATTTCTGGTTGAATGGATACGTGAACAAGCAAAACTGCCGTGTGAAGAGCAGTCAGAAGCATTGCAAGAGCTACCAATGCATCCGGAAAAATTCACTGTTTGGTATGGATTATCGACTGTCGGAATCATTGGGCCGTATTTCTTTAAAGATGATTTGAATCGCATCTTTACTGTGAATGGTGAGCGCTACCGTGCGATGATAACAAACTTTTTTTGCGTAAAATGGAACAGCTTGAGTTGCATGACATGTGGTTTCAACAAGAAGGTGCCACATGCACACAGCACGCGTAACAATGGACCAATTGAGAGGCGAGTTTGGTGACCAGCTTATTTCACGTTTGGGGCGGGTCAATTGGCCGCCTAGATCGTGCGATTTAAAGCCTCTAGACAATTTTTTTGTGGAGCTATGTTAAAGCTCATGTCTATAGCGACAAGCCCGCTTCGACTAACGAATCCAACTTTGAAGCATTTATTTGTGAGATACCGACCGAAATGTTGGAAAGAGTATGTCAAAATTGGACTAAGCGGATGGACCATTTGAGGCGCAGCCGCGGCCGGCATGAAATAATCTTCAAACATTAAATTATATCGACCGTACTATCGATTCAAATAAAAATGTCATGCATTTTTCGGAATTTTTTTTTTATTTCCGATAACTCCTTAAAAATCACTCGTTTTAAGGCAAGTTATGTATGCATTCGGAAAAAAAATCGAGCTCGAGATTTTGATTAAAGTTGACATTACGATGATAGCGAAGACGAAAAAAGTAGGTGTCGAATTTCTGTCTGTCTGTTCGACTACAGCCTTAACGACTGTGCCCATTTTCGTGAAACTTGGTGGATATCGTTTTTCAATCTTCCCCTACACGTTTTTTTTTCTTCTTTTTTTAAGACCAAAAATAACTGTACCTGCCATAAGTTTTTTTTCGAAATTTTATAAATATTTTTTTTTTTCAAACTGTTGCACAGATTTAAAAAAAATCAAAAAATTTCATTTAGTTAAAGCTTGGTCCTGGTTGAAATTTTTTTCCCAAAATTGGTTATTTTTGGTCCCCCCTCAAACAATTTTTTTTGTTTTTGATGTTATCAAAAACGGTACAACCGATTTAGATTATTTTTTTATGCTAAATCTCTCAAAAAGTTTGAGTATTAAAATTAATTTGTTTTTGGATTTATAAACAAAATTACAACCCGGGTAGAAAATTATCTAGGAAACACTATCGAATAGCGTGGCCCTAGCTAGATTGGCCATTATATAGTAAATCCTATGCTGGGCCTTGACTAATTTATGCTTATCCTGGCTTTATATTGAACCTGGCTAGAACTGCCTATTTATTGGCTTTTCCAGGAGTGTCTTAGACTGGGCCTAGATATTTTTAAATTGATTTAGCCCAGATATGAAACTTTTTCTTGGCGATATCTTGGCTGTAGAAAGTATCGCCTCTTTATTGGCATTGTAACAAATAAACTACAAGGGACCTGGATAGTTTTTACTTGGTGTAGCCTGGATAAGGAATTGTATCTGGGCGTTATATTGGCCTTAGCTAGTGTCGCCTCTTTATAGGCGTTCTCAGATGTTACTTATACTGGGGCTATATAGTTTTTACTTGATGTATCCTAGATGTGCCTATACATATGTCTCTATAAAAGGCTATCCATTATCCTTCTAAAAACATAACTTTTTTGTTTTGGTCCTAAATCGGTATTTTTCAGATTCTTAAATACGTATTTAAGTCTTCTTAAACCAGTATAATTAAAAGAGAGTTATTTGAATAGCACTTTGAGACACGATATTTTATATATCACAGTGCCGCAATAGGTAGTGCACAAGCACGGCAAGCGAGAGGACTCGGGTTCGAATCTCAGTGGAGGTAAATTAAAAAAAAAAAAAAAATTCTTTCATTCCAGCAAAAAATCACATAAAGAGTCGAATATAGGGAGGCAAAGAAAAAATGAAAATAATCAACAATAATAAAAAATTTTATTTTTATTGTTTCTAATAATTTTTTTAAGAATTGCCGTAGCTCTTGTGCTACTTGTGAAGACACATCTAGGGCCCATATAGGAACATATATTAAGGCCCATTATATACAGAGCATTAACAAATTAGCGAGGGACAAGCTAGATACTGCTCGGTAGGGCCATGACTGAAACTAAGAAAAACTAGCTGGGGCCTTGGCATTATCGAGTCGAAAATTCTACCCGGGAAATTATGTTTTAAAAACTCAAAATTTCGAAAACCCCATGCTCTATTTTTTCAAAACTTGACAAATAAAAGTTTTTCAGTACGATCTACAAGATGTGAAAAAAAATTCTAATTTACCTAAATAAAAAATTTTTTCCGAAAATTAAGATAATTTTTTTTAACTTTCGATTAAAAACAAAAAAACGGCTCAATATTTTTTTGGAAATTTATTTCTTATTCGTACAATAATAAAAACTTTAAGTTGGCTTACCGAAACTTTTTCTTAAATTTTTTTTAAAAATTTTGTATATAAAATCTTTTTTTTAAGAAACCACAACAACGACTTATAATTTTTGTTCTTGCATAAACTAATATTAGCGTGAATCACATAGCATCCTGTTTTTAGCTCCAACTACTAAAGGAGTTGTTTTAGTCATTTAAAAAATAAAATTCCAAGTAGTCAAAAAACCTATTTCATCAGTCATCACCATAATGGTTGATATTTGTAAGTCACAAGGTCTGGGTTGTGCTGAGGTAGTCTTGATATGAAATTCTTAACAATATTATAAAATGTTAAGGAGTTATTGCTCTCTAAAGTCGGAAGAAACTTAAAACTCTTCAGAATACGATATGTTAGTCTTTTCTGGAAGTTTCATAGTTTCTTCAAATCATATTTGTAGGAAATTTTGTCTCGTACAAGTTGACACTTGGCATTTTTAACCTTAAAACGTACATACCCACCAAGAGTATAAGAAAAATACTGCAAACGAGGAAATTTTGGGATAAATAAGAGGACGCGGTTGAATCAGAGAGGTGACCATTTTTGAGCACAGTGAGTAGATACACCTACATATGTATATGAGATGGGTACCAAAGCTGATTAAGAACTGAAAACATATGTCAAATATTTGGTGATTTCGGGATATTTGAGCTAGAAGTTGGCATAGAAAAAATTAGAAAAAAAATTTTCTTGAAGGGTACGACAGCATCTAACTGATGAGCCCAACTGTCGTACCTGGGCGAAATACATTTGGACTAGAGGTCACAATAAGCTTTCAATTGATTTAATCAATATAGTCCCCGAAAAATAAAAACAAAAACTATAAAAAAAAATTTTTTAATTTTTTGTTTTAACTTCTTCTTCTGAAAACATTTTTTTCAACAAAACCTCATAACTTCCGACGCACGGTGACGTGTATAGCATGTAGGAAACATCTTCCAGACTATATCTATCAAATTCTCTTGTGGTGCTTTGCTCAGCTGATATCATACAAAAATAATGATGACTGTTTTTGATTCTACTGCAATCTTTTATTGATAATCTTTATGTTATATCTTATTGAAACTACGAAATTGTTAGTTCTTTTTATACTTTATTGATTTGCTCGCATTCGCAGCTAGACTACAACTAACTTATACAGGGTGATTTGCATAAGGTGTGACAAAAAGCTAGAGCGTGTAGGTTGGACTTAGACAAGAAAAAAATCGTACGAGAGGGGGGGTCTATTTCCCCCCGTTTAGGCGGGAGGGGCAATTTAAGAAAAAAACACTTAAAACAGAAAAAAAATTATTAAAAAACAACGGTGATACCAACAGAGTAATACTATAGCATTTTGAAAAGCCAGAAATACATTCTTTAATTTTGTTTTTAAATAAAGTTGTTCGAGTGAATAGTTTTTGAAAAATTAATTTTCAAAATCAAAATTTTGAAAAAAAAAATGAAATAATTTTTTTTAAACAATTTTTTTTCAAAATTGTACGTAATTAAGTATTATTTTTGTATTCAATATTCAATGCTGTTATTACTTTTTGATCAAACACAAAAAACCGGATGTCAAAATGTTTTGTAGTTTTTGAGAAAATCAAAAATAACAAAAACTACTTTTGTTCTAAGAAAAGCCTTTTATTTTAGTTTTTGGATTCTTAGGTGAATTTACGATTGAAAGGATTATTTTTCTTTTTACTATTTTTTTAATTATCGTCTTATAAGCATATAATAATGTGACAAGGTACTAGATTAAACATATTTCACACATTTTTTCATTGAAAACACCTGCGTGGAGCATTGGTTTAAAATTGACCTGCCACTTTTTTATTATGGTGGGGTCGGCTTGGCTTAGGTGCATTTACAAAAGAAAGGATTAACTTTAAATAAACAGTAATTATGTATTTTATCTAAATATGCATGTATTTATTATTTAAATTGATTTCAAGATTCAGGAACATTTTTGTTCTTATTTCGCAATTGCATTTTTCTGTCACGAGTTAGGGCGTGTAACGCTGCATTATTTAAAAAACATTCGCAGATCAATATTAATCCAATGCTCTCACGCAGGTGTTCTCAATGAAAAAATGTGTTATTGTATGCCTATAAGACTGATAATAAAAAATTTTTACAAAAAAAGTTAATCCTTTCTTTCGTAAATGCACCTAAGCCAAGCCGACCCCACCATAATAAAAAAGTGGCAGGTCAATTTTAAACCAATGCTCCACGCAGGTGTTTTCAATGAAAAAATGTGTGAAATATGTTTAATCTAGTACCTTGTCACATTATTGTATGCTTATAAGACGATAATTAAAAAAATAGTAAAAAGAAAAATAATCCTTTCAATCGTAAATTCACCTAAGAATCCAAAAACTAAAATAAAAGGCTTTTCTTAGAACAAAAGTAGTTTTTGTTATTTTTGATTTTCTCAAAAACTACAAAACATTTTGACATCTGGTTTTTTGTGTTTGATCAAAAATTAATAAGAGCATTGAATATTGAATAAAAAATAATACTTATTTACGTAAAATTTTGAAAAAAAATTGTTTAAAAAAAAAATTTCATTTTTTTTTTTTCAAAATTTTGATTTTGAAAATTAATTTTTCAAAAACTATTCACTCGAACAACTTTATTTAAAAACAAAATTAAAGAATGTATTTCTGGCTTTTCAAAATGCTATAGCATTACTCTGTAGGTATCACCGTTATTTTTTAATAATTTTTTTTCTGTTTTAAGTGATTTTTTTCTTAAATTGCCCCTCCCGCCTAAACGGGGGGAAATAGACCCCCCCTCTCGTACGATTTTTTTCTTGTCTAAGTCCAACCTACACGCCCTAGCTTTTTGTCACACCTTATGCCAATCACCCTGTATAGATGTCACATAATATCAATCAAGCCATGATTGTAAGTGTTATACAATATATAACACTTTAATTTTATGTACGAGTATATTGAAATTTTCTTACCTCAAATAAGCGCCATATTATACACAAATCACTCTTTGAAATGATTTTATTTCGCTTTAAGATGTAACAAATATTTCATTATGGATCTACGATTTTGGAATTTTATTTATAGAAACCTGCATAATATAATAACATCAAAATAAGAGCATGAAATTAAATTTCAAATCCATGATGTTCTTTTAAACGTTCATTAATCACTTTTAGAAAACCTCTTACATATATACATACCACCTAATCTTTCAAGTTCTCCTTATTTTGAAAATCATTATTCTCGGGGCCCATTTATCACTAACTGACAACATGTAAATATCCCTATTTTCCATCCTATTACACCTTAAAGAAGAAATTGATACCCCAGTTTAATGCAAACATGGAAATGAAGTCGTGAATAGCTTTGTAACCAAGTTAGATGAACACATTTTTGGGCATAATGCTTTTGTTATAGCTCCAAGTTTTGGGATAGGGCGAAAAAGACTTTTATTGGAAGCAAACTCAGCTTTTTATTCTGGACAAATTTTACACTATTTTATCGAACAAGTTTTAAAGGATTAAAGCACTTGTTCTTTGTATCGAAGACTTCTTGTTTCTACCATTTCCTTGGGGAGCATAAATTCATTTCATTAATGACCACATAACACCAGACGGAAAAAAATACAAGTACGAGTATATACGATAAGAATGATTTAGTTTTTCCTTTCCTCTGGAACTGGGATAAAATACTCAAGACTAAAACTAAGTGCTCCGTGTCATTAACGTTGGTTTCGGTTAGTTAGCATAAATTCACTCCTAAGTTATACTTCATTCTGTTAACACAGTTTTAGCTTGAAAATTAATTATTTTAGCAAATGAGGAGACTTAATAATTAAAGTTAATGAAGGAAAATAAAACCACTTACATTAAATTGAAAAGAGTGCTTTCAATTTTATTATATCTCAAGCCAAGTTAAGTTGAAAATATAGAACACTATTCAAGGTGAAGAATACAATGGGAGCCACCGGGTGATGGTACACATTCTTATATGTGCTTGTCAATACAGAATTATAAAAATGCACAAAAAATTTAAATTTAAATTTAATTCAAAATTTAATAATTGGTTATAAACATAAAAACATGGATTTAATTGGAGAAAAATGTTTAAATGCATAAGATTGCCGTTTGTTTCCAGAAAAGTATGAATTTATGCAAACAAAGCATAAAAACTCGTTTTATTACTAAATGTATTATTTATATAAGGAATTTGCTTAAAGTTTTTCGAACAAAAATTTGGGATGTCAATTTTAATTAGGTATTTAATAATATACATTTTAAAAAATAATAAAAATTAGTTGTTTTTTTTTTTCAAAAATCCAAAAGTAGTTTTTTCAAAATTTCTTATAGAAAATATGAATTCAGGGAAGCTCCTGTGGTCAGAATCGTTAGAGCCTTTAGTGAGAATGTCGAAAATCAAAAATGAATTATGTATTGGGAGTATTGCACTGCGACCTGGAGATCTATTGTACCAACACCCACACTTAAAATTGAATGAGCTCGTTCATCCTACAGTCCCTCCCAGAAATCTATTGCCCTTAGAAATCTTATTGTTTAGGGCAGCTTCAGAGAGAATAGGTCGCTCTCTTCCACTTGGTATTGCCCCAGATGGATTTTCCTTTGGTGAATGAGTAGACAACTTCTTCCTATATTCCTAGTACATAGTATGTGGTCCGGTGTTTCCTTATGTCTGTTGCAGAATCTACATGTGGCACTGGATACTATACCATAGTTTGCAGTGTCCAGTTAGGATACCTGTTATTATTCTTATGTTATTTTTACTTTAGTTAACGCAGTATTCGAAACGTTGCTGGTTGCCCAGTAGTAGTTTAACCTACCTCATCTTTGGCAGTTCTTTCCAATTCCTGTATCTGTTTGCCTCCTCTTCTTGTTTAATTTTGTTTTTTGATGACATTTTTTCTTATTCCACAATTGGGCTAAAGCCTTGTTAAAGGGGTTGATGCGCCTATTTTTGCAAAGGAGTCTGCCTCTTCGTTTACATGAACACCTACATACGTGAACAGGTGCCCTGTGAAGTGTGACTTTGTTCTGTTTGCCAAGTTCATTTAGCCTGCGTATGTCCTTTCACACCAACTTAGAGCCGATGGTGTATGAACTCAGTGCCTTGAGTGCCTCTTGACTACCGCTTACAACATTTTTACTTAAAATGTAGTCTATGTCTTTAATGGTAGGTAGGTATAAGTAGGTAGAAATGGCGACCACTAGAATGTATAGAAGAAACTTACAAGTTGAAAAACTATTGCATAGTAAAACTTATCATCACTTATCTTTAATAACCTTATTGTTTTTTTAATTTTAAGTCTCTTAAATACATATATTCAGTCATACATTTTATTTCAACTTAATAGCTATAGGTTTCTGTTATGGCTTTTAATTTTATATTATATTGATTAATAAAAATTAACAGGAGATCTAAATTAAAATTAACAAAAATTCGTTCATATGAAACTTGCGCCAAGCTGTTGATTTTGGATGCGGTTTTTGTTGATCCGGAACTGATGAGCTCTCAGATTCCCCTAGCCTCTGAAAATGATGATAATATACCTACTTACAATTTTCGTTTTTAAAAGTTTGATTTACATGCAAATACATTTTTGATTTCAGTTCACCTTGCAATCCATTAACATCAAAGAAACACCGGTCTATTGCATAAACCTGTAGGATATGTGTAGATATGTATATAAAATACTGTGAGTGTCAAAAGTAAATAAACACCTAAATGATTTCTTGAGTTACATGGAACTGAAACCAAAATTTAATCAATATTTTTTATATATTTATTTAAATCAAAGCCAAAATAAAATTTCAAAAAACGAACTAATGCATGTTTTCCTAATAATAACTATAAATACTCCATATTATACGTGTCAAACTTTAGTATAAATATATAAATATAATACTTTAAGTAAAAAACTTTTTAGGTCATCTTTGTTCTTGATAGTATTTTTGCGAAATTTTCTGGTCCAAATGATCCTATTAATGTTCTATGAGGGTTAGTTCCGGCGATTGGGGAGGGTGATGGACGTGCTTTAGAGTCCTATAAAGCATTCAATCTTTAAGTTACCGCGAGGTATGCTTAAGATCATTGTCTTGCTAAGAGATCCCATTGCTAAGCATGCCTCATTTGCTTAAGCTCAGTTGAAGGTTATTGCTTAGGATGTTAAGATAGTCTTGTTTATTCAATGTACTTTCAATGAAAACAAAATTCCCGATCGAATATGCTGCATACATCCCCATACAAAAATTGCAAAAGTTATATTTTGAATTTCTATGTATATTTATTTTTATTTATCTTTATTGATATTTATTATAAGAATCTACTCTTTATTTGTTTGTTCGAATTCCATGTAATTCCAGAAATCATTTTTGTAGTGCTTACTCACTTTTGACACTTACTGTATCTGTATGTGTATTATACATTAAAAGTCACCTAAATGAAAGTCATACAGAATATTTAATAACAATATTATTTTTTCTTTTTAATACTCTTTTTAGTGTGATGTGTGTAATTTCTATCAATTATAACGACATTTATTATTAATCAAAATTCATGACGACTGATTTTATTTTTAGCATTTCATTTTATATTCACAGTTTCAAAGCAGAAAAAATAAATTAAAAATGCATAATGTCAGTGTATACTTTCTGTAAAGGACAAAGTTACAGCTTTAATTATGTCTATACATAGATCATAGATGTAATACAACATAATGTCATTTGAGATTTCTAAAATAAAAAAAAAATAAAAAAAAATATTATAAATAGCAATAAGTTTCAAAAATATTCGTGTTACTATAAAATCAGTTTTACACTTTTTGAGAACATCGAAAACAAAAAAAGGTTCTTTAAGATGTCAGTGGTCACACTGGTCTTGTTATTAGTAGACGCGTATTGTCTTGCTCTCCGCAATTTTGTATTTAATTTCAAGTTTTTCTTATACTTGGTTTATTTAGAATTGTGTTTATATTAATTAATCTTAGTTTTGACTTGCATGTAAACACATGCTTTATATCTTTTAATTTAAAAATCGGCAATAATAAGTGTTTTTTTGTGATTCAATTTACGGAAGTTTGTTTGCCAATTTTTTTTGGTTACCCGTATATGTATGTCAAGCTCTACTCTGAATTGCATATGCATTTGCATCGCCTTTGTTCCTCTCTAAACTCCCTCTTTCCCTTCTTTCAGTAGGAAGAACTAATTCTAATTTGACGAGCTTTTTCATACAGCTTTCAGTTTTACTTTTTCTTCTCTCCACTCGAGGTCTCTATTTTCTGATTATTTTACCTATAATTAATTATCATTTGCATTAGTAATATTAATTCAGAAGCTCACTTCTTAAGAGATCAGTGGTGGTGCGCGTCTGCGCGTTGACTGTAATTAGTATTAAATATAAGTGCAAAGGTTCAAATACCTTGTGGAAATCTATTCCATGCCAAATGTGTCGGTACAAATAACTCGTTAATGGACAAAATTAATTCTTCGAGTATTGCCTTTTTGTATTGTCCTAACTGTAGAAAGATTTCGTTAGCTCATTTCTGTTTTAAGCCATCCTCCTTAAAAGATGAGCTAACGAAAATCTCCAGGGGATTTGAAGAGTTAAGTTTGAACTTTGCTAGTATTATGACAACGGTTGATAGCATCCCTTCTCCGGTGCTAGTAGCGGACAATTCCTCTCAAACAGATTTTTTTTTTTTTTTTTTTTTTTTTTTTTTTTTTTCGTGGGTAGGTGAAGAATCTTCATAGACACTATGAGCCCGGTACTCATAGTAGTGTGAGATTTTTACTCACTAAAAAACACCTCCCTTTTGTTCTTGCGACTACAACTAAGTTACCTTATCAAGTAGTTTTAATTTCATTATATTATAATCACGTTTGGCAGGAAGCTCCCCACTGAGAGGACCTGCGGATACCACATGTAAAGCGGATAATCCTTATGGCGCTAGGTCGAACGGTCTCGTTCTTTGAAGTCGGCGCACAAGGTTTGTCTCATCAATTGTTTGTCGAATAATTCTATTGCTATGGTTATTTAAGTGAGTTCGTAGCTTTCCAGCGAAAACTGCTATTTCATCTGCAACAGTTGGCAATCGTAAGTCTCTGTGTAAATCACTGTTTCTAATGTACCACGGAGCATTAACGATTTCTCTGAGAACTTTGCTCTGAAAAGATTGTAGTATTTGTCTATTGCTTGGTTTAGTACAACCCCAAAGTTGTATACCGTACGTCCATACTGGTTTTATCACTTGCTTATAGATAAGCAATTTATTGTAGATGCTGAGTTTGGAATATCTTCCAATAAGCCAATTCATTTCACGTAATTTATTTTCAAGTTGATCTCGTTTCTTTTTAACGTGAGTTTTCCATTTAAGCTTAGCGTCTAGTGTCATTCCTAGGTACTTTGCTTCATTAGCATATGGTATTTGCACCGAATTAATGTAGGTGGGCAGATTGGTAATTTTTTTGTAAGTAAAATTAACATGTGTTGATTTGGACTCATTAAGAACAATTCGCCATTTCTTAGTCCATACCGAAATTTTATCTAGAGCTCGTTGGAGCTTCTCGGTTGCAGATTCAACTGAATCGGATGTTGCATGTATAGCCGTATCGTCGACAAACGTACCTATTATGGTATCTTCTTCTTGAGGAATATCGCTAGTGTATAGTACGAACAGAATCGGACCGAGAACACTTCCCTGGGGAACACCAGCACTGATTTCCTTAAAATCCGAATATTCCCTCCCTTGCTTAACTCGAAATAGCCTATCTTCGAGGTACTACTCAAGAATGTAATATATTTGATCCGGAAATACCTGTCTTAGTTTAAACTTTAGGCCATCGTGCCAGACCTTGTCGAAGGCTTGAGAAACGTCTAGAAATGCGCTTGAACATACATTTTTTCTCTCTAGTGATTTCTCAATTTCATTGGTTATCCTGTACACCTGATCAATTGTTGAGTGGCTTTTTCGGAAACCAAATTGATGGTCAGGAATAAGCCGCTTTTCTTCGATAATAGGAAGCAGTCGCTTTAATAAGATTTTCTCAAATACCTTCGAGATCAGTGGCAAGAGGGAAATCGGTCTATAAGATTTCTTTTCGTTCGGAGACTTTCCCGGTTTTGGAACCATTAAAACTTCTGCGACTTTCCATTGGCGTGGAACGTATGAAAGCCTTAATACCGCATTCATAAGGTGCTGAAGTTTAATTGCTGCTTTTCTGGGTAGCTCTTTAAGCACGCGAGCATTTATTAGGTCGTACCCAGCAGCTTTATTATTTTTAAGATTTTTAATAGCTTGATAAAGTTCTGATAACGTGATATTCCGAATAAGAAAGTTTTCAGATGGCCATTGGATATCACCATGTTCAATTTTTAACGCCTGACCATCAAACGGTTTAACGGTTTCCTCTAGATGTTCGGCAAATCAATCGGACTTAGCCCATTCACCATTATTTTGTCTGATTGGTGCTGAATGTATTTGCGGCTTTTTAACATCTTTTATAGCTTTCCACAATGAATAATTCGTATTTTTATCTGCGGTCAGACCTTCAAGAAAGGTAGAAATCTTCCGATTTTTTGATTCGCGGATAGCATACTTGAGCTCATTCGAGTGGCGGTTTAAGATGGTTTTGTCCTGAGGTGCTCGTGATTGATGCCATCTTTTCCGAACAGTTCTTTTTTCGCGAAGCAGATCTTTTATTTCCGGTGAAATTGTATCTGGACTTCTAATTGGATCTCTAAAGTTGTGTGGAGTGTTTTTCCATGCAGCGTCTTGTATGACTTTAATAAATATATCGACTTCATCTTCTAGCTCTAAAGGCGTTTTCAAAGATATATTAAGCGCAATATTGTTTTCGCAATGTTCTCTGAATTTATACCAGTTAGTTTTGTTGTTACATAAAAATGGAGCTCTTTCCTTTTTGACTTGCTTTCCACTTACTGTCAATATGACTGGTGAATGATCGGTGGAAAGGTCAAAGTCTTCCTCGATTTTTGTGTAATTTTTATCTAGTCCTTTTGCGATAAAGAAGTCTACAAGGTCTGGCATTTTCGCCAACAGATGATATTCTCTCATCAAATCCTTCTACTTCTAAGAAAAGTAAAAAGAGAAGAAGGGACATGACCACCATGTCAGCCAACGTAGGTCCGGCACCTAAAAAAACGTCCCTTATTGGTAGTGAAGTCGTTGAAAATTCAATAACTTTATCCGACCCGCTTATCGAATCACTCCATATTAATGAACCAATTACTAATGTTACCGAAACCTCCTCTGAACCCACTGAACCCATTCCACCTCAACCTGTCACCGAAAATCTTGACCTGACTCCAACACAGGAATCCGTCGTTACTGGTCCAAAAACTTTAATTTCAGTTCCGAAGCCCAGGGCCATATTTATATCTCGTCTCCAACCCGAAACGATGCCTGAAGATGTTGTGGATCATTTGATTGCTACTAAGGCTATTATCAATTCATCATGCGTCAAATGCTCCAAAATAAGCAAACCAAACAGCTTCGTAGCCTCCTTCAAAATAATAGCTCCCAATTCTCTCTTCGAACCCATATGTAGTACTTCTTGGCCTCCTAACACATTGGTAAAAGAATTTACAGTGCCCTTGAGAAGTAAATCAAATTTAAATTCGTCTTCTAGTATAAATTCAAAAAACTGCCCAGGTTCTGCATCTACTACCAAAATGTGAGAGGTCTTCGAAGTAAAACTTCTAAGACTTTCAAAAATTCCCTAGTTTTGCCATATGATCTTTTTGCCCTTACAGAAACTTGGCTTAACGCAACAATAATAAACACGGAACTTTTTGATAATGAGTTCTTAGTTTTCCGAAAGGACCGTCATGTTGACGTTACTAATTCAGTTGGCGGGGGAGTACTTATTGCTGTTAGAAGTAATTTCTGCTCAACACAAATAGTCTTCCCATTGTAATAGGTTTTAGATAGAGATTTGGATTCGAGAATCAATTTATTGAGCGCGTAGGACTGGCATGCTGGCGGTGGCTCGGCTTGAACTCGCCGGAAATGGGTGGGAACTTGTCCACGCAACTCAATCTCGCCTATCACAATAAACATAAATCATGCCAAATGTATTTCGATATAAGGTTCGAAATCAAAAAAAAAAAATCATTATACGGACGGACATTACTTTTAGTGGGGAGGGGGCTGAGGTAGTATCAGCTCATGGCCTATCCCACCCTACCATGGAAGTTCGGTGGCCTAATATTTAACTTCCCCTCACCTTTTTGATCAGCTCATTTCATCTTAGCATCATGTCGTCCTTCAGCATCCCCTGAAAATTGAAAAATCCTAATAAGCCATCAAGCTATATGCCTGAATGAAACACTTGAATTCAACCATCTTGGCGCGATTCACAAATATTGTTTTTATTAAAGATCATTAATAGTTATGATTATAGTTATAATTTGAAATTATAATTGAAAAAAATCATTTATAAAGGAAACAAAAAAATGGAAAATTTAATAAATTGCTTATAAGAACATTCGAAATAATTTTATTCAAATTGGTTGCGACAAGTTCCACTTTTGAAAAATTTCTTAAACTTCTGCGCTTTTAGGAATGTTTTGAAACCTAACCAACAAAAAAAAAAAACCAACCTAAATTGAGCTCAATGTAAGTTATTATAGAGATTCTAATTACTTCTGATCTCTTTTTATGGGACAAGAACACCAAAAAAAAAAAGACAGAAATTATCTCAACCAGATATACATATAACGAATATATCGAATACGCTTATAACCACTTAGTAAAAATAAAAAAAACTAACTCGGTTAATAATAAAGCAATTATTAATTAAAGATGAACAATTTAATTTAAGAAACAAATCCTTTTTTTTTGTATTAATAATATCACGCCAAATTTTAAACTATATGTACACAAATAAACAATAAAAAAAAACTGGAACACTGGATTTCTTGAAATTTCTTTTGTATCTTGATTCTTGAATTCCGAATCTGGAATCTTGAGTTTTCTATCTTGATTTCTTGAATCTTGAGTTCTTGATGAAATCTTGAGTTCTTGATGAAAACTTGAGATGTAGAACGGGGGACCGAATGTTACGATATACGAAACTGCTTATGGGCTTACATATATACCATAACGGTATTCTCCCGTATCGTAATTTTAAGCGAGGGGCGATCGCGACTCTTGCTTTTTGGTGCAGTCGCCGATCGCCAATTCCACGATTCTTTTAAAACCCTTAGTTCTCGCAAATAAAGATTTTTTTTTTGAACAAGAAGCCCGAATTTCGAGGCCCAGAAGTTTCCCGATGTTCAAGTGGCGTAAGCCGTACATATACGGCGGTGGTAGATCGATAGCTCAGGAGTCCTATGAGGTCTGAATAAAACAAAAGGAAACCATTTAGGACGCATAAATGGTTTCTATTTATACATATATATATATAATATATATATATATATATATATATCTGTATATCTATATATCTTTATAAATATACATACATATACACATAATTATATGAATATAATTTCATATATATATATATATATTCACTTTAGATCTAATATATCTATATACATATATGAGTAATAAGGCATAAAGTACTAGGCCTTATTAGAATAGTTTAATAAAAAAATTTTTTTTTTTTTGGAAATATGACCTCACCTCAATATAAGGATTTTCGCTGTGTATAATTTTTACCACGCACCGTGACTAAGTTAAAAAAAAACTTGTGGAACTTTTAAATAATCTTCAATGATATACCATTGAATATTTTAACACTCTAAACTTAATGAACTTAAGACCATAATTTAATTTTTACTTGTGGTCTTTATTCACTTTTTTTTTTGGTACTTCTGCTTCTGCTATACTCGGTGTCGTACTTGGTAATGAATGCTCCTCGATCCTTTTTCACCGTTCCTGCCTACAAAAGTTGGCGAGCGTCCAGATCCTCCTATTATAGGTCAAGACTTTTAGAATTACACGATGGAACAAAATAGGCATCCTTTTTCTTTTTTTAGTTATCTTTAAAAATCTTTTTGTTTATCATTAACTACTCTGAAAACTTGCCACATAATGCCAAAAGGGAAATTGCATCTACGGTGCTCTCTTTTTCGACAAATCTTACGTTACAAAATGAATGAAGATCGCTTGACATCTTATATTGCTCGTGTGAACGAACCTCCTTGAGAATTTTAGAACTCAGCTATCCTTTAACGACGCTACTTGAACGCAGCCGATCCAAATGTCAAAATGACAACACAAAAATGTAAATAATCAAAATATTCAACAAAAAAAAAGTTCTGGAACTGGACCAGACATAAAAACAAATCTTACCTAGGTAAGTGTTAATTATTTGTTCTTTTCTTTTTATTTGTTCTTTTCTTTCGAAATAAAACACAAACTTTATTTTATAAATGCTTTTTATTAATAGCTAAAAGAGCGTCCAACTCGTGGCGATGCAAAACAGAAACTAATCTATATGAAAAGTGGGCTGGGGTAGTTTTTTAGGGGTAAATGTATGGAAGGATGTGCTTTATTGTGTGTGTATTAATTTGCGTTTATTGTGTGTGTATTAATTTGCGTTTATTGTGTGTGTATTAATTTGCGTTTATTGTGTGTGTACTAATTTGCGTTTATTGTGTATATTAATTTTCAACATCCTCGGGCGGGGGCAAAATATTTAACTCCAGTGGATACAGGAGCTGAACTGGTCTTCGAAATCTGGTACCATCTGCACAGCGAACCTCACAGGAACGTATTTTTCCATCTCGTCCAGGGTAAATATGCTCGATGACTACCATTTTCCAATGAATTCTTGACTTTGCGTGATCATGTAGAAGCACTACGTCGCCTTCTTTAAGAGAAAATTTAGATTTTAAACTACTGTGATGAAATGATCGTAAGAGTTGAAGATATTCGGATTGCCATCTTTTTGCAATTTTGGCTATGTATTTCATTCGGTGCTTCCACAACTCTTTAATAGCTGCGTCAGTGATAGAATGGCTTTCGTTATCATGACTTTGTGCTGTCCATCCAATCAGAAACTTAGCAGGTGTGAGAGGAACCAATTCAAGGGGATCGTTGGATGCATACGTTAAAGGTCGATCGTTGGTTTGTGCCTCAGCTTCACTCAAAACCGTTCGTAGCTCTTCGAAAGTAAGTCTTGCCTTACCGATGACAACTTTCAATGTGTTTTTCACGGTTCTTATTAGTCTCTCCCAGAAGCCACCCCACCAGGGTGCTCGTTCTACGCTGAAGCTCCATTTTATCTGCTTTTGGGACAGAAAATCATGAACTGCATTGTTGTTAAGAACGCCGTGAATCCTCCTCAGTTCCAATGCCGATCGTCTAAAAGTTTTCGCGTTGTCAGATACTATAGTAGATGGAACACCTCGTCGAGCTATAAACCTTCGTATAGCCATAAGACAGCTATCTGTTGACATATTTATAGTTACCTCCAAATGCACAGCTCGAATTGCCGCACACGTAAATATAAGTATATAGGCTTTAATTGAAAGTTTTATGCGACCTCAACTCCATAGTGCGTTTCGCCCAGGTACGACAGTGGGCTCATCAGTTAGATGCTGTCGTACCCTTCTAAGACGCAATTATTATTTGTCGATGTTTAGCGACGCTTATAAATTTCACAGCAGTAATATACTGTGAATTGTATTTTTCTAGGGGAATTTGGATAAATTCTGACACCTAGAATGTTAATGTCCGTGGTCAGACTGTATATCAACGAAGATTATAATGAAATAAGAAAATTATTTCAATTTTAAGCGGAGTGATTGTGCTGTGAAATTTATAAGCGTCGCTAAACATCGACAAATAATAATTGCGTCTTAGAAGGGTACGACAGCATCTAACTGATGAGCCCACTGTCGTACCTGGGCGAAACGCACTATGGAGTTGAGGTCGCATAAAACTTTCAATTGAATTTAATTCAATCACTCCGCTTAAAATTGAAATAATTTTCTTATTTCATTATAATCTTCGTTGATATACAGTCTGACCACGGACATTAACATTCTAGGTGTCAGAATTTATCCAAATTCCCCTAGAAAAATACAATTCACAGTATATTACTGCTGTGAAATTTATAAGCGTCGCTAAACATCGACAAATAATAATTGCGTCTTAGAAGGGTACGACAGCATCTAACTGATGAGCCCACTGTCGTACCTGGGCGAAACGCACTATGGAGTTGAGGTCGCATAAAACTTTCAATTGAATTTAATTCAATCACTCCGCTTAAAATTGAAATAATTTTCTTATTTCATTATAATCTTCGTTGATATACAGTCTGACCACGGACATTAACATTCTAGGTGTCAGAATTTATCCAAATTCCCCTAGAAAAATACAATTCACAGTATATTACTGCTGTGAAATTTATAAGCGTCGCTAAACATCGACAAATAATAATTGCGTCTTAGAAGGGTACGACAGCATCTAACTGATGAGCCCACTGTCGTACCTGGGCGAAACGCACTATGGAGTTGAGGTCGCATAAAACTTTCAATTGAATTTAATTCAATCACTCCGCTTAAAATTGAAATAATTTTCTTATTTCATTATAATCTTCGTTGATATACAGTCTGACCACGGACATTAACATTCTAGGTGTCAGAATTTATCCAAATTCCCCTAGAAAAATACAATTCACAGTATATTACTGCTGTGAAATTTATAAGCGTCGCTAAACATCGACAAATAATAATTGCGTCTTAGAAGGGTACGACAGCATCTAACTGATGAGCCCACTGTCGTACCTGGGCGAAACGCACTATGGAGTTGAGGTCGCATAAAACTTTCAATTGAATTTAATTCAATCACTCCGCTTAAAATTGAAATAATTTTCTTATTTCATTATAATCTTCGTTGATATACAGTCTGACCACGGACATTAACATTCTAGGTGTCAGAATTTATCCAAATTCCCCTAGAAAAATACAATTCACAGTATATTACTGCTGTGAAATTTATAAGCGTCGCTAAACATCGACAAATAATAATTGCGTCTTAGAAGGGTACGACAGCATCTAACTGATGAGCCCACTGTCGTACCTGGGCGAAACGCACTATGGAGTTGAGGTCGCATAAAACTTTCAATTGAATTTAATTCAATCACTCCGCTTAAAATTGAAATAATTTTCTTATTTCATTATAATCTTCGTTGATATACAGTCTGACCACGGACATTAACATTCTAGGTGTCAGAATTTATCCAAATTCCCCTAGAAAAATACAATTCACAGTATATTACTGCTGTGAAATTTATAAGCGTCGCTAAACATCGACAAATAATAATTGCGTCTTAGAAGGGTACGACAGCATCTAACTGATGAGCCCACTGTCGTACCTGGGCGAAACGCACTATGGAGTTGAGGTCGCATAAAACTTTCAATTGAATTTAATTCAATCACTCCGCTTAAAATTGAAATAATTTTCTTATTTCATTATAATCTTCGTTGATATATAGGCTTTATGTTGATCCTCATCGCCAGGGTTAATATAGTAAAGCGGACCTGCGAAATCAATGCCCACGCAATCAAATGGTCTCGTCAATGTAATTCTCTGGATTGGAAGAGGAGCAAACGGCTGATTTGCAGCTTGACCGAATAACTTTTTGCATACTATACACTTCCGTATGTTCTTTTTCACAAGTTGACGTCCTCTTATAATCCAAAATCGAAGTCTGAGTTTCGTTAATACAGCACTTGTACCTCCATGACAGGTAGAGAGATGATGATCATCAACAATTAATGAAGTCATATAATCGGCCGGTAAGATAATGGGGTGTTTGATATCGAATTTTTCGTCCAACATTTGTAGACGTCCACCAACTCTCATGATGCAATCTTCGTCCAAAAATGGTGATAGTTCCAAAATTTTTGACGATGTCTTTAGTTGTTTGTTTTTTCGTAGGTTTTCTATTTCACTTGAATAATGATGTCTTTGCACGATTTTAATCCAGAAAATTTCAGCATTATCAAGTTCCTCTTTTTTAAGAAATTCCATTGTGTTTTCTTCGCTTTCTGTTTGTAATTCATTTATCTTTCTTTCTTGTACTCTTTTCTTTAAATTTCGCACATACCGAAAAATCCAGCATGTAACTCGTAAGAGTCGTATCCAACTGCTAAAATCTTCGCAACGTATTGGAAATTCCACATTTTTCTGAAGGCTGTCATCAACGTCTACTAGTAGTCTCGTACTGGAACAATGAGTCTCTTGTTGATTCGGGAAATTATCAGGATCGTTCAACCAATCTGGTCCTCGCTCCCAAAGTAAAGATGCTTTCAATTTCTCTCCAGAAATACCACGAGTGAGAAGATCTGCGGGATTACATTTCCCTGCGCAGTGATTCCAATAAGAAATTTTAGTAGACCGCCTTATCTCTAAAACACGACTTTGAACATATGGCTCCCATCTTTGAGTTTGACCGAAAATCCAATTTAGAGTTATTTTTGAGTCAGTCCATAAGAAAGAATTGTTTATGGGAATTCGAAGTGACTTTTTCAAATATGCGTACAGCCTAGCTGCAATTAAAGCTGCTGTAAGCTCTAATTTGGGTAGAGTGAGCTCGTCTAATTTGTCTTCTTTGAGTGGAGCTACTCGACTTTTAGCACATAAAAATGACGTTATTTTTTCTTCATCCGTTACAATTTGAAGAAAAGCTACTGCTCCATAAGCTTTAATACTCGCGTCAGAAAAAATATGACAGTGAATGGATCTAGCTGATGAAACTGACTGTATTGCTCGAGGAATTGTCAAATCTTTGAGCTGTAAGACACTTCGGATGCATTCGTTCCACTGCAACATTAAATCTGATGGCAAATCTTCATCCCATGAAAGTTTTCTTTTCCACGCTTCTTGAAATACAATTTTTAACTTTATTATTACGGGACTAACAATTCCTAATGGGTCATAAACTCTTGCAATGGCTTGTAAAACGTTTCGTTTGGAACCTTTAGAGAGACTGGATTCAAGAAAGCTTTGAATAGAATCCAATGGTACAGCTAACTCGTCATTGAAAGGTGACCATACTAAACCTAGAACCTTTTGAATTGTTTGATACTCTGCATTCCCTACTACATTCCTTACTGCTTGACTATTAGAATGCCACTTCCTTAGATTCATAGAAGCTCTTCCCATAATATCCACTGCTTCTTTATATAATCTAACTGCCTCGCATTCTGAACTGACACTTGACACCAGATCATCAACATAAAACCCATTCTTTAATATCTGACAGGTCTCAGGAAATGCTAATTGTTCTTGAGCTAAGTGATAATTTATGGTTGCAGAGAGGATAAAAGGACTACAACAAACTCCAAATGTAACTCGTGTCATTCTAAAGTCTTTGATTATATTTTTTTCAGGTGAAGAATACCATAAAAAGCGATGTGCGTCTCTGTCCGATTCATTTAATAAAATTTGCAGGAATGCCTTCTCGATGTCGGCCACGACAGCTATACCTCCAAGGCGAAAATTTAATAAAACTTTGAAAACATCGGGCAATAAATTAGTTCCAGTAAAAAGCTGGTCATTTAATGATGGAGAATTTTCTGAATGACTTGACGCATCAAAAACTATGCGCATCTTTGTTGTCATACTGCTTTCTTTATAGACAGGACGGTGAGGAAGGTAAATAATTCGCTTTGGGCTTTCTTCTTCTGGTGTTACAACTGGTTCAGCTATACCATCCTCAACCATCTGCCGTATCGCCAGATCATATTCATCAAATTTAGTAGGATCACGAGATAAACGATTTTTTAAAGAATTTAATCGACTTACCGCTATGTTTTTGTTACTTTCAAAAACTATTTCTGGGTCTTTCCATGGCATGCTTGCCACGTATCTTGACTCGGTTTTTTGCACACAGCTCATAGTCATCTCCTCTGTCAGATGCGACTTCTCTAATTCCTCACCGCGAATACCGATCGATTCTAAGGACCACATTTTTGAGAGTTCTTTATCACTAATTTGAAGGCTTAACACGTTAGTGACCAATGAGGTATATTCTTTATCTTTTTTAAAACCATCGTCGATAGAGGAATGTATTCCTTGAAGTGCCCACCCAAAGATAGTATCGACCGCTCTGAGACGACTAGTGAGCTTGCGTTGTTTACCCGTAATCACTTCCCAATAGTAGTCAGACCCGATTAACAAACTTAACCCTTCAATGTTTTTAATGTCAACTACTGCACAATCAGCTAAATTAAACTTTTTTAATACGCGACATGAATTATATCAGGGGCTTTAAGAACATCTACGCAAATATCCGGCACAACAATCGCTTCTACTTCAATACTTTTATTGTTATATTGGCTTTTCAATGTAATTTTTACTTTGTTCATAACTTTTGGAAGCAATTGTTCTTTTGAACCAAAGGGAATAATTGATAGATTAATGGTCTCGCGGCTCAAGGGAAGCTTTAATTCTTTGACCACACTTTGTTTGATGTAGGAGTGTTGACTTCCACCATCAACTATAATTCTAATACGCACATTATTATTTAAGCCAACGGCAACACATTGTGCAGTTTTCAAAAAGACGTTCGAAATATTTAAATCATTATATGCGCACAAACTAGTGCCGATTTCTTTTCTTTCTTTAAAGTATGGGTCGCACATAGAAGTTATATGCTTTCCACCACACTTACTGCACTTTAAAAAATGAACACTTCTGCATTTTCTCGATGAATGACCTATATTCGTACAACGGAAGCATCTGTTATCTTTAATGAGAATATCTCTTTTTTGTTTCATTGTCATTTCTTTTGTGCACTCTTTCGTTGCATGCTCACCGTCGCAAAACACACACACACTATCCTTGTTCACCCCTAACAAACTCGCGGCGGTCGATTGTGGTAGTTGCGGAGACTTTTGCGTAGAATTTGATTGCGAAGGTGTGAGTTTACTTTTTTCCAACGCCTCTACCTCTATCTTAATGAATCGCATAAGATCGTTAATGTATTTATCACTAATACCACGTAGGGATGAATTCGCTTCACTTTTCGAGTCATTTGCACTTTGTCCGTCATTCGCGTCATGTTCATCTTCGTCTATAGGTTTTATTTTGCGATGGTATTCAACGCGAAGTTCGATGGGCAAACACCGCAAAAGGATAGACTTTAACATAACATTGTATTGGTTTGCTGGTATTTGTAATTGTAACGCCGAGAGAGATCTTATAGATGTTGTAACCGTGTTATATAGTGTTCTCAAACCGATAACGTCAGACTTTTGCGAGACGGGACGAATATTTATAAGTTTTTGAACGTATTGGTCAACGAGTTTGTCGGTATTGCTATATTGCTCCAAAAGCAAGGAGACAGCTGCATCATAGGAAGCCGTTGATGCCGTAAATCCACGAATTGTATTTTTTGCGACGCCATACAATACACTCTCAAGATAATGAAATTTATCTGAAGGGGATAAATCGTTATTTGTATGAATTGCACTTTCGAATTGACTCCAAAATGGTAGCCAGTCACGTAAATCACCACCGAACTTTTTTAGTTCTAATTTAGGCAATTTAGCCGCGGTTTTATGGGTATTTTTAGAACGATCTTGTTGAGGCTGCGATATTACTATCGGATTCAAAAATTCACGTGCCTTTCGTAGCCTGTTGTTAAGTTTGGATACCGTCGATACAGTTAGGTCATCGTATTCACTTATTTTTTTCATTTCCTCGTCGGTATTTTCGTTTTTTATGAGGCCCGCATCTAACACGATTTGATCTGCGGTTTTTAAAGAACCCGATGCGGCCGATAATCGATCTAAAAATGAGCACAGTTCTTCTTCTATACCCTCTAAACTTTCCATACTCGCGCCACGTACGCGTGAATTATCAGACTCCAAATATTCGGTCGCGGATTTTGAAATTTTTGTAACTTGTGCTCTAAAAGCACCGCGCGTAGCTAGATCCATTTTTTTTTTGTTTTACTTTGTTCTTTAAATTGTCCGTTCCCTGGTTTCGGCACCAAATGTTAATTATTTGTTCTTTTCTTTTTATTTGTTCTTTTCTTTCGAAATAAAACACAAACTTTATTTTATAAATGCTTTTTATTAATAGCTAAAAGAGCGTCTAACTCGTGGCGATGCAAAACAGAAACTAAACTATATGAAAAGTGGGCTGGGGTAGTTTTTTAGGGGTAAATGTATGGAAGGATGTGCTTTATTGTGTGTGTATTAATTTGCGTTTATTGTGTGTGTATTAATTTGCGTTTATTGTGTGTGTATTAATTTGTGTTTATTGTGTGTGTACTAATTTGCGTTTATTGTGTATATTAATTTTCAACAGTAAGTAAATTATAAATACATAATATTCTTAGAATACAAAATTTAAATCTTTTCAGCTTTAACAACAATGCCAAAAAAAATATGTCCTGCAGCAGGCGATAGTTAGCAGAACCAGGCAGCAAGTACTACGACAGCGACAATAAAGGGGTAAGTAGGAATCTAGAAATTCTTTCCGTTTCATTACAGGTGTCCATAACACCATTCAATCTGACAATTTTTTTTTTTTTTTTTTATAATTTACACGCGCTCAAGGGATTATGATTACCCTTTAAATGTTTCAACACAGCGCGGGCGTGAAGTTAAGGAAGAGAAAGAAGGATAGGAAAGATGTGTGGCACGATGTTCTGAGACTGAAGGTTGTTGTCTCAGCTATTTTATCTCCAGGGGCGGCGGCTGAACTAAAGCGGAGAATGCCATGTCTTATTTCCATGTCGCTTATGATTCACATTATTTTATTCGTGTTCATCCTTGTTGGGATACTAGTTTAACTCAATTACATGTTGTTAGTGTTATGCCTAAACAACATGTAATGAGTAAACCAGCAACCCATTGATGATAATTTTAGAAGGTTTTTAATGGAATTAAAACGACATAGACGACGGCAGGGATCGAACCTGTGATCATGAGGTTCACAGGCGAGCACACATCCATCGCACCACGGCCACCCCTTATTGATCTGTTATGCGTGAAAATAACTAAGGAATCTTTAATCTTATTTGTTTTAAATGTTTACATTCTACCTAAAAGTCCTAGTTGCATATACACTGAACTTTCTTTAGCACTCGATTTTATTTTCAGTTTAGCTAGCCTTGACAGTAAAATTCTTTTATTAGGGGATTTTAATCTTCCCCATACCGAATGGGTTCCCTCTGATGGCGAATCCTATTTTGAAGCTTCTACAAGTTCACCCCAACAAGAGCTCCAAATGTTGGATAATATTATCTTTACAGATTTACAGCAAATTAGCTGTATACGAAATAATATGAATAAGACAACTTGACCTTGTATTCTCATCTGACGCCGTTAGTACAGTAGTGGTAGAATCTATCTCTGCTTTATCTAACATAGATCAATATCACCCGCCTCTTGACATTTTTCTTGACTTGAGTGGTCATCTACTAGAAAATAGTAATCCCCACGACTGTTCTTATACTTTTAACTTTCGGAGAGGTGATTTTGAACAGCTTTTAGATAGTTTAATTAATTCCGGTATAGAACGTTTACCGATTTCTAATGATCTTGACAAAACTGTCTCAAGCTTCTATTCTATTTTGATGAGATGCATAAATGAAACTGTACCTAAAAAAAGATCTATTCCTTCTAATTCTTCTTGTCATCCTTGGTTCACAAAAGAACTCAAATGCCTTCGAAATAAAAGAAATAAGGCTTGGAAAAAATATATAAGGTTCATGACAGTAGAAAATCAAGTAGTTTACATTTCCCTTTTAGAAGAATTCAAAAAACTCTCTTATGAATGTTATAATGATTATCTTCAAACCATGGGGCTTTCCCTGAAATTAGACCCGAAAAACTTCTGGAAATTTATAAATTCCAAAAAGAAAAATCTCGTTTATAATGACGTAATCTTGAGTACTACTACAGAAATTTGTGAGGGATTTGCAAATAATTTTAGCCAATCCTTCATTGATTCCCCTGTTGTTGTTGACGATAACTATTTTCAATTCTTACGAAATTGATAAAGCCAATATTACCAACTATAGACCAATTTCCAAACTTTCTTGCATTCCGAAGTATGTAAAACTATTATCTGTAGCCAACAACATGGTTTTATGCAAACACGTTCTACTATTACTAGTCTTGTTGTCTTTTTGAATAAATGTTTAAACTCTTTAGAAAGTTTTCAAGAAGTTGATTGTGTATGCACTGACTTATCGAAAGCTTTTGATCAACTGTCTCATGAGATTATCAAGTTTAAACTTCACTCATACGGATTTCCACCAGCTTTCATCAAGTGGATATCTTCATATCTTGAAGATAGGTTATATCAAGTCAAATTCAGAAATTCATACTCAAGAGAATTTATTGCCAAATCAGGTGTTCCGCAGGGAAGCGATCTGGGACCACTACTCTTTACATTGGCTATTAATGATGCTCCTCTGTGTGTTCGCAATAGCGAAATTCTAATCTTTGCAGATGATATGAAGATTTTTAAAAATATAGTATCTTCAAATGATCGGGCTCTACTGCAAGATGATATTAACCATTTTGCCTCATGGTGTGAAAAGAACAGTCTGAACCTCAACCCGACAAAATGTCAAACTATGACTTTTTCTAAAAAAACGTTCTCCTTACTCTCATGAATATGTTATCTCACAGCACATTTTAACTCGTGTTATGACTGTAAGGGACCTTTTAGCTCTTTTTACACCCAATTTAGATTTTTCTGCTCATATTAATAAAATCGTGAATAAGGCTAATTCAATGTTAGGGTTTATTAAGCGCTGGTCTAAAGAATTTGTTGATCCCAATGTGACCCGGGCTTTATTCAACTCCTTGGTGCGTCCCCATCTTGACTTCAATGGAGTGATCCTTCGTATGTCCTCTCTTATGACCAACGATTATCTATTCTTCAGATGCAAACTTTGGAACAAAGAAGAACAAACAATGATTTGGTATTTTTCCACCAATTAATAACAGGCGTCACAGATGCACCAGATCTTTTATATTCGGTTTGTTTTAATTATCGGGGAGGAGGTTATATTTTTCGAGGCCTCGATATGATTAAGGTCCCAACACATAGGACCAACTATGGCATGCATGAACCCTTGACACGTATGGGTAGACTTGTAAATTGGAATTCAAATATTTTTGATTTTAATATAAATAAAAGTAAATTAAAAAACCTACTCAAAACCAGTGGTCCACGCTCCTAAATGTTCTTTGTTTCATGTTATGTTATTGTTTTGTTTTTACGTAATATTATTTGTTTATTTTTCATGTTTTCTTGTGTCAGTATTAATTGTAATAGAGTTTACCTACTAACAACTAACACTGCACTAAATGATGAGCCGGTGGTACTCGTATAACACAGTTCTCTGTGTTGGCAAACCATTGGTCGAAAGACGGAGCTTGCTATAAGCTTTCTTCGACCAATTCTGATAGTGAAAAAAAAAAAAAAAATGTTTCATTAATAGACATTTTTAGGAAAATTTCTCTCAGCCATTTTGTTTTTAGCTGTGGAGCAGTTGGTGAGAAAAAAAAAATATCTTAAAGTATTATGAAAAAAACTTGTTTAGCCGGTACGGTTATTTTTGGACTTGTCGAGGGAAAATGCTATCTACTAATTTAAAAATTGACAGATAGACATACAAGCAGACAGAGTTGCAAGACCCTCTTTTTTCGTCTTCCCTATCATCCTAATGTCAAGTCGGATCAAAATCTCGAGTTCGATTTTTTTTACGAATGTATAACTTGCCATATAGTTCGTCTATATACATATCGCTATTGAAAAGTGATAAAAAATAGATATGTTATATCAGAGCCCACTTGTGCGCCCCCACAAAACTTGACTTTCAATTTCAATAAATTCAATAGATAAGAAGATGATGCGATCATAACTAAGAGTAGCATAAAAATGCATATCAACACTTTTTAGGCATAAACAAATTTTAACAAAGAATCGCATCATCCAAAAAGGGATAGCGGAAGATTATAGCGGAAGATTAGCCCCCCCCCCCCCCCCCAGTGGTAAGAGATCTGAAGCTTTGACTCTCAATAAAATCTAATATAAAAAAATTAAATGAAGTTGTTTTATTTAGTGATGCTTTCTTACGAGAGCAAAAACATTTTTTTTTGAAAACTTGAAAACCCTCTAATAAAATTGATATACATATTTTTTTAAATTAAAATATGTATAAGAAAACGATATCCAAAAAACTGATCTAAATCAGTGTGATGGCAAGGTTTCGAGCTGATTTCTTCTGAATTAGACAATATTATGTTAAAGAATATGCATTAATATTATAGGTATTATGGGTGTTAGTTTGTAAAATCGAAAAGATGTGTATCCGATTAGGATTTAGTTGTGGAACATATGTACCCGTTTTTATAAAATTGATGTTCCCTTCGGCAAGAGTTATGTGGGTGATGCTCGGGGTAACTCTTAGGGTAACGGTTCGGGTAACGTTCGTTATATAAAAATAATGTGCTGTTTAAAAAGAAAAAGGAAGATGGGGGTGGTGTTTGGGTTAACGGTTTTGGTGACATCTCAGACGTAACCGATAAACAAAATTTTCTGAAGGGTTTTCATATACTTAACTCAAATTAATATACTTAACTCAAATTAATTGGTAAAATTCGAGATATAAACCTGTTTAAAAATGAAATAAAAAAGACTTTTTGGTATTCGTTAAGTTATGTAACTCCATGTCACTGAAAATAAATTCCTAGGTAATATTGACAAAAACGTTTTGTTGACCTTTAACAAAACAATTTTATCGTTTTGATAAAATTTTTGTCAATTTGAAAGAATGATTTTGTTGATTTCACAAAATTTTTATAATCCAGCGTGATTTTTTGTCAGTTTAACAAAATATGCACTACAAATAATATTGTCAGTTTAACAAACCAAGTTTTGTTAATATAACAAAATAAAACAGAGATTTTTGTCACATCGACACACTTTCTTGTGATGTTAACAAAATGTTTGTTGTATCTACAAAAAATGTGTTTTGTAAATGTTTGTCAATATCACAAAGTTTTTGTTAATTTTTTTTTGTCAATTTAACAAAAAATGAAAACATTTTTGTTAAAATGACAAATATTATGTTTTGGGGTTGAATTATTTTGTAATATTGATAAAATAATATTATCAGATAGATAAAACTATTTTTGATGGAAACCAAAAAATTTCTTTTGTGTATGATATAGTTCACACTTGGTTTTTGTTAAAAAATCGATGTAAGATTAACTGAACTTAACAAAAATTGCGTATTGTCCATACGCCCTCACACATGGTTGCATGTGAGATCGTAGGGACGAAACGCCAATTTTTGTGGACTTAAATCCCAAAAATAAAAACTATTTTGACAGAATTAATTTTGTTTTTTGTGGACTCAACAAAAGAAAATTGTAAAATTGACAAAATATTTTGTTGAATTGACAAAATATTTTGTTAATTTAACAAAATATAACAAAAAATATTTGTTAATTTAACAAAAAAATTTGTTAATTTAACAAAAAAATTTTGTTAATCCGATAATAATAAAAAAACAATAACTCTAACAAAAAAATTGTTAATACAACAAAAGAATTGTTAATATGACAAATTAATTTTGTAAATTCTACGAAATTTTGTCATATTGACAAAATATTTTTGTTGTTTCAACAAATTTATCTGTTAGCATAACAAAATAATTTTGTGGATACAACAAAATATTTTTTGTTACCTTAACAAAATTCTATAATTTTTGTCAATTTGATAGAACTTTTTGTTGGACGTATATTGACAAAATTTTTGTTAAATCAACCTAGATTTTTATCATATATACCTAGATTTTATTTTCAGTGTGGTATACTAAAAATTAACATAAGTATTGCTTAAAGCTGCGCATTTCTTCTTCGAAATTCAGTTTACCAAATAAATATATTTTTATTCCCTGAGAAAGATATTTCAAGTTTAAGAGTTTGGTTATGATTTAAAATGCATGAATTTAGTTGAATCATTACGACTAACTAGTGATTTTTTGAGAGTTGTTTTGTTGTCTCTAAAAGATCTATCAAACAAAAAACACCTTTGGCTGTGAAACGCAGGCCAAACATTTCAGCATTACATAGAGCAGACTTGAGTTTGTTTTTTGTTATATCGATGAAATTTGCATCGCATCTAATACACAACAATAACTCGAATAGCACATCTACTTGGTATTCGATCAACTTCAAAGTCTCAGCTTATTCAATTGGGGCATGTCATCCCTTCACATCTTCTTAAACCAAGGCCTGAGAAAATCTAAGTCATTTCCGCTCGTGAAACTAACATGGTGAGCTCGAAAAAATGTTTTCTATCTATACTCACTTTTCATGAAGAAAATGAAAACTATTTATCTATCTATTACCTG
Organism: Chrysotoxum bicinctum; assembly: GCA_911387755.1. Lineage (NCBI taxonomy): Eukaryota > Metazoa > Arthropoda > Insecta > Diptera > Syrphidae > Chrysotoxum > Chrysotoxum bicinctum. The sequence goes on along the minus strand of OU426989.1, from coordinate 126,818,909 downwards.
AAATTTAAAACCAACCGACTTTTTCATGTGGATGACCTCTTTCACGCTACCACCCACCAGTTCCTACAAATATAATTAAGAGTGCAGATGCAATCGATACCATAGTGGGGAAATGGACTTAACCAAATCGAAACGGACCACTATCCATTCACTTACGTTAAACCAAACATTACGTCGCCCATACTGATTCACCATCTCAACTTCGATTTTCAACGCAAATTGTTCACTGAGCCGAAGGCCCTACCCCCAGGTTCTCATAGACGTTATCAAATTAACGTCCATCTCCTATGAAAGTGCAATTGCAATGGTATCGTATGATAAGCTCAATTAATTTGATCATTGTTAAATGGAGCAAGAAATGTCGTGTGGAGTTTAATGCTGAGGATGCCTGTTTAAGCTAAATGTACCCCCACGCCATTGTCTTTGAATGGCACTTGCATCAAAGAAGCCGAATAGCTCTCGGTATGTGTTGCAACGAAGATCTTCGTTGTAATAATGAGATTCTCCAGAGCACCAAAAACGCTGCTTAAGAAATATTTCATTCCCTATGATCTGGCTATAAATTATAGCGCGTTTACACGTCCGAGCTTGAGTACAACTCACATCTTACAGCAGATGCAATCCAAACATTCCTTTATTTCTTGGATAAAATCTAGAATAGAGTGCTAAAACTGATAGGAGACAGTACTATCAAAAAAATCATTCCCATCTCTTAAACATTTACGGAATCTTCCACGTATTTTCTTGTTTTATCGCTTCTTTCACAAGTTATTATCACTCGAAGTAGCCAGTTGCATTCATTCCCTCAACAAGTTCACCCTACTCGCTTGAAATTATCATCAGTTCACCAACGAATCTACCTTTGGACTTACCGTCAAATAAAGAGATTCGTTTTTTAGTCGCACAATACGATTATGGAATAAATCACTTGCCATTTCAATTTACAAACATTCAAAACCAGTGCCCATCAATACCTCGTTTCTCGGTTTGTTTAATAATTTAAGGGTCAGAAAAACTCCTGTTGACATAGAAGCGCAGATAGGCTTTCACGGAGCCCTTCTATGTACACTTTAGCATCGTTTTTACTGAAGTTTGTTGGTCAGATCTTTGACGATATGTTCATTCCGAGATACTCATACTCTTCAATGATTTTAATATCTTCTACCGAAAATTTCCGGCTATGCGTCCATTTTTGACTTATTCATGTTTACAGTAAAGTTCCTTAAATTCTACCGCAAAGCAGTTTTTTCGTATCGTCAAGAAATAGGATGAACAAAAGACTCTTGAGTTCGCTATCCAGGGGCCGAATTACCGCATCAGTTTTTGAGTTATACGTGACTGAATTATGTGAGTTTGGCATTACCGCTTACGTCATCGAGCAATCGATTACACTTATTTGACATTTTCATTCGATCACTGATGGGATTCATCCGCTCGGTCACTGAAACGGTAACTTGGCCCCAGATTTTTTGCAAAATCGGGACAAAATCGTGTAATTCCATACTATCTATTCTACATACATATGTAGAAGTACATAAGATTAAGAATATTATGCATTTTTGTAAAAAAAAAACTCTGGAAATTAACGTTAAATGTTGCGAGGTTGGTTTTGAAGCAATGGTCCGTTATGAGTTGACACTCATTACAGAGCTTAGCTGCAATCTACTTAATTATATAAGTGCTGTTCTAAATTAAGAAACTTCTTGGGTTTTATAATTTCTATCTGGGCAAGGACGTAAATCTGGAAATGAATATGAGAAGCTGATAGTATTGTATTTACTTTAAATATCGAGAGCTGTTAATGAAAAAGAATGTCAATTCCAGCGGATGATCCCAATTCTCCAAATAATGAATTTAGTAATTCCATGAAGAATTTGACAAGACCTGCTTAATAAGAGTTGACACATAGTCCATAAGAAAGAATTCTTTCAAGATATACGAACGTTTTTTCTAATACTGCTATAACAACGCATTCCCAATAAGAAATCGATTCTTACCTCTCGACTTCTTGGCTTCACAGCAGCTGGAAGTTCATATTACTAAAAGTTCCTTTGAAGAGAGGATAGAATACGACATTGTGAAGCCCTTTTCTCACAGATCTTCTGGTAGATAAAAGACTGTTTTTAATGACGAAAGATAGTCTTCGATGATTTGTAACTTACGCAACAGATGTACTTCTCCTAAATAACATTTCTGAACATGAATTTATACTGAAGCAAACAAGTATTATGGTTATTTCTTAGGTATTTGATAGATTAGCAAAATATCTCCCGATAATTCAACATTTTGACACAACACGATTTGCAAAATTTGAAATTGTCTGAGAATTATGTTGTTGCAATTCGCCAAATTTCGAGAGTAGTTCCAAATAATTGCATCCAAGCTAGAACACACATAGATGATACCTGTACTTTAATAACTAATAAAATATAGTGACTTGGTGTTCATAAGATTCGCTTGCATACCTTTATTAATCCTGATTTCATTAATTCATATTTGAACATTCCCTTACAAAAGTTCTTTTATTTTAACTAATATTTAATTTGTTTTAATAAGAAATACAAAGACATAGCTATTTTAAAAAAGAAGCATTAAATCCTTAAATAGCTAAAGACATCATACAACACTGGTAACAATTTACCGAACAACGTAAGTTTGGGTAGTTCGAGGTAAATTTAGTTTATTGGACTACTCATGATTGGAATCCCACCCTGGACTTACAAAGCAACATTAGAGAAATAGTCTGGTCAGCACTCAATTCATTATTCAGTTCTTATCAGAAAATCAAAGTAAATCAGATTCATTGGTAAGCTCCATTGTATACACAGAACCATCTACAGATGCCTTACAGAGAACTTGGATTGAATACGAATCGATTGATTTGAGGGAATGATTTAGAACTTTCACAAAATCATATTTCAAAAGAGTTTTATTGAAAATGATTCCTTTGAAAGGAATATAGGACCAACAAGGAAGCCATATTACACACTTTGTGTGAACATCTTTTATGTTAGTTGTAGATATTTATACAAACATATGCATAATACGAGGATCTATGTATACAAATAGTTTTAAGGATAAAACTGTTCAAAAGCTATTGCCGTTCTTCAGTCATTTAATTAACTTATTCTACATAGAAATACTCGGAAGAAAATTAGTTACTATAAGTAAATTTGCAAGTTTCCTTACCTTTTTATGTGTGGTATATACTCCATACATACGTAAGTCGGTATGTTATATAATATATTTAAGGCAGGTTGATCATAAGAAATATTATAAAGAACTAAATAGACTTTTTTTTAAATAGGTATAAAGTATTTTTTTGACATTATGCATATACCGGTATCTCCCGTTTGTAAGATTATAAATATAATGTAAACACTTAAGAACAAAAGCTAGTCTTAATCAGAATAAAATAGCTAAGACGATATATGTACCTATTTTTATATACCACATAGTGGTTTTTTTTAAATCATAGGTTATTTTTACACTGACAGCACTGACATAGTCATCCTCTTTACGCTTGAAAAATGTTGGGAAATACACTCCTCGCCACTTGAATAGAACAATAGGTATATTTTCTATCTTCCACTGCTCCCAAATCAAGAATGCCAGAGACTTAGTTTTTTTAATTTAAAGTTCATAATTGCTGTAATTTGACCAGAAGGAAGATCAAATGCAACGGCTTTAAGTATTAATGAAAAATTATTGACCAAAAACCGGCAAAATGGTAGGTCCTAATTTTGTACCACTTGAATAGGACACTTTAAAATCAAAACCATTTTAGAGCATTATGTTTTTTTTTTTATATTGAATATCACTTTAATTTAAGTTAATTTGAGTATTTTAGTTAACAAAAAAATGTTTTAATAGTGTGTTGAGCCGCCTTTCTGCTCTAAGATTTCACACATACGATACGGTTTGGAAGGTATGCATAGATACAAATTCTCCAAATAATTAAGCAAAATCGAGCTCCAAGTTAATTCGATGGCTTGGGTTAGTTCGGGTATACTCAAATATTGTTTTCCTGATCCATATAGGTACTTGACGTGTCAGCCATCCCCCAAATATTTTCTATGATATTCAAATCCGGTGAGTAGGGCAGGCAGCTTATAATACCTCCACGTTTTGGCTCTGTATATACCTTTTAAATACCCGGGCTGCGTGTATTGGTGCATTATCATGTTGATAAATGCACGCAACAAAAGCTGAGGTGTTGCTCTTTTCAAACCGGGTTAAGGGTTGGCTTCTTCCTAATTTCAAGCTTTGTATATAATACGACGCATTGTTGTTAGATTTACCTTGATATCACATTTTTTCCTGATTTTTGCCAAAAAGTCGTGAGAATTTGACACTTTTCTTAATATAAATCACCTTTCTGTAGAAATATAAACGGCTCAATTAAAACAATATAAGAAATAATAGTTTATTACTCGAGAACAGAATATTGATGAATGAAAATAATTAGATTACATTATTTAGAATGAATTTTGATTGTGTACTATTGTAAGTACAATTTGTAAAGTGTTTCAAAAACACAGTGAATACCAAGTGTACGACGTGGTGTAAATGTATCTCCAACACTCCTCCTCATTTATTCAACGAGACCACAGCCGACGAATCCATGATGCTTCTTGACAAGCCTCCGACAATGAGATAAATTCAGCCTCCGTAGATGAGAGTGCCACACAAGTTTGTTTGCGACATGCCCAGCTAACAACTCCACCGTTTACCTTCAATATATAGCCATTGTTTGACTTACGACTGATTCTGTCCTCAGCCCAATTTGCATCCGCATATCCGTGAAAGAATTCATCTTCGCTGTTGTCATTACTTAAAAGCAACTTAACTTTTGAAGTTCCTTTCAGGTATTTAAGTATGCGTTTCAATGCAATCCAATCAATCTGTCTAGGTTGACTAACCCGTTGTGCCAATATTGAAACGCTTGTAAATATGTCTGGCCTTGTGTTCACTGAAATATAAAGAAGACAACCAACTAGTTTTTGAAATTTACCGCTATCCATCAAAACTTCAGAATCTTCGATGTCTTTGCCATAGTTTGGATCCATAGGAACATTTGATGACTTCGAATCTGTTAAACCAAAGTCTCTTGCTATTTGTTGAATATAATTCTCTTGATTCAAAGTATAGTTTCCTCTATTATCCTTGTCAACTTGCAAACCCAAAAAGTTCTTTATGGTGCCCAAATTCTTCATTTGAAACTTCGATGACAGTATCCTCTCCGTTAAAAGAATCAAGTGTTTTGATTTGCTTGCCACAATGATATCATCAACGTATATGAGTATGAAGCACCACTCACTTTTCTTCTTCTTCGAATAAAGGCAAGGAAGCAAGGATCAACTTTACATTGAAGAAACTGTGCTGTTATCAACACTGTATGTATTGCCTCGTTCCATGATCTTGCTGCCTGCTTCAATCCATAAATACTTTTCTTCAACAAGCAAACCAAGTGTTCCTTTTCTTCAACTTCAAAACCAGGTGGCTGCCGCATGTAAATGGTTTCTTTTAAGTCACCGTTGAGGAACGCCGTTTTCGCATCCAAGTGTTGAACCTCAAATCCTTCTTTTTTAGAAATTGACATAAGTATTCTGAATGTCTTTAACTTAACAACAGAAGCAAATACATGATCATAATCAGTTCAATATTTTTGTGAAAGCCTTGGGCGACTAGCCGCGCCTTAAATCGTTTTCCTTTATCATTTAGACTAGTCTTTAATTTGAAAACGCATTTACTTCCGACTGCTTTTCGATTTTGTGGGAACTCACATAAATCCCAAGTGCGGTTTTGCTTCAAGGAGTTCATCTCATCTTTCATTGCTTCAAACCATTGTTCTTTGTAACAGCTTGACATGACTTCCGTAAGGTTCTTTGGTTCTATGTCAGAACTTTTAATTACATTAATTTCCTCGATTAGCTTAATCGGAGGAACCCCTTTATTTGACCTTTTCGATTCCCTTCTACTCGAACTTTGTGGAAGCACATCAAACTCTTGTAGTTTCGCATCTGGATCTCCCTCTCTATGAAAGGCATATTGTTCAATATCTTTGTATGATGTTTCACTGGGTTTCACACTAAAATCGGCTTTAAACTGTACAGATTCAGGGTCACATTGCATTTTCGGTATAACTTCATAAGGTGTTTGGATGGGTACCTTTCTTTGCGGTTTTTCATTTAAATCTCCGAACTGAACATCTCGACTTACTACAACTTGCTTCTTTGACGTAGTGTAGCAGCGATACGCCTTGGAATGTTCATCGTAGCCAACAAAAATCATTTGGACAGCAGTTTTGTCTAGCTTTTGTCTCTTTTCAATAGGAACATAGACGAAACATTTCGTACCAAATATTCTAAAATGTTTAATATCTGGCTTCGAACCATTCCATCCTTCATATGGCGTAATTGGTGTTGCTCTAGTTGGTAAACGATTTTGAATGTAATTTGCCGTTGTAACTGCTTCACCCCAGAACATGTATTGCATCTCCGCGTCAAGCAACATACATCGAGCCATCTCAGTCAGTGTCCTATTCTTGCGCTCTGCAACGCCATTCTGTTCAGGTGTATATGCTGCGATATATTGTATTTGAATGCCTTGGCCCTTCAAGTATTCCACTGTTTCCTTAGATGTATACTCTCCTCCTTGATCAGACCTTATTATCTTTGGCTTCCTTTGAAACTTGGTTTTCACCATTTCCACATATTCTTTCAACTTGCTTAAGACCTCTGATTTTTGTTGTAGTAGGTAGACCATAGTATATCTGATGAAATCATTAATAAAGGTTAACATATACCGCTTTCCGCTTGGAGAAACCGTTTGCATTGGCCCGACAGTTTTAGTTGTTGATTGTTTCGGAAAAGGTAAACGGGTTGTCTTCCCTTGCAAACATATATCACATCGACACTTTATACCACAATTAACCAATTCAATACCATTTACTAATCCTTTTGAGCACATTTCCATCACAACGTGTAGATCACGATGACCGCAAACCCTGTGCCAATAGTGAATACAATTTTTCTTATGCGAACACGCTGAATAAACTTTATTTATTTCCCGCAACTTATAGAGACTTGAATGTAGGTCCGCAACTGCAACTTGTCAATGATCCAACCACCGACATTTTTTGATACCATGAACAAAAACTCATCACTACGTTCCACTTTGTTTGCTTTGTTTGATTGGAACTGGGTACCTTTACTTTTACCTGTCTTGGACTTCCACTTGTTGTACTGGATGCAATCTTTCTTGTGACCTTTTTCTTTGCAGAAAAAGCAGTTCCTTTCCCTTTTATCACTTACTTTTAATGCAGACTCTTTGCTTATCGCATTCACCTCACCCCGACGACTGTACTCTCCCAACAACTTAGACTGGACTAAATAAAATGTCAAATCTCCTTCTGGACGTGTATCGAGCGCAGTAATCAGCGTATCGTAACTTCTTGGTAAGCTACTTAGAAGCATAGCAACACTCCAATTTTCTGAAAGCTGTGTCTCACCAATATCTCTTAATTTGTCAAACAATTCCGTCATTTGATTGATGTGAGCCTGTGCATCACCACCTTCGTCCAATCAAACTGCAATATCCTACGCATTAATTGAACCTTATGACTCAGTGTACTCTTTTCGTGGTATGTTTGTAAAGCCAACCATGAATCTCTCGCAGAAGATGCACGCCTTATATGAACAAGCTGTCCGTCTTCCACCAACAATCCGATGAGTGCTTTTGCCTGGTTATTCCTCTTCTGCCAATCCGATTCAGCAGCGACATCCTTCTCATCAATAGTTGGTTTCGGCTCACTTACAAAATTCGTTAGACCTTCTTTTATGAGCAAGAGCTCAAGCTTGAATTTCCAAATGGAATAATTTTCATTATTCAGCTTTACAACGCTAAAGCCATTATGAGAACAAATTCAAAATTTCTTATGTCTTAATCTATTAAGCGATTTCTGGGCTCATAACCTGTAGAAATATAAACGGCTCAATTAAAACAATATAAGAAATAATAGTTTATTACTCGAGAACAGAATATTGATGAATGAAAATAATTAGAATACATTATTTAGAATGAATTTTGATTGTGTACTATTGTAAGTACAATTTGTAAAGTGTTTCAAAAACACAGTGAATACCAAGTGTACGATGTGGTGTAAATGTATCTCCAACACTTTCCGCATTAGTAAGCACACTGTTTGTTCGGCCTTTCATGTTTTTCCCCCATATTCGAACTTATAACTTAAAAATTTGGATATAACGTGTCTGCTTCTCTTGATTTGTTTAGCTATTTTGGTAATAGATAAGCCAGCGTCCTTATAAGCTTTGATTTGCTCTTTTTCCACCTCGGTCAATACTTTTCCTCGACCCATTTTACGTTTTATTAAATAGTCAAATTAACAAAAAAAATCCATCAAAGAATAAGATGATTCCGTGTGCCAAAGATAACGATCAAACAAAATGCATGTTCTAATCAAGTGGTGCAAGAATATTGCTTTAATTTGAACGAATGTTAACATAAAGTGGAAAAAATATAAAATGGATTTTTTCCAGTGGCGATTAGTTTATTAAAAACTTATGTTCAAAGTGAGCGCTGGGTAGCCCAAACAGCCTACGCGCCTGCTGTACGCAAGTTTGTGCAAAAAGTTCGAAAGACTGGTAAGCTTGTGTACAACACTCATGGTACCCGGCGTTGTACGGTCCGCACAGACGATAATGTAGCTGGTGTTGCCTGATTTTTCTTACACCTCGGCAGGTAAGCCGGGAGGTCTGGCAACGCTAAGTGTCAGACTCAATTCACGAACATAAACTCGCCATCGATCTCAACAGCTCAACATTTCACGCACTAGCCTCGGGAGAATTCTGCACAAAGATCTCGGTCAGTTGACTCAATTGAAGGCGCACTATCAGCCGGGACAGCCACTCAAACGACGTTGTGTTGCATTATTAATGGGAATATTTGTTCTTACTAATAAAGCCATCATACATGGAAAAATTTAATTTTGTTAATTTTATTGCATTTTTAAAAAGAAACTTGTGTTTGGCCCACCCTTTATAACTCTATTTTCATTATGTTTGTTAATTTTCATTTATTTCTTATCTTTTTTGTTTGGACTAACTTTCACTACCTTTCCATAAAAAGCAGTGTAACCGCCAGAGTGAGAACTTATTTTCAGATCTTTAAAATAGATCCAGATAGAGAGCAGGATCCCAATTTGTTTTTGTAATACGTGTTAAAAATTAATCCAGATCCAGATTCCTATAGATCTGTATAGTTAATGGAATACGTCTATTAAAAGCAAAGTTTTCCCTAAGTATCAGTTTAAACCGTCTTCTCAAACCATTGAGCCAGTGTTGCCGATTCTCATGCTTCATGCTTCTCATGATTTTTTGACCTCCGGCTCATGAAATCATGAATTCATTGAAAATCTCATGATTTTTTAAATTTTCTTAAAAAAAAAAAAAACAAACAAGAAAACCAATAATGTTTGAGGCTTGCTTAATTTTAACAAACAGAGCTTTTAGTCCATTATAATCATAAGTTCAAGCTTTAATATCAGGCTTAAAGCCAGTGTCATGCTTATTAGGAACTTATTTTTTGATACAATGGATCACTTTATTTGGTCTCTAACAGTTCAGTGGTATATGTAAGGCCGTATAAAAACAAAATTGAGTTGAATTTATTGGCGCAAAATTTTAAACATTTAAAACCTACTCTACATCAATTTAAGAATGGGAGTCCACTCTAAATATTGAGTATAAAACGAGAACTGACTTTTTGTTAATTTTAAAGGACATAAACTATACTTTAACGTTAGATCGTCTTACTTTAACAGCAGCAAATAGCTAGTTTATCTTTTAAAAGTATACTTTATCCATTGACCATTGTCAATTTCATACCAAAGCAAATCGAAGAAAAAATATTTACTGATGTTTTATTCGATTTTTTAAAGATGTTTTTTGTAAATAGACTGGACTGGTTTGACTGTAAATTTTTGTGTTTTTGTAGTTGTGTGTTATGTATCTGTCAAATTAAGGGTTGTTCAACGCAAATTCGCTTAGGTTCTGTTGTAAAACCCACACTGGTTAGAAGAGTTGCCTATCGTGGTTAAAATTATGAAAAAGTTAGACAAAGTCTCCAAGCTAAACGACTGCGTTAAGTTGAGCCGGTTTTATTGCTTAAACAAAAACGGCCGTATCTATAAGATTTTCTTAAACTGCATCTTAGAGGTTATTTAGTTAAGCGTACTTAAATTTTTAATTTGCCTTTAAATGAAGAAACTTCAATTCGTATCTATAATCGATTTTTCGTTGGTACTTAACTAAACGATGGTTGTGTCACGTAACGCAAAAGAATTTGAAAATCTAATACGAAAAAAAAGGCTTCTTTGTACACAACACAGCTGTTTTGTGACAATTTGAATAAGTAAACATTCGGAAGAGAAATTTTTATATTTGTGAAATAAAAAAAAAAAACATGGAACACACACCGCCACAAACAAAATAAAAAGATCTGAAAATTGGGATGCTTGCGACAAGGAAACATTTTTATTTTAGAATTTGTTATAAAACATTACAAAAAAGAATTATTTTGTGTACAAACACCTCAAAGGCTAAGCGGGCAGCGTGGACGAAATTTCTTTGCGCGTACACATACATTATGTACTTTAATCTATACAAATTTTCTGTTTCTTAATTCTTTGCATTTTATAATTCCAAAATATCACAAGAGACAATACAAACTCACAATTTGAAACTTCAAAGATGACAATTGATATGCCAAAACCCAAAATACATTTTAAAATGCCTTTAAGTAACCTTTAAACGCGGTAGATGGCGTTTAAGTTAAGAGGCCTTTAAGTAACGTTACTTAAATAGGAAAATTGATTATAGATAACGATTTCATACTTAAGAGCTGTTTGGAGGTGTTTTAAAGTTAAGTAACCTTTGAAATGTCTTTATAGATTCGCCTGGAACCAGTGTTGTTCCTCTACGTGTCGACTTTGATTGTCTACATCAATGCGTAGACAATTGAGTCGACAATGTAGACAATGTAGACAATGTCGACTATGGTGTCGACAATGTAGACAAAGCATGCCAGCCAATCTGTCATTCTTGAATTTCAGGTGTTAATTTGAGTTTTTATTCAAATATTGGTCGACGAAAAAATAAAGGTTTCGATCACCTAGGTTTTCTTTTAATGGAAAACAATAACAAATTTGTAGCATATTGTACAGTGTGCAACAAAAATCCACAAAATACTGCACAGATAAATACAAATTTGTTAAAAAAAGCATATTCATATCCTAATAATAATGCCTTCACATTTTTCATTTACGAAAGCAATGCCTGTAAGCAATCCCAATCACCTGCGACATCTTAATCCGGCGATGTCTCTATGATTGTTTTAATTGATGACAATGATTTTGGCTCGAGCTCTGATTTATTAGACGAAACATAATAAGAAAAATTAAATGTCTACATTGTCTACATTGTTGACATTGGCATGTAGACAATCAGGAATTGTATACGTTGAATTGACAATCGTGTAGTCTACATTTTTTGTCTACATGGAACAACACTGCCTGGAACTCTTTAAAATTTTGCGCCATTATTTTTAACAGCACTTCCACCTCTACATTGTATTTTACGTTGTAAAAACTGGAGCTGTATGTTCTTCAGCAGTGGTATTTTGAAGAAAATAAGCAGTGATGTATTTTTTTTAGTAATAAATATATTAATGCGAAAACAATTTTTAGTACAGTTAATCATTTCAGAATTTTTATTTTTAGGCCAACATTATTTTTTTCAAAAAAAAGATACAAAATATTTATGATAAAGATATACGTGCATTAATAATATGCTGTTTTTACAAAACGAATGTTGATTTTTGAGTGCACCTTTACCTTTACCAAAAATGTTTGAATTTTACTAAAAAATTTTACAACGCTATTCTAAAATAAATGATTTTAACACATAAACTTTAACACATAAAACATTTATAATTTACTGTTCTTATGTACTGCAGCCAGGAATTAAGTGTAAATGTATATATGTACATATGTACTTTATTTGTTTGTAAATTTGTTCTTGATTCCTTTGGTAATTAACCTTTAAAATCAATTTGTTTTGATAATAATTATTTGCCATTTATCTAAAACTTCATCATTCGCCATATTAAAAAAAACTACTTTATAGGTAGTAGAGCTTTTATATTACCGTAGAAGATGTGCAATGTTTAACTAGAGTTCTTCCAGAGCGACTTAGACAAACAAAATACAGGGTGCCTACTCGAAATCTTTAATGTTTGTTAATTGCACAAACATGAAGTTTTAAAAAATCTTCGCGTATGAAAATAATTTTTTTTTTTTAAACATTTTTCTTCTCTTTTTTTGTTTATTTTATTTAAAAAAAAAAACAAAAAAAACACAAATCATTGAAGAAAAGTAACATTTTCAATTTCATATTAACTGCAAAAACAAAAATAAATAAATTTGTTTTTTTTTGTAGTTTAGAATAAAATTTAATTTTATTATTTATTTTTGACGTGCCTTTTGTCGCACAATGACGCTAAGGAATACCAAATCCTTGAACATTATTGTTGACAAACTTTGTCGCACAAAGTGGTTTTCCGCTATAAGACAATGTAAAAGAACTGAAAATTATTTTTGACATGTTTTTTTTTTAACACAAAAAAGGCTTTGAAAAAGTCCTGGTGTGAATTATGTTGGGTCTAGCGAATTTAATACAAAATAATTTTAATGTGCGAAAGTTTCGTTGCATTGAATCATATAGATTTGCTGCTATTATTATTTATTTACTCATTAAGACTATTCAAACGCAATAAAATTAGGTTTTTAGCATTCCACACACGAAGAAGAATAATTCGTGACGCATAAATTATACTTACTTACTTAGGTCCTCGGACCTATTACGTCCGTGTGGTTCCCCTTGCTGGGCATAGGGCCTCCACTACTCCTACGCGCCATCGTGTACGGTTTCTGGAGATGTACCTCAGCTCTCTCCAACTCTTCCCCAGTTGTGCTGATTCCTCTTCGACCGTTCTTCGCCAAGTACTTCTGGGTCGGCCCACTCCTCTGCCTCGCTGCGTGAGAGGGTTGCATTGCATCGCTTGACTCGCAACGCACTCGTGGCCTTTTCGAAGCGTATGTCCAATCCACTGCCACTTACGTTTTCGTATTATAGAGTCGATGGGTTCCTGACCTGTCCTTGCATGAAGTTCATCATTGGAGATACAGTTAGGCCAGAAAATCCGCAAGATGTTTCGCAGACATCTATTTACGAACGTTTGCAGCTTTCTTGTGACAGTGGGTGTTACTTTCCATGTACTGCATCCATAAAGAAGCACGGATTCTACATTGGAGCGGAACAGTCGTAGCTTATTCTTTAGGCTTATAGAGTTGTTTTTCCATATTTTGGACAGCATTCCGTTCGGTCCCGCCATCAGTAGAGACAATACTCCCAAGGTATTGAAAACTCTCTACCGTCTCTACTGGTTGTCCAGAAATATCTATTTGAGTAGATGAGGAAGTTCCAAGGCTGATCCTTTTAGTTTTTGCCGTATTGATCTTAAGCCCGACGGTTTCGGCTTCTCTCTCCACCCTTGTTGTCATTTGATGGAGATCCATGATCCTATGGGAGAGTAAGCACACGTCATCCGCGTAGTCTAGATGTTTCAGGTGTGATAGCAGATTCCACTGAATTCCTCCATTTAAAGTCGACAAGGCTGCATGCAGCACATCACTTATTACCAACAGGAACAGTATTGGTGACAGTATACAACCTTGTCTAACGCCACTTTGGATTTCAAACTCCTCTGACAACCTTCCTTTATGCAAAACTTGGCATTTGGATCCTTATGTAGCCTTGATTATAGCGATCAATTTATCCGGAATGCCCCTCCTGCGCAAGGCAAGCCAAATAAATTCTCTACTGACACTGTCAAACGCCTTTTCGAAATCGATGAACAGCAGGTGAAGTGGTGATCGATATATAACGCACTGTTCGATGATGATCCGCAAGGATGTGATCCACGCAGGAAGATCCAGTGCGGAAACCTGCTTGTTCGGCGTCAAGCGTGTCTTCTAGGTGGTCTTTCATTCGACCTAGGACGATTTTTGCTATAACCTTCGCTACAGCAGGCAGCACGCAGATTCCCCTCCAGTTTTTGCACTGCGTAAGGTCTCCTTTCTTTGGAAGCTTGACAATCATCCCTTTTTTCCACTCCTCAGGAAAACTTTCTGTTTCCCAAGCTCTTTCTATGAGTGGGTGCAGGAGCTCAGACGATGTTGTTGGCGCTGCTCATAAGAGCTCTGCGGGAATACCGTCGAGTCCAACCGCTTTGTTGTTCTTCAGTGCTCTGATTGCGGTTAAGATTTCTTCTCTCCTGGGGGGAACTTGTTACTACGGACGGCTCATTGGGTGTTAGGTTGACTTCGCTGGTAAAAACGGGATTTAAAACCGCAGAAAAGTGTTCCTTCCACCTTTTGATCTGATCCTCATCCGAAACTAGCAGTGATCCGTCTATGCCCTTTACCAGGTGTTGTTTAGAGCTTTGGACAACAGTTAGGTCTTTGGTAATTCTATAGACGGTCCTACTGTCGCACCTACTTGCGGCCTCTTCTGCTTCTGTTGCCAATGCGTTGATATAGTTACGCTTGTCACGTCGCACGCTACGGTGAACTTCTCTCATCTTCATGCGGTGCGCAGACTCTAGCTCGATTCTGCATGCTGCTGACGTTGCTGCAATGCGAGCTTTGAGCTGTTTTCTTTCTTCGATCCTGGCCCAAGTTTCCACGGAAAGCCAGGCACTATTTCTTCCTTGCGACCGACCGACTATACTTTCAGCACCTGATATGAAAACATTTTTCACAGCACACCAATGGTTTTCGATGGAGGTGGGTTCCGTGCTATTGATTGTTCTCAATCCTTGTGAAAAATGGTCCCCTAGTTGTTGGCGGACTGCGGGATCCTTGAGTCTATCGGTGTTGAACTTGGGTATTCGGGTGTTTCCTTGGGATCTCCGAACTGCAGCTGTTCGTAATCTTACGGTAGCAACCATCAGATGGTGGTCCCGGGCAATTCCCATGTCTGCACCTCTTCTGTTTCGGACGTCCTGGAGACTGCTTCTAAATCTCCGACTGATCGCGAAATGATCAATTTGGTTGGAAGTTGCTTGTCTGTCCGTCGACACCCAACTGATTTTGTGGCACGTCTTGTGTTCAAACATGGTTCCTCCTATAACAAGGCGGTTGCCGTTACAGAAATCGACAAAACGTTCGTCATTGTCGTTCCGGTTTTCAACACCATGCTTTCGCATAACATGCCTGAGCCCATCATTGTCATTGCCAAAATTGGCATTCAAGTCTCCCATTACCATTATGATGTCTCCACGTGGTGTACTATCATAGGCAGCACTCAGTCGGTTATAAAAGGCATCCTTCTCCTCAACAGAGAAGAGCTCCGTGGGGGCGTAACACTGTATGATGGTGACGCAGCGTACTCTAGTCCGGAATCTAGCTTTCATGATCCTGTCATCTAACGGCTCCCAGAAAATTAAGCTCTTGAGAGCTGTTTTAGAAAGCAGCAATCCAACGCCAGGTTACTTCCAGGTGCCTTTCCGGAGTAGAGTAGTACAGTGTTACGGGTTGGAGACTTATATTTCCCCGAGCCCAGCCATCTAACTTCACTGATCCCTAAGATGTCCATCTTATACCGCATGAACTCTCTCTCTAATTGGAGGAATCTGACATTTTGAGGACCTTCACTTCCGTTATCGAGAAGCGTCTTCACATTCCAGAAACCAATCTTTGTCCGGGTACAATAGCCAAAAGTCGTCAACGTGTTATCGTTCCTTATCCGAGGCGTAGTGTCGGTTTCGTTAGCGGGTAATTGTTTCAGTTACGAAGAATGCTAACCTCCGTAACCTATCCTAGAAAGCTAGGCTTTTCGTACTTGTAATTTTTGCCTATTTACGTATATAGGGATACGCAAATAGTTGCCCGGGGACCACCACGAGGAGGTAAAACAAGCACTTCACCGTGACTGATTGTTGCGCTACTGGCCCAGACCAAGTTCTGAGCAGTCAATAGTTTCCCGATCAGGCACGATGCAGGTCTCCGCATAAAATATACATGTTTATATTTATATATATTTTTAATATTCAGCACACTGTGCTAACATTAGGCAAAGGCATTAACCAAAAATTTGAATTTTGAGATGGTGTTGCTACTCTTAACCCATATAAAACTCTGTTAAGGCTATGTGTTCTAAAACGGTAAAATATTAGCAAATTCACCACAATGTTACTCCCTGTATCACATTTTCACATAAATTTCATTTTTCATAAGGTAAGAAACAAATATTTGATTTGCTTTACAAAAACCGACAAAATTGTAGGAAGCTTTTTGTGACTAACGCTGTGCTACTGGCTACTGCAATTCAAAGTTTTATTTGCTGTTAACAATAGTCAACACAACACCCGCAAAAATACCTATAAAAAGGATCAAATCATTTCGTTCCTTTCGTTTTGGTACATTGTGATCTGATTGCGATTTCTTCACCCAACAAATTACGAACGTTGTCACCGATTTCGTTCGCATAGTTAATTGGAGCAGGTATATCCAAAAATATTTAGGTTCAGTTTTGCTTTACGTTTTTTTCAGCATTAAAAAAAAAATTGAAAATAAGTACTGCTCGTTGATAGCGGTTATGAACAGTGTTAAGGAGTATATTTATGGAGCAGAAAGCTTTTAAAGATAATAGAGCCTAAGTCAGTTCTTTAACATTAATATATAGACACAAGTTTTAATTTATCTTTTAAAAGCTGCAACCTAATTGGAAATAATGCTCTAGTAATAAATTCTCAGAGCTTCTTTAAAACATTTAAGTAATTTGTAGCTGCAGCGATGTTACTTGGGTGCTCTCATGCATTTCAAATACAGTAAAACCCGCTTAAGAGATACCCTCTTAAGAGAAAAACCCGCTTATCTGCAACACTTTTTTCATCCCCAAGTATTTTCCAAACAATTTCCCTTAAAACACTCCGCTTAAGTGAAACTTGCTTAAGTGAAAAAACCGGATAACTGAAACATATTTTCACTTAATTTTTAGTATTTTTCATTAAAAAAAACTCTCTTAAGTGAAAAAAAAATTCAATCGAACAGAACAAAAATTTGTTAGTTTTCGTTTTCCAATAAATTATTTTCGTGTTAATTAATCGTTATTTTATTTTATTTCTTTCAAGGCAAGTCCAAAAGATAAAAACAATATTGTTACTAGCATTAAATCTCCGCTTAATGGAATTTTTAAATCCGCTTAAGTGAAAAACCCGCTTATGTGAAAGAAAGACTGCGACAATTTGCCGTTTCTCTTAAGCGGGTTTTACTGTATGCCGATCCATATTTCCACCAGGTTTTCTAAAGATTTTCTTTCATACAAACCTTGCCCCTGACATTTTTGAACACAACAATAAATCAGCCAAATCTCAAACGACGCTCTTTTATCCATGTGGTAATTGATTTTTATTTATAAAATTAGATAGATATTTCGGACTTAATTCATGGGTTAAGGATAATTCGGTGGTAAAGGTAACTCGTATTTCATCATCGGGAAATGTAAGCCACCTTATTCCATTCTTCTCCTAACAGAAATAAATGAGAAATATTTAATCAAATAAAAAAACCTTAGTTGTGTGAAGGCTCCTTTATCTTAAGTTCCCTTAATACAAACTAGTCCTTAAAAGGTTCCTTATAAATGCAAATACCTCAAAAAAAAAACGAAAATGGACTTAAGGGATTTGAATTGAACGAAGACGGATGGACATTATTGAAATACTGGTGAAGTTGATTTTCTCTCGTTTTGTTTCTTGGTTTTGTGTTATGTAGACTTCTTTTTCGATGTGGTTAATTATTAATATAATAATCTTCATCTAACAAGCTTATACATTTTGAATAAAGAGAACACACTTTCATTTTATAAGGATCACATGTAGGAATAATCTACAATACGCTTCTTGAGAAACGAATTCAATCCCCTTAGAATGATTATTATTAATCTTTCTGACAAACCAAATCCTGTGACAAATTGCGTCTAATCAACTTGGTTACATGCCTTATGATTAAAAATGAAAGCAAGAAAAAAGTCTTAACCAATGTTAACACAAGCAACTTTAAGGAACGAATCCACTTGAAACCACAGAGCAATCAATTCAATTCATTGTCACTCTTAATCTTTTCTTTCTATAAATCCTCATGCCTGCGATTTGTAGCCATTTCCCAAGGAAAAACTTTTAAACTCAAGGCAGAGCTAAAAAGTTTGTCTTTCCCAAGGCCAAACTCAAACTTTAACTTGCTTTCTGTGTTGGTTTTTATTCGCCTTCTTAAGATGTCGGTCGTAGCGTCGCTCGTCGGTAGGTAAGCGAAGTTAATTTCTTCTCATGACTTTGTGCTAATATAATTAGCTGGCTGTGAAACTCGTTCTCTTAAGTTTTTGAATCATCAATTAGAGCAGGCAGGGCGAATCGTTATGTGGGTGGTATTGCTTCGAGGACTGAGAAATATGAACACTTTGAAAAGACAGTCTTCAACCAGCATAAAATATTTCTGTTTACATCGTGTCAACAACTTATGAAATATGCACACGCAGCAGAAAATGTCCTCTGAGATGGGTAAATTATACTTATTTACACCGAACAAAATATTTTGCTACCTCGAAAATTCAAAAGATTAAATCTTTCGATTTAAAATCGTCGAAGTCGAAGGTGAATAATGTAGAGTGTGCTATCAGAGATGAACTTCCTCTAGCGAGACACATTCTGTAAGGCCAGGATGCCGGTCACAAACTTTTGGGGGAAATATGTGAGGCTTACTTGTCAATCGTTTGACCATGTTTATCAAACAAATAAAATCATCGGTCCAAAATCAGTTTGACAAATTTTAAACATCTCTTTTTTTAAAAACGACTATGGCAAAAAGGAAACGATTGGTACAGTACATGCATAGAAAAACATAGGAGGATGAGCCCATTTTAACTCGCTTGCGACTAAAAGTCTAGGTCTGTCCACGTAAGTTTACGAGTAAGTGCAATACTGTACCGAAGGAATTTGTTAAGTAAATGACATTTTTTGTACGGGTAGGCAAGGCATGAACAAAAGCTAAAAGTATTATTCTTTTATTAGTTTGCTTATATTATTTAATAATGTAATATAAAACAGTTTTCCAATTAAAGCCGGTACATGTTACAATGGAATACAACAACTCTGTTTGGTGCTTTACAAAAAAAAAATTCTTTTTTGTTTGAAAGGCCCATATAGCCATTCAGTCGTCGCTATATATGATTTTTCGGCCAAAATAGAGGTTCCTTCCAAGCGATCCGAAGCTCAGTCAACAAAGAGCAAACAAACGGCGCGGCGTTGTCTATGGTCATGAAGTTTGAGCTCCTGCGTCAGTTGGATCTTGTACGGATGCACAGTGCGTCGATTGTATGCAGGTAGTGGAAAAAAATCTATTTTTCAAGAGTAAGATAACTGTGATCAAAAATTGGTTGCTAAATGTAATAAATAGGGGATTTTACTTAATTTGAGGAATTTTCACGCCCCCTACCACGCCCAGTTTTGGTAATAAATTGGTTACATGAAAACTTCTAGTACGATAGTGATTTTTATTATTAATATTCTTGTCAGTGAAGAAATTATGAGTTAAATTAGCGCAAAGTTCGCCCACTGACACGCCCACTTTTGCTATAAAATTGATTTTTTTTAATTTTTCGTATGATATTGAAAAAATGTACAAAATTAATGTGTTTGATAAGAAAAATTTATTTGAACAAAAATCCACCCACTGCTACGCCTACAATTGTAAAATGATTAGTTAGAAGCCAAACATAAAAATTTGATGATTATTCGATATACAAAAGTTGTAATATTTTAAAGGTTAGTATAGGAAAGTATGCATTTTTTCAAAGCACAACGACCACAAAATATATCGCATAAAAGATCTTGCAAAATATAATCGATGCTTTTATTGTTGACAAAAATAATTATTCAAAAAAAGTAATAACAAAAAGAAAAACCGAAAAATAAAAAATTACGATAAAAGATCACTATCCGAGTCTTCGAGTGTATAAGCGATGGAAGTGACAACGTTTATTTATTTCTGAGCAAGTTGTTGATGCGTGTCTTGCTAAGATTTTCTGATCTTCAGGCTCTCAATTTGATTGCATATTTAATTTTATATCCATAAACTGCAAAACACCAGGTACTGAGGCTGTTGAGCTGGAAAATCAAACATCAAAAAGCTCTCTGTTTGAACACCATCTGTAAAAAATGCTCGTAAACAAACACTTGTTGCAATAAAAAGCGCAAGTTGCTGCAAAAAACTTACCTTTTTTAAAAGATATAATTGTTTTCTTTCTTTAAATAAAAACACTTTTTTCCCATAACCTTTGATTTGGACTCTCAAAAAAATTTTAATTTACATGTAAAAAAAATATGCAGTTAAAATAACTATATTTTCTCTCCTGATTGTGAGTATAGCGAAAAAAATATCGTATGTTCTTTTCTTTTCTTTTCTTTTCTTCAGTAAACGCTCTTTCAACGGGTAACTACAAATCCTACTCTCACTATTTGTTATTTTGCTGATCTTCTGAGGATCTCTGACAACAGAAAATTGAACTTTATCATATAAACTGTCGATTCATTCATTTAGACTTATTACCTTGAATTTGGCATACTTGCTCCACATTTTTGGTACATTTTTTTTAAATTTTTTTCCACTAGTCGCCGCACTGTGGGATGTAGGCCCAAGTCATGACGAACAACTAGTCAAGTTAAGGCCTAGCCGAGTTCTTATGCACGGTGAGGAATCGACTGCCTCTGGTTCAGCTGTACATTTTCACGGACCGTGGCGATGTTCTAGATCGATCTTGCTTTCCTTTGACGTACGAATGTTGGCTGATTCATTAGCGAACGAGTCATATCAAATTTGTCACTAAACGTTATGACTAGGTGACTGGGATGTGCCACCACGTCTATTGTATAAAAGGTGCAACGTTTGCGCTACAAAACACTCATTTTAATAATAAAGTTGTATCATTTGGACATGTCGTTCAACCGTGTAACTTGCCATAGTAATTTATATTCAGTAATTAAATAATAAAACAACAATTTTGACAGATGTCACAATAATAAAATGGCCTGTTAGTTTAGTAGAGAAGAATTTTGTGTTTTTTAACTTAAAAATTATCAAAACGCTAAATTTCTCATGAATGACTATTTACTTCAAAATCGGAAACATAGTTTTTTTCAAATGAATGGTTTTTTAATTAGGACTGATAAATTTTAACTTAATGCAAAATTTCTCGAAAACATCCCCACTGCCCGTGACAGTGCTTGTTAGGGCCCGTATCGCGTAAGAGTAATGTGATCACTAAAAACTAAATTAATTGACTGTCGTTTTGACAATCGCTCTCTCTATATTTCTTTATTGATATGATAGAGGCAGCTATAGAAAAAAAAGACAAAAAATTGAGAATCAACTATCTATATTTTTTTTTTTTTTTTGGAAAATTCGATATGTCAGAAACGGCTCAATACTTTTGTTTGTAAATTTAATTTTTATTTGAAAAATAATAAAACTCTAGATTGGAATACGAAAATTTTTTCTTATAAACGTTTTAAAAATTTTGTATATAAAAGCTTATTTTTTTAAGAAACCAGTACAGGCTTATAATTTTTGATCTTGCATAAGCTAATATTTGCTTGAATCACATGGCATCCTGTTTTTAGCTCCAACTACTACTGTTTTAGTCTTTTTTTTTTTTTTTATTATCTACCCGCGCTCAAGGGATTATGATTACCCTTTAAATGTTTCAACACAGCGCGGGCGTGAAGTTACGGAAGAGAAAGAAGGATAGGAAAGATGTGTGGCACGATGTTCTGAGACTGAAGGTTGTTGTCTCAGATAATTTATCTCCAGGGATGGCGGCTGAACTAAAGCGGAGAATGCCGTGTCTATTAAAAAATGAATTTTATGCTTATGAACAGTTTTTCTGTAATAACATTTATTTTTGAAATTCTTAGTAGTTTACATAAGACCAAGTTCGTGCGACCCAGTCGTGCATTTTATTTGATGTTAAGGAGGGTATGGAACAAGTGAAATTTTCGAGTTTGGAACATTAGGTCCACTGATTGGTGGTAATGTGTCTGTGGAAAGTCTCTGTTAAGTTGGGATTGTGAACCGACGTAAATTAGCCACCAAGTTTTCTAAAGTCGTATGTCTATTCCGATAAAAACCAATCGACCGATTCCCTAGAGGTCAACATTAGGGCTGATGATTCTGCCCGGGTAATCAACTACCCGGGTACCCGGTTACCCGGGTTCTTGTACCCGGGTAGTAAATAACCCGGGTACCCGGGTATAAAAACGAAAAACTTCTTCGTGGCTATGTAAATCGCTTTTTCAAAAACACCTACAAATCTTGGAACAAATAATATAATTATATGTATGACACAATTAGGTACAGCGACAAAATTTAAGAAAAAATAAACATTTTATTCAATAGATAGTCAAAAAACATATAAACAATGCTCTGAAATACAATTGTATTAATAATGAGCAAAGGAATTATCAAAATTTCATAAATTATTGATGAGGAAAATTTGATGGGCTTAAATTCTAATTTAATAGATCTTGATTTTTGTGCAAGAACACCAACAGAGAAACATTTTCTGGGGCCAAACATGATCTTTTGGCAGTAATAATATTGCCTGCAGTCGAAAAGAGCCTTTCTGAACTTGCTGATATACATAGCTGGAACAGCAAGATATCTTGTTGTCAAAGATGCCATAACGAGAATAGAGCGTTCTCTCGAGCACCACCATACAAGAGGGTCCAAACGGTTCGATATACGAGGTTCTGCTATGTACTGCTCAAACTAAGAGATGTTGTCAAGTAATTGCCCTTCAGTTGCAAGGAGGAAATCCAAATCTTGGTCATCACTACTTCCACTAGGTTCTTCTTCTGTTACTTTGTCAGAGCACATTCCCAGAATTTTTTCCTTAACAAAAGTACGGATTTAGTCTGCTACTTCACTGCTCTCAGTTTTATGGTCCTTGTACCTTAGGTCTAAGAATGATGCTACACTCAAAAAATTTCGTGTGTAAATATTACTAATTCATGCGTGCATTCTACGAATTTTATTCGTGGTTTTCAGCCACGAATAGTATTCGTAGAATGGAGGTTTATTAGTACATATTACTAATATTGTATTAGTATTCGTAGAAAAACAAACGTATATTGTACGAATACTATTGGTACAATGTACGAATATTATTGTAATATTTACTAATGCCCTTGTAATTCATTCGTAAATTATACTGCTCCATTCGTACATTGTACGAATATCATTGTAATATTTATTAATGCCCTTGTAATTCATTCGTTAATTATACAGCTCCATTCGTATATTGTACGAATATTATTGTAGAACTTATTACCATTAAATATGCCCTCTGAAATTTCCTTAAATATCCATTGTAAAAAATATTAACAAAAGGTAATGTATTTTTTAAGTTAAAAATAGTTTTTTTTTTTTCATTTTAATATTATATACGTATATGAATAAAATTTAAAAAAAATATAAAGTAGCTAAAAAATAATTAACTCATTATTAATATAATTAACAATCATAGCAGGTAACATTTCCAAACTCCTTATTTTCAAAGGGCCACTGAAAATAAATTTAACATATAACTTTCAAAATTTTCCGAAAAAAAAATTGTACTTACATTAAAATTTTTTTAGCAAAAAAATCCCACATATGTATGGTCTGCTGCTTCTGGATGCTGTATGGTAAATATAAAATAAGCTTTAAGGCATATGAACATATGTCTAGGTACTCACCTCGTCTTTTCGAAAAAAGCATATGTTATAGTCTGGTCCTCAAGATTTGTATCTTAGATATAGATACGTCGCCGTACGAATTTACAAAAATAATTAAATAATTCAGACCACTGCAGCAAAGAAAGTGTCACGCGTCCATTACTTTATAAATAAGTCGCGCACTATGCAATAACACGTTTCAACGTGTTGACGAATGGAATACATTTAATTTTCAGAGCTGAACACATATTATTTTTTTGTATTCATAATAAGTAAATAATACTAATGCACTTCATGAAAGTACGAAGTTATTAGTACATTCTAAGCATAATACGTACGGTTAACCTACGAATGAATTCTGTCTACTATTATTAGTTTTACTTAGTAAATAGTACGAATTTATTAGTAAATACTACGAATGCAAAAGATTAAAGTACGAAGTCATTCGTACGAGAAATTAACGAATGTTATTAGTTATATGTATGTACACAATAATTCGTACAATGTACTCAAACAAATTGTTTACTTCTTGTTTACGAATGAAATTAGTGTATTAAACGAATAGATTCGTAGATAGTACGACAGTTATTAGTAAAATTTTACGAATGCATTCGTAGATATACCACTGTACAAATACTTCGTACATCTTACGAATATTCGTACAATGCACGAATATTTTCTTTACGAATATCATTCGTAGCTATTTTACTAATAAATTTTTTGAGTGTACTTGGTAAAATATTCTCGGCTGTTTCTGTTTCTGTGCAGAAAGCGTTACTTTACTTTCACGACATAGCAGTTTTGTTGCTATGTATAGTGGCTTCAAAACTGTGGTTAACTCTTCCATTATTCCCCATTCGTACTCAGATATTTCCAGGTTCAGTGCTGTAGAAGAACTCGTATAGCTGTTATCACTTAGAACTGCAATAACGTCGGAGCGTCGACACATAAAATAAATGGAATCCCATCGGGTTGGACAATTTTGAACTAAACGTTCCTTCTTCATTTCTAGCTGCAATTGTTTTCTGTTTAAGGCCGACGTAGCAACATTCGATTGGTGAAAATGTGATACCACTCTTCGACATTTTATTGCGACAATTTCGTAATATTCAACAGACTTAAATATATGCTTTACACAAAGTTGAAGGGTGTGAGCAGCACAATTCACATTGTCACCCACATTCATTAACGGTAATAATCCAAACCAATTTGTATTCTCACTTCTTGAGTTGAATCATTTTGCGAACTTTTACAAATCTCTTTGTACTTGCAAAAAATTATGAAAACAAGTTCAGGTGTTCCAATTGTAAAACATACCTAAGCCTAACCGTTGTATCTGTACTTTAATCAGTGCATTTCATTGTGTACTTGCTAAACCTCTTAATCTAAACCATCCTACAAACGAATAACGGTATTGATTCGGATATATTTAATTTAATAGAGTTTAACTTCAATGTCTTTTATTTTACTGTACCCGGGTACCCGGGTAATCGGGTAATCGAGTAATCGGGTAGTCGGGTACCCGGGTAATACCCGGGTACCCGGGTATTACCCGAATTACTCGGGTACCCGGGTATTACCCGGGTAGCCGGGTATCATCAGCCCTAGTCAACATAAGCCAGGTCGCTCAAAGTCACTTCGTTAAAAGACAACACGACTGGCGGGGCAACAATTTCGATTAATACCTTTTCCGGGTCTTCTTAGCATTAATGTACGACCACAGATACTATATAGTTCTATTATCTGCGGTACGACGTTGTTGAGTTTGTTATTTATAAAATGTATAGATATGTATATTCCGGTTTGACTAGGCATACATTTTATATTTAAAACGAGCAGCTTAAATTTCTTATACTTTTCAAGAAGCTTTAATAAGTTATCATATAAAAAAATTGTTAAGATTTTTTGTATAGTTTTTTTTACGACAAATTAAGTATGTGACCTTGAAATATTTTAAGCCTTGATTAAACATTTTCTAAGGCTGGCCAATTTTTAAGACTAGTTGACCTATTTTGACCAATTACTACCAAATTAAATGGCATATTTTTCTTGCAATGATCCCATATATTGAGTGGTAAGATCCGAGAGCCGTGAAAAGTGTTTTTATTTATTACTGGGAAAGACAGAGCGTGGTAAGGAATTCCACATTAGCGTAGTACGGCTGAAGAATGAATTTCTGTACTTCACAGTATGTCCGAAGTTGGGCTCAAGGGTAAACTGATGGGCATTCCTAGAAGTGCGAATATTACGGTTGAACTGTTTAAGAGGAGGAATGCAGCTGGCTATTTCACTAGAGCATATTCCGTTAAAATAACGGTAAAAATGGGTGAGGCAAGAAAAGTTGTAAATTGCCATTGCATTGGGCAACAAAAACTTATTGGTTCGCGCTTTGGCAAAAAGGTTTGTTTTTTTTTCAGCCACGACATGAAATATTTTATCTATGCAAAGTTTTTTAGATTTAATATTGGAAAAACACAAGCTGCAGAGATTTCAAGAAATAAAAAAGATGTTCGTGGAAAATGGCAAGGTAGATCGTAGATCCAATATTAATCAGAATTAATATGAAGTTAAAAAAAAAAAAAATTTTTGTATTGCTTTCCCTTAACCGGACAGTTTTCATAACCGGACAAAAATTGGGGGACCATGAGTGTCCGCTTATTAGAGCTTTCACTGTAATTTAATAAAAAATTCTACAAAGAAAATTCTTGATAAAACAATATTACAGAAAATTGGGATCTGATCAAACGAAATTAAAGAAATTAAAGAAAAATGCAAATCCTTGGTGATTGCTATGGAAAAGTAATTTTCAAATCATTGAATTTCTCAAGACATTGCATGGGAAAAAATACCTCCCATAAAAATATCCCATGACCTATGTGTCTCACAGCTGTGGACTGGGCATAATGATCACAAATCACGATCTCCTTCACTGTTGTTGTGTCTATTAAAAACCAGTTACACAAAACTATGGTTACCATTACTAAGCTTCTTCGCATCAAGAGCTCCCTTTTCTGTAGACCTTAAGGAATAAATGATTTTTTTAAAGCATTACAATAAAAAATATTAAGCTTTGTCATCGTTTTAAACTGTTTAGTTAAATTTTTAAATGAATTATTTTAAATTCATGTTTTTGCTTGCGGTACATGGGAACTTTATGGCAAGTTATGCATTCAAAAGAAAAATCTTGCAATTCTGTGTCTGTGTTTAACAGCTTTAACAGCTTGGGCGATTTCCCTTAAACTTCTTTTTTTAGGACCATATCATTATTTTTTAGAAAATATTTATTTTTGCCAAAAACTTTATCACAGCTTTAAGAAAATCAAACAAATTTATTTATCAAGTCGTAACAAATGGTTGAAATAATATTCCAAAAAATTGGTTGTTAATTGTATGTCCCATAAAACGATTTTATTTAGTTTTAGATTATCTTAAACTAAAGTTTAAATATTGTTGTACATTCAAAAATATTATTTTGAAAAGTCAATATATGTTTTTTTAAATTTGAAAATTAATTAGTTTTTTAATTAAAGCTTCAAGACCTAGAAATTTTTTTATGTTATTTTGAAATAACAATACCCACCATACAAGTGTTAAATAATGGCTTTGGTTGGAAATCTTTTTTTTTCGAAAACGGCTTCTAAAAAGTTGATACATTTGTCTGCTTCGCTTAATTTTAACGATCTTTAATTCAATAAACATTTTGAAATTAAGGAATTACTGACAGTACTTACCATAGAACCATTTATTTTTATGTTTTGACTATGAAACGCATTTAAGTTTTAATGACTTCAAAAAATATAACGTATCAAAATTTTGAAGAAAAATATTGATATCTCAAGAACGGGTTAATATTTTTTTTGAAATTTAATTTAATTTTTATGCATATGTACCTATATTTTTTTTAATTTTTTATATAAAAACTAAATTTTTCTTTAGGCCGCTACAATGATTGTTTTGCTTGCACACATTTTTATTTGCTTGAGAAATCAGATGGCATTCTATTTTTAGCTCCATGTACTAAGGGAATTGTTTTAGCTATTTACAAAACCAATTTTATGCTTTTGAACTTTTTCTCTAATTATGTAATTATTTAAAATTCAAAGCCTCTTACCCCGAGGACACAGAAGCAAGGACTGGCAAGCATGTTGCAATACACATACATTTGTTTACTAAACAAAACTTGTTCGTCAACTGACATGGAAGCTCTAATGCCAGGCAAGTTGGGAAGCAAGTGACCTGACAATTGCAATTGCTCCAAATCATAAATTCAAACATTTTTTTTTGTGGCGTGTACTTATAAGCGAAATAAATATAGGGTTTTTCACGGGCGGGTAGATGTTGAATTCGAATAAAATTAACTGTGTATGAGGTATGAGCAAAATCCTTTTTTATTAAAGGCCCATGTCAGCATCTTACGGTGTCCGAGTGCTTCATTTTCAATAACCTTTCCGCACAGATCCGGCTGAATTTAAGCGATGGCCAATGTTATGTTTTCCTTAAGGGCATCGGTCCATTGTGGTTTGTACGCATCGCATAGGCTGCTACTTCAGGAAACTCTAAAAGAAAAAGTCTAGCGTGTTCAATCCGCATGATATTGGTGACCAATTCACGCCACCTCTGCGAGAGGTAACCTTACTCTCGAATCGTACATGCAGAATGTTAATCGTTGCGTCCGCTCTGTGGCAAGTAGTGGCGTCTTGCTGGAACCACATGTCGTCTAGATCCATATCACAGATAATTATATACAGATGTCGCATGCCCATAGAAAAAACTGACATATGAAAATGAAAATCTTCATTTGAAAGAGCTTTTAAGAAAGCTGTTTTCAATTTATTATTTTAAGATTATGTGAGAAGTGCTTTTTCTCTTTAAAATGTGTGCTCTCTGAATTCACGAATAAAATCTATTTTGTCTGTTGCTCTTGCAACAACTCTGTGTCTGTATTCTTCGTTTTTTTGTTTAATATCGCCAGACCCTTTTTTTTTAAATAGATTTGTTATGGACACAAGAACACAAGATACCTACATTTTTCATAGAGGGATCTTGGCAAGAAAAAATTGTATTTTGTGTGTTTATCTGGGAATCTAAGGCAATTTTGTTCATAAAAAGGACACTTACTTAGATATTTTGTTGCATTTAGAAGCAAATTAGGAACTTATGTAGATATGTCAAAGCCTTTGGATGGATTTGTGAAATAATATTATTCTCTATCTTTTTTAGGTAGGTATACCTATTTGTTCTTTGCAATTCCCATACAAATTATTCTAATTTCGTTGCTCAATTTTGTCTATCAGAGCCAAAAACAGAAACAGTATTGTTTGTTACTCCTAGTCCTAGTTGCTACATACATAGATACATATGTACGTATATTTTGCAATCAGGTTCATGAGGTTATGATGACACCTGCAGGCAGGAAGGTTGGTTTTATTTGATTTGGTGCGATCTTTTGATGATGGCGAAAATAACGTGGTTGACTTTTTTGGGTTTGATAAAAATAAAAAAAAATCTGAAAAAAATAGTTAAATTAAAACTTCAATTTGAAGTAGGGCGACAAAGAAAAAGAAGATAAAGTCCTAAGAAATTGTGGATACAGATTTTTTTAAGGGTTAGTTACCTATTTATTTAATACCACCTACTTAATTAAGAGGTTGTATGGTTAGTTACCTATTTATGTATTTAATACCACCTACTTAATTAAGAGGTTGTATGGTTATGATAGGTTGTAGGTAGGTACCTATGTTTGTATGAAAAAACGCAACCAGAAGAATAACTGTAGGTACGAGAATATACATTGTACATACATACCTACGTATAGTACATACAATTTTTCAAAAACGTATGCCTAGGAATTCATTGAGTTTGTGAAAATTTATTAAAAGGTGACAATTTTCTAGTTATCAATTAGATACAAACATACAAATTAGCTGGTTAAAGCTAACGATAAAATTTAAACGAATCGAAAAATGGTTTTTTAAGAAAAAAAAAGCGTGCGGATAACTTCGAGTTTCGGTTTGGAATAATTTTATTTTTCTTATTCTTCTTCTTGTTTTTCATTTTTACAATTTAATATGGCCGGATGGGCGGGAAATTCAAATTTTAGACCAAATTTAAATAGTTAACAGTAAATTTTATTGTTTTAATTAATTCATTTTGATTTTTAAAATTGTTTGCATCGTCAAAACACCTTTACTGTAGCAGAAGTTAATTTATAAATGTTACGAATTGTCAAATGAAACAATTTATACCTACTACAAATTTCAAAATTATTTCATTTCAGTATAAATAAGAAAACGTAGTATGTATGTACATACTAAGGTACATAAGAACGGTTTTTCTGTTTTCTATTTTTTTTTGTAAGTGAAAAAATAATGATAGTGTTAATAAAGAAAAAAGGAGCATTTTTTTAGCTTTTCTGCTCTTAGCCTATTCCATATAAAATGTCTGAAGCATTTATACTGTTAATTGCGTATTTGCTTAGTTCACCCACCCTTCATCCCATTTTACATTTATTATTTTTACAATCCATTTTTAGTTTTTCATAGATACTGTTTAATTCTTAAATGTTTCAAGCATTCACTAAGTTCTGTAGCTTCTTATTTGTATATTAAGGCTTTAAGTTTTTCTAACGTTCTTGTCATTTACAAATTTTGAGAGAAAAATAATTACCAAGAAGTTGACTGTATATCAAGTCTGTGCGTACGGCATTCATTCTTATTGTCAAACCAATTTGAAAAATATTATTTTTTGTTTAAATATATTAATGCAAAATCTTAAGCATTTTAGACATTTTAGTAAGTTACTAAGTTAAAAAGAGGATTTCGCTAACCTTAAGCGATTTTATCATCTTACTATCTCTAAACATTTTACTTAAGTTAATATAACAAACTGGTTACCCTAACTTTTAGTAATTTAGTAGATTAATATGAAATCTGTCATTTTCCTCAAAAAAAATCTCTTGGCAATTTTATTTGGAAGAGTTAAATTGTGTTTTATTTTGTTTTTTCTTTTTTTTTTATTTCGATTCGTGAGTTAATTGTTTTTTCAAAGTAAATAAAATAATATGAAATGTTTTCGGAAGACGAATATTTTGATATACATAAATATGTATATGATTGAAGACCCAACTTTATGGAGAATTTTACTCCAGACATATGTAGGTTTGACAAGATAGCAGATCGGTTTTTAGTCGAAAAACTTAAAGATCCAAGATCGAACTACAAACCTTTGGCTTCAGATTGCACCAGAATTTTCAGTACCTAATATTTACAATATACTTTTTTGGGAGAAGACTGGAATGGTCCAATCCAAAGTGGCAAAATAATAAAAAAACATTTCGCAAAAAAATTGTCAAAAACAAGCAAATAACAAAATAAATTTAAGGTTGTCCTTTTGACTTTTGAGTTTCCGAAATTTCAAACTATAAGGCCCGTTCCCCAGATTTAATTTAGTTTGGTTTGTTAATTTTAACGAACTGTCATGATTTTAATGTGTTCAGATGCACCGTTCTTAATAAACGGGAATTAGTCTATTACTAGTTAGTAAAACGAAAAAAAAAGTTTAAAAATTTCGAAGAGCTAGTAAATTACTAAAAGTTTAACAAATTGCTAACTAATAAAATGCTAAACCCTTAATAATATGCTGTTTAAAATGTTGCTCCTATGTTTCTATCATCACGTGTGAACGTTTGTTTCCTATTAATGAATCATATAAACTATTTATTAATGTAATACAATTTTCTGTTGGGCTTGCATAGGTATTCAACTAAATGTTGTGAAAATTTGTGTAAAAGCTGAAATAATTCTCTTCTAATAGCAACCGATCCATTTATTGTCTTTACCGCCATTCCGACATTGATTTTTTTGAAAATCTGTATATACGTTCCAGTTTGTAAGCTTTGGGCATATTTTTTTTTTTTATTTTTTCATTGTTGAAGATAAATTCGATTACCTTTCAGCTTAAAATTCCATCAGGTGGTTCTTAAAACAAAAACAAACTTTAATCAACGAAGGTATATGAAATACTAATAATATGTGCCCAGGTACGATAGAGGGCTCATCAGTCAGATGCTGTCTGCCGTACCCTTCAACATCTTACTGATGAGCCCAGTACACTGAAATTAAGGACGAACAAAATATTGTCAAAACTCAAACCTGCATACCATAAAAATTGAAAAAAAAAAAATATATTTTTGAAAAACCTGTCTATACTAAATGTTTGTTTAGTAGGCATAGAATACTTACATAGAATCGAGAGTGTTTAAATCCCAATATTTGCAGAAATATAGATCTGTTATACCACCTACTTAATTAAGAAACAAATACTTTTGATTACAAGTAGTATTCGATTAATATTTAAAATTCAACCATATGAAAAAAATCATAAAAAAATATATATTTATCTAGGGTTTAGTTAAAGGTATCTATAAGACTCGTTTGTGAAAATTGTAACTTCTGAAAAGCACAATCAATCAGTATTTTGGTGCTATCATTAATTTTTTTCATTTTATTTGTACAATTATTTCTTCTGTGCCGGCATACCTTCCACATAAAATCAATTATTATATTTCAATATTTATTGGTATGTTATTCTTATTTTAAATTTTCGGATAAGCCGCGTATATAACAGATATTTAGCAAGTGCAATATGCAATACTGTAATCACCTCGAACGTTTCCCTGGTATATAAAAAAATTTAAAAGTTCGTATTTCGCTATAAAATAGTTCATAAAAAAGATTAATGTTAAACTAATGTTAATGTTGTGAAAACACATAATAATTGAAGATGGTGTTTAAAAAGTGAATAAAAAAAATAAGTTTAAATTTTCAATGATGAGTTTTAATGAAAACCTACTAAGATTTGTCTGTATGTATGTATAGGTACATATAAAGTCTAAAGTCAAATTATGTATTTTTTTATCAAGATTTCTGTGTTAGACAAATGCCGTGATTTTTCTGTTAAATACGATACATTAAATTTTGATATATTTAAATAAAAGTGTAGGTACATATAATTAACACTTTATTATAACATTAAAACCTCTCTGTGTTATTTTATTTTAACTTTAGAAAATTCTTTCCTTGCTTAGAAACTTGAATGAAGACAATAATTATTTTTATTTATTTTTTATTCGTTCTTC
Source organism: Chrysotoxum bicinctum (assembly GCA_911387755.1). Classification (NCBI taxonomy): domain Eukaryota; kingdom Metazoa; phylum Arthropoda; class Insecta; order Diptera; family Syrphidae; genus Chrysotoxum; species Chrysotoxum bicinctum. The sequence goes on along the minus strand of OU426989.1, from coordinate 126,785,866 downwards.
TAATAAAAGCTATGAACAGTTCTAATTTAAGGAATGAAACCGGCTCTACTTAACGCAGTCGCTTAGCTTGGAGGCTTTGTCTAACTTTTTCATAATTTTAAACACTTAAGACAACTCTTCTAACTAATGTGGGTTTTACAACAGAACCTCAGCGAGTTTACGTTGAACAACCCTTAATTTGACAGATACATAACTCAAACACAACAACAGAAATAAAAAAAATAAAAAGCCAACTTTAAACCAAATAATCGCCGAAAAAAGTACACTTTATATACTACCTCGGTACAGAATTTGATTGTTTATGAATTATTTACATTATTTTAGATGGAAATGAAGTAAACATACATATATAGCTAATTAACAGCATACAAATCCAATTTTGTTTTTCCTAGGTGCAAATTCTTTTGGCTATACTCGTAACATCGTAACATAGTCGTATGTATGCACACTTGTATGTACAGATTTGCTGATCGTAGAGTACTTTTGCACGATTGTTTCGAATTTCTTATATTCAGTAATTGAGTCTATTTACAAAGCACATCTTTTAAAAAATCGAATGAAACAACAGTAAACATTTTTACTTCCATTTGTTTTGGTATGAAATAATCATTGTCAAAATGGATAAAGTACACTTCTAAAAGACTAGTTTATCTTTTATCTATTTGCTGCTGTTAAAGTTAGACGAGCTCTTTGACGTTAAAGTATGCCTTTAAAATTAACAAAAAGTCGGTTCTCGCCTTATATACAGTAATTAGAGCCGACTCCAATTCTAAAATTGATTTAGAGCAGGTTTTAAATATTTACAATTTTGCGCCTGTCTTTTATTTGTCTCACTCGTGACAGAAAAAAGACCCTGACTATTTTCAAAATACATAAAGGTGGTGTTTTTTTTTTCATTTCAGCAAAAATGAATTAGTAATAATATTATTAGTTCTAAGAAAGTCCATGTAGATTTTTTAGATTTTATAAGAAAAACTAAAAACTCTTTACTGTGGAATTACACTTTAGGAAATTTCATAAAAATGTTCTGTACAAAAATTGAAATTCATTCACCCGTGCGCGGTGTGGGCTCTGTGTTGTCAAACTTACAAAAACACATGCACATTCTTCATAGAATACCGACCTACTCCATGGATATACACACACAAAGAAACAATAACAACATGACGAACAGGTGTAAAGTATTTAAAAGAAAAACAAAGATTATAAATTAATATTACACAAATGATGGAGATATTAATAGAATATGTTCTATTTACCTAATGCCTTACCTTTTGCCATTTTCTGAACAAGAAAAAAGATACCCCAATAGGAAATTGCTTTTTTTGGTAGATATCTACATAATATTCCACATGAAAAACAGGTAGCCGCATTGTCTGCCAGTTTTATCTTTCTCGCGCAAGTAACAATTTCGTAGATTCCGCAATAAAAAAAACGACCGTCTTTTGCTGTGTTCCAAACTCAACTCATTTTTATTCTCCAAGTTTTTTATCTGCCTATTTACAATGAATGTTTATTTATTAATTAATTAATTGTCTTATTGCTATTTCAGCATAACTAAGGAAATGAGGTGTTACATTTCATTACCATGAAAGTGGTTTGAATTGATTTAATGTATCATTTTGATTAGTAGACTCATCATTTCCGTTGGAAGGGTCAATGTACGTAACTCCTCCCGGCTTTAAGTTAGAAGTCTCCGGCTTCATATTATTAACAATTTTGATGGTCTCTTTTTTTGATTTTAATAAAATAAAAATAACAACACCAGTTATACTTAATATTAATAATAAAGCTAGGCTTATATTTGAGCCATACATTATTTTCTTATGATATTGTAATTCTCTTATTTCTTCTAAATTGTTACATTATTGTATATTAAATAACAAGAACCAGTAATAATACAGTTCTTACTTTTCTTTAAATTTTTAAAAAGGGATTTTTCTTCATATTGATATATAATATTGTTAATTTCTACAATCATTTCTTCTTGTTCCTTAATTTCTAAATGATCGGTATTTGGTAATGATTTTATAATTTGTAACTCTGTTGATATAAAATTTACAGGTATTTTGATAGCGAATATTAACAAGTCATTTTTATATTGCATAACTCCTGCCTTTAAAAGTTTAATTGTAGGAAAATCTATATTATATGTTTCTAGTTCTTCCAAAGTAAGCATACTCGGATGAATAATATTATTTTTAGCAGCCATTATGTTATCAAGAATTTGATTTACTTTATTTTCTAAATATCTAAGCATAGATGACTGTTCCAAAACTAAAATTTTATAATTTAAATTGCGAATAAAATCATTTGTTGTGTTAAGTGATTCTAATATTTTAGCTCTATCGTTCTCTATTATAAGTTTAAGATCAGATAAGGATTTATTATAATGTTCATTTATTTTTATTTGTTTGTTAAGGTTATTGATAGATAGATGGTTATTTTCATCAGTTATTTTTAGATGTTCAAGAATTTCTTCGCGATCTGCATCATCCATTGTACCAAATAACCAATTTTGAACTCTACCAACAGCATTAATTAATCCTCTTTTTTCTCTTTTTGATCTGCTTATTGTTCTAAGTTTACTTTTTATTAACCTTATTTCGTGATAAAAACTATGCTTATCTTCTATTTTTAAAAGTTCTATGTTTAATTCTAAATTATTGAAAATTTGTAACAGCTCACTTGGATTAATTATATGTAAAATAGTGTCTGTTTCATTAACTATGTCTACTTCTCTGATTCTTATTTTAGTATACCCGTTCTCTTCTAGTATGGGATGAACCTGCAATAACCCTTGTACTGAGGTTATCATCATCAACAGGATTATCAATATCTGCAAATTTAGGTTTTCTTTTAATATTTAATAAATGTACATTTTGCAAAGGGAATTTTCTATAATATGGCTGGTCTTTATGCCTTACTCTTTTATAATTTTTTATATACCCTCTATTTCTATTTTCTACATACTTTTCCCTACTTTTATTTATTTTAGTAATATTTTTAATTTTTTTATTGTTTATACGATCTACTAATTGTTGAATAGCCAAATCGTCATTTATTCTGTTAGCCTGTCTTGGAGTAATTTCTATTGTGGAATGAATCCTGTCATTATAGTTTCCAATTGCTTTTTGGATCTTTTGTTCAACTGTAATATCGTCTTCAATAGCCTGAATCTTTTCTATTATAGTTGAATGAAGCCTTTCAACGTCAGCATTCCCAGTGTGACTGTTTGGTTTGGTCCAATGTATTTCAATATCCTTGTCATTTAAGAACTTAATGAGTTGTTCCGATTTAAATTCATTATCCATTATAATTTTATTTGGTTTATCAAAACTTGCGAAATACCCTTCTAATATTGCTGTCTTCTTAACCCAATTTCTATCATTTATTAAATATGCGACAGCAAATTTAGTAAGTTTATCAATAATAGTGATGAATGTTTGCTTACAATAGTGAAAAATATCAACATGAACAATATCGCTTCTGGCTTTTGGTGTTTCTGTAACACTCATAATTGGTTTGATAGGATTTCTATCATATTTAATTTCTTGGCACTTGCCACAATTATTTATAATAAGTTGAATATGTTCTTGCAACTTTGGGAAATAAATTTTATCTTTAAGTGCTTGATAAGTTTCGTTTATTCCACTATGTAAAGATTCAATAGTATGGTATAAAGAAATTTGTTTATGACATTCTTCTTCTGTTTCTATTTCTTGTGCCCTTTTTGTAGCCTTCATAAACTTTATTTTTTTTTCGTTTGAAAATAATTTTATAATCATCTGTTGAATTTTATTATAATCTTTATCTGTAACATAAGAATAAATTCCATTTTTCCCTGGTTTCACATACTTAACTAATAATTCTTTAATATCATGTTCCTCTTTTTGTGGATTAATTTCTATTATTCGTCTACCATGAAGTATCTTTACTTCTTTACTTGGACTATAAGTTAAAATAAATTGAGTTCTGTATTTATTTATAATTTCTTCTTTTATGAAAATATGATCTTGACGTTGTTCCGCTACTGAATGGATGGTATCAGATAGGTCCATATTAGATTCACTACTGTTTTCATCACTTATTTTCGGACTATTTTCTTGTCTACTTAGGAAATCAGCTACAGTATTCTCTTTCCCTTTAAGATACTCAATATCAAAGTTGTATTCTTGGAGTTTCAAAATCCATCTTTGATTTCTTTGAGAGAACTCTTTTCCTTTATACTTAGAATTTAAGTACTTTATCGGTTGATGATCAGTCACAATTTTAAACTTTTTACCATACAAATATGGCCTAAAATAGGTAACCGAATAAACTATTGCTAGAAATTCTTTATCGGTGACGCTATATTTTTTTTCATGTCTGTTCAGAGTTCTAGAGACGTAGCAAACTGGATGACCGTCTTGTGAAAGAACTGCTCCAATAGCATAGTCACTAGCATCTGTTGTGACCGTAAATGGTTTTTCATAATTTGGAAATTTCAAGATTGGATGTGAAGATATAAGAATTTTAAGCTTTTCAAAAGCTTCGATAAACTGAGGGTCTTTAATATTAATTTTGAGGTCTTTTGTCAAATATTTTATGAGTGGATATGCTATTTTAGAATAGTCTTTTATAAATTTTCTGTAGAATCCCGTCATTCCAAGAAAACTCTTTAATTGTTTTTCAGTTTTCGGTAACTCTATTTTTTGAATGTCAGAAATTTTGCTGGGATTAGGCATAATGCCGTCTTTGGTCAGAATATGTCCTAAGAATTTAGTATCTTTCTGCATAAAGCTGCATTTATCGGCTTGTATTTTTAAGTTATGAGAAGATAGAATTTTGAAAATTTTGTCTAAAGATTTAAGGTGTTCACTTAGAGTTGTTGAATAAACCAGAATATCGTCAAGATAAACAACACATATTACATTAATGCAATCCCTTAATATTTCATTAATTAAACGCTGAAATGTTGCGGGAGCATTTTTTAAGCCGAATGGCATCCTTAAAAACTCATAAAGACCATCAGGTGTAACAAAAGCTGTTTTCTCAATATCTTTTTCTGCTACTAAGACTTGGTGGTAACCCTTTGCCAAATCAATTGCAGTAAAGTACTGAGCTTTTCCCAACTTGTCCAATATGCTATCCATATTGGGAAGTGGCTGTTTGTCATCAATCGTAATTTGGTTGAGTCTTCTGTAATCGACTACTATTCTGAATTTTTGTACACCAGAATTATCCCCCTTTTTAGGTATGACAATAATGGGTGAACTATACCTACTTTTACTTTTTCTTATTATGCCCTGAGCTTCCATATCCCTCATTTGTTTTCTTACTTCTGCCTCATGCTGAGGTGGATACCTATACAGTTTAGAATTAATTTGTTCATTGGCTGTTGTTTTGATCTCATGAACTATACTTGTTGTATTTGTTAACTGATCACCATCTTTATAAAATAAATTTTTAAATTTATGCAATAATTGTGTTATCCCTAGCTTTTCTTCTTCGTTTAAATGATCTAATTTAATATTTTCACACTGACTTTCCTCTAACATATTTACATCATCCACAATTTTGTTTTTTAAAAATGGAATTCGTTCATTATTATTGAGAACTACTTCTAAGTCGTACATTTTTATTTATCCAATCCATTCCTAATAAAAATCCATATGGTTTTTCTAAATTCATTTGAACCCATCTTATCCTAGCATTTTTTTTCTGTTTGAATTCATCTGGACATTCTGTTTTTACATACTGATTTGATTTTGTTATTTTACCATTAATTGTACTTATATAGGCTTCACCTCCCATGTTCTCATAGATTTGATTTGAAACAATTTTGGAATTTAAAAGACTTACTGTAGAACCAGTATCTAACAGAGTTGCATAACGTACTTTATTAAATGTAAGTATTATATACATTTTATTTTTTTCCGAGGCTAATTGGTAAAAAATGTGTCATCTACTTCATCCGTGCTTAAAGCATCTACAGACATATGGCCAGAACTTTGTCTAGTTTGCTGTGAATTATTTTGTCTACCATTTGTGTTGTCATCATTTCTATATTGTCTACTTTGATAAGTGTTTTGTCTATTTTGATTATAACCTGAACCTGAATTGTTGTAACTATTGTTGTAATTACTATGCCGTGGTTGCACTGTTTGATTCCTAGTATTATTTTGTTGATAGTTCAAATTTAAATTGTTACGATAATACCGTGATTGTTGATTGGTATATCGATTTGTTTGTGATCCGAATCGATCTTTCTCTTTAACATTTATATGTGTCTTAAAATATTTTAAATTGAAGTCATCTTGACCAATATATTTATTTATAATTGTCCTTATATCTCCTAAAGAATATTTTTCGTATATTTCGGATAGTAATGCACCTGCAACTAATTCTTTAATTTTTAGAATAACTACGCAACTAAGGTTATTTACTACGTTTCCAGAACTTGAACTATATATTGCACATTCAGCAATATCATCTACTATTATTCTAACTTTATCGCTTAATTCTAAAATAGAACTTACTTTTAAGCCATTAATGTCCTGAACTATTTTCGTCTCGGTTTTATAGGCCTGATAGTGCAGTTTGAGTCGGGTCTTTGTCTCTTCCCACGATGTAGGTGGTGTTATCGTCAAGAAGTTTTTGGCCGCACCAGTTATCTTTTCATTCAATATGATGGTGAAAACATCTGCGGACTGTGCTGCTGAATACTCTCCAAATATCCGGTTCATCGCCGTGATGAATGATGGCAAGGTTCCTTTTGTACCATCAAAGGTGGGTGCAAATTTCAGATCCCTCTGAATCTTCCTTCTTAAAGATTCTGGCTCGTTCTGTCTACTAGCAATCTCAGTTAACATTAACAAACATCTTTCGGTTATTGATGGTTCTGCCATCTTTCTCCTCTTATCAAAAAGTTCCTGTCTCTTCGATATTTTGTTTTCCAGAATTAGATTTTTTTTTTGTTTTTTTTTTTTTAGTTTATATGGTACACTCACTGATTCTCAATTAATCAAGTAATCACTGTTTTGTTAACACTTTTCACTTTTCTATTTGGGTGGAGGTGGGGACGTGGTGGCAAACAGAAAATACTTTACAAAAGATTCGTTTCTTCGCGATTAATTTCTGCTTCGTATCAACTTTCGGTAAATTTTTGTTTTGCTTTCGTCTTTGGTTCTTTTTCGACTGCGCCAGTAACAATTTCGTAGATTCCGCAATAAAAAAAACGACCGTCTTTTGCTGTGTTCCAAACTCAACTCATTTTTATTCTCCAAGTTTTTTATCTGCCTATTTACAATGAATGTTTATTTATTAATTAATTAATTGTCTTATTGCTATTTCAGCATAACTAAGGAAATGAGGTGTTACATTTCATTACCATGAAAGTGGTTTGAATTTATTTAATGTATCATTTTGATTAGTAGACTCATCATTTCCGTTTTAAGGGTCAATGTACGTAACTCGCATTATAAAAAAAAGTCCTTAAACGGAAGAGAGAATATTACTCGTATGTCGTATATTGTTCTCTTTTTAATTCAGAAAAACTTTCTTACGGCGATTATAACATTCTCTTCTTCTTATGAAACCTTCTTAAAAAAGCTTTTGTCTGCTCGAGATTGTCTCCCGAGAAAATTTTCGATGACAGAATTTTGTATGGATTTTGTATCGCAATCGATGGTGACGGACTCAACAACGTCGTTTTCAAAAAAAAAATACGGACCAATGACGCCGCCCGCCAGTCCAAAATACACACCAAACTGTAAGTTTCGAGGAAGCATTGTAACCTTGTGAACCTCGTGTGAGTTGGAGTCGTCCCAAATATGTCAATTATGCTTGTGAACACAGACTTATCCAAAAACGCGCTTCGTCGCTAAAGATGTTTTTTTTTGGCCAAAACTGGGGCCATTTACCAAACGCTACGAAGCCCAGTTAGTGAACAAGCGGAGTTAACTCAGGATATGAACTTTTAACTCCGGCGTTAGTTGGAGCTTGTAGGGCTTAATGCACAAGTCTAAATGCAAAATTCTTGTGCACAGCGAGGAATAGACTGCGTCAGGTTCTGCTTTCACTTCCACGGAACTCGGTGATCTTGCGGTCCTTTGTTGTACGAATGTTGGCTGAATGATTACTAAACCGTTCGTCTAATATTTGGCCATAAAACGTTGAAATCAAATGGGCGCAATGTTTGCATCAAGAAACTATTCTTTTTATAATAAAGTTTTATTATTTGGACATGCTATTCCATCGTGTGACGTGACATCAGTAACTCAAAACAATATTTTTGACAGATGTCACCAAAAGAAGATGGTCGCCACAGGCCACCAAAATCTTCTTGCGCTAATTAAAAAAATATAAAAATTTCAAAACTTCCAGGCAACTTGTTTGTCCAGTGGCGTACCACCTACGTGCTACGTCACAGCAAATACTAAAAAAGGAATTTGACAGGCAGTTCGTGCGACCCAGTCTTGTATTTTATTGTTATTTGGACTAATTAAAAACCGTATACTAAAAATTCTGTATTTCGAAATGCTAACATTTTAAATTATCAAAACAATTTTTTTTACTACATAATCATATTACATATTTCGAAAGACAGAATTCAGAAATACAAATATTTTGTGTTAAAGAAATTTGTTAGATTCAAAATTGGCTCTAACATACGCTCTTTGTTTAGAATTGTTATTTTTAAGGACTTTTAAAATTAAATATCTAATTAATATTTAACTTAATGCGTATATTTAAATTTTATATTTTTTGTCTTTAAAACTTATTCAATACTTCCTTAAATTAACTTGTTATCAAGTACAAACAGCAAATGGAAAGCCATAACCATCAAATGCAATACATATACGACCACTTAAGGTATTTTTTCCGTTTTGTCAAAACTCAAAAAAAGAAGATTGAATTTGTTCAATAAAATAACACTTTATTTTTTAAATCTACATATATACATACAAATATTACACATTTCGCCTCATTCAATAATACAATAACAACAAAATAAATTCATAACCACATTGTATTTTCTGTCATTTTATGAAGTCAAACCACTTATAATAAAATCTATAACATTGGAACCTACACAGACTCATCGGTGTATCCCTTTCATTTTTTAAAGTATATTTTCAGCAGCCTAACGACCGGGGCTTCGAATATCACGGATATGAAAAACGCGACCCCAAACGAAAGGACGGCATTTCCTAAAAATATAACCCAGATCATAAGGTTATTCAAATGGACAGTTCCATCCATTTGAGACGATGTCAACAGCATTATCACCGGATGGACAAGATATGTGCAATATGTCAAACGACTCAGAGGCAAAAGGCCAGGATACGAAAGCACCTTGTTAACGGGATTAGCCAAGCCCCAGCAGCAGGAAAGTACAATCCAAGCGAGGGCAACTCCGAATGCTGTAGAGAAAGATAAAACGGGCAGGCCATTATGAAAAGTAATTCTATAAATTATTGTTATTCTGTTAGTGGAATGTGATTCACCCTAATGTTGATTTATGAAAAGGTCAAAGCATTTGGACATTTTTTTCTGTACATTTTTCTCTCAGAAATTCGCAACTTACCAGTGTGTCCGATGCCGACATAAAATGCTGTGGCTATAACACTTAGTTGACCAGACCAAACCCCACAGATAACCGCAAATAATAGCCCAAGACTGGCAAACCAGAGGAGCAAGTTCAGTCGGAACGATATTTTTGGTGGGGTTTTGTTAACGTGCACTACGAAGCCAACAATCATACCTGCAATAATAAAAATTGATACGGTTAGACGTTAGAAGTTGGAGTGGTTTAATGTTACAGATTATAGGGTTAATTACTAGCAAATTGGATGACAGTACTCTTAAGGACAGTAGGAGATAAATTTTAATTTCGAGACTTAATACGCTTGCATAGCTTATACGAGCACCACAAACAAAAAAATAATAACTTGTGGTCCCTTTGAACAAATCGGTAACATACCACACATACCAAGAGAGTTGAGGTAATTTTAACAGCTATAAATGTGGACAATTTACTTAGGGAGATAAAATATAGATGTTGACATGATTTGTATTGGATTTATGGTAAGTGAAGTTAATGGAGGGTAATGTTTTGGGCTGCTAATACAAATTAAGGTCAACACAAATAATGTCTACATCACTTCTTTCTCACAAAAATTTATAAATTCTGAATTTAACTTTCAAAAGAATGTCACATATTGCGAATCCTGCAAAAAATCATTTAAGCGAGTGACTGAAATAATAAGATGTTGATAAGAAAAACGAGCACAAAAGTTATATTAAAAGATAGAACATTAGAATATTTATCTAAAAAAAAAACCTTTCCAGGGATACATATCAATATACCCTTACATTAAACAGTGGAAAACATTCAAATTGAAAACATCAAATAATGATGTTTAAGGAAATTTTCGGAAAGTCAATTAAAAAAAATAAAATGCACGACTGGGTCGCACGAACTTGCTCCTATGTAAAAGACTTTCAAAAATAAATGTTATTAGAGAAATTGTTCATAAGCATAAAATTCATTTTTTAAATGACTAAAAAAAACTTCTTTAGTAGTTAAAGATAAGAATAGGATGCCATGTGATTCAAGCAAATATAGATTTATGCAAAAACAAGAATTATAAGTCTTTGTAGTGGTTTCTTAAAAAATAAGGTTTTATATAAGAAAATTTTAAAACATTTTTAAGAAAAAATGTTGGGACGCCAATTTGAAGTTTTTTATTATTGTATGAATAAAAATTAAATTTACAAAAAAAAAGTATTGAGCCCATTTCGAGATATTGAATTTTCAAAAAACAAAAAATTGATTTTTTTTTTTTTAAATTCAAAAAAATATTTTTCTTTAAGTTTTAAAATGCAATGTTTTTTAAACTTTTTAGAAGCTTCTCTCTACGAAATTTCATTAAAATCCGTTATGCTGATAAAGAGAAATTCAAAATTTTAAAAAATCGTTCTATGGTAGGTACTTACAGTCAGTAATATCTTGTTTTCAAAGTTTTTTTTATTAAATTACAGATATTAAAAAATAATAGAAAGAAAAAAAATTTAAGCAAAATTCTCGCAACCGCTTTCGAGAAAAATACGATTTTCGAAAACCATTTCTTAACATTTGTATGGAGGGTACCGTTAGTTTTAGGTAAAATGAATTTATTTTTCTTATATTTTGTAGATTATTTTTCCAAACTTTTGTTTACGAGTATCAAGTTTTGAAAACATCGAGCATGGGGCTTTCGCAATATTGAGTTTTCAAAAAAAAAATTTGAAAGTTTTTTTAAAAATCCAAAAAAATTGTTTTGGAAAATTTGAATACACAATAATATTCAAACTGCTGGGAAGCTTTAGCATAAAAAAAAAAAATGATCAAAATCGGTGGTATCATTTTTGAGAAAATCAAAAACAAAAAAAATGGCCCCAAGGGGGGTACCAAAACTACTCATTTTTTTGAAATTTTTTTTTCGACCATTACCTAGGTTTAACTAAATTAAATTTTTTGAATTTTTTTTAAGAAAATCGCAGGGACAGTTTTTGAGAAAAAAATATTTATAAAATTTCGAAAAAAAAATCGTATGGCAGGTACCGTTATTTTTGGTCATAAAAAATCAAATCAAAAAACATCCGGGGGTAAAAAATCAAAACCCATATCTACCAAGTTTGAAGCAAATCGGCCGAGCCGTTCAGCTGTAATCGAACAGACAGACAGACAGACAGACAGAATTGCCAGACTCACTTTTTTCGTCTTCGCTATCATCGTAATGTCAACTTTAATCAAAATCTCGAGTTCGATTTTTTTTTTACGAATGCATAACTTGCCTTATAGTAGGTACCTATAAGTCGCAAGTAAAAAAATCAAAGTACCAGGAAATCTCTTTAATTCCTTAGTAGCCCAAGAATTCAGCTATAACACAGACGTGTCATTGCCATATATATGCAGGGGGTCTTACAGTAAGTTACGAAAAACAGTGAACCTGTTCAGATGAGCGGCAGTGTATGCTTGCGAGAGTTCCCGTATGCGTACGCTAGTTAAATCTAATTTTTGTAGAGATTTTTTCTATTCAAAGATATCTTTCTGATTTAACAAAAGTCAACAGTTATTTTCAATCTCTGGTATATATTATTAAACCAACGTCAAATATGTACACACTGCCATGAAAATTTTCTTTTATTACGTAAGTAAAAAATAAGATAGGGTAAGCTGGGGTACATTTGACATCGGGGCACATTTGACTTTGCGTTTTTCGGTATGATCGTGCCCTTAAAAAAGAAAAGTTTGGATGAAGGAAGAAGCTTAGTTTGATTTAAAGAAACGTTATGAAATTTGGCAGCTTTTCTTTAACTCTTCGCGGAGTACCACGTGTTTTGGTGTTTTCTGTGTCTCTGATCTAATTTTTGATCACCGGTAAGTAAGCGATTTGTGAACCTAATAAAATAAATTTTTTTATCGCGAATCAATATTATGATAGTACTATGCTTAAAGTTCAATAAATTGAAGCCAGTTTTGTGAAAATATAATATTAGTTAATAAAAAAAAAAATTAATTAAAAAGTACCTTCGGGGCATCTTTGACTTTTGCAAAAAATATTTGTTTGACGTTGATTTTGGGAAATTATATATTGGGGCCTATCGTGAATAAAATTTCCCTGGGAATTGTTCCCAACTTTCAAAATTGTCATCTCGAATAATGTTGAAAGATTCCCTTGAAGTTTATTGATATTGGGAATTAAGTTTCATAGTGACTTTGGCCCTCATTTAAAAAGGCCAGTCGCCAGCTTACAATGAACAGTACAGAAGTATTGACCTTTCCAATTTTCGAAGATGGGGAAAATTCCGAGGGAAATTTTGTTCACGATAGCCCCCATTAAATAAATTATTTAAAAAAATTTCGATATCGATAAATTTGAATTTAGATTTACAGTCGACGTCACTTATAACGACGTTGCTTATAACGACCAGCTGCTTTTAACGACCACTTTTCCTTCATTTGGTTGGTTTTCATACAAATTGTACTAGTGCGACGTCGGATATAACGTCGCCGGCTATAACGACTCGTTGGATATAACGACGAATTTATAACAAAAAATACTTTTCTGTCGCCGCTTATAACGACCAAAAATCATATCGCTTTCGAGGAGAACGCTGCAGTGTCGGGAAATTATCCAAAGAAAGAGTAACATTATTGGTCACATGCAACATGACGGGCTCTATAAAAAGAAAACTTTTAGTAATCGGAAAATCGAAATTACTCCTTTGCTTTAAGAATGTCAAATCTTTGCCCCTTTATTAAAAAGCGAACAAAACTATACCTATGGCTAACATCAGATATTTTTGATTACATTCGTCAATGGGACAAAAAGTTAAAAAAAGATCCAAACTGTTGAAGAAATTCTGCAAGAATTAACTCCAGATGATCAAGACGAAGATAGTGAAGTAGATGATGAAGATCCAGAAATAAATTTTATTCCCCCTTCGGACATAGAAGCTATAAAAGCTATTGAATTACTGTGCAATTTTGTATATTGCAATGCTTACAACGAAAATATTCGGCCCTAGCGAGCGGAAAATTCTCCGATTTTGTACGATTCGGGGGATTTTTGCTTCGAGGTATTTTTCCGAACAGCTGTTCGGAATTTTTCTCCGACATTATTTTAACACACATGGCAAACTGCATTGAAGTGCGATCAAGTGCCTTATTTGTGAAATTTCTGACAGTTTAATGTAATTTATTTTTTCGATTTAGTCAGACACAAATTCATCGCGGAACAAATTGCTCCAAAGCATTTGTGTATTATTATTCTTTCCGATAGGATACCTTGAAAGCAATTTAAACCTCCGACAAAGTATGCATTGCGGAGAATTATCCGCTCCGAACGGATACCTCGCTAGGGCCGATTATAAGCCATCTTTCTGGTCTTGAAAAAAGTTAAAAATAATATTTAAAATAAATAAAAACAAAACAAACAAAATTAACTCATACAAATTTGAAAATATATAGTACATAGGTACGTATATTGTTGTATTTTTTTTTTAATCTTTTGTGTTACGTCGGATAAAGCGACCGCCGGCTATAGCGACCAGTTTTGCTTGGTCCCTTGGTGGTCGTTATAAGCGGCGTCGACTGTATATGGATTGATTTTTTATGTTTATAAATGAAATAATTAATGTTTTTTATTCTTGTTGTTTTTTTTTTGAGAAAGTGAATTTATTGATTTATTTTTTTCGTTATATTGTTTAATAAATTGTTTAAAAACAAAAATTTACTTTTTTACTATTGAAAAAACAGACATTTTGGATCCGTTGATACTATAAGAAATATAATGCACACGCTGTGGGGTTTAATCAACCATTGTCAAATGTACCCCTTTTAAAGTCAAAGCTGCCATACTCCCAGGGCACTTTTGACAAAATGAATTTTTTTAGAAAATATTTTTCTTTAAAAAGTGGAAATATTTTAAAACAAAAAATTATATGTTAGCATAATCTTGAATAATCAATAAATCAAATATAAAACAAAACATTGGAATACATTAATAGTTTTCGGAAATACAGACTTTTAAAAACTAAGCGTCAAATGTACCCCCTTCTCCCCTACTCATATAATTTAATGTTATTTTTAATGCTTAATAAAATGAAATGGAAGATTAATACAAAATTATGAAAAAGCGAACAGGTACATAGGTATGTTAATTTTTTTATTTAATTTCATTTCGTTGCCCAATTTACCGCCGCCCCTTGCAAAGTTCCGCGCGGAGCTTATGCCCCCTGCACTTGAGATAAATTATATTTGTATGGCTCAGATAATTTTGTTAGTCTGTTGTAATTCCATCAGTTTTTCAGTGCAGGCTCAAATATGTGTCAAATTATAATAAGTTGATCCTATAATTAAATTAAACTCGAGTTATCTCATGAAGAATTTTCCCAGTAAAGGCTTAACTTTAAGTTTTCAAATGCCTATGAAAATCACCCTTTCCTTCTATTATAATACCCTTTTGACACACGTAATCTGTCACCGAATAAAAAAAGTTGTTGAATTGTGTTCTAAATCACCTCTAACATTTTCCATTCATACATTATTTACGACTTTTCTTCACATACATATATCTTCGCTTGTCGTATTAAATATAGTAATGAATTTAAAAAACACTGCATACATTAAATTTGTATCACATGACCCAACACAAACTCTTATTAAAATTTGCTAACCAAACCAGAGCATCAAACATGCCATTTTTCTTGATAATGAAATGAAAAATACTCTGGATAAAGGTTTTCCACTGAATTATGGTCAATTAAACTTAATGTAGTGAACACACAACAAATTTACTACTCAGAATGAAAATATGAACCGTCTTACCACGCGAGGTTGAACAATCCCATCACTTAACCACGTTACTTAATTGAAACAGAAACTAATTTACAAACAGCTTTGTGTAGCACTTTTTCATGGCTCCCAAAGGATGTTTTTTTTTCATGAAAACTTGCTAGCCCGTTAAAGAAAAAGATGGATTGAGGACAATTTTTTTTTGTACTACATGTATCACATATTTCACCCATATCACGTTTCAATCTCTCAACCTTAACAAAGTGACTTTGGCATATATCCACACGTACGTTCGTATGTACATACATACATATTTTCAATATAGGTACTCTCTCTGGTTTTTTGAAAAGAAATTTTAACTCACGTTCAGTATCAAACATTTATATCCTTTCTTTTTTAAAGCAAACAAAAACCTATGGTGTATTCTCTGCCAATCCACAATGCACAGTATACGCTCTCGCCGAACCACCACCACTTTTGAAAATAGGAAACTTTTCAAATAAAACATAATTTCCAGGACATAAGCGCTTCACACCGCAACTCGTCACCAGTTCCACACAAACGAAACAAAATAGCAACTTTAAACGAAAACTGACAAGTAACACTGTAAATTCTTTTATCGTTTTTTATGGAATTTCATTTGTTTTGTTGATTTTTTTCTCAGGATACAAACAAGAGATGCAGAAAATTATTTTCCTTGACGTTTTTCATTTAACAGAGTCCTTCTGTGTTTTTGAAGAATCTCATGTATTTAGATTTCAGTCAACGACAATTTACGGGAGGAAAGACTAACGAAGTTGTTCAGGGTTGGATTTGGCAACTCCACGCCCATAAAAGTTTCCAAGGGCCGATGTTGAGTTTGAATAAAACACAAATATATTTAGGAAATTATTGTCATTTCTTTTTATTATGATAATATGGTATGGTTCAATTATGTATGGAACAAAATATCGGCACAAAATGGCACACCTCCATCCGATGGTCCAAATTTTCGATGACGCTGAGGCATAATTGAGGTTCTATGCCGTTAATGTACAGAATTATCTCATCCTTTAGCTCTTGAATTGTTGCTGGCTTATCGACGTACACCTTTTCTTTCAAATAACCCAAAAGAAAGAAGTCCAACGATGTCAAATCACATGATCTTGTCGGCCAATTGACATTGCCACCACGTGAGATAACACGGTCATTGAATTTGTCGCGCAAAAGATTGTTTCGTTAGCTGTGTGGCACTGGCAAGTGGCACCGTCCTGTTGAAACCACATACCGTCCACATCCATATCTTCCAATTCGGGCCATAAAAAGTTCGTTATCATCTCACGATAGCGAACACCATTCACAGTAACTGCCTGACCAGCCTCATTTTGGAAAAAATACGGCCCGATGATGCCGCCAGCCCATAAACCGCACCAAACATTCTCTCTTTGTTGGTGCATTTGTTTTTCGACAATCAATCTTGGATTATTATTCCCCCAAATGCGGCAATTCTGCTAATTGACGAATCCACTGAGGTGAAAATGTGCCTCATCACTGAAGATGATTTTCTTCGAAAATTGATCATCCACTATTGCCATTTCTTGGCACCATTCTGACCATTGACGACGCTTGAAATGGTCAAGAGGCTTTAGTTCTTGAGTCAATTGCACCTTGTAAGCGTGTAAAAGTTAACACGATCACCTAGTATCCGCAGAGCCACGCATAGTCATCATATCATCAGCAACAACAAACCCTGCTGACACAGAGTTCGGTCACCCAACATCCGCCGAGCCACACATCGTCGTCGTCATAAACAACCATGCAGACACAGCTGTTTCTATAAACGAAACAGCCCAGTGTCAAGAACCGACGACGGGAAAGATGAAATGCGATATCTTGCACGATCCGCAAGATATCGAAAGCATTTGCAGGGTTCAGGGTTCTAGGTAGTAAGTTAGTAATAAGTGATTTAGTCTTTCACAAGTCCCAAAATAAAGAATATAATAAAACGGAATTGAATTTCATTACTGGCACCTTTCATTAAAATTGAATTCTAACGAATCTCTTTACTGGCGCCCAACTTGGAAGAACTTTTTGGAAATCTAAACAATATCAACTGGAATCAACCAAAAATCTAAACAATATCAACCGGAATGAACCAAAAATCTAAACAATATCAACCGGAATCAACCAACTGAAAAAAAATCATCATCATCATTCATCAGTTACGAGCATTAAGAATTATGTAAGAATTTGTCTATACTTTGTGTTATTTTTTTTTGTGAGTGCTTCTATTGACTTTTTTTTTCGCAACATTGAAATTAATTAAACATCATCATCATTCATCGGTTGCGAGCATTAAGAATTATTTTCTTTTATGTAAAAATGTCTATACTTTGAATATTTTGTCTGTACTTTGAATATTTTTATTTGTAAAGCTTGCAAGTGTTATTTTTTTGTGAGTGCTTCTTTTGACTTTTTTTTCATAGCATTGAAATTAATTAAAGCATATAAATATCATTTACGGTTGATGAGTGAACCTGAGAATATTGAAACACTATTAGAAAAGTTCAATTACTTACAAATAGGAAAAAAAATAGAAAGAAAAATGAATGCTACAGATTTAAAAGTATTAGTAGAATCCGCAGTCAGTGGTGCCCTTGAAGCACAAAAATTGGATTTTGAACGAAAGTTAAGTGATGCAGTGAAAAATTTAACAGTGACACAAAACAAACCTGAAGTTGAAATTTTTAAAGAAATTGAAATTGTGGAAGGTAATAGGTGTGAAGAGTGTCTCGACATAGTTAAATCTCTCCCGGAATTTGAGGGCAAACAGGGCACTTATGTCTCTTGGCGTCAAGCGGTTCACTCTGCTTACAAAGTTTTCGAAAAATACGATGGTAGTTCTAGACATTACCAGGCAGTTGGAATAATAAGAAATAAAATAAGAGGCCCAGCCGATGCTGTTTTGGCTTCATTCAATACAGTTTTAAATTTTAAAGCTATCATAGCTAGGTTAGACTTTACGTACGCCGATGTACGTCCGATTTATTTAATTGAGCAAGAGCTCAGTACATTGCGGCAAGGAAACCTTACCGTTCTAGAGTATTATGACGAGATTGAAAAAAAACTTACCCTCCTTACAAATAAAGCCAATATGTCATATGACAGTACATTAGCCATTGCATTTAACGAAAAATACAGAAGAGACGGCCTTAGAGTTTTTATATCTGGGTTAAAAAAACCATTAAGTGATGTTCTGTTTTCGGCCCGTCCGTCTGATATGCCTACTGCCTTGGCGTTAGCTCAAGAAGTTGAAGCAAACAATGAAAGGTATTTGTTTGCGGCGAGTTATGCGAAAAATTCTAGAGAAAATTCTCTAAGGTCCGAGATCAAACGATCGCCGAACCGTTACCAAAACAATAGCAATAACTTCAATTATAACAGCCAAACTAATAAGCAGAGCAAAAATCCATATTTTAACAAAAGACAAAGTTATGAAAATGACAAACAATTGGAACTTAACAGTTCTAAATTCCCCAGCAGTCGTGAAAAAATGGATGTTGATCCGACATCATCACGTTTACGCCAATTTAATAGCTATCAACAACCAAATAGTAGCGATACCAATACATATGATCAAGGGCAAGAACAAAGGAATAAAAGGCCAAGTAGCTTTCAAAGACAATCGGGACAGCGCCGCCAAAGAGTAAATTATTTGCAGGAAAATCCTCCACGGAATAATGAAGGTGACTATGAAGCCATAGCGGCGTTGCAGGTAGACGAATTGGAAGCTGAGGCACATGACTTCGACTACGTTAATTTTTTAGGGGAAACTCCCAACTACCGTTTATTCAAAAAACAGTAGGAGGGAGGTTAGTAAAGCTTTTAATTGACACAGGTGCCTCGAAAAATTACATCAGGCCATTTCGAGAGATAAAAGGTTTAGTGCCAGTAGACACACCTTTTTTGGTAAAATCTATTCATGGTTTCAACAATATTGAATTCAAATGTTGTATAAATATTTTTGGGAGAAATAGCACTTTTTTTATTTTACCCAACCTGTCAACTTTTGACGGAATTATTGGTCTTGACCTGTTAACACAGGTTAACGCCACAATTTGCTTAAAAGAAAATTTAATTCGCTTCAATTCAGGGTTAGAAACTATTCTCTTCCATAAATGTGACAATGTGAACTTTACGAAAGTAGAGGACATAAAGGTTCCATCATCCGTGAGCATAGATTTTAAAAATATGATACGTAATAGAATAAAAACATTTGCAGATTCAAATGAATCTTTGCCGTATAACACCAACATCGTTGCCACAATTCGTACAGTAAGTGAAGACCCCATTTACTCAAAATTTTACCCATATCCTATGGGTGTGACAGATTTCGTAAATAATGAAATTAAGGATCTTCTAAAGAATGGCATTGTTAGACCGTCAAGGTCACCTTACAATAATCCCATTTGGGTAGTTGATAAAAAGGGAACAGATGAGTTGGGCAATAAAAAGAAACGTTTAGTAATGGACTTTCGAAAGCTCAACCAAAAAACCATAGACGATAAATATCCTATCCCAAATATTACAACGATTTTGTCAAAGCACGATTTTTTACAACCCTAGACTTAAAATCAGGGTTTCACCAAATTGAATTAGCGGAACGGGATCGGGAAAAAACTGCTTTTTCCGTTAACGGTGGAAAATACGAATTCTGTCGCCTTTTTGGGTTGAAAAACGCGCCCAGTATTTTCCAACGGGCTATAGATGACGTCCTTCGTGAACATATTGGAAAAAATTGCTATGTTTACGTCGATGACGTAATTGTTTTCTCAGAAACTGAGAACGAACATGTCAAAGATATTGATTCGGTTTTAAAAAAATTGTATGAAGCGAACATGAGGGTTTCGCGAGAAAAATCAAATTTTTTTAAGACAGAGGTAGAGTACCTGGGCTTTATAGTGTCGAGGGATGGTATAAAAACTTGCCCTACTAAAGTGGAGGCGATTAAAAATTATTCACAACCTTCTACACTCTTTGGAATAAGATCATTTCTAGGTCTAGCTAGTTATTATAGATGCTTTATTAAAGATTTTGCTTCAATAGCCAAACCACTTACCAATTTATTAAAGGGTGAGAATGGCAAAATAAGTTGTAATCAATCAAAAAAAATTAAAATAGAATTAAAAGAGAAAGAACTCCAAGCATTTAATAAATTAAAAGAAATTTTGGCGTCAGAAGACGTCACATTGTTATATCCAGACTACTCGAAGCCTTTCGATCTTACGACGGACGCTTCATCACATGGTCTTGGAGCTGTTTTATCACAAAACGGAAAGCCTATAACAATGATTTCAAGAACTCTCAAAGATAAAGAGTTGCAATTTGCAACAAATGAAAGAGAACTGTTGGCCATTGTGTGGTCATTAAAAAATCTACGTAACTATCTCTATGGAGTGAAGACTCTAAATATTTTTACGGATCATCAACCTCTTTCATTTTCAGTTTCAGATAAAAATACAAACGCAAAAATTAAGCGCTGGAAAGCTTATGTAGACGAGCATAATGCTCAAATATTTTACAAGCCAGGAAAGGGGAATTATGTCGCTGATGCACTTTCGCGACAAAATATTCATGCATTGGAGAATGAGGCGTCTTCTGATGCTGCTACAATTCACAGCGAATTATCATTGACTTATGTAATCGAAACAACAGATAAACCTCTAAACTGCTTCAGAAATCAAATAGTTATAGAGGAAGACTCAATTGCTTCAACCCGTACATTTATAATATTTGGTAAAAAATCTAGACATTTCATTAAATTTTCAGACAGGAAGACATTGATAAACACTTTAAAAAACGTGATTAAAATAGATGTTGTCAACGTAATTCATTGTGACCTGCCAGTTCTAGCTTTTATCCAACACAATTTAGTCGAGTTATTTACATCAACTAAGTTTTGGCATACTAATAAATTTGTGTTAGATATATTCGACCCGAATGAACAAAAAGAAATCATAATTACTGAACACAACCGAGCACATAGAGCAGCTCAGGAAAACGTGAAGCAAATCCTATGTGATTATTTCTTTCCAAAAATGACGAAACAGGCAAACGAGATTGTGGCGAATTGTAAAATATGTTCAAAGTCGAAGTACGATCGGCATCCAAAAAAACAATTGATTGGCGAGACACCAGTTCCCTCGTATGCTGGAGAAATGCTTCACATTGACATATTCTCCACGGATAAAAAATATTTTTTAACTTGCATTGACAAGTTTTCCAAATTTACGGTTGTGATGCCAATACCATCACGTACAATAATAGACGTAAAAGTTCCAATCCTGGAGATAATGAACATCTTCCCAAATACCAAAAAAATTTTTTGTGACAATGAGGCTTCTTTAAAATCCGAGACAATTAGGTCAATTTTGCTCAATCATTTTAATGTTGACATAGTAAATGCTCCACCCTTACACAGTACATCCAACGGTCAGGTAGAAAGGTTTCACAGCACTCTATTAGAAATTGCAAGATGTCTAAAACTAGACAGAAAAGTCGAAGAAACAGTCGAATTAATACTATTAGCAACAGTAGAATACAATAGGACCGTCCATTCTGTTACAAACCAAAGACCAATCGATGTAATACACTCCTCCCCGACAGATTTTAGAGAAAAAATTAAAAATAAAGTTCAAAAGGCCCAAGAATTACAGTTGCAAAGGGAAAATGAAACAAGGCAGAACAGGATTTTCAGAGTAGGAGAAAAGGTATTAGTAAAAACAAATAGACGATTAGGAAATAAGCTAACGCCATTATACGTTGAAGAAAAAGTGGAAGCCGATTTAGGGACAACGGTTCTAATTAAAGGGAGGGTGGTCCATAAAGACAATCTAAAATAGAACCTTACTTATTTTCTATTCTTGCAATTAATCTTTCAGGATTCTTCTATTATTTATGATGACAACAGTCGTGGCTAAATTAACAGACTACACCAGCTCTAACTATATTCCAATACTAGACGGAGATGTCATTGTCTGGGAGGGTAACGGATACTTACGCCACACAACAAATTTGACTGCCTTTGAACAAATAATAAACGAATCAAAAAACATGAGTGAGCTGTTCCCTCCACAGTCTCATATGCGGAAGATTGTGGAAATAGACCTTAAGCACTTAGAAACACTCTTCAAGAGTATAAGTATCCACCATAGAAACGCAAGGAGTTTAAATTTCTTAGGCACAGGTTTGAAAATTGTAGCTGGCACCCCTGACTTCGACGACTTCGAAAAAATTAAATTTAATCAAGCCCAATTGATCGATTCCAACAATAGACAAGCTGTAATTAACACAAAGTCTCAGGAGCAAATTAATAAATTAACAGACACCGTAAATAATATTTTGGCTTATTCAAAAAAATCACAAATCGACACTAGCCACGTTTATGAAATTTTGTTAGCAAGAAATAGAATCCTCATTTCAGAAATTCAAAATCTAATGTTCTCTATAACACTTACAAAGCTCGGGGTCATAAACCCAGTAATTTTAGATGATGATGACTTAAAAGTCATAATAAACGAACAATTTTTTAATGTTAGTGTTACAGAACTTATGGAAGTGTCAAATGTAAAGGTTCTGCAAAATGATTATATTTTACATTTCATAATTAATTATCCTAGACCTAAGTTAGTTTGTAAGAAAGTAATAATCTACCCTGTTGCTCATAACGGCAATATTTTATTCTTCAATGGAGATGATGTGGTAGCGGAATGTGGAAGACAAGTGCTAGCTGTTGAGGACTGCAACGTAGCAACAACGCTAACATTTTGCAAGGAATTACCGAGCAGGACATGCGCTCAACAATTACACTCTGGAGGTATGGCTCATTGCAACACACAGCCAGACCATCGGGAATCCGTGTTGGTTATTGATGATGGCATAGTTATTATAAACAACAGAAATGCCAGAATAAGGGAGGCGAATGATTTTGAGACGAACATCAACGGGACGTATTTGCTGACTTTTGATGATGCTGTTTGGATCAATGGGTCCAAGTTTATCAATCGAAATAACATCCAGAAAAAGCAACCCGGTAGTGCAACATCGACGCTTCTCAATATCACCGGTCATAAAGAGATATTGAGCCTACCATTCCTTCATAAAATGAACATTGACAACTTACATTACATTGGTGAGATAGAGACAAAATTGACGACCCATCCACTCATCGCTTGCCTCGCGACACTTGCACGAGTTAACACGATCACCTAGTATCCGCAGAGCCACGCATAGTCATCATATCATCAGCAACAACAAACCCTGCTGACACAGAGTTCGGTCACCCAACATCCGCCGAGCCACACATCGTCGTCGTCATCAACAACCATGCAGACACAGCTGTTTCTATAAACGAAACAGCCCAGTGTCAAGAACCGACGACGGGAAAGATGAAATGCGATATCTTGCACGATCCGCAAGATATCGAAAGCATTTGCAGGGTTCAGGGTTCTAGGTAGTAAGTTAGTAATAAGTGATTTAGGCTTTCACAAGTCCCAAAATAAAGAATATAATCAAACGGAATTGAATTTCATTACTGGCACCTTTCATTAAAATTGAATTCTAACGAATCTCTTTACTTAAATGCAAGTCTTTATGCATAATGTTCATCAACGACGAGCATGAGAGGTGCAATGGTTGGTGTTTTCACATCTCCTTCAGACCCGGTTTGCTCAGATTTTTGGACGATTAAATTGACCGAAAAAATCACGAAGTGCACGATATGCATTTTGATTTGAATGCCCATTTTAATAATAAGCCTGAATAACTTTAACGCGTTGCTTGATTGTGTATCTTTCCATGGTTCAAATTGAGTTAGTCTGAAATTGATAAATGTCAAATGAAATGCAGAAAAAAAAACTGGACGTTTAGGTGTGGTTCACATTCAACATCGTCCCTTAAAAATTAACCACCCTTTATTTTACGTCGGGCTGAGACATCCAAATCCAAAAATTTCTTGCATGAACGCAAAGGGTGGTTGCTATTACATATAGCTTGCAACAAAAATTCTTTTGGTCAATATAAAATGAGTTTACTTTTTTAGAGTTAGAGTTCAAGGGCTGTTTGTGTTCTTACGAGAGATCAAAGGGCACGGTAGTGCCCAGCCAAGTTCTGTCACTACACCCTCTTTACAGGAACAAACTCAGGCGATTTTTGACTCCTCCCTATCTTCAGTACCAATGAAGTCAGAAACTTAAACTTCCGAATATTTGCTAAGCTAGTCAGGCACAGGCGCCTCCCCAAATTTCAATTTTCTAGCATAAGCGGTTCCCAAGATATGAGGCCTCAAAAATCACAAAAACCGTAACTGACTGACTGACTGACAGATCTTCAAAATTATGGAGCACTTTCCGACATCGTAGAATCTTGTAATTTTGCATAACGGTAGGTCTTGTCATGCAAGCAGAGGAAAAAATCGAAAATTTGAAGTTTTTCATTCAGGGGGCGTGGTATCCGCCCACTTTCTCCTAATTGGTGTTGGTTGAATGTAGCACTTCCGACTGCTGTAAAACGATGAAATTTGGTAAAGGGGCAGGGCTTAAATTACATACGAAGAAAAAAATATACAATTTGAGGTTTTCCATTCATGAGCGTGGTATCTGCCCACTTCCTCAGAACTGATGTAAATTATACAGGGTGATTTGCATAAGGTGTGACAAAAAGCTAGGGCGTGTAGGTTGGACTTAGACAAGAAAAAAATCGTATGGGAGGGGGGTCTATTTCCCCCCGTATAGGCGGGAGGGGCAATTTAAGAAAAAAATCACTTAAAACAGAAAAAAAATATTAAAAAATAACGGTGATACCTACAGAGTAATGCTATAGCATTTTGAAAAGCCAGAAATACATTCTTTAATTTTGTTTTTAAATAAAGTTGTTCGAGTGAATAGGTTTTGAAAAATAAATTTTCAAAATTAAAATTTTGAAAAAAAAAATGAAAAAATTTTTTTTTAAACAATTTTTTTTCAACATTTTACGTAATTAAGTATTATTTTTTTATTCAATACTCAATGCTCTTATTAATTTTTGATCAAACACAAAAAACCGGATGCCACAATGTTTTGTGGTTTTTGAGAAAATCAAAAATAACAAAAACTACTTTTGTTCTAAGAAAAGCCTTTTATTTTAGTTTTTTTCGTTTTTGGATTCTTAGGTGAATTTACGATTGAAAGAATTAACTTTCTTTTTACTATTTTTTTAATTATCGTCTTATAAGCATACAATAATGTGACAAAGTACTGTATTAACCATATTTCTCACATTTTTTCATTGAGAACACCTGCGTGAGAGCATTGGATTAATATTGACCTGCGAATGTTTTTTAAATAATGCAAAGTTACACGCCCTAACTAGTGACTTCGAATGTATGTGTACTAAGTGGAAATAGAATCTTTAG
This sequence comes from Chrysotoxum bicinctum, assembly GCA_911387755.1. Classification (NCBI taxonomy): domain Eukaryota; kingdom Metazoa; phylum Arthropoda; class Insecta; order Diptera; family Syrphidae; genus Chrysotoxum; species Chrysotoxum bicinctum. The sequence continues at coordinate 126,760,109 of OU426989.1, read as the reverse complement.
AACAACTGAAACAACGGATTGAAGTGGCTGGAGTCAAATTACAGGAAAATTTATCAAGTATAAATTTATGTGCAGCAATAAGAAGGCGCTAATCTTTGCCTTCTACAAAATGGGGATCATATCGAAAATTTTTTGTAATAAGCTTTAGTTACAAAATAGTTAAAAATTTAAATAAACAGTAATTATGCATTTTATCTTAATATGCATGTATTTCTTATTTTAATTTATTTCAAGATTCAGGAACATTTTTGTTCTTATTTCGCAATTTCATTTTTCTGTCACTAGTTAGGGCGTGTAACGTTGCATTATTTAAAAAACATTCGCTGGTCAATATTAATCCAATGATCTCACGCAGGTGTTCTCAATGAAAAAATGTGTTAATCCAGTAATTTGTCACTTTATTGTATGCTTATAAGACTGATAATAAAAAAATAGTAAAAAGAAAGTTAATCCCTTCAATCGTAAATTCACCTAAGAATCCAAAAACGTAAAAACTAAAATAAAAGGCTTTTCTTAGAACAAAAGTAATTTTTGTTATTTTTGATTTTCTCAAAAACTACAAATTATTTTGAAATCCGGTTTTTTGTGTTTAATCAAAAATTAATAAGAGCATTGAATATTGAATAAAAAAATATTACTTATTTACGTAAAATTTTAAAAAAAAATTGTTAAAAAAAAAAAATTTCATTTTTTTTTTTTCAAAATTTTGATTTTGAAAATTAATTTTTTAAAAACTATTCACTCAAACAACTTTATTTAAAAACAAAATTAAAGAATGTATTTCTGGCTTTCCAAAATGCTATAGCATTACTCTGTAGGTATCACCGTTATTTTTTAATAATTTTTTTTCTGTTTTAAGTGATTTTTTTCTTAAATTGCCCCTCCCGCCTATACGGGGGGAAATAGACCCCCCCTCCCATACGATTTTTTTCTTGTCTAAGTCCAACCTACACGCCCTAGCTTTTTGTCACACCTTATGCAAATCACCCTGTATATGGCACACTTCCGATTGCAGTAGAAAATGAAATTTGGTACAACGGTATTGCATATAAAGGACTAAAAATAAAAATTGAGGCTTTCCATTCAGGGGGCGTGGTATCCACTTTCTGAGAAAATGCTTAATTTATATGGAGCACTTCCGATTGCTGTAGAATGATGAAATTTGGTGGAGCAGTATAGCTTAATGTACATTCAAAGCGAAAAAAAAGAAAATCTAAGATTTCTCATTCGAAGTCTCTTTTTATTGTCATTTTGAAACTATACATGCATCTTGAAAATTCATGACTTTCTTAGAACTAGAGTGCTTGATTGGTACTCTATGCTATGTTAACATGAATGAAAAAAGAAAACATTTGCATACCTGAAAAAATTATGAGTTTACATAAAAAAAAAAAACTCTTAACTGTGATGTGAACTACACTCAAAAAATTTATTAATAAAATGGCTACGAATGATATTCGTAAAGAAAATATTCGTGCATTGTACGAATATTCGTAAGATGTACGAAGTATTTGTACAGTGGTATATCTACGAATGCAGTCGTAAAATTTTACTAATAACTGTTGTACTATCTACGAATCTATTCGTTTAATACACTAATTTCATTCGTAAACAAGAAGTAAACAATTTGTTTGAGTACATTGTACGAATTATTGTGAACATATAACTAATAACATTCGTTAATTTCTCGTACGAATGACTTCGTACTTTAATCTTTTGCATTCGTAGTATTTACTAATAAATTCGTACTATTTACTAAGCAAAACTAATATTAGTAGACAGAATTCATTCGTAGGTTGACCGTACGCATTATGCGTAGAATGTACTAATAACTTCGTATTTTTATGAAGTGCATTAGTATTATTTACTAATCATTAGTAAGAAAAATAATATGTGTTCAATTCTAAAAATTAAATGTATTCCATTAGTCAACACGTTCAAACGTGATATTATTTATAAAGTGCTGCAGTGGTGGATCAGACTAACATCTGCTTTTTTCGAAAAGATGAGGTAAGTACCTAGACATATTATGTACATGTACATGCATATGCTTTAAAGCTTATTTTATATTTAATATACAGCATCCAGAAGCAGCAGAGCATACATACATATGTGGGAATTTTATTCCTAAAAGAATTTCAATGTAAGTACAATTTTTTTCCGAAGTTTTTAATATTTTAACACCTTAACTGTCCCATGTATCATATTTGATACACAAATTAAATTTTTTCTCGTGCCGCCTACGTCCATGTATCATATTTGATACATTTTGGAATTCGACTTCACTGTCCCCATACAAATTGATATGGAAATATTCACACGTCCATCATTTTGTCTCAGAAATAAAATACATCAACAATAAGTCCCATGTGTTGTGTGTAACACCCAAAAACCAAAAATAAATGTAAACAATAAAAACAGAACCAAAACAATTAATAAAAAAATGTAAACAATAAAAATCAAAACAATAATAATGTAAACATTCATGAACTCGACGCATGTCGACCTACATGTAATTGTGTTTAATCATCAGCCGTCACCAAGCGATACCATCGTGCATTGAACTGATCGTATTACACACTAAGCATGTTCGGTCACTATGCGCCAAGTGCATAAATCGATTTTTGCTTATGACTGCAATCATATGCGACACATTGACTGAGCATTCAGAATGCCTAATGAGGAAATACAACCGAAGGTGTATTTTGTCAAGTGGACATTTAATTCTTACGTCATGTGGGACAGTGTAGTGTAGGTCATAGGCAAAATAAATAATTAAAGAAGTAGAACAAGAATATGTATGAAAATGATATTATGTAAAACTAGTTGTAAGTATAAATAGAAGAAAATTTGGAAAATAAAATTAGTCTAGTTAAAACCTTAACCACGACTCAATTCATTATTAATCGTGCATTTTGATGCTCGGAGACACAAGCGGCCTTTTGGGCTAAGAAATTTTGTTCGTAAGAACTGAAGACCACCTCGTCAACCATTACATGGCGATCCTGCAAGTCTGAACCAAAAATTAATAATTCAAAAATCAGATGAATACTCTAGAAGAAATAAATGCATTATTTAAAAAATGGGAAGAACTAAGTGAGTATCGACCCAATACTACACAGATACCAGAAGATACTCCGGTATATACACCAATACCACGAGAAGCTGGTCCTAAAGCTTTAACTATAGAAGAATACAAAAAGAGACAAATCAACAAAGTCTCAGAAGCTTCTAAACCACCACAAAAAAAGGGAGGCGGTAGGAAGAGACAGTTCCAACGCAAGTGTGCGGAACTCCAGAACATAATAAATATTAGCTCTGGAATACAAAAACAAAAACTAATAGAAGAAATAAAAAAAATAAGACGAGATGGGTGGTAAAAGCAGCAAAGAAGAAATCATAAATAATAACGTAGCAGCAGCGACATCAGCAGCAGCGAACAAAACAGATACACTTATTTCATCGGAAAAAATTGTATATTTAAATTTCATTTTTTTGATTATAATATTATTGTTCAAAGTAAATTCTTACTATAAAAAATATTTAAGAAAACATGCCCTCAAAACATTAAATGTATAAAATTTTTAAATTAAATTTTATGTTAGAATAAAAATAAAAACATTTTAAATACGAGTATATGGAGTTTGTAAAATTAAGAGAAATACTAGAGAAATTAAAAAAGGCACCTAATAGAACGTATACTAGAGAATATGTACAAAAGGTTGACAAACAAATTGAACAAACATGGTTAATAATACAGAACACAGCTGACCTAAAAGACATTACACAATTAAAACAAAAATTTGACTTAATAGTTATACAAATTCGGCAATATTTAAAAATTAAAGGTGATAACGAAAATTTAGGAACTGTAGAAGTAGACGAAAATACAGACACGGACACAAAAATAGAATTAGAAAGTACAATGGCAAACTTTGATTTAGTAATAGCCACCAAGGTGATACCTGAATTTCAGGGTAGTCAGAAAGAACTGAATAATTTTCTAGGTTTGATAGAATTCTATCACAATACTTTAAAAGACATAAACCAAAAAGAAACACTTATTAAATTTATTCTGGCTACTAAGCTATCGGAAAAAGTAAAAAATAAGATCCAAACAGAAAATACACCGACAACCTTTGATGAGTTTCGACAAATTTTAAAATCATCATATAAATCAAACAAAAATGCTTTTAGATTACATAGTGAGATTTCACAAAGTTACCAAGGAAATCAAAATGTTTCAGTCTTTTCTTCACGAATAGAACATCTAATAGCATCTTTGAACGATTTACAAATTTCGGAACAGGGTGAGACTCACAGAGAGACAATAGTCAAGCTGAATGACCAAATAGGACTAGCGTTCAAAAATGGTTTATCAGAACCTTATAAATCATTAGTAATGGCTGAAAGACCATCCAAGCTTGCAGAAGCAGTGCAAATTGCTTTAGAAGTTAGTCCTCAGCACTCTAACCAGATAATGTATTTTAATAGGATACAGAGAGGTAGAGGTAACCCCAGAGGAAATTTTAACCGAAATTATCAGAACAATAATACTTATTCTAACCGATTCAGGGGACAAAATATAAACAACAGAGGACATTACAGAACGCAAAATAATAAGTTTCAGGGAAACGGGTATGTCCCCGGCCGACAAAACCCGGGGCACACATTAAGAGGAAGATAATTTTCATAAAAAATTCCAACAAAGATACAAATTTTATAAAATTAAAAATAAAAGGCAGAAATCAACCAATAAATTTACTAATAGATACAGGAGCCGATATTTCAATAATTAAGAATAGCATAGTCAGTAGTAATTACAACATAGAATATGATAACAATTGTCAGATAGATGGAATAGCAAAAGAATCTATAATAACTTTAGGAATCACAAAATTAAATTTATGGTTCGAAAATAATGAAGTTGAACATAAATTTAGTATAATTGATAATAAAATAAATTTAACCACTGATGGAATACTAGGAAGAGACTTTTTAATAAAGTATAATTGTAAAATTGATTATGAGACGTGCACATTAACGATTTCCCTAGATGGAGAAGATATAGTATTGCCAATGAATATGAATACAAGAGATATTTATGATAATATAAAATTACCGCCAAGAACAGAGGTAATTCAACTAATAAATATAGATTTAAAAGAAGATAGTATGATTTATGGAAAAGAAATTAAGAAAGGGATATTCCTAGCAAACGTAATTATTCCAAAAGAAGGAAATAAGCATATAAAAATACTTAATACAACAGAAAATGAGGTCAATTTGAAACATATTTCGTTAGGAATAGAACCAATCTCAAGCTATCAAATACTACATTTTAAAAACAGCTTAGAAGATGAAGATAGGTTTAAAAAAATAAAAAGTGAGATAAAAGTAGATAATTTAGATAATAATGCAAAAGATGAAGTTTTCAGAATATGTAAACAATTTCAAAATATATTTCATTTAGAAAGAGAAGAATTAAGTAAAAATAACTTTTATGAGCAGAAAATAGCATTAACAGACAAAACACCCGTTTATATAAAAAATTACAGGTTACCACATGCAAATTTGCATGAAATAGAGGAACAGGTTGACAAATTACTGGATGAGGATATCATTGAACCATCAACAAGTCCATATAACTCACCATTGCTGATTGTACCAAAGAAAAGCACAGGAGAATCAAAGAAGTGGAGATTAGTTGTAGACTTTAGGTCTCTGAATAAAAAAGTAGTTGATGACAAATTTCCATTAACCAGACTAGAAGATGTACTTGATAAGTTAGGAAAGGCTAAATATTTTTCAACTTTAGATATGACAAGTTCATTTCATCAGATACCACTAAATCCCAGATCAAGACCATTAACAGCTTTTTCAACCGATTCGGGACACTTCCAATTCAAAAGATTACCTTTTGGATTAAAAATATCAACGAATAGCTTTCAAAGGATGTTATCAATTGCATTAAGTGGTCTACAAACATCTGCATTTCTATATGTAGATGATATAATTGTATTCGGTTCAAATTTAAAAGAACATAATAATAACCTTATAGAAGTATTTAAAAGATTACGAAAATACAATCTGAAATTAAATCCAAATAAATGTAACTTTTTGCGACCAGAAGTAGTTTATCTTGGACATCTTATAACTTCACAAGGAGTAACAACAGACCCAAGTAAATATAATGTTATAAAAGAATACCCAAAACCAGAAAATGCAGATGAAGTTCGAAGATTTGTAGCTTTCTGTAACTATTACCGACGTTTTATACAGAACTTCGCTGAAATTGCAAAACCTTTGAATCAATTATTAAAAAAAGATCAAATCTTTAGCTGGACACAAAGTTGTCAAAATGCTTTTGAAAACCTTAAAACTAAACTATCCAGATTTTTCGAAACCGTTCATATTAACAACAGATGCATCAAATTATGCATTAGGAGCTATTTTATCTCAAGGAGAAGTAGGTAATGATAAACCCATTGCCTATGCAAGTAAATCTTTAAACAAACATGAGCTTAATAAAGCAGTAATAGAGAAAGAATTGCTAGCTATACACTGGGGAATAAACCACTTTAGACCATACTTATACGGTAGAAGATTTGTTGTTTATACAGATCACAGGCCATTAGTTAGTCTTTTTACTCATAAAAATCCTTCATCTAAATTAACTAGAATTAGAGTAGATTTAATGGATTATGATTTTGATATAATTTTTAAGCAAGGAAAGATGAATACAAATGCTGATGCATTGTCTAGAATAAAGTTAAGTTCAGAAGAATTAAAAGAAATGATACCAGTAAACAATATAAATGTCCTAACAAGAGCAATGAAGTTGAAAGATAAGGAATATATTAGTGAAAGAGAAGAAAATCCGGAAATTATGCCTCCAGTGGAGACTGTACACCTCCACATATGGGAATGCATATCTATCTCAGACACAAGAAACGTTAAGAAATTGCAATTTGAAAATATAAAGAATTTAATGGGGCCACCAAAAGAAACAATATATGCAGTTAAAGATACAATACATGTTGGATACAATGATAATTCTCTGTCAGAGTTAAAATTGATTTTGAAGAAATTGCTATCCTATACAAAGCATGTAAAAATAGAAAAGCTAGCGCTAGCAATGAATAATAAAATTTTTGAAAAGATATCAGTGCAAAAATTCAAAAAGATATTTACAGAACTGCAAGAAAATAAGAAAGAAAATTGTCTAGACATTATATTATATAATTCACCAAGAAGAATAGAGCATGCGAGTGAGATGAACAAATTAATAAAAGAGTATCATGATGACAAGTTAGGAGGACATATAGGTATTAGAAGATGCATTGCGAAACTTAAGCAGAAATATGTATGGAAAAATATGAATAAGATGGTAAGAAAATATATAAATAGTTGTAGAGTTTGTAATGAAGTTAAAATTAATAAATATACTAAAGAACAATTCATAAGAACAGAAACACCTTGCACATCATTTGAAGTAATAACAGTAGATACAGTAGGACCACTCAGACCATCGAATGGATATAGGTATATTCTCACCATTCAATGTGAACTAACCAAGTTTATAGAAGCATTTCCACTAGTCACTAAAGACGCTGTTTCAGTAGCAAAAACCATTGTAGAAAAATTCATTTTGAAATATGGTTGTTTTAGGAAGCTAAAAACAGACAAAGGCACAGAATTTACTAATGAACTATTAGTTAATATCTGTAAATTACTAAAAATAGAAAAAACTACGTCTACACCATATCATCATGAAACTTTAGGGACAGTAGAGAGAAATCATAGAGTTCTAAATGATTATTTAATGACTACAGACGGAAAAGACGATTGGGAAGAATTATTACCTTACTACACTTACACATATAACACCACACCACACAGTACTACAAATTATTCACCATTTGAATTAGTATACGGAAAATTATGTGCTTTACCTTGTGAAATTATTAAAAATAAAGAAAAAACATACAATATTGATAATTATGTTAATGAACTAAAATTAAAATTGAAATACGCTCATGAAAAAGCTAAAGAAAATTTAGAACAAAGTAAAAATAAAACATGTACAAATCAATCTAATGTAAATAATTCAAATTTTAAAGTTGGAGACTATGTCTATTTAAAAGTTGGAAATAAAAAAAAAAGTTAGATAAACCATTCAGAGGTCCTTATAAAATAATAGAACAAAATGGACCAAATAGTATTGTAAGAATTGTCAATGAAAATAAAGAAGTTCACAATAATAATTTAATAAAAGCAAGAAATAAATAAAAATATATACACATATATATATATATAATGTAAATTTGTAAATATACCCATCATTTTTCAATCGCTATGTGTAACAAGATATAATTTCAAAAAATAATTTTTTTCATTTAAAGATAACAAAATTATTTTTTTTTTAAAGGGTGAGGGTGTTGTGTGTAACACCCAAAAACCAAAAATAAATGTAAACAATAAAAACAGAACCAAAACAATTAATAAAAAAATGTAAACAATAAAAATCAAAACAATAATAATGTAAACATTCATGAACTCGACGCATGTCGACCTACATGTAATTGTGTTTAATCATCAGCCGTCACCAAGCGATACCATCGTGCATTGAACTGATCGTATTACACACTAAGCATGTTCGGTCACTATGCGCCAAGTGCATAAATCGATTTTTGCTTATGACTGCAATCATATGCGACACATTGACTGAGCATTCAGAATGCCTAATGAGGAAATACAACCGAAGGTGTATTTTGTCAAGTGGACATTTAATTCTTACGTCATGTGGGACAGTGTAGTGTAGGTCATAGGCAAAATAAATAATTAAAGAAGTAGAACAAGAATATGTATGAAAATGATATTATGTAAAACTAGTTGTAAGTATAAATAGAAGAAAATTTGGAAAATAAAATTAGTCTAGTTAAAACCTTAACCACGACTCAATTCATTATTAATCGTGCATTTTGATGCTCGGAGACACAAGCGGCCTTTTGGGCTAAGAAATTTTGTTCGTAAGAACTGAAGACCACCTCGTCAACCATTACACATGTATCATTTTTGATACATAAAATTATTTTTTTCTCGTGCCGCCTACGTCCATGTATCATTTTTGATACATAAACATGTATCTTCTTTATGTGAAAAAAATTACCTAAAAATTTAATTTTCATATAAACGTGTATAGGTAACGTCTGATACTTTACCAAACTTCAAAAACTATTGGAAAAATGTTTAAGTAAAAAACTTTTTTTCAAAAGTAAATCCTTACTTTTTATGAACAAATTTTATATTATTTTGAAAAGCAGGTAAAACATAATTTATAATAACTTATGCTGACATAAATATATAAATAATTTAACAATATTTTATTGAAATGTGTTTATGTGTCCTTATGATGTAAATTGAAACATGCCAAGCAGAATGCTTTGCTGCATTGTTTGCCCTCTGTTGAAACTTGCTTCGAATTAAAGGCTGCACGACCTTCTCTCTTCACGTTGCTGTAGCACGAAAAACAACGTTTCCTTATAGTTTTACCATTTTTGCGTGATATTTTTGTAAAGAAGTGTGTGCAGGGGCTTACTAGGGTGGCAGCTGGAAGAATCCTTGACAAATTTGTAGCTAATGCACTCGACTCCAGCATCTCCCTTAAGAGCATTTCTAGTACTTGCAACATTGAGAGTGGGGCTTCATCTGATAGTTTGTTATACATGCATCTTGTATTTATGACTGCAACACGAACCTATACTCTATACCTCCGACCAACCTGCAAACCTGCCAATGACAAAAACTCTGCTATTCGCTGATGACTCCACCACATATATGTAGCTCATCCATTAACCCTGATGTATGTAGCTCTCCGAAGAGTTAAGGCACACATCCTTAGACTATGGGAATATTATCTCCAATGGGGAATTAAAGTCAATCCCTCTAAAACAGAACTAATCTGTTTTAGACGACCCTCGCGTAATGGCCTAGCAACAATTTCAGCAAGAATATTTCATCACGCCAAGCTAAATAATGTTGTTGCTCTGAAACTTGCCGTGGGACCGATTGTTGGTATTGGTACTCGGGGTTGAGGTTGTCATTACCTGAATTTACATATACATAAAAAGTACTAAATCATCCTCTGTTCTTATTTCTTATTTTTTATATTATAGATTATCAGAATGCGCTGCATTTGAAACGAGCAATCCTGCTTCCTCATTTTCACTTTCTGAAAGCTCAAAAGAAGATCCTGAGTCAATTTCAGATGGTCTATATTCACTATTACTTCCGTAGCTAAAATCTTCACTACTATTCAAAACATGAATAGTATTACAAATAAGTTTTTTAGCTAAGGGCTTAGAAATGTTTATATTTTTTTCCTTTTTTTAATTTGACAGAAATGCACAAAAATCAAAGAATGACTTAAGGGTTTAAAAAATAATATTTTCACTGAGTGTTGTGTTGAATAAGAAGCAATAGAACCTGAGGAAGCCTTCACTTCATGGGCTTAGAAGGCACGACAAAAATATAATTTTGTGTATCAAATATGATACATGGGACTTATTGACATGATATGAAGTTAGCCCATGTATCAAAAATGACCACAAAACCAAATTCCTTTTTTTAACAGCAGTGACCAATTATTTACGTAAACAACGGCTTATATGTTGAATCTTACTAAATAATAATGTTTTCTCTGAAAAAAAGGTACCGGAAGTATGGGTTTTTTTTAAATCAATTTGTATGGGGACAGTGAAGCTGAATTTTGCTCATGTATCAAAAATGATACATGGACGTAGAAAAAGAAAATTTTGTGTATCAAATATGATACATGGGACTTATCGTTGATGTCTTGAAAAAATAATGGACGTATAGGTGGTTTTAAATCATTTTGTATGGGGACAGTTAAGGTGTTAAATGTTAAATTTATTTTCAGTGGCCCTTAGCACATAAAATGAGGAGTTTTTAAATATTTAATTGATTTTTAATTATATTTATAATGAATTGATTAATTTTTAACTTTATTCATATATATGACAATAAAATGAATTAAAAAACTATTTTTAACTTACAACAAAAATATCTTTTGTTATTATTTCTTACAATAGGTATTTAAGGAAATTTCAGAGAACATATTTAATGGTAGTAAGTTCTACAATAATATTCGTACCATATACAAATGGAGCTGCATAATTTACGAATGAATTACAACGGCATTAGTAAATATTACAATATATTGTACCAATGGTATTCGTACAATATACGAATGGCATTGGTAAATATTAGAATAATATTCGTACATTGTACCAATAGTATTTGTACAATATACGTTTGATTTTCTACGAATACTAATAAAATATTAGTAATATGTACTAATAAACCTCCATTTTACGAATACTATTCGTGGCTGAAAACCACGAATAAAATTCGTAGAATGTACCCATGAATTAGTAATATTTACACACTAAATTTTTTGAGTGTACAATAAAACCACTAATTAGGCTATTAATTGGTGGGCTACCTTCATTTAAAAAAGAGTTAAAATTGACACAAAAACATTATCGCATCCTCAACAATTATTGCTTTTTTTATTACATTGAGCGGATGTAGGTACTAGTATTTATAATTAAGGTAGGTATGTTAGTGTTAGGTATCTTGCCAGGACAAGAAGAAACAATTGAAGCGCAAATAAAAATAACCAATAACAAATAGAAAATATACCAAAAGAAATAAGAAGCTTTAAACTAAGTTAATTTTAGTAGGTTAAAAAAAAGAGCCAAGTTCTTCTATACAAAAACCTTTGTGTAACAAGTCAGCCGTGAAAAGTACTGGGATCTAAAAGTACGCCAAGTTCTTACTTCATGAAGGTTAATACCGAATATTTAAAGTAGAATAATATTGAAACAGCTACAATGTAATAGAGAAATTTTATTATTCAATGATTACTGACTAAAATTTGATGGCTTTACTTGTCAAGTTTTTAAAACCTTTCGAATTGGACATAAAAAAAAACTTGCCAAGTAAGCCATCAAATTTTAGTCAGTAATCATTTAAATTTGAGTTTCTTTTTAATTTTCCGAAACTTTCTTTTAAAAATTTTGTGACTGTGAATATAGGCTGGCTGAACGCTCCTATTGAATTGCCGCCCAGTGGAAGTCACACCAGAGGTCAGCGAATTCAATGGCAATGACAGTGTATAAAGCTGGGGTGTACACTGTAAAGTGCGAGTAGGATAGGTGGTCGGATCTCAACTGCTGCGTTTGCTCACTCCCGCAAATATGCGGGGCTTAGCTGAATGGTGATCCGACCGCGATCCACACTTTCTGATTTGCCGAAAGCACTTGGGCATTGGAAAAAAGAAGCGATCGTCCAGGCAAGGTAAAACCCTGAGAGGGAACTATTTACCCGTTTTTTTTTTTTTTTTTGGAAAATTAAGGAAAGAATTACGAGTGTTTTAATTTCCCGACCAATTAAAAGTAATCTTTATTCTTTCGGGACCAAAGTGTTAACGGTTCATCTTTTCTTTCTTTAAAAAAATATTTTTTCGATAAATTTCTTAATTCTACTTGTAAGGTTTCCCAAACAAATTAAAATCATTAAAAAATTCTTATTTTAAAAATTCAAATTTGTTCTTTTAATTCAAGATTTCATCGTCGTTGCTTTTCGCTCCAAAAGATTTGTGATTCTCTTTCTTAAAAAAAGGCATTGGCGCCGATTTTATTTCAGGTACACCCTTTTCTACATCCTCCAATTTTTCTATTTTTGATTCTTTTTTTTTAATTAATTTTATTAATCGTGATTCGATAAATTTAGCCCCATACTTCGCTGAACCCATCCATGGCAGCATCGTTTGTGCTATCTGTTATAAAATTTTGTTAAACGTCCAAATTTGACAGTCCATCATTTTATTAAATATTTTTCTTTGTCGCTGCGCACGCCACGTGGCGTCGCCCCCGCCGGTTTGCGTATTGCCAAACTGTATATCAGTACAGAGCTCCGACGCTCTATAATAGACTACAGAATGCTCATTCAAATTAAGAGCATACTATATACTGTGTCAGATCAAAAGCAGATTTTTCTGTGTTGGTATACATTTTGCTCAGGAAACTAAGAGCAAAGTACCTGTGATTACAGAGCCATCGTTCACGTTGGTGTGGTTATTGTGTGTGGTGTGTGGTGCCGTGACATAAGGCCAAGTGACAAAAGGCCAAATTTGTTTGTGACTTAAGGCCAAACATAAAATGTTTTGTCTTGAGCAACAGTACCTTGGGTGGCCCGCTTCGCGGGTTTTCAGGATTTTAAATCCCTTTTCGGGGCTCACACCCGCTCACGCAACTCCGTTGCTCCGCTTAGGGTATGTTCAGTCGCCAGGCAGGCGCCTGTAGCAACAGCTTTCCTGAGCAGCAGTACATAACTGTTAGTTGTTTACTCCAATTAATGTAAAATACAAAACTGTTGCTACAGGCGCCTGCCTGGCGACTGAACATACCCTAAGCGGAGCAACGGAGTTGCGTGAGCGGGTGTGAGCCCCGAAAAGGAAGTTAAAATCCTGAAAACCCGCGAAGCGGGCCACCCAAGGTACTGTTGCTCAAGACAAAATATTTTATGTTTGGCCTTTTGTCACTTGGCCTTATGTCACGGCACCACACATAATAACCACACCAACGTGAACGATGGCTCTGTAATCACAGGTACTTTGCTCTTAGTTTCCTGAGCAAAATGTATACCAACCCAGAACTCACCACACACAATAACTATACCAACGTGAACGATGGCTCTGTAATCGCAGGTACATTGCTCGATCTGAACTAGCATATAGTTTGCTTCAGCTTTTTTAATATTTTACAAGCAAACTGCATGTGACCACAGAGCGCTCTGTGGTAGCATACAGTTTGCTCTACAATACTTTCAAATTCGGTGAGCAGAAAATGGCTGAGCACAGACTATGGAGATCTGTGCTGATATACAGTTTGGCAATACGCCGCCGGTTTCATATAATAGTTTTCTTTTTCTGTCATCATATCTTTCAAATATAATAATGAAAACATAATATCGCGGTCAATAATTTTCGTAACATTGGATTGAGTACTCGTATATTAGTACTAAAATGAAATGAACCGCTGAGAAGAAAAAGGAAGAAAACTGTTTATTTCTGAAACTGAAAGTTATTCTTCAAAACATTCTGAAGGACAAATGTAAAGCTAGTAACTAAGAGTGACATACCAAACAATTGAAATTAAAAACTTTAAGGTCTGGCTTATTAATTCCTGTTAAAGTGAGTGGAATGTTTTCTTTTATCCACTAATTGAAAAAAAAATCAAATAAATTATTTTAAATAAAGTTTTTTTATTCAAATAATATAAATAATGGTTACAAAACATTTTATTTATTTAATATTAAATAATTCTGCAAAATTCCAAACAATATTTTAATAATAATTCAAGGGAATAAAAATAAACAGAAATAAAATGCACGACTGGATCGCCCGAACTGGCTCTTATGTAAAAGTACTTTGCAATTCAAAATACATTTTTTTTTAATATAAAACATGGAGTTAATGAGATAAAAATTTTCAAATGTATGAAATTGCAATCTGATTAATCCTTTTAATATTAAAGTAATTTTTTATATAACAAATTTCCTTAAAATTTTTCGAGAACAAAATTTGGGATGCCAAATTTTAAGTAGGTATTTAGCAGTATAGATTTTAGAAATAGTTTCAAAAAATAATCGTTCACACGTTTTAAAGATATTGTTTTTTCTAAAAAAAAACTTGAATTTTTTTTTTTCAAAAATTCCAAAAAAAATGTTCCAATATTTTTATATACAATATTATTTTATACTTAAGGGACCTCCTGCTGAAAATTTTTGGTTTAAATCGTTAGAGCCGTTGATGAGAGTCAAAAAATCAAAAAACGGTTATATGACAGGTACCGTTAATAACATTTTACTCCAAAATTTTTTTTTAACAAAATGTTGTCCATGTCCATAATATCACACCTAATTTTTTTTGATCAAAATCGTTAGAGCCGTTTTTGAGATGAATAAGATTATGCATTACGGGTGTATGGGGGGTACTAGGGAATCACCGAAGACCCTTAAGTACCGGGATTGAAGAACATAGGTCTAGTGGTTTAGGCTGTAGGGAGAGGCACAGACATACAGACATACGGACAGACAGACGGAATTTCCGAGCCCACTTTATTCGTCTTCGCTATCATCGTAATGTCAACTTTGATCAAAATCTCCAGTTCAAATTTTTTCCAAATGCAGAACTTGCCCTATTACCTACATATATCGCAAGTAAAAAGAAGATCATTATAAACGAAAAAAAATTAACCATCGTCTTCATCGCTATTCGCAGTATCCGATGTAGGCCATTGAATAATTTCATCGAAAAAAGGTTTAATTTCCTCCGAGATATAGTGAACGATTTTAGAAATATCGTTCAAGTTTATTTTTTGATTGGAACTTTTCTATCATAAGCCTCTGTAGAAGGGAGCTCGATCACGTCCACTTTTTTAAGGCGAAAAACGATCAAGAACTCGCTTTATGACAGAAAAGTTCCTGTCACAGGGGAGGAAACTTTGTCCTCGGACTGGGTAATATTGTTGAATGACTTTGAATCTCCCACTCATAGTCAGTGCCATCAAGAGTCTTGTCAATAGTGTCAAAGTTTGATTGAACTTCTCATCAAAAAGCATAGGCTACTAACAAACTTAATAAACTTATATAACGGCCAACGAAATAAAAAAAATTATTTCAACGGAAAATTTCAAATGTTGAGTGGAAAAAGGAAAATATTCCTGGAATCATGTTCCTTTTTCCACTCAATGATATTTTATATTCGCATTTAAATAATAGGTTTACATTGAATGTTTTCGTTTTTAGGCTTATAATGTGCGCTATAAAAATAGCTACGCTTTTGCATCATTACTTCAATTTCCCATTTTTGTGGAATGTTTTCCTTTTTCTTCTCAGCGGTTCAAATGTAAGGCTTAATTCAACCATGGTCAAATACCATAGACAAACTTGCATAAAAGATTATGGTGATATACCACAGGTCGAAACAAGAAGATTTTGCTTGTTAATTTAATTTAAGTTAGGTTATAACTTACTTCAAAACTGGCTCAGGACAAAGTGATACCGCTATCTACGCAAACTAAGCCAGGTGTATGTCTGATTGAAACTGTTTTAAAACAGCAGTTATTAGAAGACATCTTTTTCTAGCTAACGTTAGTTTTATTTTATTCACGCAAAACCTATGACTACGAAGTAGAGACACTGGCAACTGAGACCACCGGCTTAGACATTACAATAGAGAGAGACACACAGAGAGAAAGAACAACAGAAGAAACACATGTCAACAACACACGGTTGGTATTGAACGGTCCTCCGTCCAAGTACTAACCACGCACAATGATGCTTGATTTCGCTGATCGATGGGAAGCGATGCTTTCATCAAATCCTAGGCCGTTGACATCATAAACAAATTTAAACCTAAGCTTAGGGGTAAACCTATGGCCCAACCTTAAACATAGGAAAATTTAAAAATTTAAAAGTTCAAAACGAAGCTTACCTATATCAAATAAATTTGATGTAAATTTATCGTCCTGAAAAATGTTGATTAATATCGCAATTGAATACGATATGGATATCTTAGAGGAGTTTGATGTATTTAGTGAAGTGCGAAATGTCCCACCACGAAAAAGATTATATACAAAAAACGGTTCAATCCATTTTAATTGAGCGATAAAGACTTCTATAAGAAAAATATCGTTTGTTTGTTTTGTCACATTTATCACAAATTGACTTTATATTGAAGAGGAAGACCAACCAAGTAAAAGAGGATTGCCTGTTTCTGGCAGCCTCCACGCACTAAGAATATTTGGTAGAAATGTCAACCAGAGTAATCAGACCTCATGATATTTCGCATCAATAAGTCAGGAATTTCAAAAGACAAAATCTGAGTTTTTCCAAATATCTGAACTTCCAGGAGTGATTGCATACACTACGTATAAAGTGTCCTGCTAACCCGTAAAAGGAAAACGACAACTCCAATCCGGCGAATCTCCGGTCGATAAGTCTTCTCCAGAGTATCAGTAAGATTTTCGAAAAAGTTATTAATAGAGCTCTTTCCCAATGGGCGGGGGGCAAAAATATCAAACCGGATTCTCATTTTTGGTTTTAAGGCAGGTCATAATTAATAACGGGTCTTAACTAGTCTCTGGTATCCAATGGAACAAAACTAAAAGGCAGTGTACTTTTGCTTGTCTGGTTGATTTAGAGAAGGCTTTCCACACCGTATAGTTGGAGAGTCCCTATCTAAAGCTAACCAGACTCGGCATAAGTAAATAGTGGTTTACTATAAGTTTATTTTCAAAAATGGCAATGTAACCCGGGTAGAAAATTATCTAGGAAACACTATCGAATAGCGTGGCCCTAGCTAGATTGGCCATTATATAGTAAATCCTATGCTGGGCCTAGATAGATGCAAGCCTGGCGGATCTTGACTAATTTATGATTATCCTGGCTTTATATTGAACCTGGCTAGAACTGTATATTTATTGGCTTTTCCAGGAGTATCTTAGACTGGGCCTAGATATTTTTAACTTGATGTAGCCTAGATATGAAACTTTTTCTTGGCGATATCTTGGCTATAGATAGTATCGCCTCTTTATTGGCATTGTAACAAAAAAACTACAAGGGACCTGGATAGTTTTTACTTGGTGTAGCCTGGATAAGGAATTGTATCTGGGCGTTATATTGGCCTTAGCTAGTGTCGCCTCTTTATAGGCGTTCTCAGATTTTCCTTATACTGGGGGTAGATAGTTTTTACTTGATGTATCCTAGATTTGAAACTTTTCCTTGGCGATATATTGGCCGTAGATAGTATCGCCTCTTTATTGGCATTGTAACATATAAACTGCAAGGGACCTGGATAGTTTTTACTTGATGTAGCCTGGATAAGGAATTGTATCTGGGCGTTATATTGGCCTTAGCTAGTCTCGCCTCTTTATAGGCATTCTCAGATGTTACTTATACTGGGGCTATATAGTTTTTACTTGATGTATCCTAGATGTGCCTATACATGTCTCTGTAAAAGGCTATCCATTATCCTTCTAAAAACATAACTTTTTTGTTTTGGTCCTAAATCGGTATTTTTCAGATTCTTTAATAAGTATTTAAGTCTTTTAAACAGTATAATTAAAAGAGAGTTATTTGAGTAGCACTTTGAGACTCGATATTTTATATATCACAGTGGCGCAATAGGTAGCGCACAAGCACGGCAAGCGAGAGGACTCGGGTTCGAATCTCAGTTGGAGGTAAATTAAAAAAAAAAAAAAATTATTTCAGTCCAGCAAAAAATCACTTAAAGAGTCGAATATAGGGAGGCAAAGAAAAAATGAAAATAAACAAAAAAAAAAAAAATTTTTTTTTTGTTTCTAATAATTTTTTAAGAATTGCCGTAGCTCTTGTGCTACTTGTGAAGACCCATCTAGGGCCCATATAGGAACATCTAGCAAGGCCCATTATATACAGAGCATTAACAAATTAGCGAGGGACAAGCTAGATACTGCTCGGTAGGGCCATGATTGAAACTAAGAAAAACTAGCTGGGGCCTTGGCATTATCGAGTCGAAAATTCTACCCGGGAACTTTTACTACAATCTTCGATATTAAAAATGGTGTTCAGCAAGAAGTGGTCAACTTGCCGATTCTATTCAGCATTTACACCAGCGATCTGATAGGTACTCTAACTCAGGCAATTACGTATGCGATGATCTAATAGCGTACAGAATAGCACCAAAGGTCGAGGTCATCATAATTCTTTTGCAGCGTGACTTCGATAAGATTCAGCCATATTGCGATGACTGTAAGTTAAAAACTATTCTGTTTAGGACTCCGTTGGCTAGAGCCCCAAAGGATATTAGAAAGAACTGGCGCAATCTGGTGATCGTAGGGCCACATGGACAGTCACTGGCGAGTAAAAGTGTAGTAAAGTTCTTTGGACATTGTTGGATCAGTATTTGTATTTCGACAAATATATAAATGCTGCTCTTGCAGGGCTAGGGGACCCTTTGCCCCTGGCTTGCAGGCAGGTTGAAGGTGATTTGCTTGCCTCACCCTTTTTTACCGTTATTTAAACGGACTTTGCTCTAGTGAAATAGCCAGTTGCATTCCTCCCCTTAAACAATTCAACCGTAATATTCGCACTTCTAGGAATGCCCATCAATTTACCCTCGATCCCAACTTCGGTCGTACTGTGAAGTACAGAGATTCGTTTTTTAGCCGTACTACGCGAATGTGGAATTACTTACCACGCTCTGTCTTTCCCAGTCATTGCAATGTTCAAGAATTCAAAACCAATGTAAACCGACAGTCAGTAGGACTGTGTTCGATCGGGACCGAAGGGACAGGGTGATATAAGAGAAGCAGTTTACTAGTTGTCTAATGATAGAGAAAGATAACTATGACGTGTCTGTCTTGGCGGACTTACATACTAGATTAAATGTTAATATTAGGTAGGGACAGTCAGGGTGGCATCAAAAAAAAATATATACATATGTATGTATGTTCATAAAAAAAACAATTACGCTGCTTTGGCTGTTCTAGTTTTAAGGAGTCTTAGTTTATTTTAAGTAGCTTTATGTAGATTTAGCTACATTTAGTTTCGTTTGATATTTTTATATATATTATCAAAATTAAAGATAAAGCATCCGAGTGTTTTTTTTTAATTTTCTAGAGAAAAATAAAATTTATAAAGCTTAGTATAAAATTCGTTTTTATGGCGAAAGGTTAGGACATTTCCTGAATATAAACGGGTATTTTTCACTCAATGTCCAAGTATGTATTTGTGCTATACTCGTTCTTCGTTGAGACTGGAGGCCCTAAGTATCCCTTATCTCATATTTAATTCACTCCCGCCAGAAATGCACAGACTCCACAGGAAGAAAAATACCACACATATCACATCGCAACCAGAAATAAAAAAGAGTGTTTAAATGAATAAATCGAATTCAAATGCTGCTCTATTTTTCAGAGACTCAGATTTGCACAACATAGCTACTCGTAAGTAAAGTAAGTAAAGTAAAGTAAAGTAAGGTTTACTTCAAAACCAAAATAAGCGATTAGACTTTGTCGTGTGCAAATTCAAAAGGGGTAAGCAAATATATAATAAAGGTAGAATGTGGATAAAAGCTTAAACATATTGAATTTTATGATATTTTTCATTCAATTTAATATAAGTTTTGTGCGTTAACAACGACATTTTGGTTCCAGAAGTTCAGAGCACAATCAAATCCTCCTCGAATTGTTGCGGAATATCAACCCCATTTCCAGTGGCTCTTGGAGCTTTCTGCATTGCTCTTTCTGGGGATAATTTTTATCCGATGCCACTGGTCCTTCAATTATGGTATTGGTCTATTATATTTCTGTGGTGTTTGGTACAAACATGATAAGTCCATAAATTAATTTGCGTTTTTACGTTCACTTTACATGGAGCTAGGGCTGAAACGGGTTGACTGATTTTCTTCAAATTTGGAAAACTTTCGAAAATATTCTTTGAAAAATTATGTTCCAAATTTTAATAAAATCGGTTTACCCATTAAAGTTCGAGCTCAATATAAAGTGAATGTAAGGATGCAAATTATTTTATGGAGTTATCATGTTTCAACCAAACACCACAGATTTGGTTGAGCACAACTTTAACCTGGTGCTATACTAAAAACAGCTGAATAGTAGCTGTGTTTATTTAACCAACAAACTTTAAAATGTGGATCAAGAAATCACAACTTTAGTAATTCTCTATGACCCATTGCCTTTACAATGCAATGAAACGATGGAAAAAACTCAGTTCTTGATAAGGCCGTATTGCCATTACCCTTTCGTTGTTTCACTTATTTGGTCGGCATAATTTGTAAATAGCCATGTCCATTTTTGAGATGTCAAACCAGGAATGCTTATTAGCTTACCCATAATCCCAATTTCGGATGCAGAGAGATAATGGGTGTATTCATAAACGCAGAAAATCTGCGCTAGTACAATCGCAGTTCTTTTCTAATGCATTTGTGAACGCACTCACAATGCAGAATGTCTGCAGTAAACAAAAAGGCCTGACTTTATTGCCAAAAAATGCATTCTTAATGAAGGTGATTTTAAGATGTCAAAAAAATTCGGCTGCACAATCTGCCCTACGCTGACGACAGTTTGACGTTTATGAACGGTATGTACTGCAGTTGGGCTAGGTTAGTTCGATCGACTTTATGAACGCAGATAATGCAGTTCTTAGTTAGGCTGACGATTATGAACTCACCCAAGTCCTTTAGCCGCACCACACATAGGTGGCATACTTTACGAGACTCGATATTTCCCACGCATTATAATCTTAACGCATTCAAAATGAATGTTCATCGGGTACTCCTTGTTAATCCCTTATAAATATATCCTTACTGCTCGCACTATGGTCCAACATTATAAGGGTTGCCAAATCTTTTGAGTGCGCGCTTAGTTATAAAAAAATATATTTCCTAAGCTATGGAAAACCATTCCTTCCACACAAACTCTGAATTCTAATACTGTTTTAGCCAACTAGCTCAATTAATAAATTGCAGTAGTTTTGTATCGACTAGGCTCTGATTTTTTGTGATGTGTTTTTAAGCATAATCTGTATACTAGGGCAAAAAACTAAAAGACCTATACTTCATAGTGACAATTTACCCATACCAGTTATTGCTTTTTTGTATCAGAAATTCACTATTTTTTAAAATATTTAAATTATATCAATAAATAAAAATTCTTGGCTAACAGATTTTTTTTTAATTATATATTTTGACTAATAGTCACCCATACAAGTAAAAATAAAATGCACGACTGGGTCGCACGAACTTGGCCCTATGTAATAGACTAGGAATTTTAAAAACGAATGTTATAAGAGAAAACTGTTGATAAGGATAAAATGAATTTTTTAAATTCTTTTAGTAGTAAGAGATAAAAACAGACTGCTATGCAAATATGAATTTATTCAAGAACAAAAATTATAAGTCGTTGTAGTGGTTCCTTAAAAAAATAAGCTTTTATTTATGTACAAAATTTTTAAAACATTTTTAAGAAACAATTTTGGTACGCCAACCTTAAGCTTTTATTATTGTACGAATAAAAGTCTAATTTCCAAAAATAAATACTAAGCCGTTCTTGAGATATCGAATTAAAAAAAAAAAAGACTTTTTTTTCTAAAAATTGAAAAAAATATTTTTCTTAAGTTTTTAAATGCAATGTTTTTTTAACTTTTTTGGAGCTTTTTTATAAAAAATTTCATTAAAATCCGTTATGTCGATAATGAGAAATTCAAAATTCGAAAAAATCGTTCTATGGTAGGTACAGTCAGTAATATCTAGATTTAAATTTTTTTTTATTAAATTATAGATCGTAAAGATTAATCAAAAGAAAAAAAATTTTAGCAAAATTCTCGGACCCGTTTTCGAGAAAAATACGATTTTCGAAAACCATTTTTTTAAATTTGTATGGAAGGTACCGTTAGTTTTAGATGAAACAATTTTTTTTTCTCAAATCTTATAGATTATGTTAAAAAACTTTCATTTGTCAAGTTTGAAAAAAATCGAGAATGGGGTTTTCGAAATATTGAGTTTCCAAAAAATAATTTTGATTTTTTTTTTTTTAAATCCCAAAAATTAAAAATTGAAAATTTGAATATGTAATAATATTCAAACTTTGGAGGAGCTTTGGCATAAAAAAATTATTTAAATCGGTTGTACCGTTTTCGAGAAAATCAAAAACAAAACCATTAGCTAGTGTTAACCAAATGAAATTTTTCAAATTTTTTTTAAAAAATTCTGTGGGACAGTTTTTGAGAAAAAAAAAATATTTATAAAATTTCGAAAAAAAAATCGTATGGCAGGTACCGTTATTTTTGGTCTTAAAAAAAATAAAAAAAAACTTCCGGGGGGGTAAAATTAAAACCCATATCTACCAAGTTTGAAGAAAATCGGCCGAGCCGTTTAGGCTGTAGTCGAACCGACAGACAGACAGACAGACAGAATTGCGAGACCCATTTTTTTGGTCTTCGCAATCATCGTAATGTCAACTTTGATCAAAATCTCGAGTTCGATTTTTTTTACGACTGCATAACTTGCCTTATAGTACCTATAAGTCGCAAGTAAAAATATAAGTGAAGTGAAGAGTGAACTGAAGAGGAGTTCAGTTTAGTTTTCTTTATTGAGATTTAAATTCAAAAAATTAATTCCTGGTTAATAAATTTTTCTTAAATAATATTACAATTATATTGTTTAAAAACTTATCTTTTTTTTATAAAAATATATGTTTTGCTTGCTCCCGGCACAAGTCAACATAGAAAGTAATTCTCTTGGTCAAACTTAAAACTTAATAAAATAAAATAACATTTGAAGAGACCTTAGAAAGTTACTTAATTCGAGATATAATTTAATATATGAGACCAAGAAACTTATGATATACCTATACAATTTCTAGCAAAAAGGAACCAACTAGGGACGTAAGGGAGTACATAAATAACAATATTAAATATTAATTTTTCAAGGTTAAAGTCAAACACCAATGGATAAGCATTAAAGATTTATTTACAATATATTATAAATAAGTGCTTGTATGCCTTTCTTTTCTTTATTTTAGGAAAAGTATTGCCTTAAAATTATACCCGGACGACATTCAATGGCGCTTTCTTATAGAAATAAAGCGTTAGGTAAGGTTGTTTGAGGCACAAAGATTCGACATCGATTTTGTAAGTCATTAAATGGAGATACATAATGTAATACTGCATATCTGGGCTTTCAATTATATTCGTATCCCATAGATGTATAATATAATAATGGGGTTGGATGGTTTTCAAAATATTCAAATATAGTCTTTAATACGGATTTTTTTGAGATCATTAAAGGTTTAACTTTGGTTAAGTTGCCTAATATGAGAACAGCAAAAACGGAGGACTGTCCGTTCGAACTTTTCTAGTTCTTTTGCTGATTAAGGTTAGGTTATATGGTAAACCAAGAACTAAAACTATACGAACTACTTCGTCTAATAAGAGCTTATAAATAAGAATCTTAGTGTTTCTTTATAGATGTTTTGAAAACAGTAGTTTTTTTAAGAGTGAAAGTGGCTAGTTTTGCTTCAACTATACAGCAATTCTGGCGTGTTTATTTACAGAATGCAGAACAGAGCGTTAAAACTGGTAGGAAACAGAGCTATCATGGATTCATTCTCATCTCTTGAACGCTGTCGGTATGTTTCATCGCTTCTTTCAAAAGCACTGCTCACTCAATGCCATTTGCATTTCTCCCTTTCATCAGTTCACCCGCGTTACCCGCTTCGCTAGGAATGCTCATCAGATTACCCTCGAGCCTAATTTCGGTTGTACCGTCAAATATTGAGATTCGTTTTTTAGTCGTACGACGGTTATGGAATAACTTACCCGGCACGGTTTTCCCTTGCTATCTCAATTCGTAAACATTCAAAACCAATGTTCATCTCATCGACACCTCCTTTCTCTCCCTCTTATTTCTCAATCGAACGTGCTGTGTTTAACATTATAAGTATCTATTAACATACCCTTGAGCGCGTGTGAATTATAAAAAAAATCAACACTTCCCTTGCGATGGGCTGGACCCAACCCCTTGCTGACGGCATTTTCGACGTCTACTCCCACTTCGTCATTTCGTTTCAATACTTCAGGAGGATGCGTACAAATGTATTGCCCAAAGGTTTCACAGCCTGTTAAAGACTGATTAGTCCATCCACAGCCTGTTACAAAGGAGACAAACAAAACTACCAACAAGGTCCTCTCGTTTTTCTTGTTGGTTGCTATTGTTTTTTTTTAATTTTAATTCATAGTCAAGCCAAACTTTTGAAGATAAATTTTAATAATGCATTTCTGGCAAAAATGTTTCGTTTGGTTTTTTTTTGAAGATCCAAACGATCTCACACCTCGGCGTTTGCTTCCATAAGATAAACAATCTTTGAAAATGTTCTGTTGTTCGTTCTCTTTATGATATTAATTATTTTCTTAACTTTATTATTAAATTATTTCTCTGAATAATCTTCTTTTATATTCATTGATTTCATATGTAAGCAATTTCAAACATGAAACACAAATATATCGATTTTATTGAAAGTCACTAAGAATTACAGTTCGACCTATTCTGATAGATAAAGGCGAACGTTTACTAAATCTAATAGAGCGAGATTTCGATTTTCCAAATTTTTTACATTTTGAGAGAAAGAATATCGGAAAAAAAAGGGATTTCTGGACAACACCAGCATATATTTTCTGAAAATATCTATGGTCTGTATGATGGATTTAGGAATAGGACATAGGTTATCATCGACCGATAGCACTCGCCAATGGCCTGGCCATCGTCGGTTTCAAAGAAGATTTGAAATTTTAGGTAAATTCGAAGTTACTGACTTCATAAGTACGAAAATCCCTTGAGATTGTTCCTGTAAAGAGGATGTAGTGTCGCGAATTTGGCTGGGCAAAACAATCCTTTGATATAATTTCTAAAATTTGGAAAATAAAGGCTATCACAGGTACAGTTATTTTTAACCTTATAAGAAAAAAAAAAAGCAGACAGGTAGATTTGGGAGACCCAATTTTTTCCTTTTTATCATCAAAATGTCAAGTTAGATTAAAATCCTTAGTCCGTTTCTTTAACGAATGAATAACTTGCCAAATACAACATAGCCGCCAATACAATACAACATAGCCGCCAAGAACTGTCAAAATTTAACCATAACTATTGGAAAACCCAATCTTGTTAAATCTATCCCAGTATTGGAAAATCCAATGATCTTGTGACTGTATAATCTAATCAATCAGAAACATCAAAAAATACAATTGCAAATTCAAAGCTTGAAAAAAAATTGATTTATGCATGTACATATACATACGAAAATGATTTAAAAAAAAATGGCCGCCCAATAGAATATGAAAACTGTTTACATAAATTGAGTTTTTAACAAATCCAAATTAAGAATAAATTGATGGAAGCAAACACAACACTTTTGAGGATAGTTAAAATAAAATAATAATGCAGGATTTGCATTCTTTCGAACTCTTCACATTCTTTTGTCCTTTAAAAATCTATCTTTGCGCTACAAGGAATGCAAAGAACACAAACTGCTGTTGCTCGTGATGTTGAAGTTTTGAAAGGTAAATGTGTCTAGTGTCTGCTTACCCTTAAGGCAGACTATACAGGTTTCATCAGACTTTCCTGAAAATTCGGCACCTACTGCCACATTTCGAAATTTCTTCATATTTTCAGCATTTATATGACCTAAACGTCTGTGCCACAGATTAAAATCCTCTTCTCTTACCAACCAATTTTACTTACATCTCTCCTTACCAAGATCAATCATCACTTATGTCTCTCCTTACCACGATCAATCGTCAAGTCAAGAAATATTTCGAACATCGAAAGCTTTTGAATGACCAGCAATGCAGCTTTCGCAGCAATCTTTCCAATGATATCAAATCTCACCGAAGAGTGCAAGAAAAGGTTAGATTATTACGCTTGGTATTTCTAAGCATTTAATATAGTTTGACACCATGTTCTCTTATCGATCTGATCTTCACAAAATAAACGGTGGTGTTCCTGAAGGCTCCGTTTTGTCTCCGACTCTCTTCCTTATTTTTATAAATGATCTCTTATCTGAAGCCTTTAATTCACTTCATTATTTTACCGACGACTCTACCTTCAGCTTTTCTTAATGTTCTCAAATTCATGGAAGTGGAATTGCAACGTATGATAAATGCTTAGGATTTATATATCGGTGTTAGCAATTTTTCACCACTTCTCATCTGGTTGCAATTTATAAAGCGTTTATACGTCCAAGACTCGAGTATAATTCACATCTTTGGGTAGGTGTAGAACAAACTTTTCTTCATTTATTGGATAGAATCCAGAACAGAGCCTTAAAACTGATAGGTACCAGGCCAGAGTATTGAGGAAACGATACATTTAATTGAAAAACGAGATTCTACATATTGCCTCGATGGAATATATCCTGATTTTGTAAAAATTCGTCTGCCTGTTCGGCTTTAGTTGCAACTTACATTTTAAAGCATTACTACAAGCACATTTTGGTATTCTTTTCCCGATTCCTCAAAAAAACGTCTAGTAATGTTCTAGAATTTAGACCAATGGCAATCGTGCCTTATATCTATTAAGTGGCCCACCCAGTGGTTTCATTTTAAGTCATGGGTTGTATTGGGACTTGGGAGTGCTGTGTAGCCCAAACAGTGCGTTTTTTAAATAGAAGCTTTGGCCTAAATGAAGCACCCACGGGCGGTGCCTGCTGTAACCAAGTTTTTGTAAACAGTTCGTGAGACTGCTTTTGCGAGTGGACAACACTCATGGTCCCCGTTGTCGTACGGTGCGCACAGACGAGGATGTGCTGCAGCCGAGAGTGTGAGACTCAATTCATGAACATCAACTCGCCATCTATCACAACAGCTCAACATTTCACGCACTGGCCTGAGTAGAATTCGGCAAAAAGTGTCAAAGTCCATTGACTTAGCCATTGAAGGCGCACGAACTCCACTTGAACGACGACATTGTGACTGTGTTCCAAATTAATGGGAATGTACTTCACAGAGTGGATGTATGCAGCTAGAAAAGTCTTCCTTAAACAATAGAGAATTTGGCTTATCAACTTTTACATATTTCTATTTTATTTTTTCAAATATAATTATTATACTTACATATATGTATATACATTTCTGTGGTGTTTCATAGAAACATGATAACTCCATAAAATAATTTGCATCCTTACATTTACTCTACATCGAACTGAAAACTAAGCGGCTAAGCCGATTTTCTTTAAATTTGAAACGTAAGTTTTCAAAGAATATTTTTAAAAGTTCTCCAAATTTGAAGTAAATCAGTCAACCCGTTTAAGCCCTAGCGCCACGTAAGGTGAAAGTAAAAACGCGAATAATTTTATGTTTGTACCAAACAACACGGATATGTATGCTATGACTATGACGAAAGTATTGTTGTTATGATTTTGACCAGGATTAATTTTAACTTTTGTTTTATTTGAATGATAAACAAACTTTCGAAGCACTCATGTCCAACAAAGGAAGGTTGATTGTCTATCGACAGAGCTATTTTAAGAGCAGCTGGAGATGACTTTATTAGAAGCATAAATAAACGTGTCTGTAGTATCTAGTCATAGAAGAGCATTTGATGCCCAATATCGGAACATTCTGCTTTATTCACAAGTGAGAACAAAACAAAGGAATCCTATATAACACTTAAGCCATCCTTTTACTACTGGGGCAGAACGCAGAAGTGTCGAGAATTTATTGATATTCGCTTATATGTATATGTTCCAGTATGTATAATGTATCGATATCGAAGGAAGACATTCACAAAAGAACTCTAGTCTAGAGGGGTTGATATGGATGGCTGTACAGTTGAGGCTTAAGGCTATGTACAATTACGCCCGGCTCCATATAAAGCAAAGTTATATTAAGTTATTTATAAACTTGTATTATATACGTTCTTATAACCCAGAGCTGTGAACAATCCAGAAATAAATACCGTCGAAATTATAGGATTCTTCCTAAGCCCAAGGGCCCAATTCCTGGAGTATCTCTCTGTCGACAGAAAATCGTGTAGGTACTCATATTATTAATATTTGCGATTCCCTATCAAGTCTAATCAACTAGGCAAATTTATTCACACATATTTTGGATGTGAAATGTAAGTAGTAAGCACAGAGAATCATTCACTCTTGCGGAACTGAGCCCCAGGACTGACACAATGATACGTAAGAATAAAGTAAATTATCAACAAGAAAAACATTCCCTCTATCTGTTTTAAATCTTTTTACGAATACATAAGATAATATTCTCTTTAGTTGAATTCGATGAAATAACAAGTAATCTATGTCCCGCTCAGGATTCACAGCACTCTGACTTTTGCCGACAAATCCACCACTTGTAAAAAAATGCACTCACTTACCCACAATATATGACCCGACTCTCTGCCAGGGTTTATCGTAAAGAAAATTAAACGACTCGAAAGGATCCGCCACTTTGTGAGTGTAGTTGTAATATATCGATATTATGCCTGATACACCCCATGAACTCACCAGACATGTCAAAAGGATCAAAACTGTTGTCTTCATATATCTACGACAGAAAATATTGTTTTTTTTTTTTAATGTAAATGACCTTTAGATAATAATTTAAAGTATACGAGTAAGCTTACCTTCTGGAGAAAACTAACAGCAGTGTGGCCATGATATAAAATTGCATGTCGTTTGCCATATACCAGGACCAAATCATACACATCTGGTTAAGTGGAAAGAAATTATTAATGTAAAGGATATTACGCCACCAATAATCGGAGCAAGTCTGTACAGCAAATTGTGGTTGGAATACAGATCTGTCGAATGTGTACCTGTAGAAATTCAAACAAAAAAAAAAATTCGGATAAAATTGGGAAGATATTCTGGTCACATATGTTATGTTTGTCTGTTGAAATTATTGTCTTGTTTTCTTTCAGGAATAAGGATATGAGGGGGATGTTATATCCAAGATTAAAATTAAACTTCATACTGCGACAGTGAAAGTTGAGGCATGAGATAGGGACAATGGCTAAACGTATACCTATGTGTATATACATTTCGAATTTATCCTTCAATCAAATTATACAAATGAGCTCTAAAAGGGATCAAAATCAGATAAAGAAAAAATATGTATATGGTATATACTTTCCCAACATTACGAGTATGTTATACAAAATTTTAATGCCCATTTGAATAATATATAATTGATAGGGGTATGTCAATATTCATGAAAAAGGTATTAAAAGCAAGAAAAATAATGTTTGAAACAAGGATAATGTTTTAACTTATCCCAGCTGAGCATAACTTTTTTTTTCTATAACATAATAGGTAATGTTATTATGAATAAATGCATGTTTGATTTTTTTATGTACGTGATACTAGAAACTAGAGCCTAGATATTCGCAAAAAACCAACAAATGTTACAAAACACATTTCTACCAATAACTTTGGTAACAAAAGCTGTTAAGTGATGCAAATTTGGTTTAAAGCATTTCTCATAAGCCTCTATCGATCCATTAAAAAAAAACAGACCAAGTCTCTGCGCACAGCCCGCGCAGGTTCAGGACTAATATGTTTTGTCAGAAAAACTAGTTACGGTAATCATCAAAAATAAATATTATTGTTCGCATGGAAGCTTTTCCCGAAACTCCCAAGACTTTTAGGATCTTACATCATTTAAGGAATAGTACGGTCTAGAATGCCAAAAAAACCCACGGTTTTTGGGAATTTTTTTCTCGGAAGCTTTGGAAAAATATACGTGGACTAGGAATTGGGAAGCAAAGTCACGAAGATTTGGATGTTAACTGTTCTGAATTGAATAAATTTTTCATCACTTCAGTTCCCCAAGGCTCGAGTAGACCAATTGCTTTGCATGTTGAAGACGCGTCATCGAGACTGCAAGATGTATTCGACTTTTCAGGAGTAACCCCGGAAGATGTTGTAGAAAGCTTAATATCACTTAAGTCAAATGCCATAGGTTTTGATAAAGTGCATCCATCATTCTTTAAAGCAATATTACCACATATTTTACCATTTGTTACTCATATTATAAATACAATATTTACTACTAGTATTTTTCCTTCTCAATGGAAATTTTCAAAAATCATTCCTATTCCAAAAAACAAACAAAAAACAGAATATCGCCCTATATCAATTTTACCATTTTTTTCAAAAATAGTTGAAAAATTAATGCATAAGCAGATTACTCGATATTTTACTTTGAATAGTCTCCTCTCATCAAAACAGTCTGGTTTTCGGTCTCAACATAGCAGCACCACTGCTCTATTGAATGTCATTGAGCAAGTAAGGAAGGCCATGGATGAAGACAAAGTCTCATTCTTGGTTCTTCTTGACTACTCTAAGGCCTTTGATACTATTGATCACAACATTATGTGCCATAAACTGTCAACTGACTTTGGATTTTCAACTCGAGCAGTTAACCTCATTTTTTCATATTTATCTGGAAGGAGTCAAGCTGTGGTCTCTGGAACGAAAACATCTGAGTTCATTTTTTTATCGCGAGGTGTACCACAAGGATCTATTCTGGGTCCACTATTATTCTCTTCCTATGTGAATAACTTACCAAGTATCTTGAGGCATGGTGAAACGAGTATGTTTGCTGATGATGTACAATATCTCGGAAGTACAGCATTGGGTCTAATCGAAAATTGCGTTGATAATATTAATACAGATCTGAAGGCCTTATCTGAATGGTCTAACGCCAATGGTCTTGTTCTTAACCCGGTTAAGACTAAGTGTCTCGTCATTTCGAATAAGACTTTAGACTTAAACTATTTTCCGACCATATTCCTAAACAACACCCCAGTGGAGTACGTTAATACGGCGAAAAATTTAGGTATACACTTTAATCGTAATCTTACATGGAGCAATCATGTAAACGCTGTGGCAGGAAAGGCATATGGTTAGCTGAGAACACTATCTGTTGCAAAGAAGTTCACACCAGTAGAAACTAGGAAAATGCTGGTCAAAACATTGGTAGTGCCTATTTTAACGTACGGGTGTGAAATTTTTTGTAGCTTAGATGCCGTTTCGCAGAGAAAATTGAATGTTGTTTTTAATAATGCAGCTCGTTATGTTTTTGGACTCCAAAGATTTGACCACATTTCGAATTATACGAAAAGTCTGTATGGATTTAGCTCTGCGAATTTATTACAATTTAGAACGCTTACCATGTTATTTAAAATTGTCCATACGAAGCAACCACCGGACCTCTATAACCATATAACTTTTCTATCTTCTGACAGAACCAACCAAATCTCTGTTCCACGCTTTACTTGTCAGTCTTCTGAGCGACAGTTTTTCGTTAGTGCAGTTCGTCTTTGGAATTCGTTGCCACGTCAACTAAGGAGAATAGATAATCTGAAACATTTTCAGAGTAACTTAACGAAATATTTTTCAAATTAATTTATGTTTCAAATCATTAAAATTGAACCAGTTTATGTTTCAAATCATTAAAATTGAACCCCAGTTATGTTTCACATCATTTCAAAATTGAATATTGGGTTGAAGTTTCTTGTTGCTGGAGCTGGGTCGATTGTTGTGCAATAAAAAAAAAAAAAAAAAAAAAAAAAAAAAAAAAAAATGTTTGTAACTTTACCTCTATAAGTGTACATAATATGTGAATCGATTTCTTTCATTCTCATTCTTTTTTTATTTTTTAATTTTTTCTTTTTTTAATATACATATATTGTTTGTAAATACTTAGTTGATAAAAATATCTATTCATATATAATCTAATATTATTTATACATATGTCCATTAACGTAATTCCACAACAAGGCTTAATTATCTAAAAGATGTTAATCTTAATATTAAGTTCTGCTTTAAACCAATAAATAGTAAATAGTAAATTAGGTAATAACATAATTTTTTTAAATAATGAATGCATGCGTCAAGAGTACAAACACATCTTTTTTTTTTAATTTTAGAATTTTGACCGAATTATAGAGGACGCAAACGTCCACTCATCAAGAAATACATGGTCCCATTGCGGACAGTTATTCTCCGGATCTACTGAACCGATTTTCAAAAAACTTGTTGCAACTTGATTGTTTTTAAGTTTACTTAGACAATTTACCACAATTTGACAAAAAAGTTATGAACTAAAAAATGGCGACAAAAATGGCCAACAAAATTGCCAAAGAAATTTTTTTTTAAAGCTTGACATTTTTCTTCGTTTTTGATTTTTTAAACAAATTGTGGTAAATTGTCTCGTAAGATACCTTCCTTCAAATAACACTTTGTTTTTTTTTTTTGTTTCAGTTCAGCCAATCCTGAGATTAACTGTCCGCACTGGGACTATTTTTTTTTTTTGATGAGTCGACGTTTGCGCCCTCTATAATTCGGCAAAAATTCGAAAATTAAAAAAAAAAATGTTTTGTACTCTTGACGCATGTATTCATTATTTAAAAAAAATTATGTTATTACCTAATAAGGTTTCCGAGAAAAAAAATCCCAAAAATCGTGCGTTTTTTTTGGCATTAGACCGTACTAGTACCTTAATCAAATTGACCCAAAGAATTTCGCGCAATGTGTTCATCTGATGGACTTTGATCTTTGAGGTATCATTAAAAATATTTTCCAAAAACTACAAAGTCTTTTAAGGTCCTCTTTTGCCTTTAATGAAAAATTAAGATTTTAAAGTATGTTGGATTTCTTCAACTAACCTTGTCAACTTCATTACATTACAATATTTATTTCTAATTTTGATTCTCTTGTTAGGTCAGTTCCTTTACTTTGATATTTGGTAAATTTGTGTAAAATTCAGTCCAAAAGCACTACCGTACTCAAAAGAAAGTCTTCGCGAGAGAGTTCAAAATTTCCCTAGCTGTGATTTTCTGTAGAAGAAGTTCCTGTTGACAAAAATTGACAGTTCATCAAAATTTCAGTATGAAATTAAAATAATGAAAGCCCAGCTTCATGTCATTCACATTATGTATGCTGTAAATTTGGGTTCCAGTATTTATGAGGGTTTTCATACTCATTCCTCAAAATTGACTGTTTTTGGTTCTCTTGTATTAACTTCTTAGCTTCATTAGACCACCTAGAGGTTCCTCCGATAGCTATAGTTATACTTATCTTAAGCATCTTAGGTAGGTCAATAAATCGAGTCAGCGGATTTAATATTTTTGTATGATTTATGTTTCTATTAAATACAATACTCACTTCAATGAAAGTTCATAAAATTCCACGACAAATAAATAAGCCGGAGTTAATCTAATGTATCGATAAATGACGATTAGGAAGCTCTTATTCACGCTCTTCCTCAGAAAACCATCACCTTTGGAATGTTCCGTTCGTTTATTTTTGTCTTGTCTTAGGAACAGCAACGTCACTAGAAATCCACTTATAAAGAAGAAAGTATCAACTGAGAACGTAGCGTTGCCAATAAATTGATATAAGAAATTTCGTTCTGTAATTATCCGCAAGAACTGAAAAAAAAATACAGAAAAATTGAATAAATATATGACTATGTACATATATAATATAGAAAAGTGTCGTTAAACTAAACAAAATTTAAAATTTGTTTGTTTGTTTGTTTGTTTCCACTAATGTATGCTTCTGGTTGTATTGAACAATTATGTGTTTGTGTTGAATTTTCAATTTCTAATACAAGTAAAATAAATGTTTATTTTTTTGTGTCATATATTCCACCTAATTCATTATTTCAAATTTATGAAAGTCATATAAATAATATTCAATTAGTTTCAAATAATTTAGATTCGAATTCTTTTATTGTTGTATTAGGTGATTTTAATCTACCGAGTATCAATTGGTTGTATTCTGATGAAGAAAAATGTATTTATCCTTTTAACGTTACAAAAGACGTTGAATATACTGTAACTGATTCTATGTATGCTATGAATTTTCAACAAATCAATTGTATTTATAATTCTATTGGTAGAATGTTAGATTTAGTTTTCGTTCATCAAGATATTGAATGTTCTGTTTCTGAAGCGTCTTTTTCTCTTTTAAATAATAGTGTGTATCATAAAGCTCTTAATTTATGTTTAAATTTTGGAATTTTAAATCAATTAACTATAACTAATTATAATAATGCCATATATGATTTTGCTAAAGCCGATTACGTGTCTCTAAATAATTTTATATCTTCTATAGACTAGGAACATATTTTGTCTGTACCTAGTCTTGATCGTACATACGATGTTTTCTGTGATGTGATTGAATCAGCCTTTTCTAGGTTTGTGCCAATAAGAGTATTTAGAAAACAAAATCGGCCTGTGTGGTTTAATAAGCAGTTAGTTAATTTAAAACGTGCCATGACAAAAATGTATAAGAAGAGCAGAATAAATTCTTCATATCAGGGCAGTTTCTATCAAATACGAAAAGAATATGAACACTTAAAAAATTTCTTTATAGTCAATATGTTTGGTCTCTTGAATCTAAAATCAAGCGAAATTCTAAAGCGTTTTGGACATTTATAAACACCAAAAAAAAAGTCTGTTGGCTTACCTTCTGACATGGAGTTGGATGGCGTTGTTGGCGATAGTTTAAATGTTATCTGTGATATGTTTGCCTCATTTTTCCAGTCTAATTTTGTTAACCGTTACATTGACTGTTCAGTTTTGCCTGTTTGTCAAACCATAACTGACTTAGGTCATCTTTTTATTACTAAAAATGAAATTTTTTGTGAATTGTCTTCTCTAGAATCTAGTACTAATGTTGCACCAGATAATATTCCTCCTATTTTCTTGAAATTGTGTAAGAACGGTCTTATCAACCCGCTATTTATTTTGTTCAATAAGTCCTTGAGTTATGGTGAATTTCTTGATAAATGGAAGTGGTCTTTCATTTCTCCTGTACATAAATCCGGTTCGAAAAGAATAATAAGTAACTATAGGCCAATATCAAAACTTCAAATAATTCCAAAAATTTTTGAAGCTATTATTAAAAGAAAGTTATATGCTTTAGTTCGCAATAATATTTCTGATTTCCAACACGGATTTGTAAGCGGTAGGTCAACTTTGACGAACTTGACTATCTATACAAATTTTTGTTTATGTGCATTAGAAAACAGATATCAAGTCGACTCGATATATACTGATTTCTCTAAAGCTTTTGACTGCGTTCAACATAACGTTCTTATAAAAAAACTGGAGTTTTTGGGTTTCCATTCAAATTTGCTTTCATGGCTTGGTAGTTATCTTACGGGAAGAAAGCAATATGTCAAAATTGGATCGGAAATCTCTAAGGAAATAGTAAATTTTTCTGGTGTTCCGCAAGGAAGTCACCTTGGTCCGCTTTTGTTTCTCTTGTTCATAAACGACCTTCCAAATCATGTTATGTATTCCAATGTTCTTTTATATGCTGATGATCTCAAAATATACAAAGAGATAAACTCTTTATCCGATGCTCAATGCCTTCAGAGTGACTTAAATAAAATATCTGTTTGGTGTGATTGCAATGGTTTGTATTTTAATGTGAAGAAGTGTTCCGTATTAACTATATACAGAGTTTTATGTCCTGTTTTATTCGAGTATAGTATTTGTAACATGTCTCTTAATAGAGTGTCTAGGCAAAAAGACCTTGGCGTTATATTCGATGAACATATGAAATTTACCTGGCATTATGATTATATAATATCTAAATCAAACTCGATGTTAGGTTTCATGTTTCGGAATGCAAATGAATTTAAAGATCCATACACTCTAAAGTCCCTTTATGTGTCTTTAATACGTTCTTTTCTTGAGTATTGTTGTGTTGTATGGAGTCCGTTTTATGATAATGCTCGTCTACGCATTGAAAGAGTCCAAAAACGTTTTACTAAATTTGCGGTTAGAAAATTTAATTGGTCTATGAGACCATCATATGAAGCTAGATGTGGCTTAATCAATTTAAAGCCGCTCAGCTTACGTCGTGAATATTTTTCTGCTCTTTTTGCACATGATGTTTTGACCTGCCACATTCAATGTTCAGAATTACTTTCTTTATTTAAATTATACGCTCCTATTCGACAGCTTAGGCCTAGAACAGGTGATTTTCTACACTTTCCAGCACATAGAACAAACTATGGTTTTAATGATCCTATTACTATGTCTTCGTTAAATTATAATAAACTAGCGGCCCGGTACGTGCTTCGCTACGTATAAAGTGAAATAATAAAAAAAAATTAATTGCAACATCAAATTCATTTATTCAAACAAAAAAAAAATTATTAATTGCTAGCTATTTTAAAACTTAATCCAAAACATTTGGATAAACAATATTCTTTGTTTTTCCATTTTGGGCATGAATAAACAAACGGCTGGGGGTACCGGCTCTGGAACAGGCAACATAAAGTTGACCTTGTTTCTAGCGGCCGCCACGGGGAGGCTATGATCAGACTTCCACCAGTCCCGAATAGTTACGGCACGTGCATGTTTTCGTATGCTACATGTTATTCCCCCTATTCGTCTGATGGCTGACCGCCATGTGAAAAACATGATTCCTCCAAATTCACACCACAAATATGAAGTGTTTGCCCTTGATCCTTGTTGATATCGCAAATGATAAACGCACAGGATATTGTAATCGTTTGAACTCAAATGGCATATCAGTTGCAATCATAGGGATACGTGTTATCAAACAAACTTCTCCTTTTGATTTAGCAGTTAAGATCGTAGCTTTAATCAAATTTGGCAATAACTTTTTCACTGCCAATCTGGTGCCATTACACAGTTTTGGTGGATTAATATTTCGCAATAATATGATCAAAGAGCCAACTTTCAAATTCAAGCAATGCGGTGGCATACCATCTAGTTCCAATGAATTTAAAAATTCAATTGGATAATTCATTGCCTCATCTTGATTCATAGCACTGTTGATTACCACGTAAATCTTGCATTGTTCGATTAAATGCTTTTAGTGATTTTTTATTCGCTGTTGTACACTCATCCCATAAAATAATTGGCGTTAATCGCAGAACTTTTGCCATAGCAGAATTTCTCGAAATATTGCAAGTTGGAGTTTCAATCCCCTGTACATTCAATGGCAATTTTAGTGCAGAGTGTGCAGTCCGACCACCTTCTAATAATGTAGCAGCATTTCCCGAAGATGCAAGTGCCAATACAATTTTCTGTTCCGATCGAATTAGTTAGAATAGCTAAAATCAATGACATAACGAACGTTTTACCTGTACCACCAGGCGCATCCAAGAAATATAATCCACCTGCATTATTGGAAACGGCTTGCATGATTGTGTCATATACGATGAAGTTCCGAAACATGTTGCAATTGCTCATTTCTGCGATGAAGTACAATATCACGGGATTGAAACTGATCACCAAGAATTACAAATGCAACCTCATCATTTGTGGGTGCATTGAATCGCCTTGCATGCTCTCCAAAAGGTGTTCTATCAGCCCTTATTACGATTTTGTGATTATCAGATGGCATACGATCGAGAGCAATTTTGAACAATTGAACTAATGCGTTATGCTGATGGAAAAACCTTTGTAGCTCACGAATAATTTCTCGTCTTGTATTCGAAACAATTGCACAACGTTGACCCAATTCACGATTTTCATCACCAATAAAATAAATTTGAAAAAATTGATAATCAGCGTCGAAGTATGGCAATAGCGAACCAGCTTGATGATAAATCTGGCCCTGAGTCTGTAACATGTATGCAATTTTAGGTAGATGTTGGATCAGAATTTTCAAAACTATCGAATACTTTATGATTCAGATTGATATAAACATGGGACAATCATGTTGAAGTATTTACTTAAACGTCGGCATAATTATCTCTAATAATTTTAGTAGCACTAAAAGAAGTCATTTGAAATGCCGAATTGTGTTGTTGAATATGGATAAAAAAGTGATTCGACGTTTGAGATGTCCCAAAAATAAATGAATAAATGGTTCGGGTGGAGTTTCTATTGCTGGAAATCTCACTTTGTCATTAGCACAACACATGCCGGGCATTTCACCTGGAAACTTAGCGGCATCACAATGTGGACATATTTATTGCGTCCATCATTCCAATATATCCGTACATACTATAATCAATTTGACTGTTGTAAGTAAAAGCAGCACGCATCATTTTAGGGTTCGGACTTAGGTTTTAAATTTTCGAAGTAGATACGGAAAAAAACTGAAGTAGATCCAACATTTTCGAAGTAGTCTTAAGAAATTAAATTATATAAACATAACATATTAGTAAATTCTGATTTCAGACTTTTAATTTTTTTTAATTAAATATAACTATTTTAAAGTAAATTTTCCATCAACGAACTTGTACTTTTGTATGAATTTTATCAATTCAAAAGGTGGCTCATATAAAATCTCTAATTTTTCTGTAAGTGATGTCGAAAACATTAAATTTTCCACAGTGCTTACGTTTAAACGATGAATTAACTTGTTTTTTTATGTAATACAGAGTGTTCACCGCTATCTTTAAATATGTTGGTTAAGAATTTCAAAGAGAAGTAGATCATAAAAAAAAGAAGTAGAGAAGTAGATTAAATTTTTCGCTCAAAATCGAAGTAGATCTACTTCGATCGAAGTAAAGTCCGAACCCTGAGCACGACGTATTCGTGATCGGCGTGCAAGGTTCAGTACAGGTACAGGGTTAACAGATCTTTTTCGTGCATTACGTTTACTGCGATGCATTAGCTTGTGCGCGTTCATCTGCAGTCTGTGAACGACTTAATAATGCCACATCATTTGCATTACGCGTTCGCCGACTTATATGTATTTGTTCGCCCGGCTTGTGGCATTATTCCTTCATATAAAAAAGAATAAATCAAATTATAAATATAAGTTTCAATTTGACAGCAAAATCCCCACTAACAAAATGATCCGACATTTATTGAGTTCATTTGTTACAAAAAATGTGATAAATGAAGAACCACTCGACTGATTTTGTGCAAACTTCACATAAACCATCTACTAAATAGTCCAAACAAAGCCATAAAATTTGGTTTGGATAGGTAAGTCCGTTCTTGAGTTATAGAATAACAACGAAAATTGGCATTGATTTTTATATATATAGATTTTAGTAGCACTAAAAGAAGTCATTTGAAATGCCGAATTGTGTTGTTGAATATGGATCAAAAAGTGATTCGACGTTTGAGATGTCCCAAAAATAAATGAATACAATGGTTCGACTCGAGTTTCGAGTTAGCGGCATCACAATGTGGACATATGTATGTATTGCGTCCATCATTCCAATATATCCGTACATACTATAATCAATTTGACTGTTGTAATTAAAAGCAGCACGCATCATTTTAGCCAAAAGAGCAGCACGACGTATTCGTGATCGGCGTGCAAGGTTCAGTACAGGTACAGGGTCAACAAATCTATTTCGTGCATTACGTTCACTTGTGCGCGTTCATCTGCAGTCTGTGATCGACTTAGTAATGCCACATCATTTTGCATTACGCGTTCGCCGACCTATATTTGCTCGCCCGGCTTGTGGCATTATCCCTTCATAGAAAAAAGAATAAATCAAATTAAAAATATAAGTTTCAATTTGACAGCAAAATCCCCACTAACAAAATGATCCGACATTTATTGAATTCATTTGTTACAAAAAATGTGATAAATGAAGAACCGCTCGACCAATTTTGTGCAAACTTCAAATAAACCATCTACTAAATAGTCCAAACAAAGCCTTAATATTTGGTTTGGATAGGTGAGCCCTTTCTTGAGTTATAGAAACACAACGAAAAGTGGCATTGATTTTTATATATATAGATATGAGGACGTAATCGATTTTAATATAACAAGATTTACATGTAAGAATTTGATTTTTAATAATTTTTAAGGATATATTATTTGTTAAATTATTCAATTTTATTATTATATA
This sequence comes from Chrysotoxum bicinctum, assembly GCA_911387755.1. Lineage (NCBI taxonomy): Eukaryota > Metazoa > Arthropoda > Insecta > Diptera > Syrphidae > Chrysotoxum > Chrysotoxum bicinctum. Next base: position 126,719,642 of record OU426989.1, on the reverse strand, counting down.
AACCTATTGTTTAATCTATTAAAGTTTATGTACTTGATGGATATTGTAAATAAATAAATAAAAAAAAAAATAATTTTGTGTAAAATATTCATAATTTGTGTAGCTAGATCAATCGCAAACTCCTTATATGAACTTTTCACATTCCTTTAAAATTGATTAATTCTTTCTTCAAAATAGTTAACTAGAAACATACATAACCGCTTACAATTAAAAATATACATGTGTAAATAAATTTAGTGGCGCGACGACTCTTGGAGGTCTATGGCGACCTTTGAGTATATATAATATGGAGGGCTCGTTCCTATCCCTAATGCATTGTAGTACTTGCAGTTGTGATAGGGGTCGCTGTCTCACTTTCTGTAAGTTAAGGATACAGCTGTATGCTGTCAATTTGTGTTTACCTTCTCCTCGCACATCGTTCTCCGTCACATGTGATATGAAGCACTCTGTAAATGTTCAGTCTTGTTTGCAAAAAACCGCATATCAATAAGCTTTGTGACTGTTTTAATTCTTTACAAATTATACGTAAAAATAAGATCAAACTTTAAAGTGACTGTTAATTGCTAGTTTTGTAATCAAAATATTAAAGTTCCCTACTTTGATGCGAATAGCTTCCCCACAATGTGACCAATACAATGGATTTACCAAGGATGGCGACTACAATCGGGAGATCTTTCAACAGCTGGACTGCAGTAATTTAGCCTCGACTAAGATAAGATAAACATTTTCCGCGTTAAGCCCAAGCAAATTTCAGCAACAAATGACGGTGCAATAATAATTAAATTTAAAACAACTTCTGCAAAGAATTCATTGCTTGTGTCAATCCATCAGCGATGGAGATCAACAAACAAGACCACATGCTTGCGTGACGTTGGAATTCCATCTGACAGCCGAATTTATATAAATGAAAGCTTAACGTTTCGCAACCATATGATTCTTCGTAAAGCTCTACAACTTAAGCGAGCAAAAAAGCTCATCAGTGTTTACACTCGCAATGGAAGAGTTTTTGTACAAAGATCAGGAACATCTGCAGCAGATAAAAAGCTTTTAATAACATCAATAGAAAACTTAAATCAAGTTGCTGGAGAAACGAATGAAGGAAATTATAATGAAGGCGATACATGAGCAGCTACTAGGAGAAACCCTCATTTATAATATATTTCTATTTTTATATCTTTTAAACTTCACATTTTACTTTTTCTATCCATTTAAAACTTTGCTAAAATTTTTCTTTTGCATTATATATAACAAAGCTTTATTTTTCTTTCTATTCAATTTCACAATTAGCTTTTTCTACATATTTAAAACTTTGCTTAAATTTTCCGTTTGTCTTCTATTATTTTTATTATTTTTTCTCTTCTTCAAATGTAAGCTTGACATTTTTTATATATTTATAACATTGTTTAAATTTTTCTTTTGCCTTGTATTTGGATGGTTTGCCTTTGATTGCTGTGATCCTTGTTTTCTGAGATGTATCTCTATAATTTTATTCTTATTATATGAAAATGGCTAGCTCTTCAGTAAATGCTAGTTGTCCACATACTTATGGCAGGGATGAGAAATTGCGAGATATGCTGGAAGTTCTGAGGAAACAACATGACGGCCTTAAGGTCTGCCATATAAATGCTCAGAGCTTGCATGCAAAGATTGACGAATTTAGACATGTGTTTGCAAGGTCAAGTATTGATATTATATGTGTATCGGAAACCTGGTTTCAAGCTGATGTAAGAGATGTTATGTATGAGTTATTGGGCTACAAATTGATACGTGCTGATCGATTTAACCGAGGTGGTGGTGGTGTTGCTATCTATATCCGAGATAATATGTATTGTAAAATTATTATTAAATCAGAAGTATCGTCAGCAATAGAATATATTTTTATCGAAATTCCTAATGGAATAAATAATTGTCTGTTTGGGGTTGCATATCGCCCGAATAAATATGTAGATTTTTCTCAACTATATCTTGAAATTGAACGATTTTCTTCATTATACTCTGATATCATCATCTGTGGTGACCTAAATTGTAACTTACTTGATACAGATAACTCACAACGTTTCCTTAATAAATTAGAAACTTTTGGCCTATACCCAATAAATAAGACGAATTCAACTCATTTCTCAACAACCAACTCTACGTTATTAGACCTATTTATTGTTAACAATATCTCCAACATCCTTCTCTATTCTCAACTCGATGCTCCGGCTTTTTCTAAGCATGACCTATTGTTTGCAACATTTAAAGTAGCTCCAAAACTTAAGCCGACAATTCACAAATATAGAAATTTCAAGGCCGTTGAGCCCAACGAACTTGAAAGTGACATTCGACAAATTAATTGGCAGACAATCTACTATCTAACATCGCCTGGCGATCAAGTCCACTTTCTTCAAACGTCCATACTTCAACTATTCAACAAACACATACCTCTTAAAGTCAAATACACAAGTAAGGCAACAAAATCATGGTTTACGGGTGAAATTCTATGCTTAATAAATCAACGGGATCAGGCTTACAAGCGCTGGAAACGGTTTCGTCTTCCTGAAATGCTCTCCATATTTAGGTTGTTGAGAAAGGAGGTAGGCACAAAAATTAGAGAAGCAAAATATAGACTGTACTCACAACGTCTCGACAAAAACCTTCCATCGAAAACTCTATGGCAGAACATTAAAACGCTCGGTGTTGGTAAACAGAAACAGCACAGTCCTTTGGATGTATGTCCTAATCTACTCAATGAAGAATTTGCAAAAGTCCAAAACAATCAAAATGTTTACAACAATAATGTCAATTTGCTTGACGATCCGGTTGCGTTACCGGTTGTTGACCCGGTAAATGGAAGTCGGGTTATTGACAGACCAACGTTTGAATTTCAAAGGGTAGATGATGTGGAAGTTCTAAGCGCTGTGCTTAAAATCAAATCATCGGCTACAAGCTTAGATGAAATACATCCAAATTTTATCAAAATGATCTTACCTCACATTCTCCCAGCCCTGACACATATATTTAATACTATTATAATGACTTCATATTTCCCGACCATTTGGAAAACCGCCAAGATTATACCTGTCCTTAAGAAATCTGATTCGCGTTCATCGTCAAAAGAATTTAGGCCGATTTCGATACTACCGTTTTTATCAAAAGTGCTAGAAAAACTGTTACATAAGCAAATTATGAATTTTGTTACAACAAATAAGCTCTTGACAGAAAAACAATCTGGCTTTAGACAAGGTTACAGTTGTATGACGGCAATTTTAAAGGTATCCGAAGACATTCGGAATGCTATTGATAACGACTTAGTCACATTTTTAGTACTATTAGATTTCTCCAAAGCATTTGATACTGTCAATCATATGAGACTCATTTTAAAACTCAAAAATCAGTTCAGTTTCTCTAATAGTGCTGCAAATTTAATCCTATCGTACCTAAGCGATCGCAGCCAAGCAGTTGTGATTGGTGATAAAATATCAAACCCACTCAACCTTTTCTCGGGTGTTCCACAGGGATCAATTCTTGGCCCGCTGTTATTTACAATGTTTATTAATGATCTTCCCACCGAAGCCACACACTCATCAATAGATTTATATGCAGATGATGCTCAAGTACAATTTAGTTGTAAGCTAGGTATGATCGAAGATGGAGCTCATAAATTAAATTCTGATTTAAAAAGAGTTCTTCATTGGTCAAACACCAACTACTTAAATCTCAATCCAAGAAAGTCTAAATGCTTAATAATTTATAAAACTAAACTTGACCACAATTACTTTCCAGTGTTATACCTCGGCAACGAACAACTTGAGTACGTTTGCAAGGCCAAAAATTTAGGTATTCTTTTTAATTCCACCTTAACCTGGGAAGATCATGTCCAAATGATCATTGGAAAAATATACGGGTCACTGCGCTCTCTTTCTTTTTCAAAACATTTTACCCCTCAGCATATTCGGCTAAGATTAGCAAAAACTCTCATCGTTCCCATTATAATATATGGATGTCAAATTTTTACAAGCCATAGTGCAGAAATGAAAAGAAATCTCAATGTTGCGTTCAATAATGTTACCCGATATGTATATAATCTAAAAAGATATGATCATATCTCAAACTATTCAAGCAACATTCTGGGTTGTACCCTATACAAGTATTTGAAATATTTGTCCTTAAAAACACTTAATAAGATAATAATTAATAAAACACCATTTTATCTATTTGAGAAAATTAAGTTTTCAAATTCTGCTCGGTCTTTTACACTATTACAGCCTAAATTCACCTGCAGAAACTCAGAGAATCAGTTTTTTGTCTACGCTATAAGACAGTGGAATAATTTACCAGTTTCAATCAGAAGGCATCGTGGCACCGCACAGTTTGAGGCAATTTTATTCAGATATTTGGCATTAGATTAAAATAAATAGTATATAAATTAAATGAATTATATTAAAAAATCAAAACTCTGAATTAAACTTTAAAATATTAATTTTGCATTTGATTGCACTTTAATTTAATTTAAACTTAATAATTTCACATATATTAATTTTTCTTATATTAACTTTTACTATTAATCATAGGCTTTGTAGCCCACTGTAAAAGATTTCTTGAAATAAATAAATAAAAAATAAAAAAATAAGAGAGATGAACAGCAGAAGCAGAATGATTTTTCCGACATCAGCGATCCATTCCCTGCAAGTGGTTTGTGTCACCTTTGTAATGAGGTAAAGATTAAGAAACTGGCACAATTCCAACCGAAAAAAACGAGTCCAAATTCGAAGACGAACTCAAGGTGTAAGTTTTAGTTGGATTTAAAAAAATAAATTTGTAGAAATATTTAGCTTGAAAAAGTTTTACAGCCGTATTAATAAAAAACGCTTATTCCACCTATGGAATAGGAGTTAAGCCATGGCTGAAATATTTACATTAATAAAAACAAAATGTTCCCGCAATAGTAAAATGACATTTATCAAAAATCCTTTTAAGAAAATCTTCTACAAAAGTAAGCGATCTCTTTTTTATATTCTGTGGCTACATAAATTGATTGTCAATTGCTTGTGTCTGACTGTGGAAATTTCTATTTCTTATTCCTTCGCTAAACCACCTACTTCGGTGGTTTAACTTTATCATAATTAGTAAACGTCACTTAACAGAAAATTTGTTTTATTAATGAAATTTCGCACTTAGTCCAGCACTTAACGATAAACCTCCACTAAACCATCTTTATTAATATGGGTTTTAGTGTTTATTTGGTTGTTTAATGATACAAAAATATTGAATAATAAAATGTTTTTTTGTTTGTTAATTTGTATGCTATTCTTTTGTTCTAACTAAGTATCTTCCCGCAAGGCAATCAATCCTGCCAAAAACTTTTTTTTGGTTGCCGCTGTCAAATAACTTTGTCTTACACAAATTTGAGTAGTGCCCCCTATGATAGTTACGCATTTGGAATAGAAACGAGCCCTCCATATTATATATACTCAAAGATGGCGACTAAAACCTTTCAATCATTTCTGCATACGGGTTATCGGCAGGAATAAAGGAGCTCTAACAATTGTCCTCATAATCCGAAAGGTTAAGATGAGAAGCCCTTTTTATAACGAGATGTTTTCGAGGGATTTGACAATTTTCAAAACGTCTTATTTTTAAAACTAAACTCATCAACAAACTACCGAAACATGTGATGTAATCCTAGGTTTTTTTTTCATGAAATTAATTAAATTATTTAAAAACTAGAGTATTTATGTTCATAATGATTGAATTATTTATTAATTATGTATATTATTTATAAAACATTATCATAAATGATTTAAATGGGAAAAATTAACCACTGCCGGCTCGAACTAGCTGTTCCGGTTCATACTCGTAGTTATAAAGATGAAAATATGGGCTTTTTGGAAAAAATTGCAACAACATAATGCAAACAATAAAGAGCAAATTATTTAACAAGAGAGGAAGATAAGGATGTACATATAGTCCAAAGCAAACGAGAACAAGACACTACTTTCGTTTGAATATTTTTTGTGCTCAGAAACAATTTAGTTTGAGACTTAATTTTTGACGGAAAGCACATATACAAAATTTGTATTTTCTTCAAATAGTAAGAAAACAGAAAATGTATATATACACATACATTTCTTTAATATACAATTCGAAAATTTATTTTAACAAAAAGGAATATAGTGCTAAATGTTGTTGATGTTTTAACTTATGTTTTCAATTTAAGTGTCATCACTGGTGTCTTTCCAGACAAATTAAGGGATGCTTATTTAATTCCTTTATATAAAAAGGGTAGCGGAAAAGATCAAAATAGTTATAGACCTATTTCTTTAATATCTTCCATTTGCAAGGTGTTCGAAAAAGCTATGAAGAGTAGTATGCTGCATTACTTTATAAAAATACGTATTTTCAGTCCTGATCAATTTTGTTTTAGAAATAGTCTTTCAACTGAAAATGCGGTATTGACATTTTGCGCATTAATCAACAAAGGTTAAGATGATAAAAAGTCATGTGCTAGTCTCTTTGTAGACATTACGAAAGCTTTTGACATGGTGAACCACACTGTTCTTTTGGACAAATTGTTTTGTGAGGGATTTCGAAGTTTCAATTTACGTTGATTTACTTCATACCTAAAGAATAGACTACAAAAAGTAAAAATTGGTGAAAGCTTAAGTTCGACCCATTTTCTTAACCTAGGTGTATCCCAAGGACCTGTCCTTGGTCCTATTTTATTTCTTGTCTACATAAACTCTCTTTTTTATCAAAGGTTTTTTGGAAAAGCGAAATCCTTTGCATATATTTCAGCTGATCCTGATGTAAAAATTACGAAAATAGTTCACCTCTCATAAACTAATTATCAGTAATAAAATGAAACTTAAGGACTTTAGCTTGAATTCCTATTAATGCCCTTATCTGGATGTAATTTTTTATGTCCCTAACCGCCAGTTTCACAGTGGAAGTTTAAACCCCACTTTTGGTTTAAACTTCAGTTCAACAATAAATTTGGTTTCACAGTCCTTGAACAGAGTTCATTCTGTAGTTTAAGTTAAACGACACTATTCTGCCGTTTAAATCTCAGTTCGACAACCACTTCAAACATTTGAAAATATAATTTATTTTCATTTTTAATTTTTGTTTCCTGTCACAGGTCACAACAAACTTTCCTTGATTGTTTTTACTTTGATTTAGATAGAAAGAGAAAACAATTTACTTAAACTACGTTCAATCAACTGAAGTTCAAATTAGACTATGAAACCGGACGAGTTGAACTTCAAATTTAAACTCCAGTTCAGGTTCAGCAGAACTTAAGTTTAAACTCTCACTGTGAAACTGGGGGTAGTTGTGATATCATTTGTATATATAGCTCGAAAATTTGGTTCAATTCTGACTCTACTTTCCATGCATCTTGCTTCAAGATTTTTGTGATTAATCAATTTAGATAAATCGGCTAGCTTTTGATCAAAACAGGAGTTGATGTTATCACATTTCGAAATTGAAACAGTATCTTCAGTTTAATCTTCGTGCCATGTATCACCTCGAAAAATTTCCAAATAGTAAAACGTTGCGAATAGTATACTTTGGAATTTTTCACTTTAAATTAGAGTATGACTTATGTTGTTGTGGTAGTTCATACCATTCGAAAATTCAGTCTCTTTCTATAGTCTATATTTCTGTAGTTTAGTCTCTTTCTAAAGTACGTTGTACATTTGTATATATTTTTATATACAAAGGTTTTACGAAAGATTTGTAGGAACAACCGCTTTGCACATACATTTGAATTGTTCAAGAAATTACAAAATCTGCCATTAAAACAATTATTAGAGTTTTAAAGTCTGGAACATTTTCTTTTTCAGAACTAACTATTTGCAAAGACCAATCATATGACTTTCAGAATCTATGTAGTCTCTTTAGTTCTGCCGCTTGTATTTCATCTTACCTAACTACTCATTTTAGGAACTCTTTTTCGGTTGTCGCATTCAACTTATGTATTTAATAAGCTTCCTGCCGATATGCGATCCATTAGAAAGTTGCCGATTTTCTTAAAGAAAAGTAAGAAATTAGTTTTTTCTGTACAAACACGAGTAAATTAATTGTTTAATTAATAATTTATTATTTCTTTTTACAGCATTCATTTTTAAATTTAATTTATTTCTCTTGATATAGGCTTTTAATTAGTTTTTTAAGACATTATCTTCCTTTCTTGAATTTAAAAAAAGTAATGATTTATGTATTTTCTTTGGAGTAAGCAAAAAAATATAAATATTAAGTCTAAGTCATTAAGAAATGTATAAGTTCGCCTACCTAACACTTACTTTTAATTATTCACTGAAGTGATATAATTCTAACTAATGTGATATTAAATACTTTTTTTTAAGAAAATTAAATATAAAATGTCACTAAATTATTTAATTTTGATATCGTATACATACATATATGCGAGGGCGGGTCAATAAGTCCGTGACTTTTGGAATTAGTGAGTAGTCTGATAAAAATAGCTGTCAAACACAAACTAACTGACGCAGCAAGTTTAAATTTTGACAGGAGTCAACTGACAGATGTTGAATAAATGTTTTCATTAAAAACGAAAAGTCCTGGCTAACCTTCTTAAAATATTCTCTGTGACTTAATGCTCTTCTGTATATAGACTAAGAGCCCACAGCAATTTTTGGGTGTGATTGATAACAAAAAATAATTAGCATAATTAGATAGGCCTTTTATAGTTATTTACAAATGTGAAAGTCTTGCATACTCTAGTGGGAGCAATAGTGCATGGAGTATGCAGTTCTTTCCAAGTCCAAATAATTGTGATAACAACTTTGCCAAAGTGTAGAGTTAAGCCTCCTGATTGAAAATATCGAGGTCCAAGACGTTTTGCAGACAGCCTGCCAGACGCGATAAGAATAAGCCACTTCTTGCACTAAGAAGGCCACCTTCAAAACGTCTTGGACCTCGATATTTGCAATCAGGGCACTTAGCTGTTCATTTTGAAGTTATGGCAAATTTTGTATCCCAATTTTTTAGAATTTGAAAAGAAGTATGCACTATAATGCACTATTGCGCCCACTAGAGTATGCAAGACGTTCACATCCATAAATAACTATAAAAGGCCTATCTAATTATGCTAGTTATGTTTTGTTATCAATCACACCCAAAAATTGCTCTGGGCTCTCGGTCTAATAGTTAAATGTTCTTTAACCTCGTTTCTATTTCTAGAGCAGATTGTTCGCAGGGCAGGCGTTAACACGGAGAGCACTGATTTCAAAAAAATCTGTCCAACTGTCGGTGTATGCATACGATATCGACATCATTGGCCGTTCCCAACGTTCTGTAATAGAGTCCTTTACGGCTGTTGAAGATCAGGTCACACATGTTTGTCTTCAAGTAAATGCGGAAAAGACAAAGTATATGCTACGAGTATCAACAAACAAACAGACATGTGTCCACCGATTAGGTCAAAACGTCACTATTGATAGCAAAAAACTTTGTGGTAGTTAAGGAGTTCATCTACATCGGAGTTAATATAAAATCTTCCAGCGATACCTTAGTGGAGAGCCGACGAAGAATTACCCAAGGAAACCGGTGCTACTTCGGCTTAGGAAAAAAATTGGTTCAGATCTACTCACTCGTAAGCGTGCACTTCACGATCGACCAGTCCTGCTTTACGGCCTTGATTGCAGGACTATAAGGAGAAAGGGAGAGATTATAATGGGCTCTTTCGAAAGTTATATTCTTCGACGGATATTTGGTCCTGCGTGTGAGGTGGGCGAATGTTGGAGAAGATATAACCGGAAGAAGATAATATAATCGGAAAGTAGTCCAATTATACAATAGGTCCACTGGTGATCTGATGGTATATCTCACCGAACAGTGGCACAAATCTTTACATCGTTTTGGAGAAAGTAAGATTATTGCACTTGATATTTCAAAAGCATTTGATAGAGTTTGGCATCAAGCTCTCTTATCGAAAATACGTGCTTTTGGTATCGATGAATCTCTTCTTCGTTGGATTAGAAATTACCTTTCGGGCCGCTCAATACAAGTCGTATTGGACGGTCTCAAGTCTGAACTTCATAAAATAAATGATGGTGTACCCCAGGGCTCCGTTTTGTCTCCGACTCTCTTCCTCATGTTTATCAACGATCTCCTATCTGAAACTTCTAATCCACTAAATTGTTTTGCTGATGATAGTACCCTCAGCTTTTCATATTCGTTTGAGGATTCACTTTCTTGTTCTTCGGAAGTGGAATTTGAACGGCAGCGTATGAAAAGTTTATTAAATTCTGATCTTGACAGCATTGTCCAATGGGGAATAAAAAACCGTGTAGAATTTAATGCTTCAAAAACTCAATGCTGTCTTCTATCGTTAAAGCGAAATCCTACCCTTTTGCCGCTATCCATGAGCGGCACTTGCATTGAGGAAACTAAACAACTCTCAGTGCTCGGTATGTGCATTACAGACCACCTTGTTTGGAATGATCACATATTCGACGTTGCCAAAAACGCTGCCAAATGTTTAGGTTTCCTTCGACGTTGCAAAAAAATTTTCACCCCTTCCGATCTGGCTATAATCTATAAGGCTTATATTCGCCCAAAGCTCGAGTACAATTCCCATATTTGGGCAGGTGCTCCAATAACACACTTGAATCTCTTGGATAGAATCCAAAAAAGAGCTTTAAAAATGATAGGTGATAGAAGTATAACAGAAACATTTGAATCTCTCGAACACCGTCGCAATGTTTCTTGTCTTTCATTATTTTACCGTTACTTCTATAAACAGTGCTCTATAGCGAAATAGTCAGTTGCATTCCTCCCCTTAAACAATTTAACCGCAATACCCGCGCTTTTAGGATTGCTCATCAGTTTACCCTTGAGTCCACCTTCGGACGTACTGTGAAATACAGAGATTCTTTCTTTAGTCGGACTACACGAATGTGGAATGCTCTACCCAGCTCTATTTTTCCTTCCCATTGTAATGTTCAAAAATTTAAAACTAATGTGCATCGGTATCTCCTTTTAAACCCTTCCTTGTTTTCCTAATGCTCGTACTGTGTAAATCATTTTAAGGGTAGTAATAACCCCTTGAGTGCGCGCTAATTATAAAAAAAAAAGAAAAAAAAAGAAAGCCAAAACACGTCGACTACATTGGCTCGGCCACATTGAGCGAATGGACAACAATTCTCCAATTAAGAAAGTCTGAGAATCCCAGCCCTCGGGCTTGCGGCGACAAGGAAGACCGAACCTCTGGTTTAAAGATCAAACCAACGTGGATGCCAGAGGGCTTGGCCTAGATGACTGGGATTTCAGGGGATGGAAAGTTACCGTATGTCAGGCAGATACCGTTCATGGATCGGCGGAGCCAAACATTGGTTAAGGGTCCTTGGATAGGTTTGCGTTCTACTTTTAAAGTGCGCACTTTTTTCATTACCAAAACAATTTGTTCTTTAAAGACTTACAAAATTTTAAAATGCTGAATTTTGCTATCCAGAATTTTGGAATATAGATTTATGAGTTAACAGAATTTTGAAATAGAGAATTTTGGATTTTCAGAATTTTTAAATACATATAGGATTTTGGAAAAAAGAATTTTGAAATCCGATTTTTGGCTCATGCTGAATTATTACCCCAGTTCTTTAAATTTATTTGGAAGCTGCGAATAAAAACCGAAATAATTATTCATTGTGAGTGAGGTAAAATTCAAGTTTATACTCTATAGAAAATCACAAGACAATTACCAGTACCAAGTTTTAAATAAATCAACCAACCTATTAGGAATCTACTCGTATATAGCTCGATTTAGAATAAACATACCGACGCACGCGCAGACCAAACTCGCAACGGACAGTAGGACAAAATTCAATTTTTTGGAAATTTTATTAAAACCTTATATTCTCATAGGCAAAACTGCTCGATACTATGTCTTAACTGCCTTTCAAAATTCTGATACATTTTCTAAATTACAATTTTTAATTTTATGTAGCTATACTTCCACAGACCCTTACACTTCATGTTCTTATCAAAATCTTACCCTATTTTCTCCTATAACGAACATCTCCAAATACGTATGCACCAGAATTGTCCAGAGAACTGACAAAACTCTTAATCCATGAACACAACTAGTTTGATTCTGTTTAAATTATCTTTATTAAAATATGCAAATTAAAGAAATCGAATTATAGCTTCGGTTACTTACCTCAACCTTCTGGTCCATGGAGAGTATTGTGCTGGCGTTTCTTTGAAATGCAAAACACAAAAGTATCTCTTGGTGTATTCCTTAGACAAAACAAAAATGAATAAAGTTACCACATATGATTAATGTTTTTAGTATTCCTAGCACACTTTCAATAAAATACCAACCCAATTCCGTTTTTTTCATCGAAGAGAAATCAACATGATTGGCATTAACATCACTACATGTCTGTTTTGTTATTACCCCCTCATTTGCTGGCATGGCTTCCTGTTTGCCTTCCGGCTGGATTGCTGCCTGCTTTTTATCCTGTTTGTTATTCTTCTTTAGATCAGCCTCAATGTCGACATTATTGTTATCGATTTTGTTGTTTATTTTTGTCATTTGATATATTTCGTAAGCCTTGTCATTGAAATCAGGATTAACTCCGATTTTGGGATCAACCTTAACGTCGTTTGTCATTTGTCGAATTCTTTTCTTTTCATTGAGATTCGACTCATAGCAAGTAGCAGCTAAAATTACTCCTATTAGTCCTATGCAGAAGGTGCTGAAATTTATTTGATGATTTCGGCAAAATAATGCAAAATAGAATGTTTCTTACAAAAACAATAAAAATTTAGCATCCTTCCATATACAGTATCGTCCTGGTACGATGCGGACAGACTTGATGTTAACATGAGTGTGGTTATTGGGTATCAGTCCTGATGTTAGCATTTGAGAATGCGGATCCAGTTTGAGAATGGTTTCGACATCTCGAGGAATGCAGGATTTTGGCAGACATTCGCCCAGTTGTAACTCAGCTGTCTAGTTAGGAACATAATGTTTATAGGTTAATAATATATTATATGCATGGATAATTAATAAATTTTGTAAGTATTAGGGGGAGTGTTGCCCATATAAAAAACATGACGTCTGTGAAAATAAGAGCTCTTAATGTTTTTCACGGGATTTAAGTGTATGGAGAAAAACATCTTTCCATATTTTATTTGGAACTTAAAAGTTTATAATGATAAGTCTTACAACTAATGGCATATCTTTTATCTGCGGAAAGTTAAACGTTTTTAAATTTATATAAAGATCATTTTTTTGTAAATTAACAACTTAACTATCGAACAGTGCCCCAAAATTATCTTTTGCTTCGAATATAAGAATTTATTAAATATCTAGTATCTTGCAGTGCATTAAGACTAAAAGAATCAGCTTGTTTGTTTGCTAAGCCGTATTGACCCATCAATGTTTTAAGTCTGATGCTATCTTTACACAAACACTAACTACTGCAATCGGATTTTAGGCATCAGTACGAATTTTGAAGTTATTTTTCGATCTAGAAAGGACGGGGAGGATAACGTTGTGATGATACACTTTGCCACAAACTCTTTACTGATGGCTAACGGGCCGACGAACTGGCCAGGTAAAAATTAGCCCTTCATAGCTCACTTACAAGGAGTACCCCTTGGCATAATGCTTAGTGCGTCGGACTGTCATGCGGAAGGTCTTGAGTTCGATTCTCAGCCGCTGCAAGAAAGTTGTTTTCAGGGGTGTACTGCCTCTTGCGAGGAATTGACAAATTCTCCAAGAGTATCTCTTGTCATGGAAAGTGCTGCTCATTAGCCGTTCGAAATCGGCAGAAAATTGTATGTCGCCTCTGTTCCTGGTACGCACACAGGAATGGTTGAGAGTTGTAAGTCACTAGTTCACTCCGAGCTGTAGCACCACCAAATTTATTTATATACTTAGCTCAATTACAAAGGGCAAAATCTTATCAATTTTTATCACAAAATCCAGACGTAGGTGGAGCAGATTAACCATCGGCATTATATCTAGAAATATGAGACCAACCTAGAATAACCTAATATGCAGACCCATGCAAGACGTACCCGGGGTAGTTGCAACACGTACTGGGTACTGGACACAGGCCAATAGCTGAATATGCAGCATCCTTACAATACTCATTGCAAGAAAAGGAAAGATCCACTCATTTTCTCTGTGAATGTCCTACCTTGGCCAGAAAGTTATTCCCCGACGAACTTAACGAACTACACTGCTGGAGAAAATTAGAGGAACGACACATTTATTTTTACTTTTTACTTTACTGTTAAATATAAACTAGTGGAATGGCTTTTCGTCGTTGAGTGGCGCGTTCCACCTTTACCAACAACCATGGAAACTGGTTTGAAGAAGAGAGCTCTTCACTGATGAGTCAAGATTTTGCCTCAAGCCAGACGGTGGTAGCCGAGGAAAAGTGTATAGGGGCAAATCTCAGAAACTTTTGACTTTAGACTGTTGAAAACGCGTAAAGAGAAAATAACTAAGCACACCTTTAAAATTAAGTTTATAGCACCATTGTTACATCAGAAAATATAATTGATGGTGTTCCTCTTTTATTAACGAATGCTTAAAAAATTCTCACTCATTTTCCGGCGACGCACTATGCAAACCATAACTTTTTCGTTTCTCAATATTTTTTTTTGAAATTTTGTATACTTATACTTGTATAACCAAGAATTTAAAATATTAAAATGTTTCACATAGAAATAAATTATTTTATTTTTTTTAATAAAATAAAATAACAAATTTGTAGATTTTGTTTCATTTATATGGGAAAAATTTGTTGGAGCAAGAATTATTGCAACAATTTGGATGAAATTTGTTTTCTTCTTTTACCGGTGAAAATATTTGAAAGTAGTTTTTTGTAAATTCCGCCCACTACCACGCCCATATTTTTTAAATTTTTGTTATTTTCTTATTTTTAGTGAACAGGAAGCCGAAAATTTGTTTTTGAGGTTTTTTTAAACTTAAGACATCGCATGTATATTTTGTCTGCCCACTTTCCCGCCTACTTTCACTCCCCTTTTTTATTTTCAGCTTAAAGTTCATTAAGAGCAGGCATTTTTTAATTAAGTTTTATATGAAGAAGTGAGTTTATGAAAAGTGTTATTTATTTTTAGTAAAATCCGTGTACTGCCACGCCCCTTTTTGATATATGAAAGTTTTTCGCCCTTAAGACAAAAACAAAAGGAATTCAAAAGTACACCTTATTACTAGGTATATTAATTAATGTCTAAAAGTTCTTAAGCCTCGTCAAACAATGCTAGTGTTATTTAAAACTATGTACCTACATTTGTATTATATGCAACCATAAACCACACACCCCCTCCCACCCTCAAATGCTTGGCATTTATTTTTATTTAATTATGATTTTTTTTAATATCTATAAATATGAGTAAGGAAGTTTAAAACTGGAAAACAAAAAATATTTTATTCTAAAAATAAAATTTAGAATTTTAATAATATTGGAAATAAATGATAAAAACTTATAAATTTTGTGGAAACATAGTCACTTATATGATGTTTATGAAAATGTGTTGCACATGTTATATTTTTTAACTTTTGACAAAAAATAACATTTTTTTTTTTTAATTTTGGGCTAAAAGTAATAAAATAATGGTCTAAAACTTTTTGGAATACACATTTATGTGCATCAATAAAGGTTCCACATTTTTGCCAAACTTTAATTTTTTTCATCACTTAACAATAAAGTTATAAGAATACGAATTTTTATTCTAAAAACTTATTTTTCTTCCTCATCATACGTTTTTTCTTCTTAAACAAAAATGCATGAAAATGCGAAAGTTTTTATTTTTTCTTCCAAATTTAGAATATTTTTAGAATACTAAACAGCCATTAACTAAACGCAGGCAGCCGGAGCTAACAGAGAAAACTTCAATTGAAAACAAAAAAATGAAAAATATACTACACCTTACTCATTTTTTTTATTAATTTACTGGTGAACTTAATTTAAAAAAATATAACTGTTTTGTAAAGAAGAAGGCTTGGGCTTTTCAAAAAGGTATAATACTTATACATTCTGTCCAGAAAAAATACGAAATAATTGACTTCAAACTCTCACTTCCAATAATTCTAAAAAATAAAAATATCGAAATGTCATTTTTAACTGTAATTTTAGGTATCTAGAACAAAAGTAAGATACAAAAAATTTACTGTGTTAGGAAGAACCCTATTTCTAGTATATAATCCCATCATTAGATTTTTCAAATTACGAAATTCACCAAAACCATTTTTGAGATGGATTTCATCTTTTGGTCCCATAGTGCGACGTTGAACTATCGAAACAGTAACACGAAACGACTTTAAGTGGCCGAGTCACAAAGACTACTGATACCACACTAACGTTCGACGTAAGTTGTTTATACCTATGTTTATAAGAATGTTATTGATAAGGATCATTTTCTTTCACTTTTCTCACTGCCCTAGCTTGCATTTGTTAATATTTGAACTACAGAAAATATGTAAGCGCGAAATTTTAAATTAATATAGAAATTTTTAATTTTTTATAACAAATGATAAATGTGGTACAAGTTATTGTTTACCAAGGTCATTCGTTATTCAACTTTTGTAAGAGTGAAGTGTTTTTTTCTCTAAATGAAAAAAGGCGGTTAAACATCCACTACTCCATCTCAAATTGAATAATTTTCCAATATTTTCTTCTTTCGGTGATTTAGTGTCGACCAACGAAAAAAATATTACTTTTTTCGAAGAAATTGGCTTAATACCAAATGAAAATTCAACTCCCGTGGCGGTGTGCAATTCTGGGTAACGCTAAATGAATTGCTCTACTGAACTAACAAAGATGCATTATGTTTATTAACATTAATCCTTAAAATGGAATCACCGTCACCACCAAAAATAAAAAAAAAAACAGTTTTGGTAGTTTTCGATTTTCTCAAAAACTAGAAGACATAGAATCATGCGGTTTTTTGCGTTCGATTAAGAACTGATAGATACATGGAACACATATAAGCTAATTTACAATTTCATTTCACAATTTTGAAAACAATCGGTCTAAACTTTTTGTTTCACGTTTTTTTTTATCAAAATTTGGACTTTAAATGCGAATTTCTCAAAAACCATTGACATGAGTAATTTAATTTAAATGCAGGATTATAGAAGAATCTTCTGGCTTTCAAACGCAGTATAGCACTTTATTGTAAGTGTTGCCGTTGTTTTTTAATATTTATTTTTTTTTCAATTTAAACCATTTTTTATAAAAGTGCCCCTACCTCCTAAGCGGGGGGAGATAGACCCCCCCTCCCATAGCAAAAAGTGCTTGTTTTTGACCCCTCTACAAAAATCCGTCATCAAATCTTGGTTATCATACTCTCCCCTTAAAAAGTAATGTATAAAAAATATCAATGATTTTTCTTTGTAATTAACTACTGAATTTTAAAGATCCATAAAATATGTAGCGTCAGCGACAAAACGTACACTTCTTAGTATGATTTAGAAGAAGGAACAATAGTTAAGAACGGGAAATATTGCTTTTTATTAGAGTGCTAACTAAAAATGTCTTGAAAAAAAAAAAGTTTCGCACTCTTTTAATTCAGTATAAGCTAATTTTAACCAGGTTGCAATTTTAGCACACACCTCTACCAAAGCTTAATTTATTCATTTTTGTCTATAGAAAATGAATATGTAATTTAAAAATCGGTGCAAAGCATGTTGTGTAAATGATAAGAGACGTACCAGATTTTAATGATTTTTTCGGAAATGTGGTACCCAAACTTCTGACAAACACTGTCATAAATCTAAGCAAAGCACATAATTTTTTCATAAAAAATTTTGATTTTCAAAGTTTCTTATGTACCCCATTTGAGTTTAACAAACTAAAATCAGACGCTTCAATCGTAAGCACATTAAACTTTTTAAATATTTTAATAGTAACATATAAAATTTTGTATTTTTCCTATACTTTTTGCGTTTTACTCGTTCTATAGGTAAAAAAAAAATTCTTAATGTGGAAAATAACTTTTTTTATACTGTAATACTATATTTTCGAAAAAATTATCAGAGATAGAGTAAAAAAATATGACTATGAAGTAACTTAATTTCAAAGTTACACGAAAGTCAAAAGTTTCTGAGATTTGCCCATAGAAGATTAGGTGTGCGATGTGCGTGCACAGTTTAACATTGTTTCACAAGTAGCTTATGGTGGAGTTACTTGTGGTTGAAAGTGGGTCATTGAAAGCAGAGCGTTATGTGACGGACATTTTACAAGAAACTGTTGTGCCGTTTGCCCCAAGTACCGAAGCAAATTTCATCTCTATGCAAGATAACTCCCGTCCCTATACAGCGAACGAACAGAGCTTAAGAGTATCTTCGAGAGGCACAACTGGCTAGCCTGGTCTCTTGATCTGAAGCCCATCGAACCTCTGTGGGACATGCTTGGCAGAACACCTAGATATAAATCCAAGTCCATTAACTTTGGAGGAGTTAAAAAGTGCTTTGCTCGCGGCGGAGAAGGTTCTTGTTTAAGTGTGGAATATATTCAAATATTTATCTGGAATGTCGTAATTATGTGTGTGTATGAAGGTACTTAATTTCACATGAAAGTGTTCCTAATGTACATAATATTTCTGTCAAATTTATAAACAATAGCCCAAAATGTTCAAGAATATTGCAATAAAATTATAACTACTTTTATTCTTTGCACAGTCTTACTTAGGTTATTAATGAAGGGTCCACATATATACATATATGGCATATTGTACATTCGTAAAAAAGCGAACTCAATATTTTGATCAAACTTGACATACTCGTAACGATGATAAATGAAAATGAAACACACAATTCTGTGCGGCTGCCTATTCGTTCTGTGAGGCTACAAGCCTAAATTATTATTTAGTTCTTTCCCGCACACGTTTATTTCTTCTTCTTTTTAGACCAAAAAAAAAATATCTAAAAATTTTTGTTTCAAAAACAGATTTAAAAATGTTTACGATCTTTCATTCAATTCAATAAAAGAAAATTAAGTGAACACCTTCACAGTCCCAACTTTAGAAGAATTTTTATTATTTTTCATTATCGGTATAACGGATTCAAATTGATTTCTTCTAGCTTGTAAAAACTTTGAAAGAATATTGAATATTAAGATTATAAAAAATATTTTGTGAATTTATAAAAAAGTCCATTTGTTTTAAAATTCGGGTCAGTTTTTCTGAAATTTTATTTTTATTTGCACGATAATAAAAACTTCAAATCTTTCTTCCGAGAGGAGTATTGGCAACTTTGCGGATTGATTCTAGTCGACCGGTTCAACGAAACACAAGATCTGACTAAAATATTGTATCTATTTGTGAGAGTGCAGGAGAACCCCAGCCAGTCAATTTCTCGCCGCGCACAAAAACACAACTTGGCGAATATTACGTCAGAAATTGAGCCTACACCTGTACAAACTCCAACTGGCCCAGGAGCTCAAAGCTAACGGCAATAGACAACGAAGTGTGTTAGATTCCGGGGCTCTCGAGCAGTTGCAAGTTGACCCCTATTTCGGTCAAAAAAGTATGTTGACCAATGAGGTTAATAAGCAAAATGTTTTAGTTTGAGACGATCACAATACACATGAGATCCACCAAGTTACATCCAGAGGAAGTCACTCTTTGGTGTGGGTTTTGTGCTGGCGGCATCGTTGGTCCGTAAATCTTTAAGAACAACGTAAGCCAGGCCATCGGCGAGCCCTATCGGTCGATTTATGTTTGCCCGAATAGGATGATAAGGACA
This sequence comes from Chrysotoxum bicinctum, assembly GCA_911387755.1. NCBI lineage: Eukaryota > Metazoa > Arthropoda > Insecta > Diptera > Syrphidae > Chrysotoxum > Chrysotoxum bicinctum. Next base: position 126,699,907 of record OU426989.1, on the reverse strand, counting down.
CCGAGGACAAGTGCTTTGAACAGGACGGCGGAGGCGCTAGGTGCCACACAGCTTGTGTCACAATGGATATTTACTGCGAGCGATGTATGAAAATGGATAGGATATCTCTAGCTTAGACGATGAGAATTGACCACCGAGATCTTGCAATTTGACTCCGTTAGAGTTCTCCTAGTTAGATTTTCACAGATCACAGGTCTATGCTACTTAACTACGACCTGCCACTTCCTTGAAGGCAACATAATGAATGCCATTGATCAAATTCAGCCTGAGTTATTCGACAGATTTATGTAAACTTGGACGTTTCGGATGCGCGACACCCAGCAAATCCGTTACTAGCATTTTAATGGTGTTATTTTTCATACATAATGGCATATATGGGCCTTTTAAGTAAATGAAAAATGGTAATGATATTCCACTCACGGTTTATTTATTTAAATTTAAAGATAGAAAATGCTCAATGAAAAATCCCTTAGGTTAGGTTAGGTTAAAGTGGCTGCTGACCGGAAAAGGTCAGCACACTTAGACCAATATTTGGTCCATTGTGATACCACAAGGATTTCAAAAATCCCCCTTACTCGTTAAACCATTTTGAGCTAATAATGAAGCGTTTGAGACAGTGAATGTCGGAATTATTTAGATCACTAGGATCGTTATAGTAGTAGTCTCCCAAGTGGAGTCTACGTCTTTGCGCTAGGGCAGGACAAGAACATAGAAGGTGAGGAACTGACTCCTCTTCTTCTTCATCCATGCAGCTTCTGCAAAAATCATTTGCAGGAACTCCAAGACGAGAAGCATGTCTTCGTATTAGGCAGTGTCCAGTAAGGACACCTATAACGGAGCTAATATGCAATCTACCAATAGAAATTAGTTGTTTGGAGCGTTTAGCATCAAACAATGGCCAAATCAGTTTAGTAGACCGGCAAGTTGGGGTGCTGGTCCATCTGAGGTTAGCTTTCTTCATGGTATCGTGCTTTAGCATAAGTTTACAAGTAGCTAGGGGTATACCGATGTTAGATTTGTTATCCAACAAAGGTAATATTGTTCCGTTTTTTGCAAGTTCATCAGCTTTACAATTTCCTGGAATGTCTCTATGCCCCGGCACCCATGTAAGGTGAATGTTAAACTGTTTTGACATCTCCACCAGAGATGATCGGCAATTTTGGGCTGTTTGTGAGTTAATGGAGAAAGAGTCCAGTGACTTTAAGGCAGCTTGACTGTCTGAGAAGACACGTATATCAGTAGTCGATATAACGTTTTCTTTTAGCCAAGAGAGGACTTCTTTTATTGCTAAAAGCTCTGCCTGGAACACGCTACAGTGATTGGGAAGACGAAAAGATAGACAAAAATTTAATCTTTCGGAGTATACGCCTCCACCGACCCCGTCATCGGTTTTAGATCCATCTGTAAAGAAATGAATTGCTTCGTCCATCAAAAGCGACTCATTTTCCCAAGAAAACCTGGAAGGGATGGATACTTGAAAATTTTTATCAAATTTTGGATGAGGGGTGGTGTAATCGACGTTACTAGGTAGAGTACTGAACGAGTTCAGTATAGTAGAGTGACCAATACCATTATTGATCCACTGCGAGGAGGCTTTAAGTCGAATGACTGTGTTAGCGGCCGATTGTTTGCTAAAAATATCTAGCGGTATGAGATGAAAAAGAATATCAAGTGCAGCAGAAGGAGTTGAGCGGAGAGCTCCACCCATGATTAAACAGGCTGTTCGTTGGACTTTGCTGAGCTTCTCAAGGTTTGTTGCTGTTTCCAGCGCAGTCCACCATACTGTCACTCCATATATATCCCTTAATTTCATGAAAGTTGTGTTTCAAAATTTTGACCCGAATACCAATATATCTATGTATATATGTACTGTAGATATGTATGGAATGCAGATACTGTTTACACTTAACACTAAATTTTATTGTTATTATTTGGCCAGAACACGTTTTTATAGAATAGTTTTTTTATTACTCACCAAATTGTATGGGGCCCAAGCAGCAATATGTATAGTTGCCACATAAAATTCAAATTCAAATAGCTTTCGCTGCTCGTCCTCGAATTCCTGTCGGTTGATTTCCATGCAGCACTGTCGTTGTCCCAGCCATTTGTTGCTTCCAAAGAAAAGTTGCCCTCGGTAATGACCAGAAGAGTCATATGCTGGAGAAAAATAAAAGTTCATAAAGCCAATAGCCAATAGCTTCTTCTTTGTTTGTTGTTAGGAATATGTATGTTAAAATATGTGCATATGGCTTCATTTAAAACCCGGAATAGTGTATGATTTTGAAATAAACTGCCTACCTACCCACATTTTGTTTTTGATTTTGGATAATTGTTCAACACCCTTTGCTCATATGTATATTTTCTTCAGAAGCCTGTCGGACCACAAGAAGTCTTTTTGTTTTATATATGTATGTATGTATGTATATAAAACTGCTGGGGCTTAATTAGGTACATACATATAACATATATATGTATATAATCGCTTCTGTGGGTGATTTCGGGACCACTTAAGCGATTGTCGTTACCATATTTGTCATCAGTTAGTCGAGAGCGTCAAGTTGCGATGGATTTGAAGTGTTTACCGACACTTATTCTATTTTCGAAAAAGTTGTACTTTTGGTTCATATTATCTCGGCAACAACGCGACGTAACGATCATATTCGTTACAACCTTCATCTAGCCTAATTGTATCTGTTACATCTTTTGGTTTTTTTTTTCACAACGAATATCTGTTGCGGCCTCTCGGTCTTAATAAAAATTCATTTTCTTTGTTGGCATTAAGAATTGCCGATTAGTACGAAGAAAGGTTTTATGAGCAATCAAGAAACATTATTTTCCACACACATAATTCGAAAGCCAAGAAAATTTAAAACAAAAAGAACTCAAGCGGATACGAATATTATGTAAGACAACACAAGAAAGTTTAAATGATGTACTCATTCACATTGGTTTCGAGTTTTGCTTATCATAATGAGAGGGAAAACAGAGCTGGGTAGATGATTCCACATTCGTGTAGTGCGGCTGAGAAAGAAGATCTGTACATTATAGTAGGAGCATTCCCGAGTATTGTAGTTGAATTGTCAAAGGGGATGAATACAACTGGCTATTCCACTAGAGCACTATGAATTAAACAAATATCTAGGAATCACCCTAGATAGTAAAATCATCTAGAACAAACACTTCGAAGCTAGGTATAATTGGGAAAAGCCACAAAACCGACAATGATTTGCAAGAGATTTGCAGACAAGTCATGAGGATGCAAATTGAACATCCTCAGGTGGATGTAAATTATTAACAAATACGAAAATCCTAGAAAAAATCTAAAGGCTCGTGGGTATTTGTATTACGAGAGCAATGAGAACCTGCTTTAAAGCAGCTATGGAGGTTGTTCTCCATCTATCCCCTCTACACGAATTTATCGGAATTGGGGAAATGGTAACTATCCTATCATGAAATTCTCAAAGAAAGGAACTGGGACAGCCAAAATTATTGGTCTCAGGCAAAGAGACTTAATCAGCAAGTTCACAGTAACAAACCTTTTTTACATCCTAAGAGATGGTATGAAACTTTTTTATAAAGCTAAGCTGGGTCGCACGAACTTGCTCCTATGTAATACACTATGAATTTTAAAAACGAATGTTATTAGAGAAAACTGTTCATAAAAATAAAATTATTTTTTTAAATTCTTTTAGCAGTAAGAGACAAAAACAGAATGCTATGTTTCTTAAAAAAAAGCTTTTATGTATATACAAACTTTTTAAAAGATTTTTAAGAAAAAATTTTGGTACGCCAATTTAAAGTTCTTATTATTGTTCGAATAAAAATTAAATTTACAAAAAAAATATAGAGCCATTTCTGAGATATCGAAATTTTCAAAAAAAAAAAAATTGATTTTTTTTTTCAAAAATTCAAAAAATATTTGTTTTTTAAGTTTTGAAATGCAATGTGTTTTAGACTTTTTAGAAGTTTCTCTATAAAAAATTTCATTAAGATCCGTTATGTGGATAACGAGAAATTCAAAATTCGAAAATATGGTTCTATGGTAGGTACAAGCTGTAATATCTTAATTTCATTTTTTTTTATTAAATTAAAGATCATAAAAATTAATTGAAAGAAAAAAATTTTTATTAAAATTCTAGGAGCCGTTTTCGAGAAAAATACGATTTTTGAAAACCATTTTTTTTTAATTTTTTAGCATTTGTATGGTAGGTGCCTTTATTTTTAGGCAAAATAATTTTTTTTTCTCACATCTTGTAGATTATATTGAGAAACTTTTATTTATCAAGTTTGAAAAAAAATCTAGCATGGGGTTTTCGAAATATTGAGTTTTGAAAAGAAAATTTTGAAGTTTTTTTTTAATAATCCAAATTTTTTTTTTTTTTTGAAAATTTGAATAAACAATTCTATTTAGGTTTTCGGGGAGGTTTAGCAAACAAAATTATCAAAATCGGTTGTATCGTTTTTGAGAAAATCAAAAACGAAAAAAAAATGGTTCCATGGGGGGTACACTCAATAACCATTTTTCGCAAAATTTTTTTCAACTACTAGGTACCTAGCTTCAAGTAAATTGATTTTTTTTTGTATTTTTATTTTTTAAATCTGTCGAACACTTTTTGAGAAAAACGATATTTATAAAATTTCGAAAAATCACATCACATTAATCACTTACTATGAGATTAGGGGTCATACATTGGTGGGAACTTTATATAAAGGTTTTGGGTTGACAAAATTCGTTAATTAGAGGTATTTATATTTTTTCTTGATAGTTGAAAATTCGTTATAAAGAGGTTGTTCGCAAAAAATGTTCACAATGTAAAGGTTTATTTAACATTGACTCTTATGGAAAATTCAAGGGGATTACGAAGAATTTGTTAACTCAAGGAAGTCGTTATATTGAGGTACGTTATATTAAGGTTGCACTGCAGTACCTTTAAGCCGCAAGTAAAAATATTGGATAGGAGAAGAAACAAACTATATCTTCGAAACAAATACCATCAGATAGTAGGACTGGTGCTGGAATCTTTGGGCCTAGAAATAAATTAATTGTCTTAGCTTAAACATTTCCAAATGCAAAATCATGAGCTTTACTAGATCTTTGTATCCAATAGCTTACACTTATGATATAAGTAGTATACCACTTCAAAGAGTCGAAGAACAGAGAGATTTAGGTGTTATTTTCGATACCAAGCTAAAATTTCACAATCACTATAATTACATGATCTGTAAAAGTAATAGGTTATTAGGTTTTATAAAGAGAAATTCCAAGGATTTTCGTGATCCTTTCACTTTAAAACCTTTATACATATCTTTGGTAAGATCAGTGTTAGAATATGCTTGTGTTATCTGGTGCCCAATGTAACAAAATAGTATATAGCTCGAATTGAGCAGATACAAAACAAATTTACTAGGTATGCTCTTCGGAAGTTTAACTGCAAAAATAATATTTTACCATCATATCAGGAAAGATGTTCTTTAATGGACTTAAGTACTCTTCAATCACGTAGAAAATATTTTCTTATTATGCTCGCTAGAGATATTATGGAAAATCATATAGACTGTTCATATTTGCTAGCACTATATCCTATATACGCTCCCTCAAGACACTTAAGAGAACGCCAACTATTTAGTCTACCGCGTCAATTTACAAACTATGGGAAAAATGATCCAGTAACTAATTCTTGTCAATGCTTTAACTCGGTCTGCGATGTAGTCGATGTAGTATGTCAGTAGAGACAAATTTAAAAACACTTTAAGGAATGTGTTATAAAAAATATTTATTTTATTTTGTGTTTTGAATTGTATAATTTAATTTATATTGTTTTTTTCCACTATATATTTGTATAATAATCAAATTCTGATAAATTTTTTAATTTGTTTAATGTATCATAATCTAAGAGAATTAAGTTTCGATAGATGAAATAAATAAATATGTATATAAATAAAAAAATTTTAAAAGATTTTTACGAAAAAAATTTGGTGTACCAGTTTTAAGTTTTTATTACTGTACGAATGATAATTAAATTTCCAAAAAAAAAATTGAGTCGTTTTTGAAATATCGAATTTTCCAAAAAAAAATTATTTTTTTTTCAAAAATTCAAAAAATATTTTCTTTAAAGTTTTGAAATGCAATAGTCTTAACACTTTCTAGAAGCATCTCTGCAAAAAATTTCATTAAAATCCGTTATGTTGGTAATGAGTAATTCAAAATTTAAAAAAATTGTTCTATGGTAGGTACAAGCTGTAATTATCTTAATTTCAATTTTTTTTAATTTAATTAAAGATCGTTAAAATTAATTGAAAGAAAAAAAATTTTATCAAAATTATATTCACTGTTTTCGAGAAAAATACGATTTTTAAAAACCATTTTTTAATTTTGTATGGTGGGTACGTTTATTTTTAGGTAAAATCAAACTTTTTTTCATACATCTTGTAGATTATACTTATTGAAAAACTTTTATTTATCAAGTTTAAAAAAAAATCTAGCATAAGGTTTTCAAAATATTGAGTTTTGAAAAAAAAAATTTGTAATTTTTTTTAAAAATCAAAAAAAAAATTTTTTTAAAAATTGAATACACAATTCTATTTATGTTTTTTAGGAGCTTTAGCAAAAAAAAATTATCAAAATCAGTACTACCGTTTTTGAGAAAATCAAAAACTAGTAGTACCCCTTGGCATAATGGTTAGTGCGTTGGACTGTCATGCGGAATGTCTCGAGTTCGATTCTCAGCCGCTGCAAGAAAATTTTTTTCAGGAAAAATTCTCCAAGAGTATCTCTTGTCATGAAAAGTGCTGCTCATTAGCCGTTCGGAATCGGCAGAAAATTGTAGGTCCCCTCCTTTCCTGGTAACACGCACCCAGGAATGGTTGAGAGTTGTAAGTCACTAGGTCCCGGTTCACTTCGAGCTGTTGCACCACCAAATTTAAAATTTTTACTTACCTTTAACTAAACGAAATTTTTTCGTACCTTTTTTTTTTAAATCATTTGAACAGTTTTTGAGAAAAAAAAATATTTACAAAATTTCCAAAAAAATCGTATGGCAGGTACCGTTATTTTTGATCTTAAAAAAAAAGAAAAAAACGTGTGGGGGGAAAAAATAAAAGTGATACCTACCAAGTTTAAAGAAAATCGGCCGAGTCGTTTAGGCTGTAGTCGAACCGACAGACAGACCGACAGACAGACAGAATTGCGAGACCCACTTTTTTAGTCTTCCCTATCATCGAAATGTCAACTTTGATCAAAATCTCGAGTTCGATTTTTTTTTACGAATGCATAACTTGCCTTATAGTATCTACCTATAAGTCGCAAGTAAAAATATAAAATAAGGGGAGACAAGAAAGAGACATTGCGAAATTGTTCAAGAAATGTTAATATTTCTTCGATGCTCATGCCCCCTATAATTTTTAAGGTTCTTTTCTGTGTACTATTCAAATTATTCAAATGAGTTGAAGGAGCGCCAGCCCAGATATGAGGCAAACTTTTTACGGATATAAGTTTTATATATTGTTGTAAACAGAGCTTTATACTCCTACAGCGCCATCTGTCGGAAAATTGCGTATCTACTTTATGGAAGAAACAAAAAGCTCTTTTCCAATGTCAAATGTATTTCCCCTTATTCCAACCATCTAGAACATTCCTTTCCAACATGAGAACCTACGAGAACAACTAATTTGAGTATATAAGGGAGTGTTCACGGTGAGCGGAGCACAGTTGATTTTGGATTCTGAAAGTGTGCAAAAGTATTGCTTATTGGATTGTGTTATTAAACAAGTGTGATTTAAATTTGAATAAAAGTATTTGAGTTGATTATAAATTGAGATTTACTGTTGTGATTTGGAAAGTATAAATAAAGAAGAAATACTAGAGTGATAAGTTTTATTTTAACGAACCTAGCAAAAACATTACAATATGTATACCTACCTAATAGCAAGATCAGACAAGGTGAGACAAATTTCTTGCACAGACGAAGGAAACTTAAACACTTTGTGGCATTTCCCATTGGACAACGCTTTCAAGACCAGAATGTGAATGGCCCTGGAACACACCAGCATTTATTTTGTAGGTATCAGACTTAAATTCGCTCAATACTACTCGAATTGAACGCTTTGAAAGGATATTCCTATAATCCATCGAAGAAGAGAGCCATTCATAAAAACCGAAGGCAAGCATTTTTGATAGTAAACTTAATGTCAGACTCTACTAAATTCTTTTGAAATATCAAATTTATATTACAATAAAAAGTTAAATAAGCACTTCAAAGAATGAAGTTGAGTCTGTATGACTTGAACAAAGCACAAATTACATTTAGCGAACCGGAACTTGTAATCCAATTCATTTTTTAACGGCATCTCCTTATTAACGATAATCCGCTTACTGAGCTGAATTCTGGTGGCAGCACTTTTTATATTTGATTTTGTTTTCTCAAACTGTGAATCCCTATTCAAGTAACTAAACAATATGATAATAAGAATCGGTTTCCTAATTTCAATTGATAGATATACATACATATATGTATGTATATCTAGCTAACTTCTTCGACTTTTATAATATAATTTTGAACAAAAAACGTCAAACTATTTTTATGACAAAATGTAAAGAAGTGGATCTAATTATCATCTGCAATTTCTTCGATCTTTTATTTTTTGGCCGAAAATTAACTAAACGTACCGATTGTAGGGTGTTCCTTATTTAAAATAATGCCGAAGATGTTTTTTTTAGATGCGAAGAACTTTGATTTAAAATAAAACACAGAAACATATTTTTTTCATTTGTTTGAATATGTCTTCGGGCATGTGAACCCTGCTGGCGTACTATGGAGCTTTAATTTAGAGACCAGGATTTTCATATTTTCCATAAAGTGAATGGACGCAATTTTAATTGCTGAGCACGATGACGAATTGACATATTTCGATCATCATCAATACTACGCTGCGCATCAGCAACTGCTTGATCTGTGCACACTATACGCCACATCTTATGGGATGCGTATTATCATTTAGAGTAAACACATTGCACAAACGATACAAAATTTTTCGAATTAATTGCTCTGATGGACGATTATAAAATGGTCGTACATAATGCTCGCTATGTTTGTCGAATTGAACCATGTTTTTCAAAAAAAAATTTTACATAATCTGACAAACTCCGTCAGAAATCTTTTCAATCAAAAAGATTCTCCTGAAAGACCAATTTGGATTAAGAAAAGAATTCTATTCGGTATATCAAGTTCTGCGATCAATCGAAGACATTAAAAAATACACTTAAGAACAAAAAAATCTGTTGCAATGGAGTCCTTTGACATCTAAAATGCTTTAGATTGCGTTTGGCATGACGGAATCATTCATAAGCTCCTACTAAATACTCGTACTCTTACAACTTATTTATAGTTAAGTTTATTCAAAGTTCTTTACATAATTGAAAATTCTTTGTTGAAATATCGAAAAGAAAATTTCCATTTTACCGGCGGCGGCGTTCCCGAAGGAGGTGGAGGTGGTACGTTGATGGTTTGGGGTGCTATAAGCTGCATAAATGAATTCCCAAAAATATACGGATCTGTTGGATGATGTCCTAGTATCGCTTGGCGATGAAATATTTGGTGCAGAATTTATCTTTCAACAGAATAACGCGGCTATTCATGTGCCCAATTTTACGAAAGAGTTTTTAAGTAAGCAAAATATTAGCTTATTGGACTGGCCTCCATGTAGTCTTGATTTAAACCCAATTGAAAACGTTTGGGCAATTTTAACGCAAAACGTTTCCAAAAATGGACGTCAATTTGACACTATAAAAGATTTGAAAAGAGTTGTTCAAGAAGAATGGGCCAAAATTGATATGTGTCAAATAAAATCTGTAATAAATTCAGTGCCACGACGCACGTCTTCGAGATGTTATTCAACTAAAAGGATCAAGCACCAAATATTGAAAGCCTTTTTAAAAACTTTCACCTATGTTAAGAATTACTTTTGAAAATTGGCCTTAACATTATAAAAGGAAAGTAAAGTCTAATTTTTCACATATTTTTTTTTCCTAATAAGTTTAGTTGTTAAGATACTAAAAGTAAAATTAGTGTGTTAAAATCAAATAATATATGTATGAAAAAAAGTCATATTTTGTGTTTGTCCTTATCATTATTTCGCAGAGTGTATAGAGTAAGATCGGGTAATGTGGAGTACCCTTATTGTTATCGGCTATATTTTTTAAACTATAGCTTTTTTTGAAGTATTAAAAAGGCGTTTTCGTTCATTAAAACATTGGCAATAGCATTTACTAACACTTATTCTTAATTTTCCTCAAATAATTTAAATATTTGCAAAAGTTTGATAGTAGTGCAAAACTGACCTTTTGCAAAAGTGGCGGGTAATGTGGACCCCATAGTTCGGGTAATGTGGAGTAGTGCTCCACATTACCAGAAATTGAAATTGGTATAGATATTTCCTATTTAATGAATGAATTAGATACATTATTATTAAAAATAACATAAAAGAATTCAATTTCTATTTTAATACATAAGTTTTGTATAAATACAAATAATATAAAACTCAAAAAATGTATCATTTATTTCTATATAGTCTCAATTTTAATGAAAAAATAAATTAAAATCACATTTCTTTAAATAAATAAACCTTTAACGCTTATTTAACTTCAATTTACTAAACGATAACGTAAAACAATAAGACTTCTTTATAATTACTTAGATATGTTAATTAATATTTAATTAAAACAAACTTAAATTTTACTTTAAAATAAAAATTAAAAATGTAGATAGCATTTCTTGAAATAAATACCTATATAAACGTTAAACGCTTTAGAAACTTCAATTAACTTTAATATTTATTAAAATAGACAAGAAACAAAAAAAACAGCCTTTTTATAAATAATTAAGGTTAGGTAACATAAAAATTGCATTTCTTTTAGGAACTTCAATTGGCTTTAGATAGATAGATATCTATTAAAATAAACAATAAATTCATAAAATACATTCGATATTTTAAAATTTATGCAAAGTCTTTGTCACAGGAACTGCAAAGAAAAATAGCACTCCTTTTTGGGAGGAATTTTTCATGAGCCCAAACAATGTCGCATTGGAGACATTGAACCCATTTATCCCCAGTCAAATCATCACCGCAAGACAAATCGCAGAAGTTACATTTAGTATCTCTTGAATGCGGAATTTCACCAATATCATCTTCAGAATCACCAAATAATATTTTATAAGGAGCAAGGCTATCATCTGATGATGAAGACTGACGGCGGCTGCGTCACGATGTAGATGGTTTATTTAGCTGGGTGTTAGTTAAAGCTGACTTTTGTTTTTTAATTTTTTGTGGTTTTTCATTTTTTGCTTGCTCTTTTACAGTTGGGTTCTTACAAGTTTCAATTTTACCAGGCTTTCGAAGTTTATTAAGACTTTCTTGCAACTGATTCTTATACGGTGAAACAGTTAAAATTGCGGCTTCAGTTTTTCTTCCCTGTTTGTGGTGACCACCCTTTTTAGTTTAATTTCATCCACATTCCATATCCTGGATGCTAGGAAGTTATATTTTTCATAAACCCCTTCCAAAATATCGAAAAACTTGTTTACGCTTTCTTTATTAAAACCCTTAGCTCTATCGATGGAAGTGCCTATTGGTACCCGAAAGCTTAGATCATTTTTTCCTGCAGTTTTATGCAATAGCGAAAATTTGTTGGGGATATTATTTTTTTGAGCCATTTGAAAAGCCAGACTTCGGACATCGCTCCTTGTTAAGCCCCAGAAACGGTTTTCCATTTCATGCAAATATTTAACGAGCTCTTCTTCTATTACATTACTTAAAATCGGTTTTCGACCCAAGGGAGTGGACAAAATATCACTAATAGGCTTACCGGATCGTGCCATACGTTGCAACGTTGTTTTTAGAACGTTATATGTTTTGGAAGCAAGCTTCACACCCATTTCTTTATTTTTGATAGCAAGAAGCGCCTTTTGCATCCCAGAGTGGTCCAATTTTCTTACTTGGATTCCTTTTTTCGGCATTTTTACATGAATCTATAGTATTTGCATAAGATTAGACCCTCTACAAAAACAGGTGGCTAATGTGGAGCACTACTCCACTTTGCCCGCCTGTGCCTACTCCACATTAGCCGACAGGTATATAAAGTTAAAAAATCTAATTTATTTGTAAAAAAATAAAGCAAAACAGTTAAACTTAACTTATGTATATATAAAACAATATATTAGAAACGCGAATAAGAAACACTTTTTAAAATTCAGCCTTTATTTTTTGAAGTATAAACATTTAACGCGCAGCAAAAAATTACATCGACCACACTTCAAAACAAAAATCATGTCACTACGCAAAATCAACAGCTCTTGAACACGTGGCAATGAAAGATTTAAATCTATATTTAAGGGAACTATAGTGTATAAGCAATAACAGATCTCTCACTCTCTCAGGAAAAAGAAAAATGCAGGGGTCCACATTAACCGCCTACTCCACATTACCCGAACTTACTCTAGTATCCCAGTAACCAGCCAAGAAATTTTATCTAACCTTCAGAAAGAACTCGATACTATTGACCTCTAATTTTATTGCAGGAAAATTAAAGTAAGCCCTGCTAAAAATCAAGCTTCTTTCTTTACAAGGAAACGAAAATAATTTTGTCTACAATTTTTGTCAATGGAAAAGAACTATTGAATATTTAGGTATTACTCTGAAAAACAACTTTACTTTTTCTATCCAAGTTTCAGAAAGTGTTAAGCTCAGATTTTAATCAAAATCTTGCATTCACTTTTTAATAAACGCTCTTACCTTAGCTTTAAAAACCAATTACTAATTTGTACAGTAGTTTTTTTCCCTGCTTATTATCATTACAAAAAAGTACAAATCTTTAAAACTATTTTAAAACTCCCCAGCCATTTTTAACAATTGAGCTACATGAAATTTTTTATATTCTTACAATAAAAGATAGATGTTCCATAAATACAAGGTGGCGCAAAATTAATCACTTTATCGGAAGATGTTATAATTTTTACAAATGGCGTCGTGTGTAAATCATATTTTACATTTATGAACTGGATAGCTGCAGTATGCTATGGGCACCTGGTAAGTTGCTTTTCACACCACCTGGAAGTCAGTGAGTGTACTGACAATCGGAAATTGAATTTTTTTTGATTTGACGTTCATTAATTTTACTTATTAATTTTATATCAACGGGTATCAATATTATGATTATAAAAGACTAATAATATGTGTTTCTTTCTAAATCAGGTGCAAAATATGTCAAAAACATAATTAATCCTGTGTAATTTGTCCTCAAAAAGTGTAAACAAATTGGAAGAAGTTGACTGCCAGGTGCCGTGACTCCATGTGTCAAAATACTCCCGATGATTGTGGAAAAATTGTATCGATAATTTTGACCACTAATAGGACGGTGGCGTTAGCGCTGCATGAATTTCGATGTCCATTTCCTAATTTCGGCGATTAGCTACTCGACTCGAACAGACTGAAACCACAGGAAATCATGCAGGGCGTGGGTGCCATCAGACTGGTCGTTCGGCCGAGAATATCTCGGCCGTTCTGTGGCTGATATCGCTGAGAAGGAAGAAACATCAATCGGACCACGAGCCACGCAATTAAACATCACCAGACGGATACTACAGCGAATTTTAGTGAAAGATTAACACATGTTCCAGTACAAAATACAAAAAGTGCATCAGTTAATGCCTGCTAAACGTCCATCGCGTCTGAATTACTGTCAAGCCATCCTCAATCTCAACAACGAAGTGGATGATTTTGTGTCTAAAGCCATCATGAGTGATGAGGCACTTTTGGGGCACTGAAAATCGGAGTGTGATGCACGATGAGCAATTATGTCCACTCAAAGCCACTGTATGGTGCGGCGTTCACGCAAGAGTGATTGGGCCGTATTTTTTTAAGGAAGCCATCGGCATTACGGGCACTATTACTGGCGAATGCTACAGGGCCATGATAAACGACTTCTAACTCCCAGAATTGCAAACATTTTTTCTGGGGTGTACTGCCTCTTGCGAGGAATTGACAAATCCTCTAAGAGTATATCGCTTGTCATGGAAAGTGCTGCTCATTAGCCGTTCGGAATCGGCAGAAAATTGTAGGTCCCCTCTGTTCCTGGTAACACGCACACAGGAATGGTTGAGAGTTGTAAGTCGCTAGGTCCTGGTTCACTTTGAGCTGTTGCACCACCACATTTATTTATTCATTTTTAACACCCAGAATTGGATGAGCGTGGCTTGGTGAAATTGTGGTTGGTTTCGACAAGACGTTGCAACCGCAAACATTGCATTAGCCACAAAGGATGTTGTAAAGGGAGCGTGTCCTGCTCGCGTTATCTCCCGTTTTAGTGATTTGGAATGGTCAGCAAGGTCGCCCGATTAAATCATCTCAGACTTCGTAGTTTGGGGCTACTTGAAGTCACGGGCTTATGCCAACAAGTTTCAGACAATCGCAGCCCTTAAGGAAAATAGTGAACTTTATCACCCGAAATGTTTATCAACCTGGTCGCCGCTGTCGAATCTTGACTGATAATATTTAACAGATAAAATTGTAGAGGTCCAAATGAAGATTTCCATGACCAAAAAAATTTTTTCTTTTAGTTAAAATTTGATTAAAAAAAATAGGATGATTTATTTTGGCCACCTTGAATAAGATTTTCATAAACAAATTTTTATTTAATGAAAACCCCAAAACAAAATATGTTGCAAAATAATATGTATAGTTGTTTTATGTTGATTTTAAGATTTCAATAAAAAGTTGTTTTTCCTAATTATTTCTCTATTTTGTTAAATGCATAGTTCTCATTTCTATGATTTAAATATCGTTAAGTAAATTTTTCATGTACATAATGTATATACACTGAATAAATAAATTTGAATTGAATAAATTTGAATAATTTGCAAACTGCCAAACAAAATTGAACTCAAAACAACCGACATCTTTCAAATCCGCTGTCAAAGAAAACAGTTTTACCAATTTAAATGTATCTGCTTCCCAAAAACATCCTTTATGAACAATTATTTAAATTCACAATAGCTTTTAACGGAATTGAATTGATTCATCAGTTGAGGAGTCCAATAAAAAAGTGCCAAGTCTTCATAGACATATTTTTGTACATATGTAGGTATGTAGGTATGTGTTATGTATTATAAAAAACTTTTACAAATTTAAATTATATTTTGTCAACTTGCGCAATAAAAGTTTGCAAATACTTTAAAGAATTGCTTTTCGCAGTGTTGTCAAAAGTATTGACAAATTTTTTCGCACAGTACCTTAGTATGCTAAACTGTTTTTTGTTCAATGGACTTCCGGAGATGCCCATCTACAACCAATATCAGACCTTTCACTACAAAGATTAAGATGAACTTAATAAAGATAGATGGTAAGTACGTATATTTATTTACATATATCCTTTGGAATAAAGAAAAAACAAGAACGACAAAAAAATTAATCACTTTTCATCCAGAGCAAAGCTGATAAATATCTTTAGCAACGGCAAAGCGATTCGTTTTTCTGATGCTTATTTGCCCGTGAACATTTGGGGAGCTTTGTTTGAATGAGATTTATCACAAATTAAGCAAACAATGAAAAAATGGTAAATGTTTTGGATATATCAAATCGATTGCATGTAATTGAATTTTGGATGTAGAAATTAAATCATAAATCAATTGAATGGGGAAATTTTCCGCATGAATTGATGATGCATTCCGATGTAAGGTAAATCATGCATATTATTAGATACTGTTGATTTTGATATAGGTACTGGTAGCTGATTTATTACCAGGGTTTTTAATCCTTCGAACCCGAGTCACACTACCCATAGAGCCTTATGTTTTTTTTATAGTAATCTATGGAATTTGGTTGCTGGTGGTAACCATACAGTTGATGAGGTGCTCCACCATAATACTTTGAAGATAACTTGGTTTCGTTTGGCGTTTAAGTAAAATTTAAGCACGAACACAATAATTGTTAAGAAACTAACATTTATTCAGTACATGGGATACTCTTTAACAGTTTGTACCTGGTTTGTTTTGTATTGGTGCACATCAGAGATAGTAAAAACTGGGACATAGTACACAATATTATTGATTCATTTTTCTAATTTTACTGACCCACTGACTGACAATGGAGTTTTCAATTGGCGCGAGTAGATTTTGGGTGACTGTGACATCCATGTTGTTTTGGTGACATCTATCAAAACATATTTTTATTATTTACTTACTCATGCCAAATCACCATAGCAAATGAAACGAATAAACAAAACTTCCAAATAATAAAACTTAATCATCAAAATGAGGGTTCGTAAGTGCAAGCGTTGCTGTCATTGTGTCCATTTTATGTTAGACGTGGTGGCTCTTTACAGTCGACTCATCAATCAATCAACTTTTGCACGTCAAAGAAACGCCAGATCGACCGAGTAAATCGTCGCGGTCCGTGAAAGTGTAAAGAAGAACCCGAGACAGTGAATTCCTGGCTTTGCACAAGAACTCGGGCTTTCGCAGACTTCAACTTGGCTAATTTTGCCTCGGGAGTCGGGACCTTATACCTGCAAATATATTAAAAAAGCAACGATCGGACAGCGTTTGTGCGATTCTTATTCCTGCCAATAAATTCTAAAAAACTAGAGCAATGTTGGGAAGTATTGAAAACTTATTTCCAAAGTAAGTACTGTGTATCCCAAACAGAAAGTTCGAAAGACTGGTAAGCTAGCAGACAACACTCATGGTCCCCATCGTTGTACGATGCGCACAAGCCAGATTGCGGCTGCTGCAGCCGAGAGTGTGAGACTTAATTCACGAACATCAACTCGCCATCGATCTCAACAGCTAAACATTTCACGCACTAGCCTGAGGAAAATTTTGCACAAATATCCATGATTATTCGCTTACAAGGTCCAAATGACTCAGCACTTGAAGGAACACAACCATCTACTTGAACTGCGTTGTTTTCCATAATTGATGGGAATGTGTTTTCTTACTAACAAAGCCATAATACATGTAAAACAATTTATTTTGTTCATTTTATTTCATTTTTAAGAAGAAACTTGTATTTGGCCCACCCTTTAGTGTACCATCATACGTATAATTCACCACTATTATGTTAATACAATATTTGTATGTACATACCTTTTTGTGCCCACTCAATGTTGCTGTTAAGCGCCGACAGATAGGAAATAACTTCCATGGCACAAGCCGGAGAAACCTTATTCCGTATCTCTGATGGCTGCCAAAAGAAATGATCATACAGATTGACCATCAACTGAAAAACATTTATGCGCGACTGAAGAGCATCTGATGTGGAATTGTCATCAGTGTCGCCGAAGAATGTACTGATACTGTTAAAGTGATTCCCAAAAGTCTTTTGTTGTTCGTCCTTCAGATAATACTCATGTCCACCCTTGATTTTGGATTTGTTCTTTGACAAAATCTTGAATATATGCGGACTCATTGGATCTCCCGCAGCAGAAGCCGTAAAACTTTTATCAGTTGATGTTGCCACCACCATTGGAGTTGTGACTTCTGTTGATGACAAATGGCTTGATGTAGTTGATGACGTTGATGTAGTCGATGTTGTTGTCTGTTCAGTGGATGTGCTAATCGATGAAGTGCTATGATATAACTTTGTTGACATCGGCGTTACATAAGTGCTGACGACACTTGGTGTTATCAATGGCTCTTCGGAATATGTCAAGTCCTCGTCATTTGTGTTTCGAAGCAAATGCCGTTCCTCTGAACTTAAATCTCCTGTTGGTAGTATGGCATCGTGTACATCTTCTAAGTCGCCCAGATTGAAATCGAAGGCCACGGCATGGGCGTTATATGATTTCACCACAGGAATTTTTACATATTCACTTGACTTGTCGAGAATGGCATATGGTTTCTTTTTTATTGACTTCGAAGGTAAAACTTCGTGTGTGTTTAATTCTAGAGGGTCGTTTTCGACCTCATGGAGAATTGTTATGTTATTTCTGTCAAATTCATTGCCAAGCGCTAGATGGAAATTTATACAAAATACAACGAGAACTGAAACGTATTTTTTTGACTTCATTGTAATAATTTGGTGTTTTTGGATTGATTTGGCAGAGCAACGCTTTTATCACTTTTTCCTATACATTTTCAATGTTTGTTTCTTTTAGTGGTTCAGGGATGACGAGATCTGAAAAGAGAGAAAGGTATATGCATGATTTTTTTTTTTAAATATATACTTGCGCAGATGAGAAATATATGTATATAGTACATGCTAATCATTTATTTACATGATTTTTTAATAAAGTGCTATTTTCTATGTTGATTCTTTATATTTAAAAACACTTGATTCTTTTGTTTATTCTAAAATTAATTTATTTAACTTTATATTGAAATGCTCTTGAAAACTTAAGTGTACTCTATTATATTTTATGAAGACCCAAGACAAACATTTTCTTTGAATTTAGTATCTGAAAGCATGCCATTGAGTTATCTTAAAATAAGAGCTATTTTTCATTCGATGCCATATATTTATTCAAAAATTTTGTACACTTTATCTTCTTTCAATTTATTAAAACGAATTTCTTTTTTCTCGATTATTTCGGAACACTTGAAACTGTGATACGTCTAAAAATAGAATGTTTTTCCGAAGCAATTTATTCCTGAACAAAAATTTGCATCATACCTTTGTATACAAAACTTATAGTTCTAAGAAGATGAAAGATTGTGACGACATCTTAAGTATAGGGACAGTACTTGCTAGATTTGTCTCTGCTAAATTTATAACAAAATATTCTCTTTTTTACTGCTTGTTCTGTATAGTGCATATCTTATACCAAAAATTGAAAAATATCTAAAAAAAATTCCCATTTCCTTTTCAACACTATACAATTTATTTCAACCAATTTTAAAGCCATACTGATATAATAGTGAATTATTTCTCTAACACCTATTTTTTCAATTTCAAACGTCTATAAATGGTGAAAATTCGTGCATTTTAAAATAAGATGAGTTCACCTTAATACTAATCTTCTTAAAATATCAAGATTCAAATTAAATTACATAAGTACATACACTACCAATCACAAGGATGAGGCCACATATTTTCAATCGATTCTCGCTTTTTATACGGAATTTTTTACGTATTTTTCCAAAAAAAAGAAGTCATAAAATTAAAGGGATAGTTATGAACTTATCAATGGAATTTCCTAAGATCAATATGCAAAATTTTAGACAAAAAAAAAATAAAATGCACGACTAGGTCGCACAAACTTGCTCATAGAGAAAAACTGTTCTTAAGCATAAAATTCCTTTTTTAAATAACTAAAACAACTACTTTAGTAGTTGGAACTAAAAACAGGATGCCATGTGATTTTTCAAGCAAATATTAGTTTATGCAAGAACCAAAATTATAATTCATTGTAGTGGTTTCTTATATATAAAACTTTTAAAAAAATTTTAAGATAAAAATTTGGAACGGCACCCTAAGTTTTTATTATTGTACGAATAAAAATTAAATTTCCAAAATAAATATTGACCTATTTTTGATATATGGAATGGCAAAAATCCCACGTCTTCTGATTGAATTCAACTTCTAAATACCCTGGAATTCTAGATGGATGGGCGTATCGTCTTGTTGGAAAAGCCAAGGCAGATGTGCCAAATTTTTAGATATTTCTATGCATTATTGTGGAAAGAACATAGCCGCTAATAGCACCATGACACCTGATGTACGGCTTTGATGTCTTGGAAAAATAAGCCCTTTTTTCTTAGATCATGGAAATAAAACCGTTATTATCGAAAACGTTTTTCATCCGAAACGTCAACGCGTTTCAAATTACTGATCCAAGCGAGATGTTCCATTGCGAAGTTAATTCGATGATCCTTATGTTCTAGTATCGTTTTCTTCGCTGGATAGTGTCACTCTCTTCCATCACTTCGGATTGTTGCTTCGCTGGCTGATACTCCGCTTTTGGATATTATTTTGGTCGCTGGTAGAGTAGAATTTGAGGCAATATGCGTAGAATTAAACGCCTTTCTCTTGATATTGTTGTTTTGACTGTTCGCCATTTTTAATTTTTTCCATAGTTTTTTCGGGCCTGAAAGTCCCCAATCGAAAGCGCCGCCAGGGCATAGCTTTCTACAGACATTAAAAAATAAATAAATAAGTTTGGTTGTGCAACAGCTCGAAGAGAACCGGGACCTAGTGACTTACAACTCTCAACCATTCCTGTGTCCGTGTCACCAGGAATGGAGGGGACTTACAATTTTCTGTTATTCCGTACCGTTAATGAGTGGAACTTTTCATGACATGAAATACTCTTGGAAGATGCAAGATACATTTTTGCAGCGGCTGAGACCCAAACCCAAGATCCTCTGCAAGATAGTTCGTAGCACTTAACTTTATGCTTAAAATCACTCAGATTAAAATATGACAAGGAGTTAGACATATGAAAAAAGGACATCAAGGGGCACGGTAGTGCCCAGCCAAGTTCTGGCACTACACCCTTTTTATAGGAACAAACTCAGGTAATTTTCGACCCCGCCCTATCTTCAGTACCAATGAAGTCAGAAACTCAAAATCCCGAATATTTGCTAAGATAGTCAGGCACAGATACCTCAATTCAATTTCAATTTTCTAGCATAAGCGGTTCCTGAGATATAAGGCCTCGAAAATCACAAAAACCGTAACTGACTGACTGACAGATCATCAAAATTATGGAGCACTTCCCGACATCGTAGAATCAAATAAAAACAAACTCTTAACTGTGATGTGAAATAAATCAAACCCCTAATTAGGCTATTAATTGGTGGGCTACCTTCATTTATAAAAGGAGTTAAAATTGCAAAAAAACAACATCGCATCCTCAACAATTATTGCTTTTTTATGACTTTGAGCGGATGTAGGTACTAGTATTTATAATTAAGGTAGGTATGTTAGTGTTAGGTATCTTGCCAGGACAAGAAGAAACAATTGAAGCGCAAATCAAAACAACCAATAACAAATAGAAAATATACCAAAAGAAATAGGAAGCTTTAAACTAAGTTGATTTTAGTAGGCAGAGTCAAAACTTCTATCTTTCCGTATCTTTCGAGATTTTGACATGGCAAAATATTAAAATCTTTGAGATCTCTTTTTTTAACTTTTATGTTTTTGGTCTGATTATATTTAAATTCATAGATATTAATGTTGAATACAAATTATCTTTAACCTTTGACCTTTAACATTTTACTGAATACATGTTCGTCTTTAAAATTTTCCACCATTTTTGAAACGGCAAAATTCAACAAACTTTATTAAGTACCAATACACCCCCGCACAACTTCCTGGTTGGATACTAGAAATTAATGAACAAATTTTTTTACACAAAACTTTGCTGTGAGTGATGAGGCTAATTTCCACTCGTCTACGTAAACTAACAAAAATGTCGCATCTGGCTCCGAAAACTTAAGAGTTAAGACCAATAGTGAAACAGTCTCTCTATACATGACTATAGTTTGGTGCAGTTTCAGGGCTGGCCTGTGGGTGGTATCATTGTACCATATTTTCCCGAAAACGATGCTGGTGAACCGTTTCAATAAATGGATTGCGTTACCTAACAATGTTTATTGGCAGTTCATTCTTAAATTGTTGGCAAGGACGTGCATGAAGCCTGTTTTCAGTGACACGCCTGGCTCGCAGTGCCACATGCTTAACACTTAAAACAATGCCTTTATTACGTGACATTTTTGTTGGAAGAGTTCCTTAAATTTTTTTTTTTTTATTGCTGCTGCCGATTGTTCATACGACCGCGACGTTCTCGCTCTCACCGAAGCATGGTTAGTATGTTTTTTATAATTTTACACGCACTTAAAGGATTATGACTACCCTTTAAATGTTTGAGCACAATGTGAGTAGGTATAGTCTGTAATATCTTAATTTTTTTATTAAATTTTATAGATTGTACGAATTAATTGAAAGAAATGAAATTTTATCAAAATTTAAGGTGCCGTTTTCGAGAAAAAATCGATTTTCGAAATCCATTTTTTAACATTTATATGGTAGGTACTATTATTTTTAGGGTAAGAAAAATCTTTTTCTCACATCCTGTAGAGAAACTATTATTTGCCAAGTTTAAAAAAAATTAAGCATGATGTTTTCGAAATATTGAGTTTTGAAGAAAAAATATTGATCATTTTTTTTAATCAAAAAAAAAAAAGAAAAAAAAATTGTTTTGAAAATTTGAATACATAATAATATTCGTAATTTTGGAAAGCTTTGGTGTCAAAAAAAAGATCAAAATCGGTTGAACCGTTTTTGACCAAATCTAAAACAAACAAAAAATAGTTCCAAGGGGGGTTCCATTAATAACAATTTTTCGTAATTTTTTTTCAACCATAAGCTAAATTTTTTTTAAATTTGTCGAAGTTTTTGAAAAAAAATATTTACAAAATTTCGAAAAAAGTCGTATCGCAGGTACCGTTATTTTTGGTCTTAAAAAAACTTGCCAAGTAAGCCCATCAAATTTTAGTCAGTAACCATTAAATAATAAAATTTCTCTATTACATTGTAGCTTTTTCAATATTATTCTACTTTATATATTCGGTATTAAACCTTCATGAAGTAAGAACTTGGCGTACCAAATCGAGCACTCTAGTTCTAACTCTAAGAAAAGTCATGCATTTTCAAGATGCATGTATAGTTTCAAAATGACAATAAAAAAAACTTCAAATGAAAAATCTTAGTCTTTCTATTTTTCGCTTTGAATGTGCATTAAACTATACCGCTCTACCAAATTTCATCATTCTACAGCAATAAGAAGTGCTCCATATAAATTAAAATTTTCTCAGAAAGTGGGCGGATACCACGCCCCTGAATGGAAAACCTCAATTTTTAGTTTTGGTCCTTTATTTTGTTTTATTTTTTTTTTAATCTACCCGCGCTCAAGGGATTATGATTACCCTTTAAATGTTTCAACACTGCGCGGGCGCGAAGTTAAGAAGAGAAAGAAGGATAGGAAAGATGTGTTGCACGATGTTCTGAGACTGAAGGTGGTTGTCTCAGAACTCAGAACGGCTGAACTAAAACGGAAAAATGCCGTGTCTTAATTCTATGTCGCTTATAATTCACATTATTTTATTCGTGTTCATCCTTGTTGGGCATACTAGTTTAACTCAATTACATGTTGTTAGTGTTATGCCTGAACAACATGTAATGAGTAAACCACCAACCCATTGATGACAATTTTTAAATGGTTTTTAATGGAATTAAAACGACATAGACGACGGCAGGGATCGAACCTGTGATGATGAGGTTGACAGGCGAGCACACAATCATCGCGCCACGGCCACCCCCAATGCAATTTACAATTTGAGCACTACCGTTCTACCAAATTTCATTTTTCTATTGCAATCGGAAGTGTGCCATACATAATTTACATCAGTTCAGAGGAAGTGGGCGGATACCACGCCCCTGAATGGAAAACCCCAAATTTTATATTTTTTTCTTTGTTTGTAATTTAAGCCGTACCGCTTCACCAAATTTCGTCGTTTTACAGCAGTCGGAAGTGGAATTGGGCGGATACCACGCCCCCTAAATGGAAAACCTCTGCTTGCATGACAAAACCTACCGTTGTGCAAAATTACAAGATTCTACGATGTCGGGAAGTGCTCCATAATTTTGATTATCTCTCAGTCAGTTACGGTTTTTGTGATTTTTGAAGCCTTATATCTCAGGAACCGCTTATGCTAGAAAATTGAAATTGAATTGAGGCGCCTGTGCCTGACTATCTTAGCAAATGTAAAAATAGTGTAGTGGACGGGGATGATAAACGAGTCCTTTCATTGTTAAGGAAACCCACCATATACAACAGATAGCTGAAATTCTGCCGTGTTGGGCAAGTTTTGAAATATTCATTTTCTTAAGCATAATAGGAGGAATCCCATCGGGACCAGAATCCTTTTGAGCAGAGAGATTCTATCAACCACTGAGAATGTGGATATGTTAATCGAATATAAGAAAGTTTGAATACAGTTGTTTATGCACATAATTGAAGTAGTTGTTACCTACATCATTGTTTTTGGATGTTTGAATATCATGGGATACCAATCAGATTTCTCTTTTGAATTATTAAATAGAAAGAAATGTTTGGGATTCGAAATAAGATCGGATTAATTTTGAATAAGATGACTTGAATACAGGAATTCGCACAAGTTGGAGAAGTTATTGTGAACATAATTGAGGAAGTCTTGATTATATTTCGATTTGAGATCTTTTGTCCAAGGTTTATTCCTCTAAGTTATTCAGTAAGGAATAACTTAGTGAACGAAGTTCTTTATTATATCAGGAAATGGGATGAAGTAAATTCTTGTGAGGCGAGAGTGGGACGGTTTTGTGGAAAACAATTTTGGATCTGGTTATAAAGGTTGGCTATCTAAGATTCGTTGGAGAAAAAATAAAAATTAATGCTATCAATAAGATAATTAAGTTCTGCAAAATTAGCTTTAAGAGTATTATATATTATAGGGATGTGAGTCACCGACGATAAAGCTACATATCATCTTGAGGGTTTCTTAGTTCAACGACATATAGCCAACTGCATGAACTAGAAGGCTATATTCACTTGTTGGATGGGTTGGAGGTATGTAATAGCACAATATGTAAAGGAAGCGGTTTGATACACTAATTTTTACACAAATAAGTTCCAGGTACATCAAGTAATGTGAATACTTAACAGAGAAGAATCAAGGTTGGAACCGGAAGAAGTACTTCAATTTCTTGATGAATCAACACAATTACTCGCGTTGGTAGCTAAGATATCTTTTGGAGAAAAATCTGAGGTGAAAAATTCGTCATGAAGAAAGTTAGGAGCAAGATTTCATTTTCATTTATTTATTTTATAGCTTAAGCCTAGTACTCACCTAGCGTTAAATGAAAAATAAATACGTTCCAAATTACACGCGAAGAAGAAATATGAAAATAGAATAAACTTTTGCACGTGAATTTTTAATACTCACTTTAAATGGAAAAAAAGACAATTATTTTTAAACTGATTCGTTTTTTCTGTTTATAAATTTTCAATTTTTTGTTTTGTAACAAAATATTCAAATCAACTGACAAATGTCACAGTTTTCCACGATGCCTTAAACTTTTTCCTGATGGTTGTACATTGAGAAATGAAAATCATAGCGTGGAAAAAGTTGTGGAACATATTTGTTTTTCCAATCCACATTTTAGTACTCACCTCTCGTTGCGGATTTCATGTCAGTGAATCAGCAGTCACTTTTTTATGAAATTTTCATTTTCACTTGAACTAAGTACTAGGCTTTACATAGTAAAATATGTTATCTTTTAAATTTATGAAGATTAATTTGTTTCATCATAAATAGCAAGAGTTACTAAACAGAAATTGTAATTGATTTTAGCAAAAAAATCACATTTGTGTAGGGAAAAAAAAATATTTGAAGATGAGAGAGAAAACAATGAAAAACCTAATAGAAAATCATCATCTCAAAGTGTCGCAAGGCAACGCTTGAGTTTTATATTGAATTGGACGACGCAGTGAATAGTTCTTATGATTTGAGGAACGGAATTCCATAGCCTTATCGCATTAGGGAAAAATTGACGTTCGGATATTATGTAATTAAATTCGCAACGGAATCAAGATTGGTTTCAATAAAAGCAAAGTCGTCAAAGGGGAGTTTTTGGGAATTTAACTAAACTTCAGAACTTTTAGTACATTAGCACCTAACGAAGAAGTTTCGCATAAAAGGACAATGTTTTTCAATAAACTTTTAGCTAAACTGAAAATAAATTCCTAGGTAATATTGATGAAAACGTTTTGTTGATCTTCAACAAAACAATTTTATCATTTTAATAAAATTTGTGTCAATACGAAAGAATGATTTTGTTGATTTCACAATTTTTTTATAATTCAGCATGACATTTTCTCAGTTTAACAAAATATGCACTACAAATAATATTGTCAGCTTAACAAACCAAGTTTTGTTAATATAACAAAATAAAACAGAGGTTTTTGTCACATCGACAAACTTTTTTGTGATGTTTACAAAATGTTTGTTGTATCTACAAAAAATCTCTTTTGTAAATATTAGTCAATACCACAGATCTTTTGTTAATTTTTTTTGTCAATTTAACAAAAAATGAAAACGTTTTTGTTAAAATGACAAATATTTTGTTTTGGGGTTGAGTTATTTTGTAATATTGATAAAATTATATTATCAGATAGATTAAACTATTTGGTAAGGAAACCAAAAAATTCTGCGCGTATATTTTTTTGATCATTTCTTTTGTGTATGATATAGTTCACATTTGGTTTTTGTCAAAAAATCGATGTAAAATTAACTGAACTTAACAAAAATTGCGTATTGTCCATACGCCCTCACAGATGGTTGCATGTGGGATCGTAGGGACGAAACACCAATTTTTGTAGACTTAAATCCCGAAAATAAAAACTATTTTGAAAAAAAATAATTTTGCGGATTCCACAAAAGAAATTTGTAAAATTGACAAAATATTTTGTTGAATTGACAAAATATTTTGTTAATTTAACAAAATATAACAAAAAAGTTTTGTTAATTTATCAAAACAATTTTGTTAATTTAACAAAAAAAATTTTGTTAATCCGAAAATAATAAAAAAAAACAAAACATTAACAAAAAAATTTGTAAGTACAACAAAAGAATTGTTAATATATTATAACAAATTAATTTTGTAAATTCTACGAAATTTTGTCATATTGACAATATATTTTTGTTATTTCAACAAATTGATCTGTTAGCATAACAAAATAATTTTGTGGATACAACAAAATATTTTTTGTTACGTCAACAAAATTCTGTAATTTTTATCAATTTGATAAAACTTTTTGCTGGACGTATATTGACAAAATTTGTATCAGATCAACCTACATTTTTATCATATATACCTAGATTTTATTATCAGTGAGTGTTAGGAACGACATGTGGTCTTCTAAATATTTAAAAAAAAAAAATTAGAATCTTGTTTAATCTTGATTTATCCCCAGCTCAGCACGCCTACACAAAGGGGAAGAGTGAAGAAACGGCACAGCGTCGTTAGCACGATTGAGAAGACATTGAGCGACAAAGAATATACCCTTGCTGCGTTTCTCGATATTGAAGGAGCCTTCAATAACGTGAACAATAAAGCGGTAAAGGCAGCTCTAGTAGACAATAAAATCGATAATTCGATAATACGTTGGGTTATGTGCATGCTAAAGAACAGGCAAATTAACTCGGAACTGGCAGGGATACAGATGACAGTGTCCACATCCAGGGGCACCCCACAGGGGGGAGTTCTCCACTCCTTTGGGTGCTGGTTATGAACACAATTCTCATTAATTTAAAACACTGTGGTGTAAAGATAGTAGCCTACGCTGGAAAATACCAAACTTCAGAATACCTTCAATTGAAGGCACCCCGCTGAAGATTTTAGATCATGCAAAGTATCTTGGTGTGATTCTAGATAGGAAATTAAACTGGAGTCTTAACACTAAGGAAACAGCGAAAAAAGGAATGATTGCATTCTACTCCTGTAACAGCATCTTTGAGAAATCCTGGGGACCTAGTCCAAAAATTATCAGGTGGATGTATTTGGCGATAATCAGACCAATACTAACCTATGGTAATTTGGTATGGTGGAATGCAACGGAAAAAACTCTGGCAAAAGTACAGAGACTCACGTGCATTGGGATTACGGGTGCCATGAGATCCACACCAACTGCAGGGTTGGAGGCGATACTCAACCTGAAACCCCTAGACCTTTTCGTACAAGAATCCGCAGCATATAGCGCCTTAAGGCTAAACCAGACTAATACCTGGAAAAACAGCGCAAAAGGACATGCTCAAATTCTTCAGAAATATTTGGGTGATAGCATCATTACAGATTATACAACACTCGAGCTTGACTTTTATAAACCATTCCAAACTGCCTTTCCAAGCAGAGAAGAATGGCTGAACAACCAACCCTACACCAGTGAATCAGAAATAGCAATCTATACTGATGGCTCCAATATGGACACAGGTGTTGGTGCAGGCTTTTTCTCAGAACCTCTTGAGCTAAACAACTCACTTAGGCTCCCAGATCATAGCAGTGTCTTCCAAGCGGAGGTCCTGGCAGTGACAACAGCTGCTAGACAGGTATC
The DNA here is from genome assembly GCA_911387755.1 of Chrysotoxum bicinctum. NCBI lineage: Eukaryota > Metazoa > Arthropoda > Insecta > Diptera > Syrphidae > Chrysotoxum > Chrysotoxum bicinctum. The sequence goes on along the minus strand of OU426989.1, from coordinate 126,671,769 downwards.
AATGATGGCGATACCACGGGCTGATATCACCTTTTACATTGACAGCCAAGCGGCAATAAAAGCGATTTCTGCCACTGTGATAAAATCGAAGCTTGTCTCCTGCTGCCGCGAAGAGCTAAAGGTTCTTGGCACGCAGCACAATATTAGACTCTGCTGGGTACCGGGACACAGCGGCATACCAGGTAATGAAAATGCCGATGAGTTGGCAAGACAGGGATCAGCGCTCGACGCTAGTCAAGCAGAGATGGTAAGCATCCCACTCTGTAACATTAAACAGAAAATTTCAGACATAATCCTAAGGAAATCCAATGAAAGGTGGAATCTACTTGACACCTGTGATACTACTAGGAAAATATGGCCCTGCTTTAACAAGCAGAGAACTGACAAAATTATACAACTTAGTAAGAAGTCCCTTCGCTCTATTTCTAATATTTCAGGAATACACATATTGAACTTCGTCAATGCCTCAAAATGGCTTTACTGATCAATAGAATACATAGGTTTTATCAGGAAAGAGTGAAAACACTCACGGGTAACACAATGAATCTACATTGATCTAAGTGTGACAATAGCAACATCAATTGTCAGCCCAACAACCTAACCTAACCTATTCCTATGTAACAGAAGATATCGTTGTCGTTATTAATTATTCTTTGTCCAAATAGTCTTATTTCGGCTAGTCCTATTATATCCCCATTTATGTTTTTCAATGCTAGTCTTAATTCTTCCTGTTTTTCGTCTGAAGAAAGTGTCCTGACATTAAAAGTACAAATTCTTAGTATATTTTCTTGATTTTTGATTGTTATGTTCTTTGTTTGCTTATTTTTGTATGGGGGGTTTTGATCTACTCTTCCCACGGTGATCGATCGGCTTGGGAAGGATTTTTGTCTTGATCGTGGGCTATTTCCTTTTTCTATCAATTCGTTCGTATTTTGTTGAGTCAGAAATTTCATGATCGGGTTCATAGGTTGTCTCCTGGGGTTAATGTCAGTTGATCCAACTATTGTAGTTTTCGTCTTGCTTGTACTTATTTCTTTATTTTTGGGTTGTCCTGATGGTGAATTTTCGTTAGAACAGGATCTCTTCCTTGAGTTTTCTGGTCCATTCTCTTTCCAAACTTTGCCTTCAACCACAAGTTCATCTAATTTGAAGCATGCTCTTTTTCCTTCTTTTTTGAACTCAAGTAATCTTGGGATAAGAGGTTCTCTTGCTTCAACCACGGAATTTGGTAAGTCTTCAGCGATGGTGAATGTTGCCCCCGATTTTTTCCCAAGTAGTATAATTTGTTTCTTGTCATAGCTTTTGAAGGTAAGTCTAATTGGTCTGATTTTTCCATATATTTTCTTGCCTAGACTGAAACAGCTTTCTATGTCATTTTCTATTATATTAAACTGTCCGTTAGACTTGTTAATCAGGTCAATAATCAATAGCAAGAGCTTCTCTGTAGTCCGTTCTTTTTCGTCTACTTTAAAAATTATGATATTGTTTTTTCTTATTGTCATTTCTAGCTGTGTGATTTGTTTTTCGTAAAATCTTAACAGAATGGTATTGTCCAATGTTCCAATAGCTATCGAATACGAAAATCGATATCGCAAGTGTAGCGCCAAGATATTGCAATGAAGGTAATTATAAGAAGCAACATTTTATGATATTTCTTTTTAACAAATATATTTAAATATAAACATGAGATTATTCATGCAACATGACAAGTTTACCAATTGTGTAAAATGATAAGTTAAAGGAAACGTTTGCATGAAGGCCCCTTTAGTCATTTATGTAAATTCTGTGTTACTGAATCAGCTGTTCGTTAAATGTAAAAAAATAAACGTAAAATATCAAACGATAAAGATTATTTTTGATCACATACATTTTTCGTTTTTATTAACTGATAACATCGTCCTAAAAAGTTCATCCAGAAATGCCAAAAGTAAGCAGGACAAAGGAACTTGTTCAATTATATGAGAATATTGTTTCCAATGATTTTCTTATTATTGAACCCATTCGGTTTTGTATTTTATTTTACAGCAGCATTATTTTTAAACAATAGATTTAGATAAACAGAAACAAAAAGAAAATGTAATTTTAGAAGTGCTAACTCTAATTGCTGAACAATGTCGATAGTTCTTTACCGATGTTTTCCCTTATTTAGATGACGACAGATTCAAGCAGATGGTATGAGTCAATCTCTTAAATTTTAATGTTATCCTTAGTTTAATCAAAGAAGACAAACTTTTTAATGGCCAGATGGCCAGTTTTCTGTGAAAAAACAATTAATAATTGTTTTATATTGTCTCAATGACGTTTGGCTAATTTTACCAAATCATTTTTCCCAGAAAATTCGTTGGGGAATTTTATCCAATTTGTATAAATCATTTCCCATACAAATTTTGATATTTCATTAACCATATGGTAAATTTACACAAACGGAAAACTTTTCTACTGTCTTACATCGTGGCATGGATATCCCTTAGGTATATGTTTAATTCATTGAAAAAATACTAAAAAAAAAAGATTTTTGTATATGAAATAGGTTTTTTGTTAAGAATTCTCAAATTTAAATGACACTTATGTAAGTGCCTCATACTGACTGCAAGTGCTCTTTACTACGTCTGGACCTAAATGACTTCGGTCTAGAGAACTAACTAAGTTTAAATAATGTTTTGTCTTTGTTTACAAGAAAAGAAGACATGAAGAAGTCCTCAAAATGTATTTTATTTAAAATTTGAATATAACTTGGACATAGAATAGAATTAAAGAAATTTAAATTAATCGTATCATTTATATTTTCCTTGCTACTCTGAGCAATTTACAAAATTAGATATAATTCATAGCACCAATTTATTCAAATATTCTCACATCAATCAAAGAAATCTCTTTGGAATGGTTTTAGTAAGAGTTATTGCCACAAATTATAAAAAGCACAATGCTATAGAGAAATAAAATGGGGGTAGGAAAAAGAAAAGAAATTATGTGTCGGTATCCCATCTTACTTGATCCTTGGGAATTCCTTTGTCTATTATCTATCCAATACATTCACCAAAGTCTTTCTTGCCAGAGTCTTGTAAATTTGAGATTAGAATAAATGCAAGACTTTGTTGCAATATATTACGTTTCGCTATTCACTGTGAGAGAAAAGGGCAACATATCCAAACGACTCTTAGAATATTCCCTCAGATGTAAGTTAATCACTTTGTCACCGCCACCCACACGTCAGAGATAAATATTTTTCTGTGCGAAAATGACAAACTAAGCACCGTTATTTATATTCCAATATTGGTGACAGAATGAGCTAAGACTATGTACTGGCTCTCTCATAAGATGACCTAGAAAGAAACAAATCACCCAGTATGGTGCACATGCAATGTCATGAATCATTTTGAGTTTTGTGCAAATGCTTAAAGCTTTTATTAATATTTAAATGATTTCTGGTAAAAATTGCGATATTGGATTCTATTGAAGCTTTTTTGTAACTTCACTGAGAATTGATAGTATGAAAATGCATAAGATATTTTTACCAAAATTTTATTTTTTACATTTCCAGTTGATTTGTTAATTTCGTGAAAACAGACACTAACAAGTTTAAGCGTACAATTTTAATCACCCATATTCTGAAACTTGTTTTTATGACTCGTATTCGACTGAGGGATGGAAAATTCGGTACAATTGTACCGAATTCGATACACTTTGAGTTTGTACAAGTACAAAAGTACAATTTGTCTCAATTCAGTACAATTTCAAAATTTCCAATTTTATGTATTTCACAAAAAAAAAACAAAAACAAAAGCACATGAAAGGAAATTGAAAGTTGAATTAAATACATCATTCTGGCCTGAATGCATTCATTTTCATACCAGAACAATAACTCTCAGCTGTAAGCCCTTATAACTCTTAATTACAGTTTTCACTTCTTGATGGTGTCTTGCTTTTCTGTCTCTTTATCGATCAGTTTTTTCAGATATCGCATCGTTTTGTTTACTAAACACTAAACTGTAAGCTTGTGGATGTGATTTGTGATTGCGATTTTTCGTCCTTACATTTTTAAGATATTTAATTTGTGAACTTTAGTTTTTCTTTTTCAATTTTCTTGTATAAGCTGGTGCCGCAATAATAGGCAATTTTTCTGTGGATCTATTTATATTTTTTATAAGAAGACAAACTGCACATTTATGCTTTGATTTTTTTTTAAATAAAATACTTTGGAAAACTTTTAAATATGTAGTTGAATTATTGATTTTGTTCCAAAACTCGTTTTCATTACAATCGACATTATTCAGTACAATTTTATTCCAGATTTCAGTACAATTGAAAAATTTCATTTTCCATCCCTGATTCGACTACAGTCGAGGAATAGTCGTATGCGATGTTTTGCGTTTCCCAATATTAGTACAAGTGAAGTCGGATGTTCGACTCCTGGAATAACAACAAACAACATACGACTGTAGTCGAATACGAGTCATAAATAATACGAGTCTTAGAATATGGATGATTGTCATGAAAACTATGAGTAATAAGGCCTTTCAAGCTGTCCAAACACTGATGTAAATAGATATGTGCAGCTGTGTTGACAAAAATAGTAGTGCTTATACAACAAAATAATTAACAAGGGTTTTTTATCTAACATTACTTCAGTTATCAAGTTCGAGGTTATAAACATTTAATATAAGTTTATATAAAATAGCCTATCTTTGTTTTTATTTTTACAAGCTTCCAAAAATGTTTTTTAAATTTCTTTTTGACAGTTAGTTAACATTTATTTATATGTATCTCTCCTCTAATCTTAAATATTTTGCATCTAGTTATCGTGATAAGGCTATTTTTATAAAAATTTGCACCTCAACAAATCTAAAACAATGCCAGTTCGTGCAATAAACAACGTGTTTGACGATTTCAAATGTCAAAGAGTCATTTGAAGTTAGCACGAAAAATTAAATAAAATGGTTATTTGATGATTTTAACTCTAATAAAATGTTAAATACAGTATGATGATAAACTCAATTAAAAGTTGCGTTTTAAGTTTTAACCAAGTATCAAAGCAAAACAGCTTTAACATTGTACTAATTCGAATAACATTTTGCTCCACTGTTATCAGAGTATTAGAGAAGAATGTTCCAAAGCATAAAATTAGTTTTTTAAAACGATGAAACAATTCTTTAGTAATTGAAGCTAAAAGCAGAATGTCAACCAAATATGAATGTATGGAAGAAAAAATAAAATGCACGACTGGATTGCACGTACTTGTTCTTATGTAAAAGAACTTCAAATTTAAAAATAGGTTGCTTAAAAATAAATATAGAACATAGATTTTTAATAAAATTGCTGTCTGATTTCTAGAAAAGTATGAATGTTTCCAAAAAAAAAGTTTAAAAGTCGTTTAAATATTAAATTACTTTTTTATACTTATTTAAGAAATTTCTATAATTTTTTTCAAAAAAAATGTATGTTATGAAAATTTTAAGTATTTAGTAAAATAGATCTTAAGAAATAATTTCAAAAACTAATCGCTCACACGTTTTAAAATTATTCACCCATATTCTACAAGTCGTATTTTGTCTCGTACTCGTTGTCGAACTCGAATTCGTTTCGTATCAAAATCGTTATTCTTCAAGTCGTATACGTTGCGTACGAGAAGCTTAAAAAAACAACGTATATTGTCGCCCGTAGGTAATTGTCAAAATCAATAAATTTGAATTGAAAAATTCGTTTGTTGTTTTTTCAATTAAATTATTTTATTTATAATAAAATTGTGATGAGCTCCATTGATTTGAAGTAGCTCTTCTTCTATTTTATTTGTTTTTTCTTTTTGTTTTTTGTTTGTACGAGTGGTGTTACTGGCTTGTGAATCCTCGTTATATTCTTGGACTATGTCAGTTTCATCTTCAGCATTTATCGTGTCGATTACAGGAGGAAGCTGAAAAACTCCAATGTTTGATCCTTGGAGATTAAAAATTTAAATTTAAATTGTTAGCAATGCACTCCTCAAATTTGCTCTAGCATAATGGTTGTAATTTCACCACCCCTGTGCCTTTAAATTGCTGCTATTGTGATGCAGTTTTTGTTTTAACTAAATACTTTTGATCATTGCAGACCTAAAGAGGCATGTATTACAATTTGTTAAATATTTCTTACTTTAAGACAAGCTGGACCATTTCGGATGGGTGGCCCAAGGCTATTTAGTTTTACCGAAAGGCCCGCCCAAAACTGTTAAATATGTGCTTTGAGTTTTCCACTCTTCATATGGCTCCTTGCTACCTCCAAATTTTCTTCAAATGCACAAACCAATGCCTCAAATAGAGAACGAATTATTATTTTACTAAATATGAACGCGTTTATAACGTCCAAATAAATAAACCAATAAAAAATGTATTTTAAAAAAATTTGGTGACTAACAATTCTCAACCATTCCTATGTGCGTGTGACCAGGAACGGAGGGGTCCTACAATTTTCTGCCGATTCCAAACGGCTAATGAGCAGCAATTTCCCAGGCAAGAGATATACTCTTAGAGGATTTGTCAATTCCTTGCAACAGGCAGTACACTCCTAAAAAACTTTTTGCTGCGGCTGAGAATCAAACTCCAGACCTTCCGCATGACAGTTTAACCCACTAACCATTGTGCCAAGAGGTACCTACCAATATACTTACATTAACTTTTTGTCCATTTTTATCAAAAAAAAAACAAGTCTCGTATCGAAAATTCAACACTTTTAATAAAGTACACAAATACGACTTCAAGTAAATCGAATACGAGATTCGGAATAACGATAAAATATGAATAGTCGTATGCGATGTTTTGCGTTTCCCAATATTAGTACAAGCGAAGTCGAATGTACGACTCCTGGAATAGCTAAATACGACTATAGTCGAATACGAGTCATAAATACGAGTTTCAGAATATGGGTGATTGCCTTTTCACAAAAATATTTCTTCTAATAATTTTATATACCAATATTATTTTAAATTCGAAGGAGCTCCTGTATAACAATTTTGGCAAAGTCGTTAGAGACATTAATGAGAAAGTCAAAAATCGAAAAAATGGTTCGTTCTATGGTAGGATATGCCAGTAATGTATTAACTTCAAATCTTTAGGTATACAATATGGCAAGTTATTCATTCGTAAAAAAATCGAACTGGAGATTTTGATCAGGCATGAAATTTAACTGAAGCTTGCGGATCATGACGAAAAAAGTGAGTCTCACAATTCTTTCTGTCTGTCAATGTTCGACTATGCCTAAACGGCTGGGACGATTTTCCTAAGACTTTGTAGATAAGATAGCTTTATTTAAAAATAATTCTAAAAATTTCATTTGGTAAAATCTAGGTAAATGTCGAAAAAAATTTGTTGTTTTTGATTTTGTCACAAACTGTACAACTGATTTTGGTCACTTTTGTATGCTAAGTTTGAAAACTAGATATTTCGTAAACCACATATCGATTATTTTTAAACTCTAAAATTAATAGGTTTTCAATACTACCTATAACCTGTGACCTTTTTTTTTTATTTAATCTAAAATTAAAACGATACCCATCATATAAATGTCAAAAAATGGTTTTTGAAAACCGTATTTTTCACGAAAACGGCACTTTTTTCTAACGCTTAATTTTAACAATTCATAACTTAACAAAAAAAAAATTAAACTAAGACATCATAGAGAGTACCTGCCATTATACCATTTATTCGATTTCTGACCTTTTCACTTAAATTTTACAGAAGCTTCGAAAAAATTTAAAAAATAAAACGAAAATATTTTTTGGATTTTTGAAAAGAATTCAGTTTTTCTTATCTTAAAAATGGGTGAATAATTTTATAGCAATTATTTTTGTTTACGAAGTGATAAAAACTTACAATGCTTACTAATATTTTTTATTAAAACAGTTTCCTCTATATACATATCTACATTAGGATGGTCCTTATTTTTCGACTTTTGAATTATCCTCAGGGCACTTTCTCATTTCATTATATTATACTCGTACCTCGAAATATGAAATAAGTTTTTTTGTTAAGATTTAGAGGTCGCTACCAGCGGTTAAAATTTGTAGGACAGCTTAAATGGTGGTTTCATTAATGTTTCATTTAGGTGTTTATATCACATTTTACGTGCAAGTGAAACTTGCATAATGACAATCGCTTCTTATCCCTTCCTCCCCTAGACCACTCTTCTGTACCAACGCGTCGAGATTCAGGAAGAGCGCAAGTGTTTTATTTATAAAAGTCATAGTAACGTGTTTCAACTTGCAATGGCGTCTACAAGTACCGGACTCAGTAAAGCTAATAGAAATCAGAGTAAAGTTTGGCTTATCGATCAATATTATTATCCGAATTAAGCCAATTAACGTTGCCATTTATCGGAGAAGTTTTGCGTTTTGTTTTACTACTCAGATAAAGAAAAGAAAAGCATACGTGAATCTGCGACTTTCACGGCTTGCGGAGTTATAAGTTTGTGGGAAAAAGCTAGTATACCAATTCAATTAAAAATACAACCTTTGTATATAATGGGCGATTTTTTTGCTATTTTCTTTTTGGCAACACTGGTTTTGACAGCTCACGCACGTTTTGTGTTTTGTGTTACTGTCAAACATCTTCAGTTTGGTCTATAATTTAACCATGAATCGTCTTACAGACGAACAACGTTTGCAAATTATGGAATTTTATTATCAAAATGCGTGCTCTGTTAAGAAAGTTCATCGCGCGCTTCTTCCATTTTATGGTCAGTTTAATCGACTTACTAAGGTGGCTATTCGGGCTATTGTGACTAAATTTCGCACCAAATTTACATTGTTGGACATTAAACCACTGACAAGCTTACGTAGAGTGCGAACTGAGGAAAATATCGAAGCTGTATCGGCCAGTCACCCATATTCCGAAACTCGTATTTATGACTCGTATTCGACTACAGTCGTATGTTGTTATTGTTATTCCAGGAGTCGAACATCCGACTTCACTTGTACTAATATTGGGAAACGAAAAACATCGCATACGACTGTTCCTACGACTGTAGTTGAATACGAGTCATAAATACAAGTTTCACAATATGGGTGAATGTTAGTAATGATCATTCGCAGCAATTGGGCCTCCGTTACTCCACTACGTGGAAAATTTTGCCGAAGGATTTAGGTGTAAAGCCTTTCAAAATACAGCTGGTGCAAGAATTGAAGCCGAACGACTTACCACAACGCCGAATTTTTGGTGAATGGGCTCTTGAAAAATTGGTCAAAGATCCAGTTTTTTATCGAAAAATTGTGTTCAGCGACGAAGCTCATTTTTGGTTGAATGAATACGTGAACAAGCAAAACTGCAGTATTTGGAGTAAAGAGCAGTCAGAAGCATTGCAAGAGCTGCCAATCCATCCAGAAAAAGTCAATGTTTGGTGCGGATTATGGGCTGGCGGAATCATTGGGCCGTATTTCTTCAAAGATGATGCGAATCGCAACGTTATTGTAAATGATGAGCGCTACTGTGCGATGATAACAAACTTTTTTTCGCGCAAAATGGAAGAGCTTGACTTGCATAAAATGTGGTTTCAAAATAAGCGCACAATTTTACAGTGCAGATTAGGATAATAAATTTAGCAGACACAAATCTAACAAGTACTATCGCTATGCTTAAGATATCGCCCCAATCGTTCGTATTCATGAGAGTGCTATAAGTTTTATACACAAAGATATTACAAAACTCAAACTTGCCTTCTGCCTGATTGGCAAAAATTTTTTCAATTATTTTAATCTAGATAAAGATACAAATTTGTTATTTATAATTGAATCACCAATTGGAAGAAGGGAATAAAGGCCAAAATTTCCAAAAATGACATTTTGATGCAAATGTCATCTCAATACCTAGACCCATCGGAAAGAACATGGAAAGAAACAAAAACCCGTTTTTCTAATAGAAATATAGGTGATTTTAAAAAATCATCTTAGAACAGTCAAATACAGAAATTATTCAGTTTTTTGCGTTTTCTCAACAATTAGATCAGATGGATTTATTCCCTTCTTCCAATTGGTGATTCAATTTCAGTTTCTGATACGAAAATTTTTGCCTTGTACGCAAGAGTAATATTACAAAATTGAATGGTTATTAGTTTGCTCATCATTCGATATGTTATCACTTCCCAACCGCTATCATTTTGTCACCCTCAAAACTAGGGATCTTTCTACATCATATTGCGCATGAAACATACATATCGTCCTCCTTATGCCAGAAGCAAGAATGTGAAATTTAAATTCTTTGAGGTGATTATTTGTTTTGAAAATTCTGTCGGCCTTTATTGTCATTCATTTCAAAATTGTTACTGTACGGATATCCATGAAAACATGCTATATTTTATTTCGACACAATCGACAAATAAACGCAACTTTTGATTCGGGCGAATTTGAATCGATGAAGTAAATCGAAAGTTCGTTTCTCCTTTCAGTAAAATAAGGTGGACTTGAATTTCTTTCAAAATACTTTTCAATTGGTTCGAAGTAATTTCCCGAGTAAATTCTGTTGGGGGGGAGATTGTAGATTAGTATTTGAAGTCCGCAAATAGAAGAGATTTAATGATAATTCCTGCTTATTCTATTTCTCCGAGAAAATATTCAGTAAGATATTATATGAACACTGCAAACAGAATAGAACTTAGATGTACAATGTAAACAAATATTTTATACTCATTAACATAAAAAATAAATATTAAAGTTTAGAGCTAAAATAATAATTTTATTAATAGATCGAAGTCCACACTCTCAATCTTTCATTAAGACGTAAAGCCTTTGGTTGAAAATTTAAGACACAATTTATCCAAAGCTTTTACTAAATTCAGTAGACACACTATCTACTTGTTTTCGATTTATAAAGATTCAATAAGAAATATATGTATGTTGAAAGAGATTTACAACAGTTGACTAGCTTAGGGCAAATTCATTTTGGTTGTCACAGTTAAAATACCGGACGTTGCAGATAATAGACTCAAAGAGAACCGGAATAGCAGAAAGCTTAGCAATAGGGCGGAAGTTTTTGATGACATTTTTTTATCCTTTTTCTATGAACCAGTGTTATAAAAGCACTTTTCAACAAAATACGAAAGATTGGTCATTTCAGAGATCCATTTAATAGCAATTGAATAGGTTAGCATAGAAGAGATACAAAGTTCCTTAATACACGATATGTTACCCCATCAGGTCGATGTCTAAGACATTCGTCTGTTCCTGGAATATTTTGAAAAACTTAATCAAATACTAAAATTTATAGTATTGACTTTATCAATTCTCAACTTTGAGTTACAAAAAAAAAATATAAGTTTAAACAATAGTTTGAACATTTTTAATGAGTATTTCCATACCTGACTTACGTAAGTCTTTTGTGTTCCGTTTTATGTTTTGTCATAACTGCTTTACTAGATTAACATTTCGCAAATGCGTAAAATGCATAATTATGTATGGTGGTTTTTAAAATAAGTTTGAAACTGGACCCGTGCACTTGAACCCAAGTCAAACAAGAATTTTATTCTTCAACCAACGCACTTTGGTTAATGCTAACCGAGACCGCAACATGGAACTAGACGGCAATAGAATACGATCAGCGTATTAGACCGAGAGCCCACAGCAATTTTTGGGTGTGATTGATAACAACAAATAATTAGCATAATTATATAGGCATTTTATAGTTATTTATAAATGTGAACGTCTTGCATACTCTTCTTCTTCTTCCTTTTCTTCGGCGCTGTTATGATCTCGATGTCGAGGGGATCATAACTCTCCCACGTATCTGCTTCACACTAGTGATCCGCCTGTGGGGTTCGCCGGGTTGACCTCAGAAATCGGCGGCAAGCCTCCCGGTTTTGTATTGTTCCATTTCTGAGGCCAACTGAATGCTGGTGTTTTTGCATTTGTTTGTACCAGGAGTGTTTAGGCCTACCTTTCTTTTTATTTCGAATTGGAACGTTGTATGATATTACCTTTTTGACGGGGTTCTCAGGATCTCTCCTTTGAACATGGCAATACCAACTGAGTCGGTCGTGTTCAATTTTTTGGGAAATGGTATTCTTAACATGAAGGCTTCCTCGGATCTTCGTACTTCTAATTCGATCAAGCTTTGTAACTCCTGCTGTCATACGAAGCATCTTCATCTCAGCTGCCGTTAGCTTACTCTCATACTTTTTGTACATTGTCCAACATTGTGAACCGTATATGAGTGCTGGACGCACAACTGAAGTGTAGAGCTTTCCTTTCAGCTTAGGGGGCATTTTTCGGTCACAGAAGATAGCAGAATTTTCCCGCCACTTCATCCACCCTACGCTTACGCGATGATTGATATCGTCATCACAAGTAGCTTCGTCTACGTCTACGTCTTGCATACTCTAGTGGGCGCAATAGTGCATAACAGTGCATCAAGTATGCAGTTCTTTCCAAAGTCTAAAAAATTGGGATACAAAATTTGCCATAACTTCAAAATGAAAAGCTAAGTGTCCTGATTGCAAATATCGAGGTCCAAGACGTTTTGAAGGTGGCCTTCTTAGTGCCAGAAGTAGCCTATTCTTATCGCGTCTGGCAGCCAGAAGGCTGTCTGTAAAACGTCTTGGACCTCGATATTTTCAATCAAGGGGCTTAACTCTACATTTTGGCAAAGTTTTTATCACAATTATTTGGACTTGGAAAGAACTGCATACTCGATGCACTATTGCTCCTACTAGAGTATGCAAGACTTCCACATTTGTAAATAACTATAAAAGGCCTATCTAATTACATATGCTAATTATTTTTTGGTATTAATCACACCCAAAAATTGCTGTGGGCAATATATAACACTTAGCCCGTCCAGTTGTGTCCAGTGCACTACAACTAACTAAGTCGTTTATTTTGTGTTTGTATTGTTTTTGGATTATTTGCAAGTAACTTGGAGGGTAGGCAAAAACTATACAAAATTCGGAAAAGTCTAAAATAAGTGGCAGTTTAAAAATTCATTTTTATGTTCCTTTTTTTAGATCAGCTTGCAGATGATATGGCTGTTATCTTTAGATTATACATTTGCCGAAATCTCGAGTACAAGAAAAATAATTAAACAGATTGCAATTAATTGATACGGACACAAGCATTCATTCATTTTTGAAGAGCAAAAGTTTTATCAATAAGCATAAACGATAAGATAAGTTTAAATTCTAAAAAATCCCCATCGAAAATATTTATCTGTGCGGAATTTGAAAAAAAGAAAGATTACTGTTTTTTTTGTTGCTGTTAGCAATAAACGACTTCATCAAACCAAATACATATGTTGTTTTATTTAAAACCGTATATATTTATTTGAGCACTTTAGTTTTCGATTTCATTAAGAATTTTGATCCATCGTTGAGTGAATGAAGCTCAGAAAAGATGTGAGTCGCGCATATCCCGACGGAAATCCTTCTGTACATGCATCCTGTGCAACAAATGAGTTTATTCCAATCTGTACATAGTTATTATTCGATGGCATGGTTATAAGAGGACCACCTGAATCTCCACTGCAAATACTCTGATTCCTGCTTGTTCCCTTTCCACACATGGTAGATTGAATAACTACATCATCACCGAATCGCGAAACACATATTTCATTGTCAATGACAACTACCAAAGCGGCCAGTAAAGCCTCAGAGAACTCAAGAACCTCGTCGTCTGTATATCCATATCCAGCTATTAACGCAGTCGTTCCCACGAAGCTTCTATTTGCATCATCTGGCGAGACAAGTTGTATTGGCTTAATGGTTTCTGAAAAGGTCAGCGAGCTGGGCAATTTGATTAGCGATACATCATTGTTTAAGTTAGTTGGATCGTATTCAGGATGAAGATAGAATTGAGTTGAGGTCATCGACACGCTATAACTCTTCAAATTGTTTGTTCCAAAAATAAGGAAGATCGACTTCTGCTCGTATGTACAATGTCCAGCAGTCAAAACCCAATTAACTGCTATGACTGAGCCACCACAGAGGAGGTCATCGGATGGATTTTTTTTCAAGATAACCTGCCAGGGAAGCGCCCCAACTGGTACTTGTACTCCATTAATAATCCTAGGTTTCTAAAGAATTCAAACTTTGCATCAAACTTCGTATCGTTAAACTGTTTTCAGAAGATCTTACCAGAGTAGCTGAAACCACGTTAAAAACTAAAAATAAAATCACAACAGCTAACTTCCCCTCCATGATGTTCGTTTTTCTGGGTTAATAAATCGACTGAAAGTCATCGATTCTTCGCTTCTTTTTAATAATTTGTGATAAAGCAAATTGTGATAAGTAAGTAGACTGAGACAAGCGCTACTAAAATATTTCATGAGTTAAGTAACTTTTAATGAAAAAAGGTGAAGATAACAGCTGCAATAACTAATAACATCCGTTAATTTTCTAATTGCATACCTACTTCGGGATTTTGTTTGCATTCACCACATTTTGAAGACCCGTGAAGTAAACAAAATAAGTGTGTATAATGAATTTACTCAAGACTACATCAGAAATGCTGGTTTTATTCTATTTCAGAAAAATGTGTAATATTAAAGTTTTTTTTTTTTTATAATATTGGATCAAGACATTTTATTATTCTTAGTTCTCGTATACTATTATCATTGTATTGTTGTACCTCTTGGCCTTATAGTAATTTCGTTCGACTGTTATGTCAAAAGTCTGGGTCCGATTCGCAGCCACTGCTATCTAATGTCGTTTTTATTTGGCAATCCGGAATCTCTCTCCGATCCGGAATCCCAATTCCCAATTGAACACTTTTGTTTGCTTCTGATGATTCTGAAGTTTTGTTTGATTGTATGTATATGTGAAACATCAAATGCGTACAATAATCAAAATCAAGAAAAATGTTTGTTGAAAGCAGGGTTGGCCGAATTGTCACTTTTTATAAATAACTACATTTGTTACGTCTGCTACGTAGTTTATGTAGTTAATGTAGTTAAATGTAGTGAAATGTAGTTAATTGTAGTTAATGTAACAAATTGTAGCATTGCTGTCAATTAACTGTCAGTTGTGCATTTGAAATTTGAATTTTTAAATTAAACGTTCAGTTATTCCTACAATTCTTCATCCTTATGGTAAATGAAACTTTTTTTTACAAACCTTCATTAGATCATAAAAGTTCAAAATTGTTTTTTTTTCTTTATTATATTGAATTTTTATGAATTATTTTTTATGAATTTAATACTACTAATATGTAGCAGACGTAACAAATTGTAGTAAATTAGGCATGTAGTTCAGGGTTGGCCGAATTAACTACACTACATTTTCTACATCATTAACTACGCGTAGTTATTTGAATAAACTACATGCCTAATTTACTACAATTTGTTACGTCTACTACATACGTAGTTAATTCATAAAAAATCAATAGAATCAAGGAAACCAAACAATTTTGCCCTTTTATGATCTAATGAAGGTTTGTAAAAAACTGAAAAAGTTTCATTTACCATAAGGATGAAGAATTGTAGGAATTTAACATGATAGATGGGAAGTATATTTTTGGAGACAATTAATTTACTTTGGCATAATCAAAGGATATGGATGATGAACACATGATTTAAAGATATTTTTTAATGCTAAATTTTATGTACATCGTACATACATACAAATATTACCGAAAAACTGTTTAAAAATACTGAAAACCAAGAACTAGTGTAGTTATATTTAAACTTGATAGATACTATTATATTTTAAAGAAGCGCAGCACACGTGTCGCAGAGAGCTCCAATACGATATTTTTCCATTTTAATTGGAGTAGGTAAATCCACCTTCAGCTGAACGTTTAATTTCAAAATTAAAATTTCAAATGCACAACTGACAGTAAATTGACATTTTAAACTACGTCTGCTACAATTTGTTACATTTACTACATTCAACTACATTTAACTACATTTAACTACATTAACTACATAAATTACGTAGCAGAGGTAACAAATGTAGTTATTTCTAAAAAGTGACAGTTCGACCAACCCTGATGTAGTTGCTTCAATAAACTACGCGTAGTTAAATACTACGTTTATATGCAGTATCGAAAGATCGATTTGGATTAGGGTCGAATTTTCGAACCACATTTCTACTCGACACCGCTGAGCGATTGGGATCGAGTCGAACGAAGCTCATTTCAACTCAATACAGGTATATAAAGGTTCGAAGCGAGCTTCAAGCTCGCTTTAACACCTCATATAAACGTAGTAAATCATGTAGAAAATATAGTGTAGTTAATTCGGCCAACCCTGGTTCGCACAATTTGGATACCAAAAATCACAGCTGTTGAAGTTGACGTTTAAGTATATGAATGTGTGAGTGCTTCTGGTTTTGCTTCTGATTTCAAATCCAGAAGCAAATTTCTCTTCTTTTCAGAATCAGAACTGTCATTTTTTCCCAATTGAACACTTTCAAAAGAGTCCGGAAGGCTTCCGGATTGCCAAATAAAAACGACATAAAACGAAAATGTTTATTAAGGAGTAACAGATCCTTCAAGAGTTTCGATTTAAAACTTTTTGTAAATTCTGTTTAAATCCAAAAGATTAAGGCGAAAATAGTGTTTTCGAAAGTAATTAAAATAAATTTAAAAAACTCAAATTAAATAATACTAAACAACTACACTAAGCAAAGAGAAAATATATATTTTTCATACATTTTGATTATTTTATAGACCAACAACTTTTAAAATAAAACGCACGACTGGATCGCACATGGCTGTAATTAGATCAAGTTATTCAAAAGCAGAATATCCTTTTTGAACTTGCTTGAACAACTACCTAAGTATTTGGATTAGAATTAGAAATGCCAACAGATTTCTCAAGCAAACATCATTTTATGCGAATAAAAATTTTTAAAGTCGTTGGATCGGTATTTCTTAAAATGTTGAATGAGTTTTGTTTGTTTATAATTTCTAAAACATTTTTAAGAACAAAATTTGCTAGACCAATTTCAAAGTGTAATCAAAACTTCTAATTAATAGTAAAAGGTGCAAGATTTCAAGCAATTACAAGAAATTTTTCACCCCTTCTGATCTGATCCACTTGAGCCTCTCGGGTAGAAGACAAAAAAAAAACTTTAAGAATGATACTCGTAGGTGAAATGAAAACATTTGAGTCTCTCAAGCACCGCCGGCGCGCCGCAAGGTTTCTTATCTTTCATATTATATAAACAATTTATTTTTAATGTTCTCCCCTTAAACAATTCAACTGTTATACTCGTGCTTCGGGGAATACCCAACAGTTAACCCCTGATCTCAACTTTGGATGTACTATTAAACTCAGAGATTATTTCTTTAGCCGTACTACACGAATGTGGAATGCCTTACCCGGCGCAATATTTCTCTCCCATTTAGATATTCAGACATTGAAAACCAATTTGTATCGATATCTCTTTTTAAATTAATTTCTTAAGCACTTGCACTGTTCGCAAACATTTAAAGGGTAGTCATAATCCCCAAGTCCAGCTCTTTAACATTTTTACTTGCGTTATAGGTGGTATAAGGCAAGTTCTGCATTTGAAAAAAAATCGAACTCGGGATTTTGATCAAAGTTGACATTTCGATGATAGCGAAGACGAAAAAAGTGGGTATGGCAATTGCGTCTGTTTGTTTGTATATCTGTACCTTGTTCTACTACTGGGAGGTATTTTCTTCAAACTCGGTACTTAAAAGTCTTCGCTGATTCCCTAGAGGAGAAATTGAAATTCTGTTTTCATTCCAAAACTAAATATTATTTACCCTTTTTATATACCCTTACAGCCTTATTTACTAACCCGTTTTAGCGACGGAGTAAAGTTATTTCGACTTTACAACAGTGTTGTTCCATGTAGACAAAAAATGTAGACTACACGATTGTCTACGTGTAGACAATTCAACGTATACAATTCCTGATTGTCTACATGCCAATGTCAACAATGTAGACAAC
The DNA here is from genome assembly GCA_911387755.1 of Chrysotoxum bicinctum. NCBI lineage: Eukaryota > Metazoa > Arthropoda > Insecta > Diptera > Syrphidae > Chrysotoxum > Chrysotoxum bicinctum. Next base: position 126,653,902 of record OU426989.1, on the reverse strand, counting down.
GTAGACATTCAATTTTTCTTATTATGTTTCGTCTAATAAATCAGAGCTCGAGCCAAAATCATTCTCATCAATCAAAACAATCATAGAGACATCGCCGGATTAAGATGTCGCAGGTGATTGGGATTGCTTGCAGGCATTGCTTTCGTAAATGAATGTGAAGGCATTATTATTATAGGATATGAATATGCTTTTTTTAACAAATTTTTATTTACCTGTGCAGTATTTTGTAGATTTTTGTTGCACACTGTACAATATGCTACAAATTTGTTATTGTTTTCCATTAAAAGGAAACCTAGGTGATCGAAACCTTTATTTTTTCGTCGACCAATATTTGAATAAAACCTCAAATTAACACCTCAAATTTTCTTAAATGAAGTAAACAATGCGACAGAGAAATCAAGAATGACAGATTGGCTGGCATGCTTTGTCTACATTGTCGACACCATAGTCGACATTGTCTCCATTGTAGACACCTTAGTCGACATTGTCTACATTGTCGACACAATTGTCTACGCATTAATATAGACAATCAAAGTCGACACGTAGAGGAACAACACTGCTTTACAACTACTCTAATCCTGAAAAGCTTATTTATAAACAAGAAACACGAGTAATAGAGGCGGAATAAGCTAAAACTGGTTTATAGGAGGTTTAAAGCCATTTTAATATCTACATAAATGTCATTTTGACATGACATCGTGTGAAATTTACAAAAGAGAGCGTATACAATTTTTTTTTCGTTTGTTACTAAGACAAAATGGATAGATATTTTTCATTAATAAAATATTTACATTTTTCAAGCCCTCTAAAATTTGTCCGGTATTGGGGACGCAATCTGGTTGGTAAATTCATTTAAAGGATTTGATCTTTATACAATCCAATTTTAAATGTATCTAATTTCCCATATGCATACAATTATAAAAAAATGACTAATATTGGAAATCAGCTGGAGTTTGCTTACATTTATAATAACCTGAGTTTAACATTGGTGATTTTTTGATAATATATTTTACATAAGGAAGGCGTAGATAAAACGGCTAAGAAAGTAATTAATAAATAAGGATCAGACCAAAAACATAAATGTTAAAAAAGAGCCAAGTTCTTCTATACAAAAACCTTTGTGTAACAAGTCAGCCGTGAAAAGTACTGAGATCTAAAAGTACGCCAAGTTCTTACTTCATGAAGGTTTAATACCGAATATTTAAAGTAGAATAATATTGAAACAACAAAAATGTAATACAGAAATTTTATTATTTAATGATTACTGACTAAAATTTGATGGGCTTACTTGGCAAGTTTTTTTTTATGCCCAAATTCGAAAGGTTTTAAAAACTTGACAAGTGAACCCATCAAATTTTAGTCAGTTATCATTAAATTAGGTATCTTGTCCTGGCAAGATACCTAACACTAACATACCTACCTTAATTACGGCAATCAGAAGTGCTGCATATAAATTAAACATTTTCTCAGAAAATGGGTGGATACCACACACCCCGAATGGAAAGCCCAATTTTTATTTTTGGTCCTTTATATTTATATGCAATTTGAGCCCTACCGTTCTACCAATCGGTAGTGCGCAATGTATAATTTACATCAGTTCTGGGGAAGTGGGCGGATACCACGCCCCTGAATGGAAAACCTCAATTTTTATTCTTGGTCCTTTATATGCAATTTGAGCCCTACGGTTCTACCGAATTTCATTGTTCTACTGCAATCGGAAGTGCGCCATGTGGAGCAGTCGGAAGTGCTCCATTCAACCAACACCAATTCGGAGAAAGTGGGCGGATACCACGCCCCCTGAATGGAAAACCTCAAATTTTCAATTTTTTCCTCTACTTGCATGACAAGACCTACCGTTGTGCAAAATTACAAGATTCTACGATGTCGGGAAGTGCTCCATAATTTTGATGATCTGTCAGTCAGTTACGGTTTTTGTGATTTTTGAGGCCTTATATTTCAGCCTGAGTTTGTTCCTGTAAAAAGGGTGTAGTGCCAGAACTTGGCTGGGCACTACCGTGCCCTTTGATTTACGTATATTTGACGTGGCGTAAACCCAAAGTAAGTAAGTAAGTATTTGCTTAACTATTCTGAGGTTTAGCCAAGTATTAGTGAAATTTAATAAATAAGGCTGTTAAAGTGCTCGTCTAATATATTAACAGCAGCAAATAGCTTCTTTCCTGTTGGTATGTGAACGTTGGATATTTTGAGATTTATCTATTGACTTAGGTAGAAATATTTTTGAAACGTCAATTTAGTGCAATTTTTATCATGATTCGCTTCACAACGAAACAACGTGCTTAGTTACGCTATACATTGAAAATATTCGTTCAGTTGTGTTAACTTAACGTGCAATAACTCATAACGTAACAAGCACTGTCTGACAACACTATATTTTTTCATTTTTTTTCATTTATTTCAAACAACAGTTGCTACCATTATTTATTTTCTTAGAAATAATAACATTTTAAGGAGCATTTACGTTTATTGAAGAGTTATTTAGTTCGTTTATTGTTAGTAAGAAGTAAGGGCTAAGCGACTGGTTATAGTTGTATGGAAAAACTTTCTTTTGGTTAGTTTAATTTCTTATCATACGATTTTAAATATAAAAACCGAAGGAATTGATGAGAAATCACTTGAAATATTTTATTCAAGAACTAAATTTTCTTTGGATCACATTGTTTTTTCTAAAAAACGTTTAATTATTTTACTGACGTGAATTTTTTTCCGTATCCATTTTGAATAAAATGGAACAATTCGTTACGCGTAGATATTTCATTATTTACAGTTCCACTGACATCAGGAAAAAACTAATGCAATGTGCATCAGTAAAACATCAGGAAAATATCTTCTTGAATAAATTGGAATCAGAAACATCAAAAGAACATGACAGCTTTTCAACTAAATGAATTTTCTTGTTCACTTTGAATGACCATGAGGAAATTTTGTTGTTTCAGCTTTTCCTGATGCTTCTTCCTGTTCGCTATAACTGACGCCTTTAGATATCCGTTAGTGTTGCAAAATATAGAAGCAAACCAAGAACAACAACAGAGATTTTTTTAATGAATGAAAGCATACAACTAATTTCTTATGAAGTTTGAGCTTATGGGAACTTCACAACAAATTGACCCCGTTTAAAGAAAATGCATTTTGGAAATAATTTTATTATTGTTTATAGTTTGGGAGTATGTTTTTTTGGTAGTAGATCAGTGGTAATTACTGCAAAGTGGCACCGCTGATCATAACGGCACTAAGCGTTTTGGCGTCAGTAGAACCACCTAGCGGTGCCTTTTGAAGGATGGTTTGCATTTGCTTCTGTAAAAAGAGCAATTGACTCAAAGAACATTGCTGACAAACCGTCTAAGAAGTTTGGAATATAGCCAAACAGTCGCATACCGATATAAAAGATAGCACTCCCTGTATGTATAGCTAATTCAGGCCGTGCACCTGCACATGAAACAAGTTTTATATGTTTTAAAACACCGAACTTATCGTCCGCCATACACATGAAACCAATAGGGAAAACATATGGCGATGAGTAGTGACTATGGGCTTAATAAAAAGAATGAATTTAGGAAAGAGTTGTTATCTAAATCGCCAAATATCGCACTTTGAGATTTTAACGGAGTTGCAGGACTTTTCACCTGGAACTTCAAAAATTTTCTTTATTAACACTTTTAACTTTCCATAATTCTGGGTGTTCTTTATAATTTTTACTTGCGACATATGTAGGTAGATATGTATGTATAAGTAGATACTAATAACAAGTTATAGGTATGTACATACATATGTATATGTTATGTACATTCGTAAAAAATCGAGCTCGAGATTTTGATCGGACTTGACATTACGATGATAGTGAAGTCGGAAAAAGTGGGTCTCGCAGTTCTGTCTGTCTATTTGGGTACAGGCTAAACAGCTTGGCCCATTTTCTTTCAGCTTGATATATAGCATTTTAATACTAACTTTACACCCCACACGATTTTTTCTGTTCTTTGTTTTTAAGACCAAAAATAACGGTACCTTACATACGAATATTTTTTGAAATTTTATAAAATATTGTTTTCACAAAAACTATTCCACATATGTATATATATTTTTTTTTTTAAATTCACAAAATTGTTTTTTACTTGCGACTTATAGGTTACTTCTTCTTCTTCCTTTGCTTCGGCGCTGTTATGGTCTCGATGTCGAGGGGATCATAACTCTCCCACGTATCTGCTTCACACTAGTGATCCGCCTGTGGGGTTCGCCGGCTTATAAATAGGTTACTATAAGGCAAGTTATGCATTCGGAAAAAAATCGAACTCGAGATTTTGATCAAAGTTGACATTACGATGATAGCGAAGACTAAAAAAGTGCTTCTCGCAATTCTGTCTATCTGTCTGTCTGTCTGTCCGTTCGATTGCAGCTAAACCGCTCGGCCGATTTTCTTCAAACTTGGTAGATATGGGTTTTAATTTTTCCCCCCCGGATGTTTTTTGATTTGATTTTTTAAGACCAAAAATAACGGTACCTGCCATACTTATTTTTTTCGAAATTTTATAAACATTTTTTTTCTCAAAAACTGTTCGACAAATTTTAAAAATAAAAACACAAAAAAATTTCATTTAATTAAAGCTAGGTATTTGCTGAAAAAAATTTTCAGAAAAATGGTTATTGAGGGTACCCCCCATGGAACCATTTTTTTTTTGTTTTTGATTTTCTCAAAAATGGTACAGCCGATTTTGATGAAATCTAAAAAACGATGATGAAATCTAAAAAACCGGAGAAAAATCTAAATGAATATTTCGAAAACCCCTTGCTAGATTTTTTTTTAAACTTGATAAATAAAAGTTTCTCAATATAATCTACAAGATGTGAGAAAAAAATTTTATTTTACCTAAAAATAAAGGTACCTACCTCTTTTACGATCTTTAATTTCATAAAACAAATTTTGAAATTAACATATTACAGCTTGTACCTACCATAGAACCATTTTTTCGAATTTTGAACTTCTTATTATCCACATAACGGATCTTAATGAAAATTTGTATAGAGAAGCTTCTAAAAAGTCTAAAACACATTGCATTTCAAAACTTTAAAATAAATATTTTTTGAATTTTTGAAAAAAAATCTATTTTTTCTTTTTCTCAGAAACGGCTCAATATTTTTTTTTTTTTTGTAAATTTTATTTTTATTCGAACAATAATAAAAACTTTAAATTGGCGTACCAAAATTTTTTCTTAAAAAGCTTTTAAAAAGTTTGTACATAAAATCTTTTTTTTAAGAACGACTACAACGACTTATAATTTTTGTTCTTGCATAAATTCATATTTGGATAGCATTATGTTTTTGTCTCTTACTACTAAACGAATTTAAAAAATAATTTGATCCTTATGAACAGTTTTCTCTAATAACATTCGATTTTAAAATTCCTAGTCTGTCACATAAGAGCATGAGCAAGTTCGTGCGTCCCAGTCGTGCGTTTTATTTTTTTTTAATTCACAAAATTTCATTTAGTTCAAGTTAGGTTATGCTTGAAAAAAAAAATTCATGTAAGAACCATTTTTTGTTTGTCAAAAACGGTACAATCGATTTTGACCATTTTTTGTATCCTAAGGCTCTCCAAAAAATTGGATGCTCGGTTTTTTAAAACTTAACAATTAGAAGTTTTTTAATACAATACAAAAAATTGAAATCAAGATATTACTGACTGTACCTACCATTGAACCTACGATACCATTAAATTTTTAATTTATCATAATATAATTTTTTTTTGAGAAGCTTCTAAAAAGTTTGAAAAATATTGCATTCCAAAATTCAAGAAACATTATTTCTCTTGATTTCATTTTTTATTCGTACAATAAAAATTTAAGCTTCCTTTCAAATGAAAAAATGATTTTTTTTTTCATTTGAACATCTACCCGCATTATTCAAAAATAATAATAGGTACTTAAGAATATGCTTATTCTTTATCAATTTTCTAACTTTTACTGTGATTATTTTTTTTTTAAATGAGAAAAATTGTCTGCAAGCATCTAAACGAACACATCTTATTTGAAATCTGCACAATCGAATTGTTTACCTAGTACCTATCTCTTTACTAAACTGTACGCATTTGGATTTAAGTTCTAAGTGTTATCTTTGTATCAGTCTTAACTCTTAAGCGAAACGCGGACTTATACAATTCATTGGCGACGAGAAAAAAAAAATGATGTTATGTTAAATTTGAAAGTTATTGAGAGCCATAAACATTTCACTCCTTTTTTGGGGCGCTCGTGGTTTGTTATTATTTTCGTATTGTACCAACATTTTGCTCTTATAATATTAACTGGATGCCGCTAGTTAATAATTATTACAATAAGGTTTTTGAAATTATAACCCGAAAAAGGCTGTTTTAATTAAAATGAAAATTTCCTAATGTTTTCTGCTTTAAAGCACTATCACTTTACTATCATATAGATATACTCCAACTAATTAGTCTTCCATTACCTTTAAGTCATAGAGAGAAGTTCAATTTTGTTTCATATATGTATAATTAATGGCTCGTTTTAAGCCCCTTTCATCTGTTTAGCTGTCATGTTAGTCAGTACTACATACTAAGAACACAATTGTCACTTAATAACATGTTTAGTAGATCAAATTTAATATTGATTAATATTTTTACTAATATTCGAAACTGTTATTTAATTAATTCCTGCAACGATAATATATAATCAAATAACGTAAGGAATAAATATTCCATAGAACACTATTTTAAATGCAAAATATGTATGCATGTAAATTTAAGTTTGTGTATTAAATTATTATGTACCTAACGCTAACTTTAAGGAAATAAATAAACATATTATCCAGCTTCTGCAGGCCCAAACTTTTAGTATTTTTAGTATTTCGCCACCAACAACATAACTAATGGTCAAATTGATGCTTATGATTTGTTAACCTGTTTTAATATTTATAAACTACTGCGGATTATCTTAACACCTGCGAAGATTTGAACTTTTACACGATGATTTACATAAAACTTATAACGGCATACTAGAGCTTTTTAACCATATGTGCAAGCTTTTTGATTTTACAGATATTGTTTATTTCTTAATTTTTGTATACTAATTTATTTCTATGCATGTGTTAGTCTGCATTAATTCACTAACGACTAACACGTGAACTTACTAAAACCCCCTGTATGTATGTACATACGTAGCTTTGCAATTCGCTCCAAAATCCCTCCAAAAAGAGTTTGAAGCGTTAAAAACAAATATAAGGCCATTAAATTTAATTTTAAGTAAAATAAATAAATTTTTTTATATAAACAATTTTAAATGTTTTTATTTTTACAAATTTTAACAACATAGGTACAATATTAATTTAAACGTAGAAAGCGACGCGTTTCGGAATTTTATTCCATCATCGGGCTTATCAAAATTTTTTTGTTATTAACGTCTTGTTTCGTTGCTGTTGTGTCATTAGGTTTTTTTTTATGTAGTTATGTTTGTCCTTTTTTTGCGTTATAGTAAATTGCGGTGTCGAATAGTGTGTTTGTTTTTATTGTCAATTTATCGTTCATTATATTGTCTTGATCTCTTTTGCACGCTTTGTAAATTTCATATTCTTCCAGTGCATCGAGCTTTGTGCCTTTCTTACAGAAGTGCATTGGCGTTAAGTTCTTGTCAAAGTTTGTGTAATTGTGGTTCTTGTCTATTAAGTGTAAGGCGTATGTGGATTTTGTGTTTGGTTTTGGTTTGTGTTCAGTGAATCTTTCGTAAAAAGTTCTCCCTGTCTGTCCTATGTAGAATTTGTCGCAGTCGTCGCAATTAATTTTGTAAACGCCAGAGCTGGTTTTTTTGTCTTTTATTGTTTTGGGTTTTAATATTTTTTGTATATTGTTGTTAGTTTTGAATGATATATTAATGTTGATCTTTTTTTTAAAAAACGAATTCAAAAAGATCAACATTAATATATCATTCAAAACTAACAACAATATACAAAAAATATTAAAACCCAAAACAATAAAAGACAAAAAAACCAGCTCTGGCGTTTACAAAATTAATTGCGACGACTGCGACAAATTCTACATAGGACAGACAGGGAGAACTTTTTACGAAAGATTCACTGAACACAAACCAAAACCAAACACAAAATCCACATACGCCTTACACTTAATAGACAAGAACCACAATTACACAAACTTTGACAAGAACTTAACGCCAATGCACTTCTGTAAGAAAGGCACAAAGCTCGATGCACTGGAAGAATATGAAATTTACAAAGCGTGCAAAAGAGATCAAGACAATATAATGAACGATAAATTGACAATAAAAACAAACACACTATTCGACACCGCAATTTACTATAACGCAAAAAAAGGACAAACATAACTACATAAAAAAAAACCTAATGACACAACAGCAACGAAACAAGACGTTAATAACAAAAAAATTTTGATAAGCCCGATGATGGAATAAAATTCCGAAACGCGTCGCTTTCTACGTTTAAATTAATATTATACCTATGTTGTTAAAATTTGTAAAAATAAAAACATTTAAAATTGTTTATATAAAAAAATTTATTTATTTTACTTAAAATTAAATTTATAACTATACAACATGGAGACAAAACCACATACATATAAGGCCATTAATTTCGGTATCCTTGCATCCTTATGAAAATTGATTCATTTTTCTCGTGAGCTTCGTGTTTGGCATTAAAAAAAATTAACAAATTGATTAATTTTACAAAAAAAAAATTATTAATAATATTGAATATTCAATATAATTTAAATATATATTCTTGAACGTGTTTTCCTTTTCAATAAATAAAAGAGTTTAATAGAATGTAAAAGGATAAAAGGACAATAGTTATCGTGCAATAGCAACATGAAAGGCTTTATCATTGTTAAGCAACGCGAAATAAAAAAAAACATCGAGGAAGTCGAATTACAACAGAATAAGAGCTGCTTCGAATTGAAACGAAAATAATAAGAATTTTCTCAACTTAAGAACGTTGGAAATAAAGAGCAAAACTCAAGCGAAAAAGAGAACAAATCAACTAAGCGAACATTTACTTCTAAAATTAACTGCGAAATGTAATGTCATGTAAGAAAAAAAAAAAACAGAACTATAATGTAATGTACATGAATTTCAATGATGATTAATTATTACATTTACCTATTGGATTGACAAAAAAATAAATTAATTCCACGTTATATTGAATACTCACCCATGTTCTGTATTCCGAGTGAAAGTGAATTGAAAACGAATTTCTATTTCACTTAAAATGAAAAGACATGTTCTACATTCCGAGTGAATCCAGTTCACTCCGAATTTATTTGTGAAATGTCAAAATCGGCTGAAAGACAATTTGCATCATTTAATCAAACATTGTTTCTTGTGCAAAACGAATATAGATTAACTATTATTATGATTAAGTGGTAGAAGGGACGAAAATCAATGATAGAGAGTTTGTGGAAAAGTTTTACGTGGTAAAGCCAAAATTTTAGATCTTCCACGAGCGTAAATAAAAAATGTGCAATGAATTAAAATGGTCATATTTGAATTGTTTGTAGTTTCAAAAGAAAATTCAGACTTAGCGAAAAGGCATTTGTTTACATTGTTTACATAAATCCCTTAATAAAATCGACTTCAATTTCCTTAACACAAAACTTCTTCCTTAACTTATTTCATAAATTGCAACAAAACTTTTCTTGTCAGTAGCTCTTTTGTATTTCCTTGTAAACAACAATTTATTTTCATAAAATCAAAATTTCAAATCTTTATTTACATGCTTGTCAATTGTCGCGCAAATGTAAAGTTTCATCAGACAAAACTAAGTGAATTGAATTCACCGTAAAACGCTATGTATTCGAAATGTAGAACACGAATTTTCATTTCCAAAAACTCAATTCACAATCTTCATTTCTTGTGGAATTAAGAACACTAACACGAATGAACAAATCACAAAAGTAATTTTATGAGGAATGCAGAACATCAAAATTCACTTTTGTTGCTCGAATTCACAATAAGTGAAACGCAGAACATGAGTGACTAAGTAGGTATATGTAATGGATATTACATTGCTCAATAGTAACTCATTGTTTAAAAAAACTAAAAATATGTTTCATGGGGGAAATAAAATAAATTCATATTAAACACTATTTTAATCATAATAACGAGTGCAAGTAAACTACCATCAACATACCAGAACAAAGCAAGAATTTGTTTTGGCTTGTTAAGGGAGTGTTAGGGGGTTTTGGATTGAGTAAAGAAAGAAATGTTCTCAAGCAAAAACAGAGTTGATGGAATATGAATACTGGAGCAAGAATGTTAAGGCTTAAGGGATGTTGAACATACAAAGTAAGAGAATAAGGCAGCAAGAAAACAAACAAAGGTTATGGCATGGGCTCAAAATTGAAGAGCAAAAGAGGACATGCGTAGAAGAGCACATTCACTCTTATCAGGTAGAAAGTATAAACTTCTCAAAAATACTGTCATATACACAATGGCCAAGCCAAATGATTTCGAATAGAATTAATTTATTAAATATATTTGTTTTTGGATTTGTCATATTTTTCTATGAAGCAAAAATTTGTTTCCGAAATTCCAATCCAGTTGTCAAATATTTATAGTTACCCATTTTTCAATATTCTGCCACTCAAAACTTCTTTACCAATTTAAGTATACCATTTTTTATTTTTATCAAAAAAAAACAATTATTATTCAGACAGTTACAGAATCTTAAAATATAGGTTTAAAAAACTTTGGAAACTAAATGTTGGTAGGAAAATTGTATAAAATTAACTTCTTTTTGAAAAATGTCTAAAAAGTAATACACTTCACTTCAACTGAATAAGCACACACATTTTCTATGATTCGTTCTTAATTTTTTTCAGAACATTGCGTTTTAATGGATTATATGACGATGCTGCCTAGCTATTTGTTTATGATTTTGGGAAAAAAAAATTACCGCTATATTTTCTCGGGCCCCCTTGCTGAGCGTTCCATATGGAAAAATGCAGATTATATTTGGGTCAACTGAATAGATACAAATATTGAATTTGGGAATAAAAGTTAATGGAATGAAATGAAACAAGTTTTTCTTAAAATAGTTTTTTTATTGGTTGATTTCTGTAGCATAATGACTTTATAAATTCGGTCCGATATGAATCGTACCGTCTTTTTATGTAGCTCAGCGCAATTTCTATACATACTAATTTAATGGCCACAATAAAAGACTCTCCCTCGTCAACCTAACGACCAGACTCATAAACTTTTTGCAGAAACCATCCCCAAAAAATTTTAATAAGCCCTAAATCGGGTGAGAACAGTGGCCATCGAAACCATTCCCCATTCAGATTCTCTATTCAACTTTTAGTTGCGATATAAGTACCATAAGGCAAGTCTTCCATTTCGAAAAAAAACATAAAATTAGTATCCAAGGTTTTTCGGCGATTCCATAGAAGAGAAACTAAATCGTAAACTATCAGTACCTGCCATACAGCCGTTATGCAAAATCTTATTTACTCGTATTTTGAAAAATGCTCAACCGATGTTGATAAGAAAATTAGGTGTGCTACAAAAGACATGGACTACATTTTGGTGAAAAAAAAAGTTAATAAGAAATTTTGTTAAGGGTATCTTAAATAATGAAAATAATAATGAAATAATATTGTAGATACAAAATTTCTGAAAAAAAATATTGTTTAAAATTAAACAAAAATCAATTTAATTTTGAAAAATTAATATCTTGGAAACGAGTGAACGATTAGTTTTTGAAATTATTACATTGAATGAATACATAAAATCGACATCCCAATTTTTTTTTGGAAAACATTTCTTATGCAAACCATTAATTTATTTATGGTGAGAAGACCAAGGTCCAATGCTGTCAAAAAATTCAAGAAAATTTCTTTCCAAATTCCCTTGTAACTTACTGCCGCCATTTTTTGAGATTAGAAACTCAAGCTCAATAGTTGCATAGTAGCTAACTGCTCCCTATAATATATCACATCGATGACTCGCTAAAAACGTTCTTTGTGAAAGTAATAATTAAACTCGTCAGGGCCAACGAAATTAAACTTCTTCATTTTTCCAACTCTAGAGTCCAGATAATTCTAACCGCATAACTTTCAGTTGCCTGTAAGGATTTTTTTTTTGTTTGAACTGGCTCGTTTTAAATTATTGGCACTATTGATTACTATAAGGGCTGTTAAAACCAATGTACTAATACTTTTTTTTCTCAAGTAGAAATAGATTTCACTAAGACTTCGTCCAATTTTGATAGTAACAGCCCGTCCGAAAAGTCTTTTTTCTCTTAGTAAATCGATTTTAACTATTTCAACACTATTTAGAGATTTTGATTTTTAGTTAAACTAAACCACTTAACTGTTGATCTAATGTATCAATCTTTTCGGACCAATTATAAATAATGAAGATGCAAGAAAATCTGTATTTTTCAGTATGGAACGCAAGGGAAAATAACGGTACTTATTACATTATTCTTTCTGATTTCTTTTTCCAACATTATAAACAAACAGTTAGGATAAATGCAATGTTTGAAAAAAATGGAAAACGTACCTTAGAAAGTTTGTGTGCTTATTTAATAGAAGCGAATGTTTAATGTTTTACGGCAATTTTATTTCGACAAGCAATATAACAAACGGCTTTTCTTAGCTTAAAAGCTATTGTTGACATTATCATGAACGCAGGTACCTATCTTTCGAGCGATTTTCGAAAAATAAATACATTAAGAATAGATTGCGAAATATAATGACTCAAGAACACCTATATCTAAGCTTCAAGGATTTTGTCCTTAGAGGTTCATTTTTGAAAAAAAGAATCGCCAATGCGGAAATTATAGACCTACTTACGAGTAAGAGCGGATTATTAAAAAATACTTGAAATCTTAAGTCAAAATAAGTTTGTTTTGAATAATTGTACCAAATATATGTATGTAGGAAGCAGTTTTGTCTTGAATATTAATTTGAATGATTTTTTATATAAAATTATTTACTTACCTATTAATAAATGTAAATTAGTTAATAAGGTTATTAAGGTTAATAAACTTGTTTGGCTGTTTTTTTTTATACAAAATTGACTATGGATGAATACCTATGTACATACATATGTAGGTATTACCAACTTCAATTTTTAATCGTCTTGCCAATATGTTATTTTCGGCCCGGGTGTCATTTTGACTTCTGAGATTATATTGGATCTTAGAGAAACTAAAATCTTACAAGTGTAAAAAATATCTTAAATTGTTTTGCTTTATCAAATCTGAAGAACTCTATTTACTGCTGCAAATCAGAGATAAACATTTTTAATGGGTTTTGGTGTGATATGTGTCAAATCTGCTGTTTATTATTTAGTTACTGATGTCAAATCAACATGGCAAATATCACGATTGAACAGTACGTCTAAATGATAAAACTTTATCATCAAAATGAGGGTTCGTTATAGTGCAGACGTCAGATGTGTTGCGCCCATTTAAAGGTGGGCGTGGTGGCCCTTCACAGTAGAATCTTGAACGTTTGGTAGCTTAATTTGAGACCAACGGTTAAGTTATAAATTAGACAACTTTTGTACGTAAAAGGAACGCAAGATCAGACGAGAACATAGCCACGGACCGTGCGAAGTACCCGCGAGAAAGTCGATTCCGCACCGTGCAGAAAATGTGGGCCTTTCACAGACTTCAGTTTGGCGAATTTTTCGTCGGGTGTTAAACCTGCACCCGTATAAGATACAACTGACTTAGGATTACAAAGTTCATGACCATAGAGAATGCCGTTTGTTCACAGACTAAACTTCAAACCGTTTGGAAGAGTATTTTGGCCGATCATCTTTAGCGACGAGGCGCATTTTTTAACAATCAATATTGCCGTATATGAGCCGACACCAACCCACAGGAGCCTCACCAGGTGACAAAACAATACATCCTCAAAAAGTTGTGAACGCGACGATTGACATTCTGCGTGGACAATTTGAGGAAAAGGTTATCTTTCGCAGAGGTGACGTGAACTGGCCACCAAAGTCATGCAATTTGACCCCATTAGACTTTTTCTCGTGCGGTTTCCTGATCTCGCTGGTCTATGCTAATAACAATCCACGTATGCCCTTAAGGTAAATATAACACAAGCCATTGTTCAAATTCATCCGGATCTATGCACAAAATTAAACCACTCGGATCCAATCCACCTTAAGATTTAGAGACATAATGGAATACATGGGCCTTCCAATAAAAGAGAATTTTGTTAATACCTCACACACAGCTTGTTTTATTCCTTTTCAACATCTACCCGCCCTTATTTAAAAACCCTTTAGCACTATTTAAGTGGTTGTTGAATTATTGATACAAAATAGCTTTTAATGGACTTCAGTAGAATCAAAAAGTGCTAAGCCTTCTACTTGGCTGATTTAGAGTTTGTATTATAAAGAAAAACCTACTTAAGCAATGTCTGGCCCTAGGCCAAACCTTTCAGCTTTAATTATTAAGGATTTGTGTCTTTATGTCATTCCCCCATTGGATTTTTGTCGAAAATATAATATGATCTGCATTCTGTCAAGGCCCTCACTGGTCAACTTTTGAGTCCAAGTGCGTTCGCCGAAACGAAACATCAATTTTTGTGTACTTAAGGCTATTAATGCGATATTTATGTAGCATTTGCCTGTCCCATAAAGGGTCACTAAACAATATTAAACCATTCCCATCACTTTAAACCATTATCAAAATCAAAACATAAAGTTCCTGATATAAATAGAAATTGAGCTATACATACATATATGTATAGCTATGTAGTAGGGTGTGTCAAAGTGTTCAACTATGGTATTTTCAAATGTAATAGCTTTTAAAAGTTGCATTGCTTATCAAAATTAAATCCTGCGTTTACAATTTTCATTTTAATTAATATCTTTGACTCGCTCAAAAATGAGATGAAATCCAAAGAAATTTGATTTTTCGAGATTTTTGAAATATGTGTTTCTTTAAATTGCGCCGTGTGGATACAAAAAAATTATATAAAATTTTGTTAGGCTTTCAAGTGAAAGATAATTCCAAAGAAAAAGATAAAGAAGCTGTGAAATAATAAAAGAAGGAAGAAAAATCATTTTTGTTATGTAAAATCGTTTCTTTTTCAAAACAAAATTCTTAAAAATCAACGGGACCACCTACAATATCATGGTACATTATATCTTTTTGTAAAGATAAAAATTCTTTCTGTATTTTGTTTAGTTTTTTTTTTTAGTATACGTAAAAAATAAAAAAAATTATCTGCAAATTCAATTTTTTTCTCAACTTCAACCGATTTGAGCGAGCCAAAGACGAACGATATCTGTTTTTTTTTTACATCATGTTCTTAAACCTCAGACCCAAATACAACTTTTGAGCACTATTACATTTAAAAATTAGAGTACTTTTTTGCGGCCATACAAAAGTGACACACCCTACTATATAGGGTGTCCTAAAAGTCAACCTCGAAACGAAAACAGGTGATAGGGTAGGTGGTGACAGTTATCAGAAAAATAATAAAAAAAATCGTAGGTATGTATTTTGTGAGTTATAGGTATTCAAAAAAAAAAAAACGGAAAAAAAAGGTCTTAATTCTTATCATTTTTTTTTGTTATGGATGGAACCTTGAATAACATTGCTAACAACCCAAGCAGGTACTTAAAAAACTTTTTTTTAAAGGGGTTAAAATTTTGTTATACAACAATATGATGTATTTGTTGTTGTGTTTAATGATTGTATGAACTTCTGACTTCTCAGAAAAGGCGTTAGACCGATTAGTTCTTTATTGTTTTCTTTTTCCTCCTTTCCAATTTGTATGGTGTTTAGCAGCGTTACCACTTCCGGAAAAAGTCGAAGTAGATTTGAAGATAAAAGTGAAGTAAATTGTGAAAAATCGAAGTAGATCTAAAGTCTTACTTGCTTTTTGAAAAATTAGAACTCGAGATTTTCATCAATTGACTTTGACATTACAACACGAAAAAGGAGGGATTCCGTCTGTCTGCAGGTCTGTACCTCAACCTGCATCCTAAATGAGAAATTGAAATCTGTTTTTTTTTTTAGCTCGGTTCCTTCCATACAGCCATTATGAAATATCATATTTATTTCGAAGACGGCTCTAATGGTTTTTATAAAAAAAATTATGTTAGACCATACCAACGCAGTCCACATTTTGGTAAAAAAAAAACGTTATCAACGTTACCTGTCGTAGATCCTTTTTTTGATTTTCTACTTTCTCATTTCTGACTATCGATTTCGATCAAAATTTTCATATAAGAGCTTCTTTGATTTTGAAATAATATTGTATACAAAACGTTTTTTCCTTAATTTTGGAGAAATTTGTATTGCTATAAGGAAATAATTTATTAATAAAACACACGCAAACGAAATTGAAGTAGATTGAAACAGAGATTTTTAAAATGAAGTAGATTTCAGTATTTTGCTGATGGTGCAAAGTAGGAAGCAGATTTTAAAATATTTTGAAAAAAAGAAGTAGATCTACTTTAATTGAAGTAATGTGGTAACACTGACGCTTAGTCAATATTTTGCGTGATTTTCTAATTGTGTTGGAGATTATAAGGAGGAACACTTTCATTTTCATTCTACTGAGTTTTAGTGTCCTTGTCGTTTAGTAAAACCGATCCGATCCTTGGAATATTTTTGTTGTCCTTTGGAGTTAAGTACACTGCGCAGCAGTGGCGTGGCGTCCGTATAACACGATTCCTATCGTCTTCCCTTTTAGAAAATCCACAAATAACACAATTTACCAAACAAACATCGAATAAGTTTTAGTTATCCATTCTGCCTCTCGTTTGTATCTTATACTTTATCCAAACACATTCCACAATCCACAACCAACATTAATCAAGAGAGTCACAAAAATACTCTGACGTAAACTTTTCAATCACCGTCTTTTATATCTCTTTCTTCCCCAAGCATTGTGTTTCAGATCCTCTTTGTTCAACATCCGCTTTTATATTCAAAAAATAAGACGCTACATTCCTTCTTATAAAATTTTCGATGTATACCTCTAGGAGTTGGAATTATTTGTATTTTATTCTCCCTTTAGCAATTAGCATTGCATTTCAGTAGGAAGATAATACATTGCAGGAGTTCAGGTGCTCGCCTTTTTTCAACCTTGTGTAAGAAATAAGACGGTGTTCTTCGACTTATTTGTTTTTGTTTTTTAATATGTCATATAAATATAAATATGGCATGTGGGTATTGTTGATTCTTGATTTTAAATTTGATGTTGATTTACATGCTCATGTAAAATGCTTTCATTTTTCTCTCTCGTGATAGTTTATAATATACACGATTGATATTCTTGCAAATTTACTGTGATAATTTTGAATTATGAAA
Source organism: Chrysotoxum bicinctum (assembly GCA_911387755.1). NCBI lineage: Eukaryota > Metazoa > Arthropoda > Insecta > Diptera > Syrphidae > Chrysotoxum > Chrysotoxum bicinctum. Next base: position 126,636,562 of record OU426989.1, on the reverse strand, counting down.
TAAATCATGGTAGAATATATGGCAATTTGTCAGCAGTGTAAATTTGCTTATCGCTGAATGAAGAGCACTTCTGTGTCAAATAAAATGCATTTGCTTTTTTTTTTATAGGAATTTCAATTTAGATTGAATTGGCATTCAATAAAAGACTGTGTTGCACAGGTTCAATAACTTCAAATAAATCTAGTGTTTTGAAAAGCCAATTTGAACTTAATTAAAAATAGTGAAAAGTTAGATGTTAAAGTGAAGATTTAATTCCTTTTATTACCCACTATAGTGATAAAAAAAAATTAAGCTTCTTAATTTTAGTGCAGTTCTAGATTTTGTCTTGGAAAAGTCTTTGTAGATTGCTGTTTAACAGATTACCTATCGGAGAAACCAAATAATTTTAGTAAGGATAGTTGATAGTTTATATTTTATCCTTTTTTCGTTTACACACCAGGGATTTCGATCCCAGATCGAAATTTTTTGTTTGGTGTGCGTGTTTCATGTACACATGTAATTCCCTCTTTAAATATGGATTTAAAGATTTTGATCCCTGTCAGAAAAATACAAAAGAAAAGAACGCAAAATCTGGCGAGGGATCAAAATCTTCACACAGAAATTGATTTCTTATGTGTAAAGGAAATCAACATAAAGTACCTATGACACTTTAATGGAATACTATTTATTTACTATTTAGGGCAACAATATTCAAAATGACTTGATACATAGTATCGCGGCTGTTATTAAATCTGAAATTAAAACAGAAATCATAGAAGCTCGGTTCGTGTCGATTATGATCGACGAAACATCAGATTTGAGTCATAGGGAACAACTGAGTGCCATATTTCGGTTCTTGTCAGAGAATGGAATACAAGAAAGATGTCTTGTATTTTTTGAGGTTAGGGCGAGTCTTAATGCAGATGAGTTGTCCCATCATATATTTTATATTCTTGACACATATGATTGCAAGGAAAAGTTAATAGAACATTCCTAGGAAGGTTCCGCAGTTATTTCCGACGAAGGGGGTGGTGTCTAAAAGGAGGTCCTTTTTTTTACTTGCGATATAGGTACTATAGGGCAAGTTCTGCATTTGGAAAAAAAATCGAACTCGAGATTTTGATCAAAGTTGACATTACGATGATAGCGAAGACGAAAAAAGTGGGTCCGACAATTCCGTCTGTCTGTCTGTATGTATGTATGTCTGTATGTCTGTATGTCTGTATATGTCTGTATGTCTGTACCTCGAACTACAGCCTAAACTACCGGAGGTATTTTCTTCAAACTTGGTAGTTAAGGGTCTTCGGTGATTCCCTAGAGGAGAAATTGAAATTTTTTTTTAGCTCCAAAACTAAGGGTACCCCCCATACACCTGTAATGCAAAATCTTATTTATCTCGAAAACGGCTCTAACGATTTTGATAAAAAAAAATTAAGTGTGATATGGACTATATTTTGGTGAAAAAAAAATTTTGTTATTAGGGGTACCTGTCATAGAACGGTTTTTTTGATTTTCGAATTTCTCACCAACGGCTCTAACGATTTTAACCAAAATTTTTATGCAGGAGCTGCTTTGCATTTGAAAAAATAAAAACTAAAAATTTTTTCGAAAAAATAGTTTTTGGATTTTTAAAAAAATAATACTATTTTTTTTTTGAAAATTCAATATCTTGAAAACCAATACACGATTAAATTTTTAAATTACGTTTTAAAATGTATTTTATTAAATACTAACAATTTGCATATCAATTTTTTTTATAAAAATGTTAAGGAAAATTTAGTACACAAAAAACATGTTTCAGTGTGTCTGTATGTCTGTACCTCTCACTACAGCCTAAACCACTGGACCTATTTCTTTCAATCTCGGTAGTTAAGAGTCTTCGGTGATTCCCTAGAGGAGAAATTGAAATTTCTTTTTTAGCTCCAAAACTAAGCGTACCCCCCATACACCTGTAATGCAAAATCTAATTTATCTCGAAAACGGCTCTAACGATTTTGATAAAAAAAATTAAGTGTGATATTATGGACATGGACTACATTTTGGTCAAAAAAAAATTTGGGGCAAAATGTTATTAGGGGTACCTGCCATAGACCCGTTTTTTTGATTTTCGACTTTCTCATTAACGGCTCTAAGGATTTTAACCCAAAATTTTTAGCAGGAGTACCCTTAAGTTTAAAATAATATTGTATATAAAAATATTCGAAAAAATATTTATTGGGTTTTTAAAAAAAAAAAAATTTTAAATCAATATCTTTAAAACCTATGAACGATTATTTTTTTTAAATTATTTCCTAAAACCAATATTATTAAATACTTAAAATTCGCATCCCACATTTTTTTCTTGAAAAATTTTAGAGAAATTTCTTATATAAAAAATTTATTTAATAATAAAACGTTTTTTAAAGTTTATTTGCATAAATTCATACTTTTCCGGAAACCAGACGGCAATTTTTTGCATTTGAACATAATTATCTCATTAAATCCATGTTTTATATTTATAAGATGTAAGTATCTTAAATTCCAAAGTACTTTTACATAAGAGCAAGTTCGTGCGATCCAGTCGTGCATTTTATTTTATTATGTTTCAAGGTCATTGTTGATTGAAATATTAATGTCTTGAAGTATAAAAAATATAGCTACACATTTTTTGCTAAGTCAATGTGGAATGCATACCATACCATATCCCTACTAGAAATTTTGTTTTTAAGGTTCTAAGATTTTTTTTTCATTGTTATAGGTGACAAAATTTTATAACGGGCTCCCATTTAAAATTATCCACGCCACGCCACTGCTGCGCAGGAATATGCGAACATGCACCTTACATATATATGGAGAATGCAGAGGCAATACTTGTGCTACAGCTAGACTTTACCGTAAGAAATATCCAAATGCTGAGCGTTATCCCGATCATCGGGTGTTTGTGAACTTGCACCAGTCATTCTCAGAAGGTCGATTTCCATACTAAAGAACTAGTGAAGGCAGGCCCTTCATGCCCTATGAGAACAAAGTGCTACAAGAAGTCGATCGAGACCCAAGTACCTCAGTACGTGGAATTCAAATAAGAACAGTAGTACCCAAAAGTACAGCACACCGAATTTTGACGAAAAATGAGATCTATCCATACCATGTTTAACGAGTGCAAAGTCTACTACCCCAAGATTACCCTGAGAGAGTTGCATTTCGTCGAACGATACTACAGCGGTACAGGGAAGATCCGCGATTCTTGGACAAAATTCAGTGGTCTGAAGAATCAACATTTAAAAAGGATGGATATATGAACCTTCACAATTTGCACGAGTGGCATGTAGAAAATCCACATTTGATGCGGGAAGACAAATCTCATTATCGCTTCAAAGTTAATATGGTGGACCGGAATTCTAAATGATAAAATTGTTGGACCATTCGAACTACCAGAGAACTTGAACGGCGAAGTGTATTTAGATTTTTTACAAATTTATTGCAAGATGAGCCACTTATCATATTATGCCCGTCCAGTGAGAAAATTCTTGGTGGTCTGGTTCAATTTCGTGGCCAGCCCGTTCACCTGACTTAAACCCTCTGGATTTCTTTCTTTGGGGAGTAGTAAAAGAAAAAAGTCTACTCAAAACCGATCCAAAACATAGCCGAGCTGCGCCAAAAAGTTACGGCGGCTGTTGCACACATCAACTCAGGGAGATTCGCCCGGCTTATAAACCAATCTCTTTTAAGAAGGTGTAGGTCTCGCATTGCCGTTGGAGGCAATGCAATTGAACATTTATAATAGCTTATCTAAATATTCTTTTGATGTAATTTTCGTTGAAAAATGGAGTTTTATTTAAAACTTAAACCAAAATAATAGAAATAATTCACTATCTGATAAACGGTGGTACTTTGAGCCCGGTAGTAGTTACTTATAAATTCTTATAAATTACTGTTCACCTCTCGAACTTAAACTTGGACACAAAAAAGCCTAGACTGCATTCAAAGTTTTTTTTAATGAATTAAAAAGAATTATCTTAAAACCGGGTTAGGTACTTGAGAAAAACATTTGTGTTTCCGTTATTTATGGAATATTCTCAAAAATGTTATACCGTTTTGAAATGAGAATTAAATACGCCAACTTTTAAGGTAACTTGCCAAAATTTCGTAGTGAATTGTTTTTTACACTACAGTCCATTGAATTAGGGTCATGTAAAAATTTTGAGTACTTAGTTGGGCAAAAAAGTGATATTTTCTTTAAAACTGATGCATGTATTGTGTGTTTAAATTTTATAATGCAATTGTTAGTAGGGTAATTCAAAGTTCCATACTAAGAACAAATTAATAAGAATAAAGACCGTTACAGGGTGACCATTTTTTAGATTTTTTTTCGAATGTCTGTAACTCACAAAATACATGGCCACGATTTTTTTTTTATTATTTTTCTGATAACTGTCACCATCTACCCTATTACCAGTTTTCGTTTCGACATTATCTTTTGGGACACCCTGTATAATTCCTGCTTCAAATACAAAGCTACATTGTAGATTATAATAATTATTATAATTTTTGCAACTACCCCACTCCAAGTCATTCTGCAACACAATATCTACAAAAGCAACGAAACGATTGTATCTTTTTGACAAATTTCAAAACTTTTTTTTTATTTTTATGTTGAACTTTCTACATCATAACGAATAATTAATGAAAACTTAAAAGTTTTCAATAGAGGGAAGAAAATTGCAATAATAATATTCATTCATGCTCAAAGATATAAACTTTAAATTTATCTGATTATTAGAGAGTTCTTAAGGCGGAAATTGCATTTCTTTGGAGCTAATTGAAAATAAACTTTGGAAAAGTTGTAGAGCATTATGGTGTAAGGGCAAGGAAATCATTTGCAGTCTTTCTCTGTTTTATTTTGAAATTGAAAAATAACTTTAAAGGTTTTAAAACGTTTGTATGCAGGGTGTCCAACAGTCACCTCAGCAGGTGGAAACCACGTGTTCCTCATGTTATTTTAAGTTGAAAAACTTTTAAATGCTTTTTCTCGTTATCGCCTAGTTGGATATCGTTTTATTAAGAAAATATTTTTTTTGTAAATACTTTTAGACACGGTGCGTTTTATGTTCCAGATCGATGTTTTTTTCAATAACTTTTTAATGATTAAAGGGTCTTCAAAATTATGTTTCAAAGATGATGTCGGTAAAGTTAGGCAAAGGTGAGCTCTTTTAAGCACATTTTCGTAGATTTCTGTTATAATTTCAGCAATTTTGTTTTGTTTTCCTAAGGCATCAAGATTGTGGTTGGTTTGTTGATAGACACCTTTTCGATCAAGTACTCCCATTCCCATAAGAAGAAATCGGAAGACGTTAAATCAGGGGATCGTGTAAGCTCCACAAAAAATTAACACCAATAAAGTCATGTACTTTTCTCCGCGTATAAACAATTTAAAGATTATCTAAATAAAATGCTTTAAAAATTTCAACACGTTGTGGCTGCATTAATAGATAGTCTATAATAAATTGTTATGGACCACTCTCTACGGCGGCGGCGCACTATGGGACCAAATGATGAAATCCATCTCAAAAATGGTTTTGGTGAATTTCGTAATTTGAAAAATCTAATGGTGACATTATGTACTAGAAATAGGGTTCTTCCAAAAACAGTAAATTTTTTGTATCTTACTTTTGTTCTAGTTACCTAAAATTACCGTTAAAAATGACATTTCGATATTTTTATTTTTTAGAATTATTAGAAGTGAGAGTTTGAAGTCAATTATTTCTCATTTTTCTGGACAGAATGTATAAATATTATACCTTTTTGAAAAGCCCAAGCCCTCTTCTTTACAAAACAGTTATACTTTTTTTAATTAAGTTCACCAGTAAATTAATAAAAAAAAAGGAGTAAGGTGCAGTATCTTTTTCATTTTTTTGTTTTCAATTGAAGTTTTCTCTGTTAGCTCCGGCAGCCTCCGTTTAGTTAATGGCTGTTTGGTACGAGTATTCTAAAAATATTCTAAATTTGGAAGAAAAAATAAAAACTTTCGCATTTTCATGCATTTTCGTTTCGTTCGTGATGAAAAAAATTCAAATTTGGCAAAAATGTGGCACCTTTATTGATGCACATAAACATGTATTCCAAAAAGTTTAAGACCTTTATTTTATTACTTTTAGCTCAAAATTTAAAAAAAAAATATGTTATTTTTGTCAAAAGTTAAAAAAATATAACTGTTAAAACATGTGCAACACATTTTCATAAACATCATATAAGTGACTATGTTTCCACAAAATTTCTAAGTTTTTATCAGTTATTTTCAATATTATTAAAATTCAAAATTTTATTTTTAGAATAAAATATTTTTTGTTTTCCAATTTTAAACTTCCTTACTCAAAAGAAGACAAAAAGTCAACAGTTCACTTAAAAGAGAACTGCATACAATATGGAAACTGAATCGTAAACAATACGGAAAGCAACAACAAAAGCATGCGAAAAGAGTCTAAAAGGTGATAGAGTTGACATGGGAAAGCCAAATTGTTGTTGTAACATTAATCAATCAAGAGGAAAAATTCATAGATAATGTAATAAGATGATTACTAAGATTTTATTCTCAATAAAACGTTTTAAGGATTCGGATTAAATTAAAAAAAAATCAAAATGAGAGAATTTATTTGCAAGGAAATTTTCAAGATCAGCTACGAACGAAGATGTTCTACACACTTTATTATATATGTACATCTGATCCGCATATATCTAGTCTGGGAAAACCAAGAACAAAAAATGATACCAAAGAATTGTTTGACGAGGCTAAAGAACTTTTAGACATTAATTAATATACCTAGTAACAAGGTGTACTTCTGAATTCCTTTTTTTTTTTGTCTTAAGGGTGATAACTTTCATATATCAAAAAAGGGGCGTGGTAGTATACGGATTTTACTAAAAATAAATAACACTTTTCATAAATTCACTTCCACATATAAAACTTAATTTAAAAAATGCCTGCTTTTAATGAACTTTAAGTGAAAATAAAAAAAAAGGGGAGTGAAAGTAGGCAGGAAAGTGGGCAGAAAAAATATACATACGATGTCTTAAGTTTAAAAACCTCAAATACAAAACATGGGCGTGGTAATGGGCGGATTTTACAAAGCCTACTTTCAAATGTTTTCACCGGTAAAAGAAAAAAACTGTACAAATTTCATCTAAATTGTTGCAATAATTCTGGCTCCAACAAATTTTGCCCATATAAATTAAACAAAATCTACAAATTTGTTATGATTTATTTCTATTTAAAATGTTTTAATATTTTAAGTTCTTGGTTATAAAAGTATAAGTGTGCAAAATTTCAAAAAAATGGTTTGCACCATTTGGTCTCATAGTGCGGCGGCGGCGGCGCACCCTGTATGCTCTTCGTTTTTGAAACAAAAATTTTAGATAGTTGTGAAAGAATTAATTGGGCTTTCAAAATTAGAAATTTAACCCATCATATATTATTTTTTTCTAAAACAAAAATTTAAAATTTGAAAAAATTGTGTTTAATAGAAAATTGCGGAAACCTCGTTATCAATACAGTAACAAAATCTTACCCAATTTTGAACGGTTTAGCATTTCGTAGTTTGGCAAAGATAACACCATTTAAAAGAACCGGGAACCAAAATTATACAAACCGGTTAAATTTAAAAATGAATATATTTTAGGAGTCATCATAAAATAAATTGTTAAGGATGGTAGGGATAGGGAATAGAGTAAGGCCGCAATTAAGAAAAAGCAGGAGCTCGAATTTCATTTTATATCAATTTACATGACTTTGCAAAACCTACACTGAACCAAAAAGGTACGTGGATTCAAGCAAAAAATTTATTGTGACAACAAATAGTTTCTTAAAATTCAACCAATCATTTCGTTTGTTATTACAATAAACTGCCGTTTATAGACTTTATAAACGATTGTTAATTCAATAAACCGTTTTTAATTTCCGTTTATAATTTTTTTTAATAAACGCATTAATTGGGATAATAAATGCTTTATCAATTTCCAATAAACGAAAATTATTGCATTAAACAATGAGTTTATAGCGACAGTAAACAGTTATTTGTTGATATAATAACCTTGTTCATAGATACCAACATTCATTTATTATTTTCGTTTGTAAATACAATATACCTGTTTATTAAATTAAAAAATGCGTTTGTAGCGGCAATGAACAGGAATTTATTGATTTAATTAACGTATTTATTAATACTAGCAACCGTTTATTATTTGCGTTTGTAAATACAATAAACCTGTTTATTAAATTAATAATTGCGTTTGTAGCGACAATGATTACGAATTTATTGATTTAATAAACGTGTTTATTAATACAAGTAACCGTTTATTATTTTCATTTATAAATACAATAAACCTGTTTATTAAATTAATAAATGCGTTTGTAGCGGCAATGAACAGGCATTTATTGATTTAATTAACGTGTTTATTAATACAAGCAACCGTTTATTATTTTCGTTTGTAAATACAATAAACCTGTTTATTAAATTAATAAATGCGTTTGTAGCGGCAATGAACAGAAATTTATTGATTTAATTAACGTGTTTATTAATACAAGCAACCATTTATTATTTTCGTTTGTAAATACAATAAACCTGTTTATTAAATTAATAAATGCGTTTGTAGCGGCAATGAACAGGCATTTATTGATTTAATTAACGTGTTTATTAATACAAGCAACCGTTTATTATTTTCGTTTATAAATACAATAAACCTGTTTATTAAGTTAATAAATGCGTTTGTAAAGACAATAAACGGGTATTTATTAATTTAATAAACCAAATGATTAGTTTGGTTTGTTAAATTAATAAACCCTTTTATTAAAATAACAAACGGATTTATTGAAATAAGCCTGCCTGCTTTCTGCTGATTTACACGACTCACAAAATGTCATTATTTCTGCAGAAATAATGGCTTTTTGTCAGTCACACAAATCAAGCATAATGTTGTTCTTACACGATTGACAAAATGCCACTATTTCTGCGAATGAGCCATTCATTGTCACAAACTTAATTTATGACAGAAAGATGGAGTAATAACGACAGAAATTACGGCAATTTGTCACTCGTATAGGTTCAGCATTAGTTTCACCTGAAGCCTACAAAAGAGAATTTATTATTAGTATTGTTAAAATTAAGGGAAGCATAAAACTTCCAGTAACAAACCTGGTTAGAGTACCAAATAGTTATCTTATCTTGCATCTCATACTGAAATCATATCTCTGCTGAAAATTAAAAGTTAATGCTGAAAATTGAGAAATCCGAACTGAAAGAAAAACTTTTGTTTCTTTTTAATATTTTATTTTGTGTCAAATTATTGCGTAGGATTGTTTTTATCTTGTTATGCAAGACATTAGGTTTTTAACATTTCTTTTTTATTTTTTTCTTAAACTCCAAATGAGGAACGGGCTTATGGGATTGAAAATTGAACAGATACAATATTTTTACTCTGTTATTGATCTTATCTCGTTAAGCAAGATGTGAGTTTTCGTACAAATTTCTTTTTTATTTTTTTTAAAATATATGGATTCTATAAAACCCCAAAATGAGGAACATGCTACTGGGTATTGCAGATTAAAAAGATAAAAGATTTTAAAACAAATATCTAAAGCTCTTAAAAAGCTTTTAAATACATATTTCACCCCGTCAAAATACAAAAAAATATCGTTAAACTGCATTATTGATTTACCATTTACTATAATGAAGGGTTGAACATTCTCAGACTTTCCATTAAGATATCCAATATGGTCGTCTATCTCTTGGATTGTTGTACCGATCCAAACGAACGCATTTTGCGAGTCCTTGATGCTAAATCGTGTTAAGCTTTTCTTTCCTTCCTTGCTCTTCCTTGCAACTTTTTGATATGGAATGAAATATCCATGTAATGCCCACAGTATAGCTGCATCGTCACAATCTGGTAATATAAAAAGTTTATTAAAGTTTTAAATTAAATTGATTTTTCATATAATCAAAAAAAAAGAATTGAGATGTATTAAAAATAAACAGAAATTCGGTGTTTAAGTGGCTTTCAATGTGATCTTGGACCAAATGAACAGATAAAAAACTTCAAAACAAAAAACCCCAAAATGAGGAACATGTAATGGGTATTGAAGATTGAACAGATAAAAGATCGTAAAACAAATGTCTACAACTCTTAAAAAGGTTTTAAACTTTACTCCGTCCAAATATAGAGAAATATATATTATGATATCTTAATATCATAATCATAAGCGAATTGCGAAATTTGTATTGTTACATTGAAATAAAAATCAAAACAAAGTTAGATAAACACAACTTACTTGTTGTTGTGTTTGTATCTCTTTGATTTGATGACAACTGTTTCAAAACTTCGAGAATATTTTTATCTTTCACATGGTTGTCAGTCAATAGAAATTTTAAGATCAGCTGTTTAAGTTGATCCCATTTATCCAAAAATGATCCGGCATTTGTATATAGATAGCTAAAATCCATGTCAATCTAGTAAAGTAATGTATTTTTTTGTTTATAAATCGTTTACATGACATGCAAAAAATTCTAACTTACGTAACGATATCCAGTAGGACATTTGTACTTTGGCCATTTTAAAAAAATTTGAGAAGTGCAGGTAGAGTCCTTAATATCTAAAAGCCTCCTATTTGTACACGCCTTCCAGCACCGGTCTAATGCTTCCCCTGATAAATTGTCATAATTCAAGGATCTAATAGTTTGCTCCGAATCTTCTTCGGGAACTAAAAATTAGAATTTGTTATCAATGCAATTATCTATTAAAATTTTGTTCAATTGAACGTTAAGGAATTGAAATTTAAAGAAAGTTTTTTGCTGTAAAAATGCAGACAATTCTGAAAGTATAATGGTCATATTACAAGGCAGTCCATTTAAGTGGCATGTGCGTATGATTTGTAAAATTACCGGTTTCTTTAGAAAGTTATTGATTTTATTCACTATCAAGCCTTAGAAAAAACATTGTTATAAAAACTCTAGCGGTTTTTAAAACTAAAAACTAGCGGTTCTTAGAACTAAAAACACTATCGGTTTTTTAAACAATTATTCAGCCTTATTCCGATAGGCGTTTTTCTAAAACGCCAACTGTCGTTTTAGGAGTCGTGTCGTTTTTTTTTTGGTATTCCGTAACTAAAACGCTAGCGTTTCTCTCGCTCTTACATTCCACAATACATTCCAAACATCTGACATACTCGTATCAAATTGTTTGCAAATTGAATAATTTGGTTTTGAAAATTATATTTGTGTGAATTTGTTTCAAACATAAGACAAATGTACAGTGTAGAAAGTTATTTTTCTTGGAGCAGCAGTGACGACGAAGAAGAAGAAGAAAAGAAAGATTTGATACTGCACTACTGCAGAAGATATAAATGTACATTTCATCTAAAGCAAATCCTTTTGATTTGGCTGGCACAAAATATGTTATTAAATAAAAAAATATACATATATGCAGTAGGTAATTCTACCACTGGTTTTGATTTTTTATTTTATCGCATTTGTTAACAGATTCAAACTTGCTGATACCCTTAGATTTTTTGCAAAAGCGAGCTACCAAAAGGGGTTGGGAACGACTTCAATTTGGGACTATCCCAGCCAAGCCTAAGCAACATTCTTAAGGAAATACCTGCTCGCGTTTTATCTTTGCCAAGTTGTAATTTCTACGAATTCTTTTATTTTCCATTTTAATCGGATAGATATATATACATATAAAGATAGATCGCTTGATATAAATATTTGTATATATACATGCATATGCATATCATGGAGGAGAAAGAAATACTTGACTTTTGGGTATGTGATTGTGACTGATAACAGTTCATATAAAAATACATTTTTGCAGGAGATGCTGGGTACCCCCTCGAGCCTTTTCTTGTAAATCCTTATAGATTTGTTATTTTCACCCTTAACAAAGAATTTTAAATTATAAAACTAAAATAAATTTAAAAAAACTTCTATTTTGACTCCTGTCAATATTTTTACTCTGTTATTGATCTTATCTCGTTAAGCAAGATGTGAGTTTTCGTACAAATTTCTTTTTTATTTTTTTTAAAATATATGGATTCTATAAAACCCCAAAATGAGGAACATGCTACTGGGTATTGCAGATTAAAAAGATAAAAGATTTTAAAACAAATATCTAAAGCTCTTAAAAAGCTTTTAAATACATATTTCACCCCGTCAAAATACAAAAAAATATCGTTAAACTGCATTATTGATTTACCATTTACTATAATGAAGGGTTGAACATTCTCAGACTTTCCATTAAGATATCCAATATGGTCGTCTATCTCTTGGATTGTTGTACCGATCAACAAATTTCTAGACGACAGATTTCGACATTTTTACAGACGTTTTTTGTATCCAAACGACTAACGGAATACCAAAACCAATATAGAGAACACGTTCCACAAGAGAGAATCGACAAATTGACGTTTATTTGGCGTCGAACGCCTTACGTAATACCAAATTCACACTGACGTTTTTATTTTGGCGTTCAACGCCTTACGGAATAAGGCTGATTATCTTTCACCTGAATGAGTTTGCACCATTATTTTTGTGACAATCATCATATCAAAAAAGATCTAATGAAGCTTTGAAATGCACATCCTTGCTCTGACTTTCAAATCTGTACGAATTCCGATCGAAAGTCAAAACAGGGGTGGCTGTAAATAAAAATCGAACAAACCTAGAGGCAAATTGTCATCTGTTGTTTCGGTCTTGCTTGTTGAAGGCTTCGAAATTTTCTCGATCGTTTTATTTGAGAATTTCAAGTTGCAGAACTTATTGTAAATTTTTCCTCTTTTACCCGTGCGATAATATACCTTATAATTATAATATTATTATTATTATTATTATTATTATTATTATTATTATTATTATTATTATTATATTATAATATAATTATTAATATTATAATATTAAGAATAAGTAAAATTAATAGAATAAAAAATAATAAGTTTACCAGTTGCTCAGTGGGAAATCTTTCAATTATTTCTTTTTCAATGGCGTAACTTGAATGAAGATCTAAATGAATTTTGTTCTGATCAAAATATCTTGCAATTGCAGTAATCAATTGCATTCTTTGCTGATTGTTGAATTTTTTATTTTCTTCATAACTTTCAACCAACGACTTACTCTTTAAGTTACTGTTCAAAATTGTTGCTAAGGAAATTGAAGAGGCAGATTCAAGAGCACTTGTTGGCGAACTTGGACAGCTGTGTATATTTGATCTTGATGAAAGTTGGTATGGTGAGGACGGTTCCGATAAATAAGAGATATTGCGAAACGGACCACATTCTGAGTTGTAATACATGAAAAGAGGCTTTCCAATCAACTCTCGCCATTCTCTTAGCTTTGATTCAAATATAATTAAGGTTCGATATTTGAAAGGCTTAAGAATTTGAACAAGGTGGTGACACTCCAAATTTTTCAAAACTTCAATATCTATCTCATTAACTAAAATTGAATTTTTAATAATTTGCATTATCAATAAGTTTTCAATTTAAATTTCTTTTTTATAAAGCGTTTTTTTTTTATTCTAAGCAAAAAACACTAGCTAACATGAAGGTTTTAGTAAAAAATGATCATAAGAATAATTTTCGGCAAAAAAAAACTTCGAGAAAGAGACTTGGATTTTTTTTTTAATTTACTTAATACAATTTTTGTTCAAAAAAAGACCGAAAAACATGCAAAAAAACTTTGTTTTAACCATTTTTAATTAAAGTCAACTTACTTTTAAAATGCTCAAGTAATTCTAATAGGCCCCATTTTCCCAATAAACTCGTTATCTCGTCGCATGGATCAATGTTAACAAAAGTCGTTGTCACAGTTTTGTCGTCCAAAAGTATTTGAAATTCTGCTTCTGACATCGTCCCAATGCATTCCCTATCCCCAGTTGATTCAATACCCACTTCACCGACCTGCAGTTCATCAACGAACACTTCCTCGATCTCCTCGAAACCCTTTTCATCCACCGATATATTATCAAAGGTTGTCATTTTCTTAAGGAGGTTGTTTTAAAAATTCAATTTTTGTGTACCTATTGTTAATGTATTAAAAACGTTACATTAAAATAATTTACAGAAAATATAGTCATTTCTAAAAAAAACAAGTCAGGGTATCAAATTCGCAAATTGATTTTAATATAGATAAATATTCTACTTAAGATATAAATATGTGTGGTTTTTGAATTGTTGAAACAATAAATGTTAATCTTTTGAAAACAAAAATATTTTATACAATTTTATGTGTACACAGAAAAAAATCAGACTTGCGGGATTGATATCTAGATACCTACATCCTCATTATCTTATCTTATTTAAAATTAGTATCTATATTAATTAATTTTGTATAAATTATATAATTTTTTTTTAGCTTAGACTTTTTTTCGATGATAATTCAACAAAAAATTTAAATGTTTTTTTTTGCCTATTGTGAACAATAATACTCTTTAACTCGTAGTAAAGTTTTTCCTGTAGCCGTTTTTATTAAATTAGTTGGTGGACCCACAATATCATTGCTATAAATGATAGCAAAAGCACCCAATTGCTTTTCGTCAACTTCAAAAGATAATATACTTGGGTTGTACTGAATTCTATTTAGTTTTTGGCAAAACAAAAAAACTTTATTTTTTTTTAAAAGACCTATGTCTACTATAACATATAACTCGATATCAGCTCCAGACCGTGCTATATAAAAACTTTGTTGGTATTTATAACCTTCGATTTTTGCTTTAAAGAAAAATTCTATATTTGTATTAGGGACTCCTAGCATTTCAGATACTAAATTTCTAAAATCACTTTCGATTTTATGTTTGTCATATATTTCAAAGTAAGAAAGACAATTTTTATCAATATTAGTTAACAACTTGAATGCAGTTTTAAGTTGGTATTTTTTTGCTAAGGTCAAACAAATGTTCTTACGAGATGTGATAGCATGGGAATAAAGCTTAAATTCTTTGTGCTTAGCTTCAAATTTAAAACACCAAAAACTACGAACAGGCCCTGACTGTGTAATGACGCTAGGATAATGAGTTAAATTATGATGCTTTGGTTTCAAGGAGTCATTAAAAAGACGAACATAATCCTTGTTGTGGTTTTCAATTTTTAATTTTAACATTGGGATGATTTCATCGCAAATCTCAAATGCAAGCAATAAATCAATTATTTCAATTAAATTAAGAAGAAATTGCCACACTTCATCATCATGTGGCACTAAATCTTCAATCATTAAGTGAAAAAATGAAATGAAACTCATCATTTCTCGTGCTGTCATTTTTAGATGTTTACATTTTAATTGACCAATTTTTATTTCACCTGAAATATTGTCGATCTCAATTGCACCATACTGAAATGTTCGTTTTCTTAAATTAAGGGTTTCCAGGTTAAAATATTTAGCTGTGTTAATGAAATATTCAATTATGTGGCAAATGTCGTAATGACAAACTCCTTCAAACATATCGTGCATAAGATCCACGCAATAATTTTCTACGACATGAAACGATGGAATTTCATTAAGTTGAGAATAGTTATGTATGCCCGTTTCAGAAGGGTTGTTAAGAAGAAGGTCTTTTTCGTAGTTTGATCGGTTTCTTAACAAATCATCACGTTCAATTGTTAACGATTGCGTTTCCAGTTTTTTGGCTTTACAAAACCTACAATAAGAGTTGCTTGAAAACGATTTATTAAAATCCAAAACAGTATTTAAGCCCAAATTATCCCCTAACACAAGACCTAAAATAAAATATACTTTTACTTTTGACTCGTTGCTTAAGCTTATTTCAACACCATCAACTTCAAGACTCTTAAGCTCATTTATTAAAGATTGAAAACACTTATCGTTGCCGAATTCTTTGAGATCCCTTGCTTTTAGAACTCCTGCCAAAAAAACACTATCCAAATTTGATTCTTTCCATGGAAGACAAGGAAATGAATAGTAAATATTACAAATCGAATGAACGCCTGCATGAGAGCTTAAAGGGTTATTAATTTCAAAGTCATCGGTGTATAAAAAGTATGGAATTAGTATTTTTCCCGGATACATTTCAGATTTTTTCTTCCAAAGCTCGCCTTGAACAAAATTTGAAATTTTTTTCTTTTCACTTAGTGTTTCCATGTAAAGTTTCGTTTTATTTAAGATGTTTTCACTCTCAAAAAATTTTTTGAATTGAAATTTTAAAGGCATCAATATCCCTTTAGTGTTTTTCTCATCATACGCAAGGCACCCATTCTTAAAAACTGTACTGATTTCATTGTTTACCGAAAATTCATTCAAACTTCCCAACAAGTCTTCTTTTTTAAGCCAATCTAATAGTTTATATTCGGTGTTGCAGTAATTAAAAGGGTTACGACACCTTGATAATACACTGACAAATTCATTATGAACTTCGACGTTTGTTTTTGACAATTTTTCGTTGGAAAATGATCTAAACAATTCAAAAATTGGATTTAAGATGCATTTGAGTATATCTTCCTGAATTTCTAAAATATTTTTTCTAGAAAAACTATTGTTATCATGCATTTTTAAGATAAAACGCGTAGCAGAAGTGTACATGTTATTAAGACTGTCTTCTATAGTTGATTCTTTGTTTTCAACGCTTTCATGAATATAAGTCTCGTATTTTTTTGAGTTTTCATTCAAACTATTCGATATTTGATTTTCTTTGCGCAAATGATTATCAGGTGTAACATTTTGTTTATCAAGATTATCTATACTATTATCTATACTATCATCATGTTTTCTGGTAATATGTCGCTTAAAACTACTTATGTTTTGAAACTCTTGTGAGCAACTAGTTTCCCTACATTTAAAATTACTATATGTACTTAGGTCATGAATTTTTTTAAGGTGTTGTATAAACAACTTTGTTGACGAAATTTTAACCTTACATATAAAGCAAATCATTTCGTCTACTTCTAACTTAAAGTTTTTAAGAAATATATACGTATGTTTAAATAATATAATATTATATAATAAAATTAATATCGATGCCTTAGGTTGTAAAAAGGTGTAAATGTCAAACAACTTCGCATTGAGATTAGATGAGAATTAAGCTAAAAATAAAGAAACAAACACAAAAAAAACGATTGAAGTGCCTTTTCTTCCTTATTTTTGAATTATTATTTTTATCATTTAAACACGTTGGCTGCAAACATCTTTGCTACTGAATAGAATATCTTACTCTTCTATCAATATCTGCATTTGAGACAGTGAGTGCAAAACTGTAAAAGTGATAAACACGATTGTTTTAAAATCCGTGGCAACAAGGAAAATCAACATATGTACATAAGACAGTTTTCACTACTTTTAAGAAGAGCGATTTGAATGTTTAGTTTGCAATTGCAAATCAGGTTCAAGACTTATCGACAAAGTTTAAACGCGAAAAGCACTAAAATTACTATAAGATGTTATTTGAAATTAAAACGAATTAATTTTACGTCAATTTACAGATTATTTTGATAAAAATATGACTTATGTCTTATGACTTTAACTTAGCTGTAAATAAGGAATAAAGAAAATGTACACAAGTCATCTTGTGTCTGCATTTTGTACGTAAAGGATTTTTGAAAAACTACATAAGTCAACTTATCTGCGAGTAAGCTAAAATTTTACTTTGGAAAAAGAAAAAAAGTAAACTTATGATCGCGAAGAAAAATATAATTGTTTTGGAAAAAGAGCATAAGTAAACGTATGTGTGTGTTGAATTGGTTTTTCGTTATTGAATAAAAGCACAAATTGTAAATAAAATTAAAGAATTCTACTTATGATGTTTTTCCATCTGCAAGCTCTGTAGATACTAACTTATGTGGTTTTTCGTTTGTCTGTAATTCCTTATTCCTTGTTGGCACAGAAAAAGTAGTGATTATTTTAGATATTAAAGATAAAACGATGAAATTAGTGAATTCTTAAAAAAGGCTATCAGTTTTGAACGTACACTCACGGCCTCGTTATATGAACAATTTATTACAAAATTGCAATATCTACTAAAGTTGAAAATGGACTTAAAGTAAATCGTATATACCAGCCCCTATCAGTCCCCTTGAGATGAATATTTTTTTAAGAAAAACAAATACCAAAGCAATATCCTCCATAAAAAAAAATTATATTTTTCACAGTTCCCAGCAATTAACGCGGCAGCGAACGTGTTCAAATTTGTTCATTCTATAATAATTGCTGACTTACATTTTCCAATATCTGAAAAATTTAGAAAAAAAAGTAGAAAAAAAAAGATTTTGCCACTAAAATAAACCTGATCTGCTCGAACTGAAAGCCAGCAAAAATATGTTATGTTCGTAATACATACAAATTAAAAAGACTTACGTTTTTTATAATGATTTTGAATTTCGAGATAAAGAAGCTTTTGTTATGAGATATGAAACTGCATCTAATCATCGTCAATTGAAAGCCAGCAAGAATTATGTTCAAATATGTTTGTAATATATAAGCATTATAATGACTTACGTTTTAAATAATGACTTTAATTACTGCTGCGAATAGGAAGCCTCAATTTTTTGTTCAATATGCTGTCAAAATGTTAAAAAGTATCTACTTTAGTTTTATGTATAAATTTGTTGTAATGAGGTTATGAAAAGCAGAATGATCTAATGATTTTTTGTATTTCTTTGAAAAACTGTAAAAAGTAATGTTAATTTTTTTTGGAAGAAGTAACTATATGATACTTCAATCAATAGATGGTATAATGATTTGAAAAAGGACAAAGATTTAATTTAATCAGCTAGATCATCTTGATTTTTATTACTTCATATGGATTAAAAGTATTTTTTTTTTCAGGCCTATTTTACAAACATTTTAAATTTTAGTGAAGTGATTTTGTTTCAAAGGTTGCAAATTGTAAGCAATATTAGTTTCTGTATTGTTAAGCCTATTATCTTTATTTAAATTAGATTTTGTTAACAATTATTTCCATTCTTTTGTTTGATTAAGACCAATAGAGTTTCTTTTCAATAGACCAGAATAGGATTAAAAGGTATCTAAATTATTCGGAAGCAAAGCAAAGCAGAATAAGTCTGATAATTTTGTATTGTGTGCGAAAGCTTTAATTTAAAATGTATGTAGGTAAGTAAAAGAAAAATAAGTTCAGTATAGATATAACCGCAAATCACGGAAAAATATGTTAAAAACATTTACAGCTCGCTTCTATACCCCACCCATCGACATTGTTTAAGATATGTATGTATATAAATAAAATTTTGAATAATCATGCAAATTAATTTGAAAACATTTTTCTATTCAAAAAATGTTTTTATTTAGCAAAATCCTTTTTCTATGCCTTGCCTTTTAATACCGATCTTATCTCATGAACCTTAATTTCGCATACTGATCCTTGTTAAATTACATATTAAGTTGATTAGTTTATAAGTTCTAAGGTTTTAAACAACAAAATGTAAACCATTCATCTAGCCTACCAAAAAAGGTATTTTTAAAAGGTAAATTTCAAATCTTTTTTACTTAATTATTTAGAGACTTAAACTTGCTTTTTTTAGTATGATTCATATTCTAAGCGAAAATGAGTTAAAATTTATTATGTTAAAATATGTCTAAAGACTTAGAAATTTTGTTCTTGAAATTTTGGGTTAAAAGAATAAAAATAAGAAGATGACTTATACAAAAATTGACAAAAATTGAATGTTTCCAAAAAATGTTTGTCTTAGAATTTGCTTTCGAGATAAAGAAGCTTTTGTTATGAGATATGAAACTACATCTAATCATCATCAATTGAAAGCCAGAAAAATTATATTCAAAATGTTTTTATTTAGCAAAATCCTTTTTCTATGCTTTGCCTTTTAATACCGATCTTAACTCATGAACCTTAAGGGTAGGTCTACCTCAGAAGCAAACTCAAATCTCATGTAAAAACGTGTACATGTATTGGTGCACAAATATGGCTCTCTTAGTTAAGAATTTTTGTGTTAAGAAAATAAATTTAGCTCGTCTCGTCTCTTCAGGATACCTCTTTTTTCGCATCACGCATAGAGATAGAGAAAGATGGAATAGAATATCAAAAAAAAAATAACAGAAAACGGGAACAAGACACGAGTGGCAAGCTGGCAAGCCGCACAGGCAGCGCACAAGCATTTGATTTTGAATTGACTCGGATTGCGCACAAGATAAATGAAAGTTTTTTTTCCTTTTGTATTTTGGGTAGACAAAATAATTTTTCGTGAATCGTGATTGTTTGAGGTTTAGGAAAGGGAAATTGAGTTTTTTGCATTCAGCGCTCACAATTAGACACACTAATAGACGGTTTGTTTTCTGTTTTATTTTTGGTTGCAGGTGAATTGAAACTTTTCGCATTTAGGTAGATAGCGTTTTTATTCTTTGCGTATTTATACAAGGTTAATCTGTTGGTTCTATAGGACTTTTACTTTTCAGGATATTTTAAAAAATAAAGAAAAGGGAGCACAGATTTAGGCATTAGGAACCCGGGGAATTTGCTCTGATATTTATAATTTATTTTTAATGTAGGCAATTAATTTTAGGGAAAAGTTCACAATTCAAAAATTGCTCAACTAAAAAAATTATTAAATTTCCTAACCCAAGTAAATTAATACACTTTCAAAAATAATAATGGTAACTATGTACCTATACCTATTAATGTTCTTTTGAGTCTTTTTCAAAGGGCTGTAACTCTGCGAAAAGTGATCGTATTGGGATGAAACCAAAAGCGTTTTAAATATTTCTTTTTCTTGTTTCAGAGTTTCTAAAAATAAAAAATATCCATAGTTAAACATTTTAAATTTTTATTTTTTAAATAGCTTCATTGTCTTGAGATTATTTATGATTCAATAAAATTAATAAGTGCAAAAAAATATAGCCTCAGATTAAAACGTGGTTCCGTCTTTGACCACTAATTTACATGTAAAAATTGACAACATAAAAGGTAAATTGGGCAGTTTTGAAAACATGAATAAATTCGTTATAGATAATGGATTCTTTGAAACAATTTATGGAGATACATAATTGATTTTTTACAATTGACCGTTCATTTAAGAAAAGTGGAAAAGTGTTTTTTAAACAAACAGATTATCAATTTTTAAATTGGTTGATCAAACCGTTCGTTTATTATCTATTGTTCCTGAATATTATGTACATAATCATCAAAATAAAAACAATGATAACAATTTTCATTGTTTTGCATTTGTTACATATCTTAGACTTGAAGTCCCTATCAGCGTTACCACTTCCGGAAAAAAATGGAAGTAGATTTGAAGAAAAAAGTGAAGTAAATTGGGAAAAATCGAAGTAGATTTTAAAATGACTTTTTACTTGCTTTTAGACAAATTTGAACTGGGAATTTTCATAAGTTGACATTACAACACAAAAGAGTAATGATTCCGTCTATCTGCAACTCTGTACCGCAATCTGCACCCTAGAGGAGAAATTGAAATGGTTTGTTTTACTTTAGCTCGGTTCCTTCCATACAGCCATTATAAAATATTATAATTATTTTGAAAACGGCTCTAATGCTTTTTTTTAAATTATGTATAGATAACTGTGCCAGCAATGCAGTCCACACTTTGGTAAAAAATAAACGTTATTATCGGTACCTGTCATAGAACCTTCTTTTTATTTTCTACTTCTTCATTTGCGACTCTTCCGATTTCGATCAAAATTTTTACATCGCAGATTCTTTGATTTTGAAATAATATTGTATACGACAAATGTTTTCCTAAAATGTATACTTTTAAATACTTAAAATTGTCAATACATTTCTTTAAATCTTAAAGAAAATTGTGTACAAAAATTTAATTTAATTTAATTAATAAAACATTCTTTTATAAAAAATAACATTTAAATTACTATATTTAAATATAGTTTAATTTTAAATTAAAAACACATATGCAAGCGAAATTTTCATACATAGGATTCGTGTACACATTAGTGTGTTGAGTTCCTATGCTTTTAAACTTACTTATTTGTGTATTTTTATTGTTTTGATATTCTTTTTTTTTGTAATTCGATGAATCTCTTCTTCGCTGGATTAGAAATTACCGTTTACTAAAAGTAGTTTTGGACGGTTTCAAATCTGATATTGGGCATTCAATCCCTAGAGTCACGACGTATTTATTTCGGTGTAATGCTTGTCAGAGATTTAATAAATTATAAAATCAATTGCCCTTACTTGCTTTCATTGATTGGCTTTCATGTTCCTTGTCGTGAATTACGTAATAATCGTTTATTTTGTGTACCCTTTCATAGGGTCAATTATGGAATCAACTCGCTTTTTAAGACAAGCTAATTCTGTTTGTAATGCTATTGATTTTAATTTATATTTAAGTAGGGACTGTTTTAAAAAAAATTGTTATTAATAATAAAGTTCGGTGGTTAATGTTAATTGTACATTCTATTTTTGTTTTGTTTTATTTATTATTATTTATATAAATTTACTATTGTTCTAAGTAGTCTTTAAGAGCTGCGTCTCTGCTTGATGAATAAATAAATAAATAAATGCTGGTGTGCCCCAGGGGTCCGTTTTGTCTCCGACAGTTTCTGAATATTATTCCGCTTAATTGTTTTGCTGACGACAGTAACCTCAGCTTTTCATATTCGTTTTTAGATTCACATCCTTGTCCTTCGGATGTGGACTACCAACGGCAGCGTATGATAAGCTCATTAAATTCTGATCTTGATAGCATTGTCCAATGGGGAATCAAAAAACGTATAGAATTTCAAGCTTCGAAAACTCAATGCTGTTTGGCACTTGCATTGAGGAAACTGAACAACTCTCTGTGCTCGGTATGTGCATTACAGACCACCTTGTATGGAATGATCACATATTAGACGTGGCCAAAAACGCTGTCAAGTGTTTAGGTTTCCTTCGACGTTGCAAGAAATTTTTTACACCTACTAATCTGGCTGTAATCTATAAGGCCTATATGCGTCCAAAGTTTGAGTGCAATTCCCACTAGGCAGGTGCTCTAAAACCCCTCTTTAGTCTCTTGCACAGAATTCAAAAGAAAGCTCTAAAAATTATAGGCGGCCGTTGTCCAACTGAAAAATTTGAATCTCTCGAGCACCGCCGCAATTTTCATAAACAGTGCTCTAGTGAAGTAGCCAGTTGCATTCTCCCCCTCAAACAATTCAACCGTAATACCCGTACTTCTAGGACTGCTCATCATTTTACCCTCGGGCCCAATTTCAGACGTACTGTCAAGTACAGTGATTCCTTTTTAGCCGCACTACACGAATCTGGAATGCTTTACCCGGCTCAATATTTCTCACTCATTGGGTGATATGCATAAAAGATAGTAAATGCTTTTACTTGAGAATTTCTAAGTAATTACTTTTTTTGATATGCATAAAAATGCAGTAAATGCTGAAAATAAAGTATTTACTTGAGGCCACAGTACTTACTTTTTTCGGATGAACTTTTTCAGTAAATACTTTATTCCGTATGCATAAAAAGTAGCAAGTACTTTTTTTCTGTAGGAATTACTTCTTTTTTTCAAAGTCAAAGGATAGCAACATGAAAATTTAAAAGTACATACTTTTTTTGATTTAAACACATAACTATGTAGCTTCGAAACCATAAAATATTACAATCTTAACTCTATTCTCAAAGGATTCACGTCGCCGCTGATATAAATTAAAATTAAGTTACTGTTGACTGTACTGAAATGGCGGAATTTGTACGCGTTAGTTCACAAAAAGTCTATAAAAGTCGAAGATCGGGTTCAGAATCAAATTTTTATCAACTCTATCGTTTTGAGAGGGAAAACGTAGATTGGTTGAGTGAATACTTCATTGGTTAGTCATTGCAAAATCGTAATTTGTAGTTTTAAAACTTGACACACCCTTACTATTTGGAGCCTTTTGTTAGTTCGCGGAAATGGTGTAAAACTTTCTATTTTCTTATACGCCTGTTAACTTAATAATATAAAATATAATTTATAATTTTACAAGAAGCAAACACTTATGAAAACTGTTATATATGTATATTGCGATACTATACCAATAAGCTTCCGTTAGTTAAAGGAGTTAGTGGTTTTTAGTTACTGGCGAAGTTTTAAAACTTGCCCTTAGTCGCCAAGTTTATATAGAGTCTTATGTTGAACAAATGATTCATATATTTAAAACTTTTTAAGGAGCTCAAACTGAAACAAGAGGAGGGGTAATCACTCATCAAGAAAAGATGCGAATTTTTGTACGATACGTTGGAGATCCTGGATTTCAAGTTGGCGTTGGTGAAGATATATGCGTTTATCAAAGTACTGTATCCAAAACAGTTAATTTTGTTGCAAAATTAATAAAAGACAAAGCTTCTCATTGGATAAAATTTCTATCGAGCTAATATAAAGAACAGCTCTGGGAGCAAAAAATGATTGGCTAAGCAAATACAGGTTCCCATTATGCATAGGAGCCTTTGTAGTATTTATTAGTATTTACTATCAATTTCTGATGAATTCTAGTATTTACTTGGATGAATTTATAATATACTGAAAGTATTTGCCAGTTAGTAAGTACTAAACTTTATGCATATGGAATGAAGTAAATACTTTAAATTTAACCATTTGCTTTAAGTTATAGTATTTACTATTATCTTTTACTTGTAGTAAATACTTCCGTTTTATGCATATCACCCATTGTAATGTGCAGACATTAAAAACCAATGTGTATCGGTATTTCCTTTCTCATCCTATCCTACTTTCCTAATTTCTTGCACTGTGTTTAATATTTTAATGGTATTCGTAACCCCTTGAGTGCGCGTTTAATATAAAAAAAATACTACCTATACAGTGAAATAGAGAAAAAGAAGTAGATTTGGACTTTTTTTGTAAAATTGAAGTAGGTTAAAACAGAGATTTTAAAATGAGGTAGATTTCAGTATTTTGCTGATGGTGCGAAGTAAGAAGCAGATTTTAAATATTTGGAAAAAAAAGTAGATCTACTATAATTGAAGTAAAATGGTGCCATTGGTTCCTATTAGCTGAAACAAATTTTGAAGAAAAAGTTTGTCAATTTTATTTCCAATAACATCATTGTATTTTTATTTTACTTTGTATACTACTATACTAATTTTAAGCTTCTTTTTTACTAAGCAAAAACTAAAAATGCATTTTATATAAAAACTGATTTCATTCAAAAAACAAAAAACCAATTTCATTAAGTAATTTCGAAATTATTCACAATTTGTCAACTACCAACGTAACAATTGGTGGTCGTAAGTAAAACGTGTTAGAAAAAAATGTTGATGGGCAGATATGTACAGATAACCGGTTAAGCTTTTATAAAAACGAACTTAATATTGGTTTTTCAAACATGTCAAAATCTTCATCGAAAAAAAAAAAAAAAAAAAACAAAAAATGTGCTCTTATTTTTATATCATTTTTTAATTTTGATACCAACAACATTATTGGAAAACTAATACTTCTTTTTTTTTTTTTACAAATTAAAAACTAAGTGATAATGAATATATGAACATACATATGTTAAGTATATTATATAAAGGTCGTACTTATTAGAACTGGGCCAGACTTGCCTATTGTCCTTTGTTAAAAATTATCTCATTTCGAAATTTTCAACGAAATTACATCATGTGGCCTAATGAAAACGAAGTAGGTATTACATATATGTATGTATTTTCTATTTGCTTACTTTTTATCAATTTTTTTTGCTTGGGTTTTTTGTTTCCTTTGTTTGTTTTTGGAGGCATTATACCTTTGCAGCTAGGTTGTTGCAAAAAAATATTTATAGGTATGTACAAAATAGTTTTGCACAATAAAAACACAACAGAAAATAACAGTAACGAGAGTATTATCTATCACCATGACATATTGAAATAAAGGAGACAACTCTTCCTATGTAAAACCAACAAAAATACATAAAAGAAGCGCACTTCCTATATTCTTTCTACATACTTTCACCGTTCTTCTACAGTCACCACCGAAAACAAAAAGTGATCGAATTTTCCTTCTTAACTTATTTATATAAATATGTACATAGGTATTTAGATTAATAGATACCTGCATAATATTGTACATAATATTTTGGCGCCATCCACTTGCAATATCCCTTGGTTGTTGCGTATTCGCTTACAGTGAAATGCAATTTGCGTTCATTCACAGGATTAACATGTACTAATCTAATATATTTTTGATACATCCATTACCTACCTACGCAAAATTAAATCAAAATAATCCTTACGATACCAAATCAATACAAGGCGTTGCACCTCTACATTACCTATGAACCTACCTATCGGAAAAAACAACACAAAATCTATTGTAGATACTTATATTCATAGTATCTTATTCTATACACAACATCGCAGATTTCCTTTTTTCCATCATGTACACACCCTTTGGCAAAAAAAAAAATAAAGATCACTATGCATCGCAATTTATTACTACATTATGTGTGTACCTAAAATGGCTTTCCATAGAAGAAACAAAAAAAAACCAGTAGAATGATGATAGATCGCAAATAAAAAAATACAAAAAAACAAAATTTATGACAGCGAATGTGTGATAACCTACTTATATTCTTTTTTATACATACACAAAAAACATTTTTCCGCCCTACCTCCGACCGATATACCTACTTAAAACAATCATTTCTCACACGTTGTTTTTATTTTTTCTGTTCTTGTAATACGAGATGCAAAATGACAAGTCGTAAACAAGAATAAAAAACTAAATGAGCCCAGACAAAAAAAAAGAATCAAGAGAGCGGATGGGCGGACAAAATTCTTTTGCACAGAGAATACGAAACCTTCTCTTTCAAAGCGCTGATATTGCAGTGGCATTCTTGTGAACTGAAAACTTACTTGTGTGCGTGTGCAAAGGAACTTTTTGTTAAAAAATGCAAAATAGACCTCTTTTATAAAAATAAAATTAAATAAATATTGAGTGAAAAAAGTATTTTGTATTTTTGAATTTAGTAAATAAAATATCAAACAAAAATAAAAAAAATATGTGAGAACTGTATTATTAATACTTTTCTTGCAAATGCATTACAAATACTGTCATATTGAATTGCATTTTTTTGAACTTTAGATGAGTTTTATTAAATTTTTAAGAACGATACGCTGTTCAGAGAATATAAATCTTTGATTAAAAAATTATTTCCAAAAATTAAAAAATATAACTCTCAATTTCCCAGGGTAGAGAACAAAATATTTGTAAAAAAATGTATATTTTTTGACTTTTGTTAGTAAAAAGTTACTGTAAAAATAAAAAAAACAAATAAAAAAAAAATTAACGTAATTGCACATACTCATTGGCTTTGTACAAGAGTGAATTTTACTTCGTTATCTTTTATACTTATGAAGTTTTATCCAGTAGTGCATTCATACCACTATGCGAATTTCCTTCGTTTTTCATAGTTTTATATATTTTTTTTTGAATAAATAATAAAACAGAATAAAAAAAGAAGAACGATACGTGATTTGGGAATATGTTGTTTCTATAAAAAAAATATAAAAAAAATAAAAAAGTAATATTTTCGGAATTTCCCTATCATTTGAATAAGGACCTTACTAAAATGTATGATTTTTCCACTTGTGTGGCAGTTTCTGGGCACACAATTTTTTTATATTTTTTTCAAAACTGCAAAAGTATTTTGAATAACATTTTTCTAATCGATGACCGTTTATTTCATTGAAATATTCGTAAAATTGTGAAAGTTATACAGCTTAGCGCAAAATTCTAACCTATTTTTTCAATGGACACCTACCCTTAATTTCGCATACTGATCCTTGTTAAATTACATATTAAGTTGATTAGTTTATAAGTTCTAAGGTTTTAAACAACAAAATGTAAACCATTCATCTAGCCTACCAAAAAAGGTATTCTTAAAAGGTAAATTTCAAATCTTTTTTACTTATATTTAGAGACTTAAACTTGCTTTTTTAGTATGATTCATATTCTAAGCGAAAATGAGTTAAAATTTATTATGTTAAAATATGTCTAAAGACTTAGAAATTTTGTTCTTGAAATTTTGGGTTAAAAGAATAAAAATAAGAAGATGACTTATACAAAAATTGACAAAAATTGAATGTTTCCAAAAAATGTTTGTCTTAGAATTTGCTTTCGAGATAAAGAAGCTTTTGTTATGAGATATGAAACTACATCTAATCATCGTCAATTGAAAGCCAGCAAGAATATGTTCAAATATGTTTGTAATATATAAGCATTATAATGACTTACGTTTTAAATAATGACTTTGATTACTGCTGCGAATAGGAAGCCTCAATTTTTTGTTCAATATGCTGTAAAAATGTTAAAAAGTATCTACTTTAGTTTTATGTATAAATTTGTTGTAATGAGGTTATGAAAAGCAGAATGATCTAATGATTTTTTGTATTTCTTTGAAAAACTGTAAAAACTAATGTTAAATTTTTTTGGAAGAAGTAACTATATGATACATCAATCAATAGATGGTATAATGATTTGAAAAAGGACAAAGATTTAATTTAATCAGCTAGATCATCTTGATTTTCATTACTTCATATGGATTAATAATATTATTCTCGGACCTATTTTGTAAACACTTTTTATTTACGTGTAGTCTATTTGTTTCAAAGAAAATTTTAAACTCTATATAAACAATTGCATACAAATCTTTATCCTGCGCCAGCAGGTATTTGTATATTTTAAAGATTTAATTAAGTAATTTATACTAAAAAAAAAGAAGTTATTCAAAACTTCATTTCTAAAACTTGAATCTCTGTGCCATCAAAATGGCTGCCATGTCTGGCGAAGATATGTTTTTATTGCTGACCGCAGTACCTTTTTTCAATCCACGACACTCAGCATTATTTCTTGGCAAAAAACTTAATAAAATACCTACATAAAAACACATTCATATTGAAAAGCACGCGCATACGAATTTAAAAAAAGTTTCTGATCTTTTGAACAATTTTTGTTTTGAATTCGTGTATAATATTTATTCCGATCGGAATAGTACCTATATATATAGGTACTTACATATGTTTTTTGTCGGGCCTTTTTTTAAAGACTCGTATGCATGTGCTTTTCTATACGAATGCGTTTTTAAGATTGTTTTTCATGTATATTATTAAGTTTTTTGCCAAGAAAATAATGCTGAGTGTCGTGGATTGAAAAAAGGTACTGCGGTCAGCAATAAAAACATATCTTTGCCAGACATGGCAGCCATTTTGATGGCACAGAGATTCAAGTTTTAGAAATGATGTTTCGAATAACTTCTTTTTTTTAGTATAAATTACTTAATTCAAACTTTAAAATTGATATCACAATATTTTAGCCGGAAAATATTAATAAAAATACCTACATTAAATTGGTCGCTACCGCCATCAGTATCCAACACATGGCAGAAGCGTAAGTTTTTATTTAGGTATTAATAAAGAAAAAATTACTTACCCACATATCTATTTTATTAAAGTTGAATATTGTTTCAGCACACAATTTTTTGTATGTACTATCTATACATGTCCATAATATATTATACTTCATATATTTTTTAAAACACTTAACTTTTTTCTGGTTCTGATTTTATTTAAGGGATGTGGCGGCGTCGTCTTCTTTATACTAACTGAAACTGAATCGTATTCATTGCAGTTAGAAAAAGCAAGCCGGCGACGCTTTACTTCGTTCGTTAAGTTCGTCAAAAAATTCTTCCACTTTACGAGCATTACTGAGCACTGTTCACACTACCAAGTTTTGATATTTTTTATATTTTTCTAGCGACAAATTTTATAATTTATAAAAAGTTTATTAAAATTAATAAACAAGATAATTAAATGAAGAAAATGGGGTATTAAGATAATAAACCGTTTATTAAACGTAATAATTGCAATAAAGAAGGCATATCATTGAATTAATACGTTTATTATGACAATAAACGATTAATTAATTTTAAGAAAATAGATTATTATTACAAATCAACAGTGCATTTTAGAAAGCACGCTTCGTTATATTTTTAAAACAAATGTAAAGAAGATTAATAAATTGTTTGTTATAAAAATTAACAGTTTATTGATTTAATAAACAGTTTGTTGTGTCAGTAAATGGTCTTATAAAATCAAAAAACATCCACAATTGACCATTATACCGCGTTTTCATTTGGACAGCCGAGAAAATTTAGTTGCTTCTTTGAAAATTCTGATGTTTTTTACCTTTTTTTCCATACCGAGGGTGATTTGTATACTATTTTTTTGCTTATAACTGGAATTCTTTAAGCTTCAGAACATTCAACATAACCATTTTGTTCAGAATTGGGAAAAATTAATAATTTTTTGTGTTTCTAAAAAAAAATTAGAAGCTATTATAATTATAATTTATTGAAGTTACTTATATCCACTTATCTCGTTTTAAGCGACTACTATTGGACATACACATTACAAC
Organism: Chrysotoxum bicinctum; assembly: GCA_911387755.1. Lineage (NCBI taxonomy): Eukaryota > Metazoa > Arthropoda > Insecta > Diptera > Syrphidae > Chrysotoxum > Chrysotoxum bicinctum. Next base: position 126,606,240 of record OU426989.1, on the reverse strand, counting down.
ACAATTTATTTATAGATTCTAACTAGCTTTCTGGAAGATTACACCACTCATGTTTTGGTTTCTTTTATGTCGATTTATCTATGTATGTTTAAACAATATTTTTTTAAAAATTTAAAAGTAACTTTCTGAAATATGTGAGACCTCAGTTTTGTGAACTTAATTAATAAAAATTAAATAAATAATTTTTTTTATATTTTTAGAATGCAAAGCATCGTTTACTTATAACTCACTTGTGAGATTTGATTGAGACTCGGTAATATTTGAGTTATTATTATGGCTTAGGTTAGGGTTTATTTTTAAGGTTTGGGTTTAATATTTCAGTGATTGGCTATGAAAGATTAAATTTTGGGTTCTGTTTCGTCTTTTGTATTCGTATTATTTTAACATATCGGTACATGTTTAAATTTTATTTTGCATAGAGCTGGTCAATTATGTAGATACAAAAGTGTTTCACAAAAGTTATCCATAATATTATATTTACAGCAAAAAGAAAAAGTTTGCGTTTTTGGTCGTTTCTTAATCCATCGACATCGCAACTATTCTTTGATGGAATTTGACATTTAATGACTTGACAAATAGAGGACAAATTTAGTTATGACGTAAATAGAGTATTTCGTTCCAAATGTCAGCCGAAAGCCCTAAAATTGCTCTTTTCCAGAACAATAAATAAAATCTCTTTTTTTTTTTTGCATTTTTGGAATTTTCTTAATCCATTGACATCGTAGCCATCCTTTGATGGAATTTGACATTTAATGACTTGACAAATAGAGGACAAATTTAGTTATGACGTACATAGAGTATTTCGTTCCAAATGTCAGCCGAAAGCCCTAAAATTGCTCTTTTCCGGAACAATAAATAAAATCTCTTTTTTTTTTTTGCATTTTTGGAATTTTCTTAATCCATTGACATCGTAGCCATCCTTTGATGGAATTTGACATTTAATGACTTGACAAATAGAGGACAAATTTAGTTATGACGTACATAGAGCATTTCGTTCCATATGTCAGCCGAAAGCCCTAAAATTGCTCTTTTCCGGAACAATAAATAAAATTTTTTTTTTTTTTTTTGCATTTTTGGAATTTTCTTAATCCATTGACATCGTAGCCATCCTTTGATGGAATTTGACATTTTATGACTTGACAAATAGAGGACAAATTTAGTTATGACGTACATAGAGTGTTTCGTTCCAAATTTCAGCCAAAAGCCCTAAAATTGCTCTTTTCTTTTTTTTTTTTTGCATTTTTGGACTTTTCTTAATCAATTGACATCGTAGCCATCCTTTGATGGAATTTGACATTTTATGACTTGACAAATAGAGGACTAATTTAGTTATGACTTACATAGAGTATTTCGTTAGTACCCATCATTTTATGTCATTTGGCAATTTATGGCTGGACGAAGGAATGAATGAATGAATGAATTCGTTCGATAGTTCAACTCAATAGTTCAAATCATTCGATAATGCCCATCACTAGTTTGGGATCCATTTATTATGTTAAGCGTTTTTGGATTCAAATATTTTCATTCAAATTTGTGTTTTTGGGCAGAACCAAGTGCCTTTTTCATAATATGTTGCGGTTGCGCATAGATTTTAGCTTTTTGTGATCAAAATTTTCAATTCAATTTGTTAGAGTATGCTGTTGAATTTGTGAACAGTTTTTGTATCTAAATGGTAGAATAATATTAGTATGTATTCCAACAATAAGGAAAGGCGCAACGGAGCGCAATTGTAACTGCAATACAAGCAACTGCCTTATATATCTTGATACTAGGTATTTGTCATTTAACATTCGTATATATATTATGTACTTTATTATGTAAACAACCACAACTATACATGATAATTAAATAATATTCATATAAATGTATCTGAACAACATACATATACATAGGTACCTAGTACCTACATACGCAGAAAGTAAATTTGTTAATAGTTTATACAACAGATAGAACAGATAGGAAAAGTGTGAATTCTGCCTATATTGAACTACGAAACCCGATGCACTAAGTCAGCTTTTCGTCAAGTTTTTTAACAAACCATTTATTATATTAAAAAATGTGATTATTAAAGGCATGCATTTTGTATCAATTCAATAAATTGTTTATAAAAACACTTTCAAATCAATTATGAATGGAGGTTACCCCCGGTTTACATTACAATGATCCAATTTATAAGCATTTTTCTTTTTTATCTCCGACAGACAGAGTTAACCAAGTAAATTTCAGAGTATGGCCAAAGCTCTCCTATTAATGTATAATACACTAATGTCTACAATCGACCATTAAATTGATAGGGCGCTCAGCATTTCTGTACATTTGTGCAAATGTTTTTAAAATATTTTTTATGTTAGGAGTTGCCAATAAAATAAAAAATATTAAGTTCCACAGAAGGTTTGTCTAATCTTCAAAAAAAAAATTCAAAATTTATCTGCTTTTAAGTGTTGTTCAATATGACAATAATTGTTTGATTTTTAAAGAATTAAAGTCGTTGTTTCAGTGAAATATATAATACATATCATAAACCGTTGCCCTTAATATCGTTTATTGTCACAGAAAAGGATTTATTAATCCTTTAATTTTATTTATTAACTTAAATTTATTGTTTTAGGTGAAAAAATTATAAAAACAATAAATCGTTTATCAATTTAAAAAATAATCTCTTAATTAAATAATTTTATTATTAGAATAAACGATTTATTAATTATAAATAACAAATGTTAATTTTTTGAGTTAAGAAAAACTATTAGAACAGTAAACCGTTTCTTAATGTTAGAATTGAGCTCTTGATAAAAGTAGTTGATTATTTGAATGAACCATTCATTCATTTTTAATAACAAAAGTTTATTGTTTTATTTAAGAAAAATCATAAAACTTATAAATCGCTTATCAATTTGAGAAAAATGCTCTTGATAAATTCCGTTTATTATCAGAATAAACGATTTGTTAATTATAAATAAATAAAGTTTATTTTTTAAATTAAGAAAGATTATAAAACAATAAATAGTTTATCAATTTGATAACTAAGCTCTAAATTATTGTAATGATAAACGATTTGTTAACATTAAATAACTTAAGTTTATTGTTTTATTTAAGAAAAACTATAAAAACAGTAAACCCTTTCTTAACTTGAGAATATTGACCTCTTAATAAATGTAATTGATTAATTGAAGAAACCATTCATTCATTTTCAATAACTAAAATTTATTGTTTCTGTTAAAAAAAATATAAAAACAATAAATTGTTTTTTAATTTACAAATTAAGCTCTTAATAAATGTCGTTAATTATAACAATGAACGATTTATTAAATTCATTAAATAAAGTTTGTTGTGACAATCAAGAAGTTTATTAAAACAATAAACCATTGTATATTTTTAAGAATTTTCATTTGTAAAACGGCTGTTTATTGTAACAATAAACGATTTGTTATTTTTAATAACCAAAATATCTCAATAAACGGCAATTTATTGTATTTACAAACGGTGATTAAATGTTAACTTTTTTTTTAACAAATCGTTTATTGTGACAAGAAAAAGTTTATTGTAACAATAAATAACCACTCAACAAACGCGATTTATTAAAATTTTCAAAATTTTTTGGTTCAGTGTAGATAATGAAATATGTACATATATATGTATGTATTTCTAACAAAACTATTAACGAGCTATGTTAGTTGATTCTTCCTAAAATTATAAAGGGCCAAAGTTTGCCTATGTAACTACGTGTACAAATTTCCACCAAAGTTCAGCATTGTCCGAATTTTTTTCGAATTGAAAGTCTGAATTTAATGTGCTAATAAACTTCATTCATTCGCACAATATACTCGTACTCAGCAAAATATTAGACCAAAATAAACTTTGGATTTTAAATTTGCGAATAAAATACAAATTTTGCTTAACCTTATCTTATGCATTAACATCGGATAGATGTTTTGGTAGTACCCCGTTGTCGAAGGACTGGGATTGATTACCAGTCTTCATTCCTGTCGACAACACCTACATATATACGAATGATTGAGAATTGTAATAAGTCGCTACATGTTTCAGGATGTAAAGACAAGCGAAAATAAACAGCTGTATGAAAAATAAAATTATTTGCGTAAAGTCCACGTATAGCCTTATATAAAATTCATCAAGAAAAAAAGGGCACGAAATCAGGAAACGTTTAGAAAATACTTGTGTTCTATTGGATTAGTTATATTATTTATTTTATTTAATCCATTTTTTTCCAATTATATAAATTAGAATTTAATATAAAATTAAATATTAATATTCACTACAAAAATCATGAAAATCACGGAAATGTTTTGTAATTTTGTATATAAAATCATTCATTTCAACTTTTCTACGTACGTTAACCATACAAAACCCTCGCATCTGGGATTGCGAAAATATTGGAGTAGATAATAGTGAAAGACCATTTTCTTCCACAACGAGTGACAGTTTGGTGCGTTTTTGAACTGGCCGGTGTCATTGAGATGTATGTATGTTTTTGAAAGTAATGCAGGTGCGAGCGATTCAGTGATTGGATTGCATTACAAAGCGATGTTGACAGACTTTTTTTGCCTGAAATTAATGATATGGCGGTCAGTGACTTACGTTTGCTTTCAACAGGACAGCACCACATGCCACACAGCTTATGAAACAAAGGCACTATTGCATGATAAATTTCATGGGCCAGTGAATTCTCAAAATGGAGACTTCAATTGGCCTAGATGGTGCAATTTAACACCATTCGATGTTTTCAACGATAATGGTTCGCCAATAGCAATTTATGCACCTAAGGAAAACATCAGAGATGTTATTTGCGAAATAGAAGCCACAATTATGCGAAACGTGATCCAATATTTCATCAAAAGGATCGCCTTTTGTAGACAAATCCGAGGTGGCCATATGGCATATATATTCTATTCCATTATTATTTGCAGTTTTTGCTTTAGACATAAATAAAAATATAACAAGTTTTTTTTAAAAAAATAAAGTTTTTGAATGATTTAAAAAGAAACTTCTTGTTCCATGACCATTTAAGAGCTTATAAATCAGCATACATAACTGGTCAGCTAAGAATTTTGAACAACCCTGATTGCCAGTTTGATTGAATATGAAAATTAAATTTAAATACAAAACAACTATCCGATTCTTTTGTTCTAATTTATTACGACAAAAACAATTGAGTAATAAATCCGCAAAATAATTTTCAACATTTTAATTTCTGACAACAAAAGTGAGGAATACGGAGTCATCTGAGATCTGAGAAATATAAACTGGTTACCTATGTACATACTCCCTATGTACATATATTTTTGGAAGTGTAAAATTAGCATGTTCTTTAACTTTTACTCGCAAGTATTAACCACTCTTTTCGTTTCCTTACTTAACGCAGAGAGAAGATTTAAATTATTTTTAAGTTCACTCCACTTTTATATAATTTAATAAATCTCTTATTAGTTTGAATATGACTTCCGTCATCTTCAATAATAATTTTTATTTTTATTTCGCGTTATGTAATTCTCGTATCGTGAATTTATAAAAAAAAGATATAAACTTACCACAGAAGCGCAACAGCCCGATTTTAATATTGTTATCCAAAAAGTTTCCTGTTTGTTGGGGAAATTTGCGTTTTTGTTTTAAAAAATCAACACTTAACCAAACAGATAGTGACTGGAATTTTGAATTCGCACTTTCACAATTAAAACTGGTTATTCCGCAAAAAAACTATGTAACATTTTTTTGTATCGCCTGGATTAAAAGAAATCCCATCTGTTAGCGACCGTTCCGCAGAAGTTAGAGAATGTTTTTTTGTTATATAATCAACTTCAATAACGATTTGGAAAAAGTTGTATTAGATTTTCATTGAAAGCTCTAGGTTTTTTAATTTTCAATATTTTGTAATCATTATACAAGGTTTACTTTGTTTTGAATATTGAACTAAAAATTGTACGTCCTTTATGAAGGTTTATTATTTTTTTCTTAATTGACGACGACAGCAAAAGCGAATCTGATTTTCAGGTCTATATCGACGAAAGTAAAATCTGCAACTGATCGTGTGCATTGCACCTGGCTTTGTTGAACGAATGCAATTGCAAACGATTTCCACCAAACCCAACCTCTACTCTCCCCTGTCTTAAGTTCAACCACCGACCATTGGCACAAACACCGACGATGGCAAAGTGTTGCGGATGGAGAGCTTATAGTGGCACCAGCGAGAGGCCACCACGACCACTAGCAATCGAGTTCGCGGAGATCTTGTTGTAGATCATTTACAAGAAAAGTTTTATACTGCACTGAATGGATTCAAAAGTCCAAACGCTAGTTGGTTAGGATGGAGCCCCTTGGGTACTTGGATTACTTTGAATTGTTGTCGACTTCTTGAGCACACGACTTGTTGTCCCACTCGATGACTACCAGTTAGTGATATTATGACTCCTGTTGTTGTATAATATTGATACTATTGGATCTGGATATCTTATGTGATTTGATTACAATTACAAAATTGACAAAAAGTTGCAAAGAGTATAGAAACAAGGAGTTTTTAGGAGGAGAAGAACAAAGGAGAACCGGTTGTATCTCAATTATTGAAAAACAAAAAAAAAAAAACAGAAAATGAATGGTGGTGACCTGAATTAAAGTTGGACTCTGTACAATCTAAGAGTGTTCTATGAAACAACCCTGATCTCAAAGAAGGTATCTAAGTATATTTGTGTGAAATATCAATTTTAAGCACCAATTTTTAGAGTTAAGACAAAAAAAAAGTTACCTATTATATACTATTAAAGGTGCCAATTAGTACCTATAGGTACTCATAACCAAAGATGGAATTTTGTCAACCTAAAATAAAAAGGTGCAAAATGAAAGACTGAAAAACGAAGAAGAAAGATAATTAAAGCAGTTGGTACACATAAACAGGTGAAAGAAATAAGTAAAAACAATATAGCTTTAAACAACTTTTAGTCCATCAGAGTGGGTCAAAATCCCCTTGCGTAGGTAAATCTTTAATAAATTCTTAATCAAAGGGTACAAACTAATGAAATAAATGAAAATGCGAATTTATTTCGTGCATTTTTTTTTACATGGTATGTATGTGGAAAATTATGTTAGTTAAATTTTTTTGATCAATTGATAGCACTTTCCATGACTTTTTCAAGCGTTTGCGCAATTTCTGTCCGATTGTTTAGTTTCAGATCCTTCGTAGTCAGCAGTATAATTTAAACTTTTCCTTTGGGAAATTCCATAGGACAAAATTTAGAGTAGACAGACCAAGCCAACACAGCGGCCATTCAAAATCACAGTTTTTAATTAAAATTGTTGCTTTCGATGAAATATTGCCCATTAATCTTAAGTAAAAGCTCGTGTAAATGAGGAATACTATTCGACGCATTAAACCCAAATGTGTTTACATAACTTCGTCGAGTCAGGATTAGCTGCATTACTATGTGTACCGTTAATTTTCATCAATCTGAAGAATACGAAGCTAGGGAAGACGAACATTTTTCAGATACATGTTCTCAAAAACTATATTCTACAGATTTAAAAAAATCAAGAACACCCTAACTATTATATAAATCAAAATCATAAGTTACTCAAAAATGGTATAGCGGAATTTTTATATTTTTTTGTCTACAAATATTTTGCAAATAGGAAGAAAAGAAAATGATTCAATTGTTTTACTATCAATTTTTGTTAATATACCTAAGCCTTTTATTTTTGGACAGGTGAGTTGTAGATACCTTATAATTTAGTCAAAAGAGCGGAAAATATAAACAAAAAATTAACAAGATATGAGCTAAATATAATTATTAACAAAATAATAGTTTTAGAGGAGTTCCGGTGATAAGTCTGTCTAATGCCCGTGAGACATAGTATAGACACCATGATAATACGAGTATGAATACCATTTTCAATACCACACAAGGTCACACACTGCAGACCGTAGTATACTTTGACAGCTTGTCATATTCTTTCAAACAAAATTTTTCATTCTTTCAAATGAATATATTTAAGTTTAGCGATGGATCTTTTGAGCTTGGCTGAGTTCGTAATTGCAATGTTTGTTGCCCCTGCCCTGCCTAAAACATGCTTCGAATATATTTATGAACACATTTACAACAGCATGTGTGCATTTACTTTATTAAAAATGAGTTCATAATTGCTAAAATAGCAAACATAGAAAAAGTCAGATATGTAGGTTTGTACAATAAATATTAATTATTTTTCAGGAACTTTTATTTGGTTTTCTAATGTTATTTTAAAAATGACTGGTAAAAACATAATTTTAAAGCTCATTGTCTTTAGTCTTTCGGAAGGAACCAATTTTGAAAACATGGGACGAAAATTGGTAAAAAATAGAAAAAAATAAATGATTGCAAGAAATGTGTCATGTAGCCAATATTTCTTGTGGAGCCCCCTTATGTCTCGATTGTTGTTATTTTTAGACATTATTTTTACTATTTATTTCTTGTCTTCGTAGGAGAAATAAATGCAGATATAAATTTTGACGTTTCATGACTTGTGACTTCACTAGACACAAATTTCTCACAAGACGTCGAGTCTTGACACCAATTCCCACATTTTCATGTAACATTCCTTCATTTCATTGACGAACTAATGTTATGTTTTTACTTCGTATAGAAATTATGTCCTGTGAAGCCAAGATGTATTTTTTCTACCATTTACTGTCTGTTGAAGTACATATATAATGTTGTTTGTTTGTTTTCAGGCCAAAATTAACATTAAAAGAATTAAACATTGAGGATAAGAGTATTTTGATTAATTTTTTTTAAATTAGTTAGGGCATTCAGAGACTTTTCAATGCTTGTGGGACTACTCAATTATGTTTTGGAGCAAATGTTCTTCAAGGTCCTTTTGTGACTTACCTGGTGAGATTATAGCGAGGAATGAATAATCACGACATAATTTGCCCACAGAGTTAAAGAAATATAAACTTCAGATATAGTGTCTGATATAGTGTCAGAAATAAATATTGCTAATGGAGGTGCGGCGTAAGAAAACGTGGGGAAAATAGTTTTAATTTCTTGGAAAACCTTTCCCATAGAACTTTTTTTTTCCTGCGCCCAGCTAAAAATTCAGATTCCATTCCCAAACGGATGGAAACTAATAGTTCAATATCAGCATCGGACCAGATTTTGGCCTTGTATTCAATCCTGTGTATTTTTTTTTTTTTTTTTTTTTTTTTATAATTTACACGCGCTCAAGGGATTATGATTACCCTTTAAATGTTTGAACACAGCGCGGGCGTGAAGTTAAGGAAGAGAAAGAAGGATAGGAAAGATGTGTGGCACGATGTTCTGAGACTGAAGGTTGTTGTCTCAGCTATTTTATCTCCAGGGATGGCGGCTGAACTAAAGCGGAGAATGCCGTGTCTTATTTTTATGTCGCTTATAATTCACATTATTTTATTCGTGTTCATCCTTGTTGGGCATACTAGTTTAACTCAATTACATGTTGTTAGTGTTATGCCTGAACAACATGTAATGAGTAAACCAGCAACCCATTGATGACAATTTTAGAAAGTTTTTAATGGAATTAAAATGACTTAGACGACGGCAGGGATCGAACCTGTGATCATGAGGTTCACAGGCGAGCATACATCCATCGCGCCACGGCCACCCCCAGTATATGTATGAACAGTTATTAATGTCTTATCAAATACGAAAAAATCAATATTTGTATGATTATAAATTAATTTAAAAAAAAAATTACTCACATTTGATCCTCTGCCATTTTCCTGCAAGTTCAGCAACATAAAAAAAACACATGCCAAATTGACCGCATGTTGACTACTGTAAGTTTACTTTTATGAACACAAGTGTGGCCATGATCATGCAGAGATGATGCAGTTTGTTTACATATTATGAACTCAATTTTTGCAGGACTGCGCCCTTAATCAGATCAAATAATCATAAAAATAATTTCCTTAAAAAGAAAATTTACTATATCGTAGCAATGACAGTAAAATTGGAAATGATAGCTATTTTGCTCTTTCCGCAAATGAAAATTTTAAATCACGTTTAATTTGGAGCCAGGTAAGTTGCAAAAAGTTTGTGTTTGTTGAATTTAAGTTGAATTAAGTTTTTCTACTGGTGGAAAATTCACTTTTTGGAAAACAAGCGTTGCAGCATTTTTCTATGAAAAATTTAAAAATGCATTCAGTCAACATATCTAGTCAACAATTTAAAGGTTTTAGAAATGCAGAATGTTGGAGACTTGCTATACCCTTGGAAATAAAATGCACGACTGGGTCGCAAGGACTTGCTTCTAAGTAATAGACTAGGAATTTTAAAAACGATAAAATTAATTTTTTAAATTCTTTTAGTAGTAAGAGACAAAAACAGAATGCTATGCAAATATGAATTTATCTATGCAAGAACAAAATTATAAGTCGTTGTAGTGGTTTCTTAAAAAAAAGCTTTTATATACAAAATTTTTAAAAGGTTTTCAAGAAAAAATTTTGGTACGCCAATTTAAAGTTTTTATTATTGTTCGAATAAAAATTAAATTTACGAAAAAAAAAACTGTTGACCCATTTCGGAGATATCGAATTTTCAAAAAAAAAAAAAAAAAATAAAAAATTTCATTAAGATCCGTTTTGTGGATAATGAGAAATTCAAAATTCGAAAAAATGGCTCTATGGTAGGTACAAGCTGTAATATCTTAATTTCAAATTTTTTTTATTAAATTAAAGATCGTAAAAATTAATTGAAAGAAAAAAAATTTTATCAAAATTCTAGGCGCCGTTTTCGAGAAAAATACGATTTTTGAAAACCATTTTTTTAATTTTTTATCATTTGTATGGTGGCTCCCTCCATTTTTAGGTAAAATAAATTTTTTGTCTCACATCTTGTAGATTATATTGAGAAACTTTTATTTATGAATTTTTAAAAAAAATCTATCATGGGGTTTTCGAAATATTAAGTTTTGAAAAAAAAAATGAAGTTTTTTTTAAAAATCCAAATTTTTTTTTTTTTGAAAATTTGAGTAGGTACACAATTCTATTTATGTTTTTGAGGAGCTTTAGCAAAAAAATGATCAAAATCCGTTGTACCATTTTTGAGACAATCAAAAACTAAAAAAATAGTTCTTTGGGGGGTACCCCCAATAACCATTTTTCGGAAAAATTTGTTCAACCAGTACCTAACTTTAACTAAATAAAATTTTTTTGTATTTTTTTTTAAATCTGTCGAAAAGGTTTTGAGAAAAAAAAATATTTATAAAATTTCGAAAAAAAATTCGTATGGCAGGTAAGGTACCGTTATTTTTGGTCTTAAAAAATCAAATCAAAAAACATCCGGGGGTAAAAAATTAAAACCCATATCTACCAAGTTTGAAGAAAATCGGCCGAGCCGTTTAGCTGTAATAATCGAACAGACAGACAGACAGACGGAATTGCCAGACCCACTTTTTTCGTCTTCGCTATCATCGTAATGTCAACTTTGATCAAAATCTCGAGGTCGATTTTTTTTACGAATGTTAGGCCGATTTACACAAATCGTATACTGTTGGAAAGACAAACAAAATATCTGTTCAAAACTATAAAGTATATGTTAATAAGTTCGACCGTTTTTGAGAATTAGGCTTATACATGGAAAAGGAGCAGAAAAACACGTTTTTTGGTCATATCTCGAAAACGCTTCTTTGGAAAAATAAATGATTGCCATTTTCGTGTTCAGAGAGCCAAAATTAGTCTAGAAAATAGTTTTTTGTTGAGGTACTTTTTTTGTGTAAACTAGTGTTTCTTGCCACAATTGAAATACATTTTTCGGCTTTTTTTTCCTTTCAATATAGTGTTCCACATCGTTACTGATGAGGCAAATAAGTCCTCGAAATATATATACAGATAAAAAATAAAAAGAAAACAATGCGTTTTAATTGAATTAAATGAAGAAACACAAAAGGTAAAATAAAATACACGAGTAATATAATTCAGCAATACAAAAAATCATAATACATATATAGTAAATTATCTTCAGAAAATGGTATCATTTGGTCCACAAGAGTACCTTTAGACACAAAGTCCATTTTAGTATTAATTTAAACTATACGACCAAGGCCGTGCCAGGAAAAAGCAGCCAGACCATTACATTCTCACCGCCCGCGCCCCGCCGTGTTTGACCGTTTTTGTTGTATATCTAAGATCGTGTTGTACGTTTTGTGGATGCCATATACATACTTCTTTCCATCATATCCGAATCTTTAGAATTGTTCAGGTGCAATTTGGCCAACTCTAACCTGGCCTTCGATTTTTTTTTTTTTGAAAACAAATGGTTTTCGCTGCGCAACGCATCCCTGGGTCCATTTTTTTTTTTTTGGTTTTGATTTTCTCCAAAACGGTACAGCCGATTTAGTAAATAATTTTTTTTATGCTGAAGCTCTTCCAAAGTTTGAATATCATTATTCATTACATATTAAAATTTTCAATTTTTTATTTTTTGGATTTAAAAAAAAATGTTCAAAATTTTTTTTGCAAACTCAATATTTCAAACTTGACAAATAAAATTTTGTTTTATCTAAAACTAACGGTACCTTCCATACAAATTTTAAAAAATGGTTTTCGAAAATCGTATTTTTCTCGAAAACGGTTCCGAGAATTTTGCTAATTTTTTTTTCTTCTGATTAATTTTTACGATCTATAATTTAATAAAAAAAATTGCAATCTAGACATTACTGACTGTACCTACCAAAGAACGATTTTTTCAAATTTTGAATTTTTCATTATCGGTATAACGGATTTTAATGAAATTTTTTATAAAGAAGCTCCTAAAAAGTTTAAAAAACATTGCATTTCAAAACCTAAAAAAAAAATATTTTTTCAATTTTTGGAAAAAAAGTCCTTTTTTTTGGAAAATTCGATTTGAAAATATGCTATTACTCTTACTAATGTGCTGAAATATTGTCCATATACCTACAGTTTTATTGCTCATCAGAAAATGCAAATGGCACAGGAGTTCAAGGCCCTAAGAAATCGGTCGATGTAGGTACTAGGGAAAGTTTTGCATTTGGAGAATAAATTAAACTCGAGATTTTAATCAAAGTTTACACTACGATGATAGAGAATACATGCAAAGTAGGTCCCTGTCTGTATGTCTGTCCCTCGATATATTTAAGGTTCTTCGGCGATTCCCTACAGGAAAAAATTTTTGTAACTCCAAAACTAACGGTACCTATCATGCAAAATCTTATTAAACTCAAAAAACGGCTCCAACGAGCAACTACGTGCGATCTTATCGTGCATTTTATGTGTCTATCTGTTTGTTCTTTGAAATTTTAAGATTTTAAACAAAAAATTTGGGCATATGCAACCGCGTTAATATTAAGGAGTGTAGTGGGTAATATGCGGACGCGAGCCCGGTTTGACATTCTTATTCAGCTTTAAACAGTAATGTAAATCAAGAAAATATCATGCGAAAAATGTTACAATACTCGTTCAGAAAAATATGCACTGAGAGCGCATTTCATCTGATGCTAAATTAACAAAATAAGTCTAACTTTTTAAACTCTTAAAATATAACTCCGAAAATATAAACAAAGAAATAATAACAGTCTTCGTCTTTTCATTATGGTTTAAACAAATCGAATCAAATTAACGAATCAAACAAATTATTAATTTGTAATAAACACCAATACTTTATTAAAAATAAGTGGTACAAACATATTACGTATGTTTGTCTGTACCATCAGCAGTTTTCAGTCGTGTAGAATTAAAATTACTTTGCGCTAATTTTAGGTTTTTTTTTTTGTTTGCATGTTCATAGTTTCACTGTGCCGGGCCAACGATTGTATTTTAAATGAAGTTGTTGGAAGGCTACTTAAAGTAAGGTGACCATCCGGTCTGTGTTTTTTTTTTTTTTTTTTTTTTTTTATAATCTACCCGCGCTCAAGGGATTATGATTATTGATTACCCTTTAAATGTTTCAACACTGCGCGGGCGTGAAGTTAATGAAGAGAAAGAAGGATAGGAAAGATGTGTTGCACGATGTTCTGAGACTGTTGGTGGTTGTCTCAGATATTTTTATCTCCAGGGTGGCGGCTGAGCTAAAGCGGAGAAATGCCGTGTCTTATTTCTATGTCGTTTATAATTATTCACATTATTTTATTTGTGTTCATCCTTGTTGGGCATACTAGTTTAACGCAATTACATGTTGTTAGTATTATGCCTGAACAACATGTAATGAATAAACCAGCAACCCATTGATGACAATTTTTAGAAGGTTTTAATGGAATTAAAACGACAGAGACAACGGCAGGGATCGAACCTGTGATCATGAGTGTTACAGGGCTTTATAAATAGTAGTTGTACTAACAGACAATAATGCATATTGTAAGGACGCGACGATGACCCATTTTCATCCAATATTTTGGACAGTACTTAGTTTGAAATGCGTTCGAAGGTTCAATATGGAATGCATGTTTTCAGGAAAACTAAAACGCAAACTCTTGAATGTTACAAATTGTTTTCAAGTACTTTAAATTTTTTAAGCTTGAGTGACTAAAATTAAAAATATTAGAAATAATAAATATAAAATGAGTCAACTAGCAGAATTTCCATTTATGGTTTCGTATCTATAAATTTAAATTAAACAAACTGTGAGTTTAAAATGCCCATGTATGCCATTAATGTATGCGCATTTCAAACGTCCAAATTTTCATAACTCGTCGTTGACGTTGATAACCAGGGCAACGTCATTCTCAAAGAAATATGGACCGATGATGCCACCAAACTAAAATCCACATCAAACAGTGATTTTTGTGTATACATTGCAATTTTGGTGATGTTCTTTGGACTGTCCCAAATATGATAATTTTGCTTGTTGACGAAATCTACAAGCAGAAATAAGCATAGTATGATTTTGTGATTCGATCAGAAGACGGACTATAAAATAATGTTGTTGAACTCTATAGCTCTCTATTTTGATATGGCAAGAAAGACTAAATAAACGACAGTTGATTTGACTTGCAGTTCCAAAATAAAAGAGAGGAAAAAGAAAATGAATTTGTTTCAAAGCGTTATCAATTACTAACGCAGGAAGATGACAAACAATGTTCGGTAAAAAGCTTTGGTGGAAAAATAACATCCAATCGTGTTAAAAAGTAAATTCAAATGTTTTAAGAAATCCCAAGGCAGATGAAATCACACATCCCGAATATCTGGCCGCTGGAGTTACAGATATTTGCCTAACGGATCGTCATGACAAGTTATGACAATAAAACTACCAGCTTTCTCAGGCGAGCCCGAGGATTGGCCCATGTTTATTAGCAAGTTTAAGAGTCCTTCACAAACAGCGAAAATATGTGGTGTTTGCAGAGAGTTATAAAATGTCAGGCATTGGAGAGCGTTCGGTCAATTTTGGTAAAACCGTCCACGGTCCATAAAATAATAACGATTCTTTGAGCACTTTTTTGACGACTAGAACCTCTTATTAAAATTCTCATATAGAACAGAGAATTCTCTTCGTAACAAACAGAGTCTGACTTATCGAACAGAAAGGCCAGGAAAATGCGGACATTTTCATATATCTTCTTGTCTCTGAGCCTATAGAAGTATAGATAGAGCATAGCGACATTCATTGGAATCTGCGGTTAGTTGGGTAACTTTGACTACTGGTGGTAAAAGAGGGTCAAAAGAGTTTTCTGAATTATGTAGTGCAGAAGGGATTTTGCATGTGGGAGATGGATTAGTTGACTGAGCGGGGTTTAAAATATGAGAGCTTACAAAGTTAGGATATTTAGCTCCTGTTCTTAGGTCGAAGTTGGGAAGAGTTGGAGAGGGAGATCGAGACGGCGGCGGCGGTGTTGTTGGGGTGTTAGTGAGTTTAAAAGAGTTCGCGCTAGTAGAGTGAATATCGGCGGGGGTCACGTCGACAGACAGAATTTCATCTCAGAATTTATAAGTTGTTTTTGTTTGAAATAGGACCATTTGAAACATCAAGCACTTCATTAAGAAGAGATTCTATTTTTCGCGAGTGTTCATTTAATGATTCGATATCACGTTGTACACATGCAGACTTTTGTTCTTGGTCTCTTACTTGGTACGCAATGATAATGGCTATAAGAGAAAAAAAAAATATCATATTAAAATGTCAAAATTTTTTCAAATATTAAATTTGTTTTCACACTCAATCGATTTTGTGCAAAGCCCTGAAAAAATATTGAAGTTACATAATACTGTTTAGTACATGTTTTGACAATCATTTATCAGAATGAGTTTCAGAATCGCATTATTGTATGAAATGATAACTTTTTTATCACTTCATAGTTTCACAGATAGATAATTGACCCCCATATACGTTTTAGATGTCGAAGCCGATGTCGAGTGAATTTTATGCTACACTTGCACTATATAAGATATAAGAGCGGATAATCATAATCGTGTCAATATTAGGAAAAAATTGCTTAGCTTTCTTCATTACATTTTGCACTGCACATTCTCAAAGTCTATGAAGAACTTTTAGTTCTGAGAATGTCCTTCCGTTTTGAGTAGTCCATTCGATCGGTTTACCAAATAGTCAAACGGCTTCCTTAAGCTAATTGCACACGATTGGTAGATCTTATAATATTGTCAGATCTGTCAGTGAAAAACATGCTTACAATGTCTTACAACCGTGTAGCCTTGTCAGACAATGATCTGACAATTAATTGTTAGATCATTGTCTGACAATTAAGTGTAGAAAATCTGACAATCATGTGTACGCCAGCTGACAATCGTGTAATCTTGCCATAAATTGTCAGAAAATGTTTGTGACAATTAATTGTAAGACGGTAAATTGTAAGGTATTTGATAATCGTGTGCACACACAATTTATTGACAGCCCAGCCAATTTTTATCATTGTTTGACGTTTCTGACAATGACGAAATTGTAAGATGTACGTTTTTTAGCATCATACAATTTGCAGCCAAGGAATGAAGCAGTTTTCATAACCAACGAAAACTGACAATTAGTTGTGTGTGTACACGGTTGGTTGAAAATCTACCAATCTCTTACAATTAATTGGTAGGTATTAAAATAAATAAATGAAAATAAATTGTCAGCCAACTTCTGACGGTAAATTGTAAGAGATTGGTAGATTTTTTACCAACCATGTACACACCACAACTTAATTGTCAGCTCATTGGCAGATAATTGTCAGATCTGACAATATTGTTAGATCTACCAATCGTGTACACTTCGCTTTATCAGTAATATTATTTTGTACGACAGTAACATCACCAAAGTTAGATGCTATTTTTGGTTTGATGTCTTCATCTTCAATGGAATTAGGAAAATTTCTTTGATTATGATCATTATGGGGGTGGCCGTGGTGCGATGGTTGTGGTGCTCGCCTGTCAACCTCATGATCACAGGTTCGATCCCTGCCGTCGGCTATTTCGTTTTAATTCCATTAAGAACCTGCTAAAAATTGACATCAATGGGTTGCTGGTTTACTCATTACATTGTTGTTGTTGTTCAGGTATAACACTAACAACATGTAATTGAGTTAAACTAGTATGCCCAACAAGGATGAATACGAATAAAAAATAATGTGAATTATAAGTGACATATAAATAAGACACGGCATTTCTCCTCTTTAGTTCAGCCGCCATCCCTGGATATAAGAAATCTGAGACAACCACCTTCAGTCTCAGAACATCGTGCCACACATCTTTCCTATCCTTCTTTCTCTTCATTAACTTCACGCCGCCCGCGCTGTGTTGAAGCATTTGAAGGGTATAATCCTAATCCCTTGAGCGCGGGTAGATTATAAAAAAAAATCAGAGGAACGAGTTTGTGCGTACCTGCGGCATTATAACCCAGCAGTAAGATCACTCTTTGATTATGAATTTCATAATACGAGTGCTTATAGGTTTTGTTTTTGTCTACAGCTTTAAAAATAATGCAGTTAAATAAATGTTTTTTTATTTGTCATTTTAAAAATCAATCACACCTTGCATAAAAGAAAGTCCCTTTTCGACTCTTATAATACGAGTATTTCTTAAAATATTTCCGTTTATCAGAACATTTATCTTCCATTGGTTCAGAAACAATATAACACTAATATAATCACGAAATGGATACCCCGTATTTTAAAATATTTCCTCGTTTCTAAAAACACGATATCTCATAAGATTACTTTTAAATCATAATTATTGTATTTACAAGACTTTTTGGAAGTCTTATAATATTTTATATTTAAGTGTTTAGTTCTGTTAAAAATATGGTCACCACAAAATAACATAACCTTAGTTACGGACGATATATACATTTACCTATTGTTGTATCGAAAATTGCAAAACGATTACTCAATGAAAATGTAAATAATAAATTGCCTGCATTTACGACTGTTACCGTTATGCTGTGTCATAATAAAGCCGATCATTACTATACAATCTAACGATTAATTAACCTACAATAAATGTAATGTACCGACTACTAAACAACGAAAACAATTTCTTTAGTGCACTTACCCATTTATACTACGCGTTGGAAATGACGAAATACTAATTGACTGGGAATGGTAATGAAGTGCTCTGGATCTTTCAGGTGAAAAATTGCGTGAGTTTTGTTACAATGGTGTGGGTCGCGCGGGTGGAATGATTGTTTGTCTGGGTATATTTTAATGGAATATGTTTGGCAGCTTATTGTAGCCACGTCTATATTTGCTTTCATTTTGGAACCCTGAGACCGCAGAACATGGGATTCCCATTATGTCGTGTTAGAGACCAGATTGTTGTTTCTTCATGTCTCTATCATTTAAGATTAATGATTGTTCCAATTCTAAAAGAGCAAAGTAACGGAGGAATAATAGCAGACATTATACTCGTATGCAGGGATTAATTTTGAAAGATGTCCAAAGCTAATTCTAATTAACTCTGCAAGTCATTATAATTTCAACAGAATTATAAGAAAAAATGTTGAAAACTGAAAGGCCTCTTTCTAAGCTTTCGACAAGGTCTTATACATAGTTTTCCAGAATTAAAAAAGCACTCTTTTAATTAGAGAATTCTTTTCTGAATTTCGGTAAATTACCTTGAGATTCTAGCATTTTTAGAGTTCCTGACACTTCTTATGCCTACTTCAAGGACATGTGGTAAAGAAGCAACATTATCGAGTACTTTTTAGCATTACTGTTCGAAATGGTGAGTATGAACGGTGGCGTAGAGGGTGGCTTGCGACGACGATATCCGTGGATTCGGAGCGCGGCTTGGGCCAAATGTTAAAATCCGTTTCAAAATGGTTTTCACGAATTGCATATTGATTTACATACATATCTTCTTGAAAAAGTATTTTGTAGTGAATAAGGTTTTTGAATAAGGTTTGGCTGAAATATGTGACGAAATCATTAAATTTCGATCTTTTATGTAACTAGACTATTTGACTAGACATTATTATATATTGTTAACTCAATAGGGAGATAAATTTTTTTTTTTAATTATCTGTAATTTTCTTAAATTTAATGTTGTTTTGAGCTACTAACAAATTCTTTTTCCAACCAGATACCTCCATGTCCACAACCTGTGCCAACTGAGTGCGACGTAAGGGATGGAGTAATCCAAAAAATGGGTGATTCGGATCAACACAACTAATTGGAAACGTGTGGGTTCAAAAAACCTGTCATTTACGACAGCTGTTCTCGTTTTGCAGCAAACTGAATGTATCCGACAGATTGACAATGGCAGGCATAAGTAATGTAAAGTGGCTTGGGGTCACGGAGTGGCTACTTAAATTGAACCCACATTCAAAGACGGTGCTTAAAAACGCCATTTTTGAGTTACATCGTTTGTACCTTTCACAAAAGAAAGGTACCGAATTAAGCCTCGCAGCGAAAGTACTCATAATCGTTTATAAGTAGTTACCCCGACCAGACATCAACTACAGTTTTTCTGGTTGATACATCACCTTGAAGACAGCAATGCAAAAGCTCTTTAAAAGTCAAATTCTGGAAATATGCACAGTACTTTTGTATTGTAATATTTTTCCAAGGTTCGTTTAATAAAACTTATTACTTTTTTTAGAATTTCTTCTTTATTTACACTTTTCAAATCAAAACAATGAATCTAAATTTATAATCAACTCTAATACTTTTATTCCAACTTAAATCCACTTCTTTAATTACACATTCCACAATCCAATAGTTCAGCTTTGCACACTTTTATAATCGAAAATAAACTGTCTTGTGCTCACCGCGAACACTCCCTTTTATACTCAAACCAGTTGTTCTCGAAGGTTCTTGTCTAGAATATTCTATTTGCTTGGAACGAGGGGAAATTTATATGGAGATAGAATGTTCTAGTAGTTTGGAATAAGGAGAAATTTAGATGCGAACTGCTGGAAAAGAGCTTTTTGGTTTTGTTCCTTCATAAAGCAGATATGTAATTCCCAACAGATGGTGCTGTAGGAGTATAAAGCTCTGTTCGCAACATTGCCCCCTTCTTAAGATTGTTCGTCCCGAACAACTCTATCACCAGCTTCGGCACTGTATCGGTGCAGTCGATCGCTATGCACAACTTTTAGCTTTCCTCTTAACCCTCTTTGAATTCGGTAAACGACATCATTGATTTTCGTGACGACAGTATAAGGGCCTTCCCAGTTTTGTTGAAGCTTCGGCGACAATCCCTTTTGACGATGTGGATTATACAGCCATACACGATCTCCTACTTGGAATCCTGTCGTGTTGGCTCTTGTGTCGTACCTTGTCTTCATTCGATCGCTGTAAGCGCTCATTCTAGTCCTGGTCCTTTCGTGGATGTCGATTAGCCTCTCTTGTAGGTCACTCACGTAATCCCTTGTTTCCTTAGACTCTTGTGATGGATGTCCAAACCTTATCTCACTAGGCAGCCGTATGCTTCTTCCGAACAGGATTTCAGATGGTGTTTGTCCTGTTGAGCTATGTACTGCACTTCGATAGGCCATCAAAAATAGTGGTATGTGCCTATCCCAGTTTCTTTGGTTGTCGCCTACGACCTTAGTGAGGTGCTCTTTTAACGTCCTGTTGAATCTCTCGACCATTCCATCAGATTGCGGGTGAAGTGGTGTGGTTCTAGTTTTCTTAATGCCAAGGAACGCGCACACCTCTTGGAATATGTTCGACTCAAAGTTCCTTCCTTGGTCAGAATGGAGCTCCATAGGCACACCGAACCTGCTTACCCAGTTAGACACAATCTGGTCGGCCACGGTCTTGGCTTCTTGGTTCGGGATAGCGTACGCCTCAGGCCATTTGCTAAAGTAATCCATTACCACCAGAATGTATTTGTTTCCATCATTCGTTTCCGGAAATGGGCCAGCCACATCAACAGCAATTCTTTCAAACGGTGAGCCAACATTATATTGCATCATTTTTCCTTGTAGTTTTCTACCAGGGCCTTTGGTTGCAGCACAAGCGTCACAATTTCGGCACCACTTTTCAATGTCGTCTCTTGCATGCAACCAGTAGAATCGTTGTCTCACTTTTTCTAACGTCTTGTTGACTCCCAAATGGCCTCCTGAAGGTCCATCATGCATTTCTCGAAGAACCTCTTTAATTTTTGATTGAGGTAACACAAGCTGCATCACATAGGATTTACCATCAGCGGACTCCCATTTTCGCCTAAGAACACCTTCTTGCACATGAAGTGAGTCCCATTGTGCCCAATAGGCTTTTAAAATTGGACTCCTATCGGAAATGTCATTCCATGCGGGTTTTTCTTCATGTTCTTTCCATGCGAGAAGAGGTTCAATGTCGGGGTCTTCTTGTTGAGCAGATCTTATTTCTTCATTGCTCCATCCACAAATGGGGTCAGCCCTTATTCGCAGAATGTTGATGGATTCCTTTTCTTCTTGTCGCATGCAATTCTTGCAATCTAATTTACAAGGCCTACGGGATAGTGCGTCGGCATTTGAATGCAGCTTTCCCCTTCGGTGTTGAATTTCGTAATCGTAAGTCTGCAGTCTTTCTATCCACCTTGCGACTTGTCCTTCTGGGTTCTTGAAGTTCAACAACCAGTTAAGAGCACCATGATCGGTTCGTAGAAGAAACTTCTGTCCATAGATGTATTTGTGGAAGTGTTTCGTTGCCAAGATGAGTGCCAAGAGTTCTCTTCTGGTCACACAGTAGTTTCTTTCGGTCTTCGACAGTACTTTGCTGAAATAAGCGACAACCTTTTCTTCGCCATTGTGCACTTGTGACAGAACAGCGCCGACTCCCACGTTGCTTGCATCAGCATCGATGATAAAAGGCTTGCCTGGAGTCGGATAGATCAGCACCGGAGCATTGCATAGACGGTATTTCAGTTCTTGGAAGGCTTTTTCACACTCACCTGACCATCTAAACTGCTTGTTCTTTTCCGTAAGCTGATGCAAACTCTTCGCAATTCCGGCAAAGTTCTTAACAAAACGTCTGTAATAAGTAGCAAGACCAAGAAAACTTCGTAGTTGATGTTTGTCCTGTGGTGTTGGCCAATTTTTGACGGTGTCAACTTTTTCAGGATCAGTCTTGACTCCTTGGGACGAGATGATATGTCCCAAATACTTTACTTCAGTCTGGAACAATGCACATTTTTCTGGGTTCAGTTTAAGGTTAGCCTCTCGAAGTCTCTGGAACACACCCTTTAGGTTCTTACAGTGTTGGTCGTATGTCTTTCCATAAACGATAACATCATCCAAGTAGACAAGACAAGTTTTCCACGTCAGACCTTGAAGGACACACTCCATCAAACGCTCAAATGTTGCCGGAGCGTTGCAAAGACCAAATGGCATCACGTTGAACTGCCATAGCCCATTACCTGTGGAGAACGCTGTCTTTTCTCGATCCTCAGGGTGAATTTCAACTTGCCAATATCCACTTTTCAAGTCCAGTGTTGAAAACCATTGTGCTCCTTCCATCGCATCTAAGGTGTCGCTAATTCTTGGCAGGGGATAGCTATCTTTCTTGGTCACGTCATTTAACCTTCGGTAGTCAACACAAAACCGTGTACTTCCGTCCTTCTTTTTGACTAGGACCACTGGTGACGCCCAAGGACTCTTGGAGTTCTCAATCAAACCATCCTTCTTCATGGTGGTAATCATTTCCTCAGCTTCACCTTGTTTGGCCAGTGGCAGACGTCTTGCGGGCTGACGAATGGGTCTTGCATCTCCTGTATTTATTCGATGCTGCACCATTTGTGTCCTTCCATATTTCCCGTTTGGTGAAGCGAAAATGTCGGCATACTCATTCAGAAGGCTTTCTGCCATTTTAACCTGATGTTGGTCTAGGTTAGATGAATTGAGTATCTTTGCCTTGATGCTATTGAGCTTCTCAGTATTTAATGTCACTCTCGGTGTTTCAGCGTCAATTCGTGTTATGGCTGCGACATTTTCGCACTTACCGATAACTTCTCCTTTTGCTAACTTTACATCGTACGGTTTGGTGTTGAGTATCCGTACGGGGACCATATTGTTCTTTGGAGCCACAAGTGTCTTCCCAATGATGACGTTTTGGGAAGAACAATCTGGGCCTGGTTCCACCATTAGGTATCGATGGCGTCCACACTCACCTTCTAATTTCGTCCAAACGAATACCTCAGAAGAAGTTGGAATAATCACGTCTTCTTTGATGACAGTCCTTAGAGTTGTTGTTCCTTCGTGCCCATAGTTCATTGGAATCTCTGTATTCTGGTATTTGAGTACTTGTTTGCCAATATCCAAAATTACTCGATGTTCTTTCATGAATGCATTCGTCACATATATCTGCCACCAAAAATTTGTGTGAGAATTCTAGATCTGCAATTCGAATTCTAAGTCGGACTTCACCATAAACCCTAGCTGCTTCTCCTGTGGCAGTTCTTAGACGGTAACTATTGGTGTTGTGTAGCCACTTCAAGTGCACTAGGTCTTGACGCACAATGGAGGCTGTGGCACCGGTGTCGATGGTGACCACACGTTTGTTGCCATTTAATGTTGCCTCGACAGTCAGACTTCTATTGTCTCGCTTAGTTTGAGAGACCTGGATGGTGTTTCTGGGGCCATCGATACCAGAAACCAGCTTCTGCCCCTCGAAGTTGGTTCTTACTCGTTTCCCTGTTGGGAAACTGTTCGGGAAGTAACACTGGTGTTATGGTTACCTTGTTCTGAGTTCGAAGCTCCGTGTCCACAATGTTGACAAGCTCTTCTGGGTGGTAACCGACATTGACGCTGTAAATGTCCAGTCTTATTGCAATTCCAGCACTTTGCAAGTCCGTTTCGTTGGTTCCTTTGGACATCAGTTCTTTGACATGAGCATTCTTCGACGACGGCTTCTCTTAGTCGATGTACTCCGTGAGAAGCTTGCTCAGCTGCTTCCATTGTCAAGGCAAACGCTAATGTTTCCGAAAGCGTTCGTTTTCCAGCAGTTCGTACGGCCCTTTGAAGATGTATGTCAGAAATGGCGCGAACAAATGCCTCAACTGCAAACTGGTTACAAATTTCCTCTCCAACATCTGGATATGCAAGATGAACAAGCCTTTCAATGTCCGCTTGCAGTTGTTGTAGAGTTTCGCCCCTCTTCTGAACTCTGGAATTGAGTTGCACTTTGAAGACTTCTTTCATGTGGCTGTTACCAAAGCGTTTGTCTATAGCCAAAACCAAGGAATTGAAGTCGCCGCTCTTATCTGCTGGTATGGTTTGCAACAACTCAGCAGCTGCTCCTCTAAGAGCAAGAGTTAAGGCTATATACTTGTCAGCCTCATCCCAGCCATTTGTTGTGGAAGCTGCCTCGAATTGCTTCTTGTATATAGACCAAGAAGTTTGTCCATCAAAGGTTGGAGGTTGCATCTCCTTTTTCCTCAAGGTTTCTCCAGAACTTTCCCGAATCTTTATATTTCGAATGCGATCTAGCTCTTTTGAAAACGTCTCCATTTTGTTGTCGACTTGATTCTCCAATAATGAAACACGTTCATCAAGTGCAGATACATTTTTCTCGATGTTAACAAGCTTGCCTTCTAGCATGTTTCTCTGCTCTTCGAGAAGGTCTTTTTGTTCGCTGTGCTGTTTCTGCAGGCATTCGAGAACATTCTTCTGTACATTCTCCTGTTCTTTCTTTTGTTCATTTCGTTGCTCTTCGAGACGTTCGAGAACATTCTTTTGTTGTTGAAGCAGAAGACTAATCATATTTGAAACATCTACATTTTTACTTACGTCTGCTTCCTCAGCGTCAGCTTCAAAGACGAAAATGTCCGGGTCTTCATTTTGTTGTTTCAAATATTCGGCCAAACGCAGAACAAGCTCATTTTTCGATCCTGCTCTAGAAAGTTCTCGCTTGCCTAATTCACTTTTCAGCTCATTACAGTTGAGCTCTTTTAGTAACTTGCTCATTTTTATTATTATTATTATTTTTTTTTTTTTTTTTTTCGCACACTTCACTTCACAATAAGTTTTATTCCACTTTTCTGACACCAATGTAATATTTTTCCAAGGTTCGTTTAATAAAACTTATTACTTTTTTTAGAATTTCTTCTTTATTTACACTTTTCAAATCAAAACAATGAATCTAAATTTATAATCAACTCTAATACTTTTATTCCAACTTAAATCCACTTCTTTAATTACACATTCCACAATCCAATAGTTCAGCTTTGCACACTTTTATAATCGAAAATAAACTGTCTTGTGCTCACCGCGAACACTCCCTTTTATACTCAAACCAGTTGTTCTCGAAGGTTCTTGTCTAGAATATTCTATTTGCTTGGAACGAGGGGAAATTTATATGGAGATAGAATGTTCTAGTAGTTTGGAATAAGGAGAAATTTAGATGCGAACTGCTGGAAAAGAGCTTTTTGGTTTTGTTCCTTCATAAAGCAGATATGTAATTCCCAACAGATGGTGCTGTAGGAGTATAAAGCTCTGTTCGCAACAGTATATAAGACTTATAGTACTGTTGCGAACAGAGCTTTATACTCCTACAGCGCCATCTGTTGGGAATTACATATCTGCTTTAGGAGGGAACAAAAAAAAAGCTCTTTTCCAGCAGTTCGCATCTAAATTTCCCCTCATTCCAAACTACTAGAACATTCTATCTCCATTCCAAACAAATAGAATATTCTAGGCAAGAACCTTCGAGAACAACTGGTTTGAGTATAAAAGGGAGTGTTCGCGGTGAGCACAGCACAGTTTATTTTCGATTATGAAAGTGTGCAAAGCTGAACTATTGGATTGTGGAAAGTGTAATTAAAGAAGTGGATTTAAGTTGGAATAAAAGTATTAGAGTTGATTATAAATTGAGATTTATTGTTTGGATTTGAAAAGTGTAAATAAAGAAGAAATATTAGAAACAGTAATAAGTTTTATTTAACGAACCTAGTTAAAATATTACATTGGTGTCAGAAAAGTGGAATAAAACTTATTGTGCTTAAGTGTAATAAGAAAAAAAAAAAAAAAAAAAAGTGAATAAAAATGAGCAAGTTACTGAAAGAGCTCAATTGTAATGAGCTAAAAAGTGAATTAGGCAAGCGAGAACTTTCTAGAGCAGGATCGAAAAATGAGCTTGTTCTACGTTTGGCAGAATATTTGAAACAACAAAATGAAGACCCGGACAGTTTTGTCTTTGAAGCTGACGCTGAGGAAGCAGACGTAAGTAAAAATGCGGATGTTTCAAATATGATTAGTCTTCTGCTTCAACGTTTCGAAGAGCAACGAAATGAACAAAACGAACGTTTCAATGAACAGAAAAACGATCAAAAGAATATTCTCGAACGCCTTGATAAACAGCATAACGAACAAAAAGACCTTCTCGAAGAGCAGAAAAACATGCTAGAAGGCAAGCTTGTTAACATCGAGAAGAATGTATCTGCACTTGATGAACGTGTTTCATTGTTGGAGAATCAAGCCGAACGTGTTTCATTATTGGAGAATCAAGTCGACAACAAAATGGAGACGTTTTCAAAAGAGTTAGATCGCATTCGAAATATAAAGATTCGGGAAAGTTCTGGAGAAACCTTGAGGAAAAAGGAGATGCAACCTCCAACCTTTGATGGACAAACTTCTTGGTCTATATACAAGAAGCAATTCGAGGCAGCCTCCACAACAAATGGCTGGGATGAGGCTGACAAGTATATAGCCTTAACTCTTGCTCTTAGAGGAGCAGCTGCTGAGTTGTTGCAAACCATACCAGCAGATAAGAGCGGCGACTTCAATTCCTTGGTTTTGGCTATAGACAAACGCTTTGGTAACAGCCACATGAAAGAAGTCTTCAAAGTGCAACTCAATTCCAGAGTTCAGAAGAGAGGCGAAACTCTACAACAACTGCAAGCAGACATTGAAAGGCTTGTTCATCTTGCATATCCAGATGTTGGTGAGGAACTTTGTAACCAGTTTGCAGTTGAGGCATTTGTTCGCGCCATTTCCGACATACATCTTCAAAGGGCCGTGCGAACTGCTGGAAAACGAACGCTTTCTGAAACATTAGCGTTTGCCTTGACAATGGAAGCAGCTGAGCAAGCTTCTCAGGGAGTACATCGACTTAGAGAAGCCATCGTCGAAGAATGCTCATGCCAAAGAACTGATGTCCAAAGGAACCAACGGAACGGACTTGCAAAGTGCTGGAATTGCAACAAGACCGGACATTTACAGCGTCAATGTTGATTACCACCAAGAAGAGCTTGTCAACATTGTGGACACGGAGTTTCAAACCCAGAACAAGGTAACAATAACACCAGTGTTACTTCCCGAACAGTTTCCCAACAGGGAAACGAGTAAGAACCAACTTCGAGGGGCAGAAGCTGGTTTCTGGTATCGATGGCCCCAGAAACACCATCCAGGTCTCTCAAACTAAGCGAGACAATAGAAGCCTGACTGTCGAGGCAACTTTAAATGGCAACAAACGTGTGGTCACCGTCACCATCGACACCGGTGCCACAGCCTCCATTGTGCGTCAAGACCTAGTTCACCTGAATTGGCTACACAACACCAATAGTTACCGTCTAAGAACTGCCACAGGAGAAGTAGCTAGGGTTTATGGTGAAGTCCGACTTACAATTCGAATTGCAGATCTAGAATTCTCACACAAATTTTTGGTGGCAGATATATGTGACGAATGCATCATAGGCATGGACTTCATGAAAGAACATCGAGTAATTTTGGATATTGGCAACCAGGTACTCAAATACCAGAATACAGAGATTCCAATGATCTATGGGCACGAAGGAACAACAACTCTAAGGACTGTCATCAAAGAAGACGTGATTATTCCTACTTCTTCTGAGGTATTCGTTTGGACAAAAGTAGAAGGAGAGTGTGGACGCCATCGATACCTAATGGTGGAACCAGGCCCAGATTATTCTTCCCAAAACGTCATCATTGGGAAGACACTTGTGGCTCCGAAGAACAATATGGTCCCCGTACGGATACTCAACACCAAACCGTACGATGTGAAGTTAGCAAAAGGAGAAGTTATCGGTAAGTGCGAATCTGTCGCAGCCATAACACGAATTGACGCTGAAACACCGAGAACGACATTAAACCCTCAGGAACTCAATAGCATCAAGGCAAAGATACTTAATTCATCTAACCTAGACCAACATCAGGTTAAAACGGCAGAAAGCCTTCTGAACGAGTATGCTGACATTTTCGCTTCACCAAACGGAAAATATGGAAGGACACAAATGGTGCAGCATCGAATAAATACAGGAGATGCAAGGCCCATTCGTCAGCCCGCAAGACGTCTGCCACTGGCGAAACAAGGTGAAGCTGAGGAAATGATTACCACCATGAAGAAGGATGGTTTGATTGAGAACTCCAAGAGTCCTTGGGCGTCACCAGTGGTCCTAGTCAAAAAGAAGGACGGAAGTACACGGTTTTGTGTTGACTACCGAAGGTTGAATGACGTAACCAAGAAAGACAGCTACCCCCTGCCAAGAATTAGTGACACCTTAGATGCGATGGAAGGAGCACACTGGTTTTCAACACTGGACTTGAAAAGTGGATATTGGCAAGTTGAAATTCACCCTGAAGATCGAGAAAAGACAGCGTTCTCCACAGGTAATGGGCTCTGGCAGTTCAACGTGATGCCGTTTGGTCTTTGCAACGCTCCGGCAACATTTGAGCGTTTGATGGAGTGCGTCCTTCAAGGCCTGACGTGGAAAACTTGCCTTGTCTACTTGGATGATGTTATCGTTTATGGAAAAACATACGACCAACACTGTAAGAATCTAAAGGGTGTGTTCCAGAGACTTCGAGAGGCTAACCTTAAACTGAACCCAGAAAAATGTGCATTGTTCCAGACTGAAGTAAAGTATTTGGGACATATCATCTCGTCCCAAGGAGTCAAGACCGATCCTGAAAAAGTTGACACCGTCAAAAATTGGCCAACACCACAGGACAAACATCAACTACGAAGTTTTCTTGGTCTTGCTACTTATTACAGACGTTTTGTTAAGAACTTTGCCGGAATTGCGAAGAGTTTGCATCAGCTTACGGAAAAGAACAAGCAGTTTAGATGGTCAGGTGAGTGTGAAAAAGCCTTCCAAGAACTGAAATACCGTCTATGCAATGCTCCGGTGCTGATCTATCCGACTCCAGGCAAGCCTTTTATCATCGATGCTGATGCAAGCAACGTGGGAGTCGGCGCTGTTCTGTCACAAGTGCACAATGGCGAAGAAAAGGTTGTCGCCTATTTCAGCAAAGTACTGTCAAAGACCGAAAGGAACTACTGTGTGACCAGAAGAGAACTCTTGGCACTCATCTTGGCAACGAAACACTTCCACAAATACATCTATGGACAGAAGTTTCTTCTACGAACCGATCATGGTGCTCTTAACTGGTTGTTGAACTTCAAGAACCCAGAAGGACAAGTCGCAAGGTGGATAGAAAGATTGCAGACTTACGATTACGAAATTCAACACCGAAGGGGAAAGCTACACTCAAATGCCGACGCACTATCCCGAAGACCTTGTAAAATAGATTGCAAGCATTGCAGGCGACAAGAAGAAAAGGAATCCATCAACATTCTGCGAATAAGAGCTGACCCCATTTGTGGATGGAGCAATGAAGAAATACGATCTGCTCAACAAGAAGACCCCGACATTGAACCTCTTCTCGCATGGAAGGAACATGAAGAAAAACCCGCATGGAATGACATTTCCGATAGAAGTCCAATTTTAAAGGCCTATTGGGCACAATGGGACTCACTTCATGTGCAAGAAGGTGTTCTTCGGCGAAAATGGGAGTCCGCTGATGGTAAATCCTATGTAATGCAGCTTGTGTTACCTCACTCAAAAATCAAAGAGGTTCTTCGAGAGATGCATGATGGACCTTCAGGAGGCCATTTGGGAGTCAACAAGACGTTAGAAAAAGTGAGACAACGATTCTACTGGTTGCATGCAAGAGACGACGTTGAAAAATGGTGCCGAAATTGTGACGCTTGTGCTGCAACCAAAGGCCCTGGTAGAAGACTGCAAGGAAAAATGATGCAATATAATGTAGGCTCACCGTTTGAAAGGATTGCTGTTGATGTAGCTGGCCCATTTCCGGAAACGAATGATGGAAACAAATACATTCTGGTGGTAATGGATTACTTCAGCAAATGGCCTGAGGCATACGCTATCCCGAACCAAGAAGCCAAGACCGTGGCCGACCAGATTGTGTCTAACTGGGTAAGCAGGTTCGGTGTGCCTATGGAGCTCCATTCTGACCAAGGAAGGAACTTTGAGTCGAACATATTCCAAGAGGTGTGCGCGTTCCTTGGCATTAAGAAAACGAGAACCACACCACTTCACCCGCAATCTGATGGAATGGTCGAGAGATTCAACAGGACTTTAAAAGAGCACCTCACTAAGGTCGTAGGCGACTACCAAAGAAACTGGGATAGGCACATACCACTATTTTTGATGGCCTATCGAAGTGCAGTACATAGCTCAACAGGACAAACACCATCTGAGATCCTGTTCGGAAAAAGCATACGGCTGCCTAGTGAGATAAGGTTTGGACACCCACCACAAGAGTCTCAGGATACAGGGAATTACGTGAGTGACCTAAAAGAGAGGCTAATCGACATCCACGAAAGGACCAGGACTAGAATGAACACTTACAGCGATCGAATGAAGACAAGGTACGACACAAGAGCAAACACGACAGGATTCCAAGTAGGAGATCGTGTATGGCTATATAATCCACATCGTCAAAAGGGATTGTCGCCGAAGCTTCAACAAAACTGGGAAGGCCCTTATACTGTCGTCACGAAAATCAATGATGTCGTTTACCGAATTCAAAGAGGGTTAAGAGGAAAGCTAAAAGTTGTGCATAGCGATCGACTGCACCGATACAGTGCCGAAGCTGGTGATAGAGTTGTTCGGGACGAACAATCTTAAGAAGGGGGCAATGTTGCGAACAGAGCTTTATACTCCTACAGCGCCATCTGTTGGGAATTACATATCTGCTTTAGGAGGGAACAAAAAAAAAGCTCTTTTCCAGCAGTTCGCATCTAAATTTCCCCTCATTCCAAACTACTAGAACATTCTATCTCCATTCCAAACAAATAGAATATTCTAGGCAAGAACCTTCGAGAACAACTGGTTTGAGTATAAAAGGGAGTGTTCGCGGTGAGCACAGCACAGTTTATTTTCGATTATGAAAGTGTGCAAAGCTGAACTATTGGATTGTGGAAAGTGTAATTAAAGAAGTGGATTTAAGTTGGAATAAAAGTATTAGAGTTGATTATAAATTGAGATTTATTGTTTGGATTTGAAAAGTGTAAATAAAGAAGAAATATTAGAAACAGTAATAAGTTTTATTTAACGAACCTAGTTAAAATATTACAGTACTATCAAGAAGACGAAAGATTGTGGCGACATCTTAAGTATAGGGACAGTACTTGCTAGATTTGTCTCTGCTAAATTTAATAATAAAATTATTCTCTTTTTTACTATTTGTTTTGTATGTTATCCTACTCTCCACTGTAAAAGCGTGCACTAATTTCTGCGCCACCACCAGGCTAGCATTCGCAATACAAAATCACGCTCCATGATAATACTTTAGGTTATATATACAAAGATAATACTATCCGCGTTTTATTAGGTGCGTTTTATTATTCACAAATCTATCTGGATCCGGATCTGGATTAAGTTTTAACATGTATTACAAAAACAATTTGGGATCCTGTTTTCTATCGGGATCTATTTCAAAGATCCAAAAATTAGTTATTACACTGGCGAGTATATGGCTTTTTATGGTAAGGTAGTGTAAGCTATAGTGTAAAGAAAAAAGACAAGACATAATTTAAAATTTCCAAACCCATGGATAAAAAGAGACGGGCGTATAACACTGCTGTCAGTAAGATCCGTATCGTTTTATTTTCAAGAGAAGATCCCGATCCGGATCCAGATAGATTTGTGGATAATAAAACGCACCTATTATCGCCAATGATCAATATAGATTTACCCTCGAAAATAAAAAGATACGGATCATAGTGACAATTGTGTTATATGCTCATCTCCCTCTTGCTTATGATTGTTGATTTTCGAATGTGTCTTGTCTTTTTTCTTTACACTGTAGTTTATACTACCTTACCATAAAAAGCCATCTACTCGCCAGAAAAAGAACTAATTTCTGGATCTTTAAAATAGATCCAGACAGAGAACAGGATCCCAAATTGTTTTTGTAATACATGTTAAAAATTAATCCAGATCCGGATGTACATAGATCCGAAGATAATAAAACGCACCTACTATAGGTTATGCAAAGATTATATTAAGAAACTTTTATTTATCAAGTTTAAGAAGAAATCTAGCATGGGGTTTTCGAAATATTAGGTTTTCAAAAAAAAAAAAATTTTAAATCCAAAAATAAATTTTTGGACAGTTTCAACACACAATTATTATATTCAAACTTTTGGAGTACCAAAAATAACCATTTTTTTTTAAAAAAAATTTTTTCAAACCATTACCTAGCCTTAAAAAGTCTGTGGGACAGTTTTTGAAAAAAAAATATTTATAAGATTTCGAAAGAAAATTCGTATTTCAGGTACCGTTATTTTTGGTCTTAAAAAAAAAACAAAAGTGTGAGAGGAAAAATTTATTGAAAAACTGTATCTACCCATACCCAAGTTTGACGAAAATCGGCTGTTTAAGCTGTAGTCGAACAGACAGACAGAGAGACAGAATTGGGGGACCCACTTTTTTCGTCTTCGCTATAATCGTAATGTCAACTTTGATCACAATCTCGAGTTCGATTTTTTATGAATGCATAACTTGCCTTAAAGTACTTACCTATAAGTCGCAAGTAAAAAGTCTTTACATTGAAGGAATGCGGACTAAAATCCTAAAAGACGCAATTCACTTGGATTGAAAAAAATCTTAGGAATACGAGATTCCAATAGCAAAAAGAATGGCTGGTGAGTTTGGTACCGATGCAGGACTTCCACTGAGGACTACAAGTCTTGTAGTCTATTAAAGATGTGGCTTCATTGTTTGAGGCTGCTTTAAGCAAGCATTTTTTCTTTTTTTTATATTATACCTACGTGCACTCAAGGGGTTATGAATAAACTTATAATGTTAAACACAGTACGAGCAATTAAGAAAGTATGATAGTATTGCACATTGCAATGAGTAAGAAATATTGAGACTAGTAAATCATTCCACATTCGTGTAGCGCGGCTAAAAAAAGAATCTCTGTACTTTACAGTACGTCAGAAATTGGGCTCAAGGGTAAACTGATGAGCATTGCCAGAAGTACGTGTATTACGGTTGAATTGTTTAAGGTGAGGAATGCAACTGGCTATTTCACTAGAGCATTGTTTATGAAAATAGCGGTAAAATATTGATGAATTGAAATTATCTTTTTCAAAATTTGCTAGTTTTTATGATGAGGTATCCGAAACAAAATTTTTTTTGAGTTACCAGGCTTAAGAAGTTACATAAAAGCGGCCGAGATTACAATGCCTAATTGGTTATCTCTCGACTTTTTAGAATTCATCGTAGAATGGGATTTTACAGAATTACTTCAAAATCATATCGTCGCAAAATGTTTGTGACATTATGTGTATGAGTTGCGTCATTTGAGAGGAGTTTCAGTAAACTAAAATTAATCAAAAACTACTTGGGGGTAACAATGACTGAAATGAGGCTCAACAATCTTGTTGCATTTTAGGGGCAACACAAGAAATTAATTTTGATGGCGCTATAAATTATGACTTCTGTTTGAATTTTTGATTAAAATTTTAAGAATTCTAAAGTGATGTAGTAGGTAGTGAAATTTTATTTATTGTTTTTCATTCTTGGGGGTGACACCATAGTTTTCGTAGAGTGTACCACCAATGTTGCTATGCCACTGGCATGCGGTACAGTAAAATGAGACTCTACAAAGAAGCGGACATCATTTTATTGGACACTTTTTTTGTACAATCCACAAAGAAACTCGTCATAAATATTGCGAACCACCGAAACGATGGAACGAGAACGAGTGGATGGATTGATGATGTGGATTAAGAAATGTTAAAATTGGTTTTTTGCTGTTCCATTTTTTTTATATAAAATAGCACTTACATTGTTAAAAAGATTACATTTTCGATATAATGAATTTTGTACAAAACTTCTTTAAAACGAATCAATTTTTTGTTCCCTTGAATGTACGCTATAGAGAAGTTTGACTGTATTTCTAAAACGGATTTGACGATTTTGATTTTGATACAAAGGAACTATGTGTACCTCGATACTAGACATGGTCTTAAACTCAAATTTAAATTTAAAATCCAAATTAACAAAAAATTTTATTAATGTTTTATCGATTTTCTACTCTCTCATTATTAACTGCTCTACCGATTTTGATCAGAATTTCGATACAGAAAATTTCAATATCTTGAAACTAAGTAAACGATTGTTTTTTGAAATAATTTCCATAAATATATATATTTTTAAATACTTAAATTAAATAAAACGATTTTTTAAATATTGCCTGAATAAAGTGATATTTTTATCAGAAATCATACAGTAATTAAATGGATTGTATGCATTTGAACTTCTTTCTCTAATTCCATCAATGTTAATATGTTTATATACAATTTTAAAATTCCAAAGTAGGTACTTTTATAAAAGAGCCAGTACGTATGGTCCAATCATCCGGTTTTTTTAAAAACAAACAGTCCGAATACGTCATGACGAAAACCACTTGGTTGGGCTTCTGTTAAATTTGATTCAAAAAAATTACTTTCAGTATAAATAACCCGCATATATGTAGGTAGGTACATTACATACATAAATATTTGTGAAGAAAACAACCATCAACGTAAATCAATGTCAATGTACTTTGAGGATGATTTGCAATTACTTCGTTTAAACCATGATTACTTCATTCGCTGGAAGTTTCCATTCGATTTTATTTCGATGAAAAAAGCCTGAAGCAAATATAAATCGCACAGCTTTGGTTCACCATTATTGCATTGCGTTTGCACGTAGCTACCCTCAGCATCAATGCAATAACGCCCAGAAGCTGCAGAATAAAAGCTGGCAAACAACACAAAGAGGAGGGATATGGGGTGAGGATGCAAACAACGCAGCTTGTAAATATAAAGTCTCCTGATGATGAAAAAAATCCATTAACCTAACACAACCCGATAATTATTATTATAGCTACAACGACGACGACGACGATAATTATAATTTAGTGATGATAGAAACTCTTGAAATCGAAATCGATGATGATTATGCGTGATTCTGATCACCCAAACTAAGCACGATAAATATGTCGATAATAATGTTTATGGCCTTTATGTGTTAATTATGTGTTAATAAAAAATCTACAGAATTTCCAAATATGTATACATAAATATCATATATCCTACAAACTCTCCATTACTGATTTAAGAAAATTAGGGATTTCTTAAAATGATTTACCTAACATCATTTTTTTTACTATTTAACTGACAATAGCTGGTTCAAAAAAGTATAGTAATAGAATATAGTTAATATTCAGTCGATGCGAACGTTAGCCTCATGCCACTAAAGGATTTAAATTTTTTAGTTTACGTTGTAGTGCAATGATTTGAAATATTATTTGTTCTTGCATAAGAAATCATGTGGCTTTTTTTCTTAGCTTCTATACTTTAATAAGAACAAAGGTTTTGTAGAACTAAGCAAACGTATTAAATCAACTTTCCCTTGAATGAATTGCGTAGCTTTCTAATTCGACTAGAAGATACAAAAACAAAAATTAAAAAGAGCCTCCAAATGGACATACCACATCCTGCTTTAGCGATTTATCTGTTGCCACAGTCACTCTTTGTAATATGTGTCGCAAGTTGACTATGTGCAACACTTTCTTCCAAACTAACTTGGCAACGTTTGCGTTCAGAGCAACTCGAGTACCAGTTACTATTATGCCATAAAACCTGCTCCAATACTATAGATGAAGTAACTTTATGCGACTTATTGTCTGCCATATTTTACTCTTAAAAAATGGTGAAAATAGATTATTATGTAAATATCTGATAATAAAAGGTACTTTGGAGTCCTCATATTGGGTTTGCCGATTGTCAAAGTTCATCTAATCTGTGCTTTTATTATTACCCGATAACAGAAAGCATTTAATAATGAGAAATAAATATCCTGTGAAGATATTACTATTCAAAGAAGAATAAAGAAAAGTTTATATAGTATTGAGTATTTAGCGCAGGAAAATATTCATTAGGAAAATGTTAACTTAAGAAAGAAATTAAAGATAAAATTTGTATATCATAACTTATTACACTGAAATAACTAAATCAATCATCATTGAAAAAGAGAAAATCAAAGAAAACAGTGTTATTCATATTTATGTACATTTATATTTTATTTTTATAGGTCAGAAAAATCGAACTCGAGAATTTGGTCAAAGTTGACACTACGATGAAACGCGAAAAAAGGGGATCCGCCAATTCCATCTGTCTGTCTGTGTGTCGTATGTACCTCGACCTACAGACTTAACTACTAGAGCTATTTTCTTCAAACTTAAGTGTCTTCGATGATTCCCTAGCTAAGAAATTGAAAAAATCGTTATGCAAAATTTTATTAATCTCAAAAACGGCTTTAAAGATTTGAATACAAAAAATTAAGTGAAAAACATTTTGAAAAAAAATTATTAACAGTACCTGCTTTGTATATAATAACCTGTATAGTATAGTATTATCTTTGCATATATAACCTATAGTATTACCTTTGTACATACAGTGTCGGACAAAACTAAAGCACGAAAAAATATCACATTGGAAACATACGAATAAAAAATGAAAACACTCGTGATACTTTTATATTTTTTATTTTTTCTTAATCACAACATATTATTCTATATTTTACAGCTTTTAATTTGATTTTAAATCTTAACATATTTCTAAAAAATAAAAATTGTTCAAAACTCATTAAAATGTAGCGCGACAAAACTAAAGCACATGTACCATATTTCTGTTTACAGTTGTTATAGAATTTTACCGCTTACTTCTTAAATGCTACTACCTTCACTTGTTATTTTGTCAAGCATGTTCTAGGCAAAACAAAAAAAAATTAATCGCGGATCTTTGCACCATGCTAACGGTCAAAGCTAATGAAGAATTTAAAATTTAAATGAAAATTGTTAAAATGGCGCGGAATAAATATTCCAATAAATTAAAAGAAAAAATAGTGCCCGACTTTCAAAGCGGTGAATCAATTACATTTATTGGCAATAAATATGGTACAAGCCATACGGTTATTTCTCTGATAATAGCTCGATTTCGTGCTCGGGGTAGTGTTCAAACAGTGCACGAAATACCACGTCGCATTGCGATAAAAGAATAATGAGGTTAATTAAAAAAGGACCCTTATATTACCCTAAAAAAATAAAAAAATAACTAGACTTATAAATCTCTTGTAGAACGATCTGGCGAAGAGCGGTTGATAGTGGCTGGAAAGCTCACCGTGCTGTAAAAAGGGTCATTTATTTCCCTTAATAATAAACGTGCAAGACTAAACGCACCTTAGCTGGACTAGGGAAAAATGGAAGACGGTTCTATTCTCTGATGAATGGAAATTTAATTTAAAAGGATCGCACAGATTTCGTATGGTACGAAGCCCGAAAGATGAACGCCTCAATCCTCGATTTACCAAGGCAACTGTGAAGCACTGTGGGGGGGAACATTACTGTCTGGGGATGTTTTTCCCGTCAAGGGATCGGGCCACTTCATAAGATAAGTGGTATAATGGATCGTTTCATGTACCAGGAAAGTTTTCAAAACGTCATGCTTCCGTATGCGGAGGAGAATATGCCGTTGCGATGGATCTTCCAACATGACAACGATCTGAAACATACCGCTAAATTGGCGAAAGATTGGCTTTGAAGCTAATATCATGGTTATAAAGTGGCCAGCGCAATCCCCTGATCTCAACCCAACGGAGAATCTATGGGAAATGGTAGATTAGAGGATTGATCGAACGAAATGTAACAATTTTGACTCGCTACTTGATAACAAGTACAAACTGTCTGGGAAAACATCCCCATACAAATAATTGACAATCTTATTGCATCCATGCCTCGTCGATGTGATGCAATTATCAAAAATAATGTTTACGACACCAAATAGTAACATTAAAACTTTTTTTTTATTTATTTTGTATATGAAATCAAAAATGTGCTTTAGTTTTGTCGCGCTACTTTTTAATGAGTTTTGAACAATTTTTATTTTTTAGAAATATGTTAAGATTTAAAATCAAATTAAAAGCTGTAAAATATAGAATAATATGTTGTGATTAAGAAAAAATAAAAAATATAAAAGTAACACGAGTGTTTTCATTTTTTATTCGTATGTTTCCAATGTGATATTTTTTCGTGCTTTAGTTTTGTCCGACACTGTATGTATAACCTATAGTATTATCATGGAGTGATTTTGTATTGCAAACGCTAGCCTGGTGGTGGCGCAGAAGTTAGCTCACGCTTTTACAGTGGAGAGAAGGATAACATACAAAACAAGCAGTAAAAAGAGAATATTTTATTATTAAATTTAGCAAAGACAAATCTAGCAATTGCAGTCCCTAGCCTTAAGATGTCGCCACAATCTTTCGTCTTCTTGATAGTACTATAAGTTTTATATACAAAGGTATTATCATGGAGCGTGATTTTGTATTGAGAACTCTAGCTTGGTGGTGGCGCTGAAATTAGCGCTAGGTTTTACAATGGAGAGTAGAATAAGATACAGAAAAAGTGGTAAAAAAAAAGAATATTTTATTATTAAATTTAGCAAATCTAAAAAGTACTATCGTTATGCTTAAGATGTCGCCTCAATCGGTCATCTTCATGAGAGTACTATAAATTTTATATATGATTATACTAAACCAAGGAATAAGAGTTACGTCCTGGCTTAAATTTTCATATTCAAAAAAGGAAATGTTCGAGGAATAGTTAAGTGACGTTTATCAAAAATCCTTCAAAAAAATCTACTACAACAAGTAAGCCATCTCTTTTTTATATTCTGTGTCTGCCTAAAAATTGATTGTCATTTGCTTATGTCTTTTTGTCGGTCCTTTATATATATTTGGGAATTAAGCATGCTTTTTACGCCAGTGCGTGGCCAGTGACAAATAGACATGGGTAACGCAGTAAAATTTGCTGCGTTGATACACTAACTCAAGCGCACTTCACTGTATCAGCGAAATGCATTAACGCAGTTTGCGCCATAACGCAATTTTTGTTTTAACTCATTTGAAGCAAAACAGCGCAGCGCAGCGCAGCTGTATTTTGTAAACTCTTCGTCATCATCATACAAACTTCGTAGCGCACAAGCGCACACAAGTTGTTCATCGTCAACCAAACAGTCTGAGTGAGAATGGGGGTGACTTTTCAAAAAAAAAAAATTTTTCGTTCGAGGTGTGGAGACGTTTGTACTTATATCTTTGGTTCTGATAGTCCAATCTTCAAGATAAATGTTTTAAATGAAAGATGCAATGTTTTCCTAAATACCGGTCTAAAAATTTTTGAGGAGGGACAAAGTTTTTCTTACTAAAAGCGTGCAAGAAGCTCCTTTCGATTCGATTTTAAGAACTCTAAATTCAAATGTTGATGAAAAATTTAACAATTTTAAAAAACTAAAGATGCAAATTAATTGCAATAATGATATTCTAAAAATGTGTCATAGGTCATTATGGTAAATATGAAACAGGAGAGGAGGTAGGGTGACTTTTCTCAAATTTTCAATAGAAATTGAATTTTGATTAAAAATTTAATTAAAATCTTAAAAATATGCCGACTTACATACTTTCTAGTTCTTCTAACTTGAGTATTAGTTCTCAGATCTTAATTATTGAAGTATATATTTAATTGAGAAATGTCAAACTTTATTTCTGTGTAAAAAAAAATTCAAAATAACAAAAAATTTCGTACTAAAAAGTTAATGGCGCAAAAATCAATTCGGTTCAAATCACTCAAAATTAAAAAAATTGATGAAAACTTTCTGAATTTTGAAATAAAATTACCACCTACTTATTGTCCCAATCCTCTTCTAAAATAATGCTGAACAATGTTTTACAATTAATTCGACAGGAAACACGCTAAAATTGGTTGAAAGGATTTGAAACGAAAAAAATTGATTTTCATACAAAAAAGAAAGAGAGATGGTTTCATAAACTATTTTTTTACTTCGAAAATATCACACAGATCTAGACTTAGACATTCATACAATTTATGAAAAAAAATATCAATTTTTTCCCGACTACACTTAAAAAATGTAAAAATAATCTGGAGTAGTGATTTTTTTGTTCTCCCACTTAATTGTGGAAAAAATTTAAATAAATACAAAAACCTGAACATAGAAAATTAAAACTATTTTGTATTATTATTCAATATATTTTCTAAATATACATATGAAGAAAATTGAAAAGCTCTCAGTCCAACATGAGGGCAGATATAAACTATTTTCTAATACATTTTTTTTAAGACTTGTATTTTTTTACACATTGCTTGCTTCAGATATCACTCATTACTTTTGGCATTTTAACGGATTTTAACAAAATATCTTTCATTCGATTAAGAACAAGTAAGCACTTATATTGATATATACAACATGCATGTGCATAGCCTTAAAGCTTCGTTATAGTATCTAATGTGGAAAAAATTCAAAAAAAATATCTTCGATTTATTTATTTTCCAGATAAATGCAAGAAAATTTTCAAAATGTTCGATATTGCTGCACTCTATTGACTATAACTAGAGAAATACTTCTTCCATCTATAAGATTGAGGTGTCTATGGATAGGTTAAAATATCTCTAATATGAATATTAAAAAAAAAATTTAGGTTGTCATACAACTTAAATGGTTAAGAGGCTTGGTTAGATCAAAAAAGAAATTCTAGGCAGAATTGACAATTCTGTCCACATTTTCTAACCGATTTTAAAAATTAAAATTTTATTATTTTCTGGAATAATCAGCGGTTATTTTGGTATATAAAATACTTTTCTACGTTATCCACAAGCTGCAATAAGTCTTCTGCAATACAAACATTTTTTTCCTTAAAAAGCAAAAATACCATATACCACATCATGGAATTTTATTGAATTCCGTCAAAAATATGGGAGCGCTACAAGGAAGTCAGCGCTTTTGTATCTGCTTGAATGGTTTTTGTCTGTGCAGCGCAGCGCTGCGCTTGTCAAAAGCGCTATTCGATTATTGAGTTGATGAGTTGATGAACTGCGCTATTGCGTCACTGAGTTACAAACTGATGTATCAGCGCACATAACGCAGCTGCTGCTTCAACACATTGCGCTAACGCAGCGCTGCGTTACACATGTCTAGCTGACAAACTTTGTCCCGTCCCTTATGGACGTGGATATGATATCACAACAATCGGCTTGCAACTTATTTATATCAATATCAGTAATGCTATTTAAAATTATGTTTATACAGGGTGATTGGCATAAGGTGTGACTAGGGCGTATAGGTTGGACTTAGACAAGAAAAAAATCGTATGGGAGGGGGGTCTATTTCCCCCCGTTTTTTTCATTGAGAACACCTGCCTGAGAGCATTGGATTAATATTGACCTGCGAATGTTTTTTAAGTAATGCAACGTTACACGCCCTAACTAGTGACAGAAAAGTGCAATTGCGAAATAAGAACAAGAATGTTCCTGAATCTTGAAATCAATTAAAATAAGAAATACATGCATATTTAGATAAAATACATAATTATTGTTTATTTAAATTTTTAACAATTTTTTAACTAAAGCTTATTACAAAAAATTATTTGAAAAACATTCGCAGGTTAATATTAATCCAATGCTCTCACACAGGTGTTCTCAATGAAAAAATGTGTTAATCCAGTACTTTTTCACTTTATTGTATGCTTATAAGACTGATAATAAAAAAATTTCAAAAAAAAGTTAATCCTTTCTTTCGTAAATGCACCTACGCCAAGCCGACCCCACCATAATAAAAAAGTGGCAGGTCAATTTTAAACCAATGTTCTCACGCAGGTGTTCTCAATGAAAAAATGTGTGAAATATGGTTAATCCAGTACTTTGTCACATTATTGTATGTTTATAAGACGATAATTAAAAAAATAGTAAGAAGAAAGTTAATCCTTTCAATCGTAAATTCACCTAAGAATCCAAAAACGTATAAAAACTAAAATAAAAGGCTTTTCTTAGAACAAAAGTAGTTTTTCTTATTTTTGATTTTCTCAAAAACTGCAAAACATTTTGACATCTGGTTTTTTGTGTTTGATCAAAAATTAATTTGAGCATTGAATATTGAATAAAAAAATAATACTTAATTACGTAAAATTTTGAAAAAAAAATTGTTTAAAAAAAAAATTTTTCATTTTTTTTTCAAAATTTTGATTTTAAAAATAGAAATAGACCCCCCCCCCTCCCATACGAATTTTTTCTTGTCTAAGTTCAACCTACACGCCCTAGCTTTTTGTCACACCTTATGCCAATCACCCTGTATACTTCAATAGAAGCCATAATTCTCAGCAATATATCCACCTCTTCTATTTGCATATAGTTCTGTCTCAAGAATAGCTACACGTTTTTCTTAAAAAACCTATATTTCTTTTGGAATTCACTCTTCATTCTTGGTCTTCTTATCGAAAAATCCGGACTATCTAGTAAATTTAGACGGCTTATGATATCGTTAAATATGAGCCATTATTATTATTATTTATTTTCAAAACTAATTTGGGATCTTCTCACTTTTATTTAATTTTTTTGAGAAAACAAAACAACTTTTACAATCAAATTTCTTATTACTTGGCTAAACTACCTACTTCGGTGGTTTAGCTTAATCATAGTTAGTAAACGTCAATTAACAGAAAAATTAGTTTTATTAATGAAATTTCGCACTTAGTCCAGCACTTAACGATAAACCTGCACTAAACCATCTTTATTAATATGGGTGTAAAAGTTTTGTAAAAGTAATAAGTGGATCCTTGAGTGAAACCAATGGAAAACGATATTAGTCTTGCATTATTTATCTTTTAAGCTCACCTTCATCGCTTCCTTCTAAACACATCATGCTTTCTTCATCCGATTACATATGTCAGTATTATCGTGCCTCTAGAGTTGCCTCGAAAATTGTGCACTTTTATTTTTGGAGTTATGTTAAAGACGTCGCATGACAGAGCATCGCCTTGTCCTTTACCTTGTTTGACATTAAAGGTATAACTGTGAGTTCTTTGCCGTTCTTGATTAAGCAACGTACATTCTCCATCCTCATCCTGCACAATGGACTGAGTTTTGCAGGTCTTAAAACTTAATTCCCGAACGATGAAATGAATATTCAATCTAATAGATACGATTATGACCAACTATTTTATTAAAATGTATGTATATCATTCGGAAATTTAGTTAACCAAATAGCAAATATTCAGCCTTATTGTGAGTTTCGCCCGGAAAACATTTCCCCCGAACAATTTTTGTTCCCCCGAAATTTTAAAAGCTATTATGAGTTTCGCCCGAATAAATATTTCACTTCGTAT
Source organism: Chrysotoxum bicinctum (assembly GCA_911387755.1). Classification (NCBI taxonomy): domain Eukaryota; kingdom Metazoa; phylum Arthropoda; class Insecta; order Diptera; family Syrphidae; genus Chrysotoxum; species Chrysotoxum bicinctum. The sequence continues at coordinate 126,562,364 of OU426989.1, read as the reverse complement.
AAGTAGTGACAGTTCAAAAAATAGGCACGTTCAGAAAAATGAGGCCCGCAAACCGCAATAAATTCTCACTCCACTGTGATGGAAACGGAGAATGAAATGCAACCTCCAAATTCTCTGTTAACTAAAATAGTGCTATAATTGAATTTGGGGCATCAGTTATTTGTCGAAATTACTTGCAATAGAGATAAAATTGTAGCTAGGTAAGCTAGTAGTGCCACTCATTGTGGCTCCCAATTTTTAATTGGATTATCTGAAACGAATAATTTGCACAACTATTTTTAAACAGCGGACTTATCGCGTTCGGAAAATGAACAGACCTTCTTGTGAGTTTGAACAAACATATGTTTGTTTTGACAATTGTTAAATAAGAATTTCAGGATATAAAATTAAATTGTTATTTTATAATAAAGAAAGGATAATTATCATAAATATAGCATAGCATAGCGCTATATATGTATATCTTGTCTGAGGAAGAACAAATGTTTGAGGAGCGAGCACTTCGAGGGATTAGTCATTCTGAAAAAGAAGCAACCCAACAAAAAACACAATACAATATTCTCTCTTTTCTGTTTTTTCTAAATAACTAAAATTTGTTTAATATTTTTGTTGCCTCATAAACAATCAAATAAACAATGCATTAATTTAATCAATAATGCACCTCTCACCTTCAGAATCTATTTATAAAATCCAACGAATTAATCCAAACAACACCCCATCAGAATCCACCGAGAATTTGACAGTCGCCCAGCTCGATATCGAACTTTTACCTGTTATCTACGACATCATTCGTTGTGTGGAAAACGATCCTCTCGATAACGCAGCTAAGCAAAGAGAATCTCAGGAGTGTAGTCCAAAGATCTTAGAGCTACAAAAACGTTTCGAAAGTGCTCGCAATCATATCAAACAATTGCCAGGCATAAATTATAACAAAGAGGAACAACTTCAGAAGCTAGAGCTTCTCAAGAGTCAACTCCAACTGAAACATCAGTTGATTAGAAAATATAAGAATATACAGTTTTAGAAAATTGTTCCCCGAATCCTCTTTTGATATCTGGCCAACAATGAGCAGCTCATGCATTTTATTAAGCAGCATATCGCTTGGGTCTTTTTTTTATTGTTTTGCTCCTGCATTTTAACAAAAAACATGAATTTTAAATTATCTTATCTTGATAAAATAAACAAACAAATTACATTTCCGCCTTATTGTGCTCTTGTTCCCCTAATAAAAATAAGTGAAAAATATGGCTGTCAATGGCATATAATTCCGCCCGAAATGATTTTTCACAATAAGGGGAATTTTTCGAACATGAATAATTTTTCGGGTGAAACTCGCAATAGGCGAAAAGTGAAATGTCAAATTTTCCGGGTGGAATGTTGTTCGGGTGAAACTCACAATAAGGCTGATTATGTTTTACCGAAACCATTGTATCACAAATAATAATCAAACATCTAAATATATGCCAGATTTCACGAAGGACTCTTAAACATTTACCAGGCTTCTAAACCTTAAGATGGGATGTTTTAAATTAAATAAGGTTTCAAACACCCTTAACTAAATGCCCATTTTTGGCTCATTAAATTTTAGAAGTGTCATTGAAATGTCATCAGATGAAGATAACAGCATTATTATTATTTTGTAATATTTTAGTTTATTCCGGGTTCACATAAATCCATTCTTCACCAATGACTTTAATATGAGGTTCTGACTTTCCAAAGCATCTGTGGATCAGTTGTCGAATTTGTTTGTTCGTCATTTGGAACCGATACAAGCCCGCATTTATGCCACAGGAATTTTCCAAATATTTTTTTTTTGCATTTCGTTTTTTTTTTTTTGCTTTTCTTGGCATTGGTTTCAACACATAATGCTTTTTCATTTTTTCTCATACATTGCGCTTGTTAGAAAGAAAGAACCAAATTCTTTTTTTCATCAGGGACGTGAAGAGAACTCAATTTGAACAAAAACTTCCCTAAAATTTCCCTTTTATAGATTGGTGAAACTAAAAAGATAAAATTTAAAATGATTTTTGATAAAAGTGCTTTTAGAGTATGTTTATGAAATTGGCCATTAGTGTTTGTTTATGAAACTGGCCAATAATGTTACAAATTAATAAGACCCCCATGGATGGATATGGATATCCAATATATCCCATGGAAAAACCCCAACTATCGTTCTAAAACTAAAAAGCGTTTGGTAATGAAGAGCACCACCTAGTAAGTTATAGTTTTATCTTTTCCATTCATCGACGAAAAATAAATATTATCAATATCATGAATACAGAGGCTAAGAGTTTCACCTATTGAAAAAATAATATGAAGCTCCATCTATCGTGAAAAACTAAAATGCTTAGTTACTAGGGAAATTGACTTTTTATATATGGACTGCTAGGAGCAAACTTCACGCTGGTTCCATTTTTAGTTATACGGCATTAGCGCTATTGATGCAAAGGCGGAAAACATAGTCTAGATTTTGGTTTTGGTATCTATCAATTATTGACACTTGAGCTTGTAAAGAGTCACTGATCTTTATAATACACTGGACGGTGTTCACATTGGACTTTCTCAACCGATTTATTTTGACGTAAGGCCACCCTGTCGTGTTCTGACACAAAAGCAGTGTGAACACTCCAGAATCACTTTGACGTCTTGTAGTTGTCATAATTGTTGGCCATTTGCTATGCCACTACAAATATACAGTGAATTACAAAAGTAAGTAAGCACCTCTTAGTTTAAAGATAATTTCCTTCAAACATTCGAAAGTAATGTTAAAAAAAAACTTAATATTTTTGTCTATAATTGAACTAAAAAGTAACATTTCAAATAACACAACTGTGTTCTAAAATTCTGCTTGTTTAGATTCATGGGTTTTTTTTTAAAGAAAGAGCCGCTTTTGGCGATTTATTTTACTTATGTAAGGTTTCTTTCTAATATTTCGACCATGATAACCGGATTGGTAGAGCACTCGTCGAATAGTTTGAGGCTTAAACGACTTACCTGTTTTATTTGGTTATTTCTGCTGATATCTTTGATGGGCTTACTTTGGGATTCCTCTTCACTTTCCTAACAATAATACGGCTTTCCTGCATGTCATTGTCATTAATCGAGGGTCATTTTGCAAACTTCCAATGTTATTATATTTGGTCATTATTTTGTGTATAGTAGATGGACGTTTGTTAACAATTTTACCATTCTCGCACTTCGATTTATTTTCCAAATAGTGTTTGATTATATATTTTTTTTAATGAGTGCTTACTTACTTTTGTGATACACTGTATCTTCGTGTGTCATATTATGTCACCAAGGCAAATGTCAAAAAAAATCCATTAATTTTCAATTTGTTTTAAAAATCCTACCTCACTTTGCCGTCTCTTTCTTACCTTGAAGTGCGAACGAGAAAAAACACAGAAACATCAAAATAAGTAGTCGGAGTGAGTCCAATGTGAACACCGTCCTGGATAGCGCATTCCCTACATTGTATAACAGATTTTTTTACTCCAATTGAAGATGACAGATGGTGGGCAGCTTCATAATTTGACGTCTTCTTTTCACAAAAAAAATATTTTGACATGAGAAAGAGGAAAACAAATGTGACTGCACTTGTTTATGCGGGAAACAAATTGACACAGCAACTTTAAGGGTAGGCGCACACATTCAATTTTTAGTTTCGTAACTACTTAGTTCGAGCAACTAAAAAGTTTGTGTTTTGACACAAACTAAACGATTGCCTAAAATGAGTTCGCTATTTTGTGTAACATCTAATTATTTGCACCTGCGCGCACATTCAACCAAATAGTTCAACTCTTTTCTATAAGCAACCAAACAGTCGTTCAACTAAAAATTGAATGTGCGCGCCTAGCCTAAATGTAATCAAAGCCGTTTAAAACAGTGGCCCTAAAAAGAGTGACGTCGTTGTTAAAGTTGCTGTTGAAGTTACAGCAACAGATTGACACACCGTCAATCTGTTTCTCTTATTTCTCGCATTATTTGTAAATTTTAAATATTTATTATTAAAATTAAAATAATAAATTGAAAATTGGACGAAAATCATTTGTTTTGATTGACAAATTGACAATTTAATAAAATTGAAGGAATGTCAATTAAATTGAAAATTGGACGAATATCATTTGTTTTAATTGACAAATTGACAATTTAATAAAATTGACTGGCAAGCACAGTCATTTTTTCATTTATTCAGCAATTTTTTAACACTCACGATAGTTTTTTATTCTTTATTACTTTTTGGTCACTTAATTTTGCAAATTTAGTTTATCAAAAAATATTTATTGTTTTTTATTCACACTATAATTTCAACCAAAATAAAAAAGTAGCAAACTGGAAAAATTATTTTACGTTCTATTTTGTTTTGCATCACAAGATGCCACTAAATATTGCAGTGGGAAAGTTGACAATACTGCACCAGCAACAGCAAGTTTAAGACTTTGGCCTAACGACGCTGTTGTCGTTGCTGTTGCTGTTCTTATGTGTGTTGAACAATTGAAATGCATTGGTTCTAAATTAATGGCGGCCGCTGTTGCTGTTGACAGTGCTGTTGCTGGTTCAATCTGTTCCGCGCTTTATGATGCTGTTTTAGATGTTATACAGTTATACTGTTATACGGCACCGTGGGCAGCTTCATAATATAACAATGTTCAAATGGAGTCAACTTTTTTGGATGAATGCGCTATCCACTGTGTATTATAGAGATCAGTGGTAAAGGGTACTCAGGAGGAATTTTGTATCTTTATTAATAAATAAAAAATCTACAGAGTTACAAAAAAGAGCTTGAACGGGAATTTTCCATTTTTATCAATTTATGATTGAAGACTACTTAAAGAGCTGTAATTTGAGTTTAAAATCGCAAGTTCCTAGTTCTACATATACGAGTTGCAGCGCCCTGAATATTTTACATTCCTATTTTAGAAATTTGTATTTTATTGGCAAAAAAATTAATTTTTTATTTGAAATCAATTATGCAAGTCTATCATTGTTTAATTTATTTCAGTTGTGAATATTGTGTTCAAAACAAGAAGAAAACTCTACTGCACGAATAGGTTAATTATAAAACTTGTATGCCATTCCATTCCCCAATTTAAAAATTGTAAAATGAATTCACCAATAATGTTATTGAAGTATCCTTTAGTCAGGGGCTTACAGCAACAATCCCCAAGCAATTCAGACTCTAAAACAAAATATCCGCAATGAAGTTGTTGCCAATGAACCAAATGCTTTGTTCTCGCGTATTCATACATTTCAAAAGCACATACCTTCCCTATGAAACTCCATTTCGTATAGATAAAATATAATACCTAATATCGCTATAGTGTTTTCTTAATTCACATCCTTTAAACATTCTTTATTTTATTATTATTTTGTTTTGAATAATGTCGAAATGTAAATTTGAATTCAAATAGAAGGCTATGTTTTGAATAAGTATTAATAACATAATGTCCATAGTTTCTACGGCAAAAAATCCTATTTCACGCCAAGTGTCACAATTTGGCCCTGGAATACTTATTTTTTTTTTTTTCACTTTGCACCAATATCCAGAAATCGAACCATATTCATTGGAGTATTGTTGTCAAAAGGCTAAGAATGCCCCATCTACTGTGGAAAATCTAGGAACCTTAGAGAAGTGGTCAGTGACATCTGTTGATTTAAATTAAATTTCTTCAAAGCGTCATCTACTAGTGACTTGAACATAGTAGTTATTGTTGCAGAAAGGTATGTGTTAGCACCATCTATAAGTAGCTAGGATCAGAAACAGATTTATTTAAAAGCGGCAAAAGTTTCGAAGCTTGGATTATTTCTGTTAGACGTTACAATACAAAAAAAATACCAAAATAACACAGATTTTCTTGTATACTTTTAGGACAATGAACTTTTTAATTAAAGCAGTTGGTAGTTTTGAAAATAAAAATTATTAAGATTAGATCTAGATTTTATATGGAAAGGTTGTAACACAAATAATTTACCGTGTATAATCATCGATTGTGTTTGTGCACCAAAATCTTTAGCATAGTTGATTGCGATAGTAATAATGCGAAGGATGTAAATTATTGATTGCCTAAACTCCTATTCGATAATGAATTTGGATATTTTGAGTATCTGATATCATCAATACAAAACTGTTACTCATTTCAATTATGTATTATGTCTTTACATATACCTACATGCTATTGATAAGGATGCATTTTTTCGCTACTAAAATTTATTTTTTCTTATCCTTAGTATTTTTTGGATTTATAAATAAAATAACTTTTTTTAAATGAAATATTCCTTTCGTGATTTTTTTTTTTTTTCAAAATATACATCTGTCGAAATTTTATTTATACGGGTTTTTATTTTCATTTCTTCTATTTTTAATCAATATAATACATTTGCTAAGCTCTTGATAATATTTTGTATTTATTTATTAATTAATTTTGGTAGGTACAATAATTTAAATTAAAAATAAAGCTTAGAAGACCATACAAATTAACATGTTGGAATTATTACAAATGATACTAAAGCAAAATTTAAGAAAACCAGAAAAATTATTAATGACAATATAAGTGATTTTAGTATCTACTTACTAATTATAATTTTTTTTAAATAGTGATCTTCTGTTTTTTATAAGTATGTATGATATTAGATTTTTTTAAGATCATCTATGGTCAGGAGACAGGTGAATCCTTAAATCTAACTAACTATATTATTTGAAAGATTTAAAATTAACGTTTACAAAAATTAGTACATAATTTCTTTCAGAAATCTTTGCGAATTTTCACTAAGTTATGTTACATAACCTGAAAATATTGATAGAAAATTGAGCAATTCTAAGCCCAGATTCGATATAACATTTAAACATTTCTTGCGAAAAAACTAAAGTTTGTTTTCTTGTTCCTTTTAATTTTCACGAGGAACAAAAATCAAAAACGAAATTGAGTTTAAACAAAATTGCTAAACCTACCTTTCCTCTGTTTTACTATTCGCAAAATAATTTTATAATAACAAATAAGGTGTTTTTTTACAAAATTTAATTTCGTCTTTAACACCCTTATTTATCAACTCGTCTGTGTTAAATGTCTCCAACCTCACAACGTCTCTAATGTTAGTTTATTTATAAATAAAATACACGAGGAATTGGAGGTTTAAGGCAAATGTAGTATCTTTGTATATAACCTATAGTATTATCATGGAGCGTGATTTTGTATTGCAAACGCTAGCCTCGTGGTGGCGCAGATATTAGCGCACGCTTTCACAGTGGAGAGTAGGTTAACATACAAAACAAGTAGTGAAAAAGAGAATATTTTATTATTAAATTTAGCAAAGACAAATCTAGCAATTGCAGTCCCTAGCCTTTAGATGTCACCACAGTCTTTTGTCTTCTTGATAGTACTATAAGTTTTATATACAAAGCCACAACTAATAACGAAAACATTATTAATAAACTAAACGCAAAAAATAATTTTCAATTGGTATAAATTATATTTCGGGAATAAATGAAATTATGAGTATTTATTTACCCTTTCCACTTTATCAAACAAACGGAAAATATTTTTAGCTGCTCAGAACAAAAATCTAACCACGTCCTTGAAATTTGAAAAATGAACCTCAGTAACAATAGTTACCATTTTCAAAAAAGACCATACAAGTGGAAATGGGAGTCTTTGAGTTGGTAGAATTATCTGTATAAATCATTTGGTCTTTGAAGAAGCAAACAATTTTGTGTCAATTCGAGAAATACTTGAAATTAACTGACAATTGTGTCTTTCAAATATCATAAATAAAAAAAATCTTTTAATTTTCATCATTTCGAAATATAAATTCGGTTAAACAAAGCGCCATCTGTTGTGAGAACAATATGAAATCCTAAGAATGCTCCATCTGTTGAAAAATATCGTGGATAAGCTTAAAAAGCTTTAAGTAGACGCAGGCGCCATCTATGGATTTATAATTAGCATGTACACAAAATCATATGAATAACAGAAAAGAGGGAAGTTTTCTATAATGCAGCGCGTCTTCAAACATTGCTTAATGCAAACCTAGGTAGCTTTACATTACGTTACGCTGCTTATTGTGAACAGATCTTATTGCGCCAGTGTTGCACTTTAATCCGAACCGAACAATATAAAATAATATTATCAATATTTAATCAAAATGGGTATTAAATTTACCACCGACCGACGCGCGCGACGCAAACAACTTAACTACGATAATTTGTTTCTTGTAAGACGAATGTCAAGCTAAAGAGAATGGAAGAAAAAACAAACGAAACTATGTTCGAACCGAGTGCAACAGGTAGCGATTGGGATGCTACCACCACGACTAGCTCAGAGAAAGGGGTGGGTTCAACCAATTAATTATGTTATGAGATGGATAAAATAGAATAATAAAATGATTGAATATTTTAATTTTGGAGTATTTATTGCCGCAGGGGCGTAGTACCTGAAAGATAAAAAGGGCGCCAGTAATTTTTGTTTGAAACAAGGAAATTACAAACCTTCGGAGCAGAACCGACGGTGAAAGCAATTTTAAAGAAGATAAAACAAATTGTTGTGCTCCCACAAAAGGGAAGTTAAAATTAATTTATTTGTTTGGGAAACCTTTATGAAGTATAGGGTGAAAACCCAAAATCTTTTCAATTAAAATTATTATACAAGTGTTATAATAATATGAAACAAAATGGACCGCTATTACTTGGTCCCGAACGAACAACAGATTTAATTAACGGGGTCGCGGGTCCTGCAATTTCAGGAAAAATGTACCGAAACAAAAGTCTACCGATATATTATATATGTATGATAAATGCAACCGAAAATCCGATTAATCCACAAAAAAAAAATGTACCAACATGAAAATTTAACACTCTACTTATCTGTGTCTGCCCAAATTCCTTCCTCCAGAAATTTTGTCCTTCTTTTTTTTTCTATTTTTATTCCTTCGTGTTTTCCTCCTTACTTTTCCTCCTTACTTTTCCTTCTTCGCTCTAATACTTTTTTCTTACTCTTCCTTTTTTTTTATATCAACCAAAATTTAATTATCTTTGAATTTTTCACAATCTGTCTTCTTTCGTTATCGCTTTCTCAAAAAAAACTATCCTTTCTGATATGCTCTCCAGTTAAGAAGTGTCCGTCCAGATTTTTCGATGTCTTTTCGGACCTTCTTAACTTTTAACCCTTGTGCTTTCAGCCAATTGGAATCCGCGGATTTCAATCACGTCATTGTAAGCCACATTCAGCTAATTTGCTGAGATGCGCTCTCGTTTTTGAAAGCCAGCGGTCCTGCTTACACGCACACTAAATCTTGCTCTGCGCTGCCTTCGTTAAATTCACCGACCGCTGGTTTTACTGCCAGGGGCGGCAAATTCAATGAACGCATTCAGTCATTTTCCCCCTATTTTTTTTTTTGAGAGAAAGCAAAACCAAAAAAAAACAAATCGTGAACCATTCAAAATTTCGATTTCTTGAATACATTTGTCCCCTCCAAACTCTACATATAAACATTTGATAAAAGTAAAGAGAAAACTCACGGAGCGAATTACTTAATGACCAATAACTATAAACATTTCGGAGGGAAAAATTGGCAGCTATTTTCTTACACGCGATTTACAAAAACTACTTCGGTGGACTTTTGTTAGATTTGGGGATTAGGGATAAGCGTATAGCGTTCCATTTTTAACAAAAATCAAGTTTAAGTTATTAATCATTTTCAGAAGGTTGTTGAAAATCAGTTGGGCACTCAGCCATTCTCTTACGAGTCACTTCTCACTCTCGGGGACTAGTTGTCGCCCGCGCTCTTTTGGATCGAAACAGACCGCCCGTCTGTGGTGTTTTCATCATCGACCATCAACCATTTTATGGATATTAGTTAAAAATTTTGTTTTCTCAAGACACTGAGAGAGTGAACCGATGGCTGATGGACCAAGGCTGCCCTTCTCTCTCTCAGTATATTGAAACAAACACCTGTAGGGGGGGGAAGAATAAATGGAAAAGGTGGGAACAAGGACTTTGGAAGCTTGAAAGAGCGATTTTTGTTGCGGTAAATTTTACCGTGACACCAGGAAAAGCAAAGAGCGCACCGTGAATAAACGCCGACGAAAGTGTTTAATTTTAATTTTTTTTTTTTTTGGCGTTCTGACTTTTGTATACGAGTATGATGATGTCGTAAAATATATGAATGGTGAGTTAATGTGGAGTGAAACGTATTTCCAAAGTAAGAATGGTATATTCATTGACTTATTATACATGGACTGCCAGAGCCCAACTAGCGCTCTTGGTGCAAACTCGGAAAACATAGTGTAACTTTTGGTTTTGGTATTTGATATATCAATTTTTGACATAATTGAGTTTGTAAAGGGTGTTGAGCGGGAATTGTTTAAGTTTATTATTAAATAAAAACTTGAGGGCTATTTTGATGCTTTATTTGCCGATTTAAGAGTCATAATAGCATTTATCATAGACAGAAGAAGAGCATTACTTATATCAATTTGTAAACACCTTATTGTTTAACACAAATCATAATTTCAACTTTTCATTTCAATTTATTGTGAACATTGTGTTCAAATCATGATTAAAACTATCTAGTAAAAAATGGATGCGATTCAACATGAAAAGATAAATTAAAAAGTTCATATTGTTCTGTATGTTTTATTAGGTCAAAACCTTACAGCACCAATCGCCAAGCAATTCAGGCCCTAGAAGAAAATATCCGCCGTAAGGCAGTTTTCATTAAACTAAATGCTTTGCTCTCGCGTGTTCACATATTTCGCTGAACACCCTTTATATTATTGTTATTATTTTGTCTTGGATAACATTAAAATGTAAAGTTCAAATTGAGATAGATGGCTATAGTTTCTATGGCAAAAATCATAGTTCAGGCCAGGAGCCAAGAGATGGCCTCTGGAATTAATATTTATTTTTACCACTTTTGCACCAACAGCTCTAATGTTGGTAGTGAGAAGTTGAACCATATTCACAGAGCGTTTGTATGGAAATTTCATACGACTAGCAGTCCCATTGACTTATTATACATGGCATTGACTTATTATACATGGACTGCCAGAGCCCAACTTCACGATGGTTCAACTTAAAACTATACGGAACTAGCGCTCTTGGTGCAAACTCGGAAAATATAGTGTAACTTTTGGTTTTGGTATTTGATATATCAATTTTTGACATAATTGAGTTTGTAAAGGGTGTTGAGCGGGAATTGTTTAAGTTTATTATTAAATAAAAACTTGAGGGCTATTTTCATGCTTTATTTGCCGATGTAGGAGTCATAATAGCATTTATCATAGACTTATATCAATTTGTAAACACCTTATTGTTTAACACAAATAAAACTTCGAACTTTTCATTTCAATTTATTGTGAACATTGTGTTCAAATCATGATGAAACTATCTAGTAAAAAATGGATGCGATTCAACATGAGAAGACAAATTAAAAAGTTCATATTGTTTTACTTACATTTATGTAAATAGGAGATTTTATTGAAATAACAGCAAATTCACTTATAGTTAGATAAATATAATGACAAAAATGACATTTCCATTTTAAAATATAAATATAAATTTACGAAGAACTGGTTCTACCTTTTTATAAGGTTACCTGTCAAAACCTTACAGCAACAATCGCCAAGCAATTCAGGCCCTAGAAGACAATCCGCCGTAAAGCAGTTTTCATTAAACTAACTGCTTTGCTCTCGCGTGTTCACAAATTTCGCTGAACACCCTTTATATTATTGTTATTATTTTGTCTTGGATAACGTTAAAATGTAAAGTTCAAATTGAGATAGATGGCTATAGTTTCTATGGCAAAAATAGTAGTTCAGGCCAGGAGCCAAGAGATGGCCTCTGAAATTAATATTTATTTTTACCACTTTTGCACCAAGAGCTCTAATGTCAGTAGGGAGAGGTGGAACCATTTCATTGAAATGTTTGTATAGAAATTTCATACGACTAGCAGTCCATATATAATACGTCAATGTTTGACATAATTGAGTTTGTAAAGGGTGTTGAGCGGGAATTGTTTAAGTTTATTATTAAATAAAAACTTGAGGGCTATTTTCATGCTTTATTTGCCGATTTAAGAGTCATAATAGCATATATCATAGACAGGAGAAGAGCATTACTTATATCAATTTGAAAACACCTTATTGTTTAACACAAATCAAAATTTCAACTTTTCATTTCAATTTATTGTGAACATTGTGTTCAAATCATGATGAAAACTATCTAGTAAAAAATGGATGCGATTCAACATGAAAAGATAAATTAAAAAGTTCATATTGTTCTACTTACATTTATGTAGATGGGAGATTTTTCTGAAATAATAGCAAATTCACTTTAAAATATAAATATAAATTTACGAAGAACTGGTTCTACCTTTTTATAAGGTTTCCTGTCAAAACCTTACAGCAACAATCGCCAAGCAATTCAGGCCCTAGAAGACAATATCCGTCGTAAAGCAGTTTTCATTAAACTAAATGCTTTGCTCTCGCGTGTTCACAAATTTCGCTAAACACCCTTTATATTATTGTTATTATTTTGTCTTGGATAACGTTAAAATGTAAAGTTCAAATTGAGATAGATGGCTATAGTTTCTATGGCAAAAATCGTAGTTCAGGCCAGGAGCCAAGAGATGGCCTCTGGAATTAATATTTATTTTTACCACTTTTGCACCAAGAGCTCTAATGTCGGTAGGGAGAGGTGGAACCATCTCATTGAAATGTTTGTATAGAAATTTCAGACGACTAGCAGTCCATATATAATACGTCAATGATACATGGACTGCCAGAGCCCAACTTCACGATGGTTCAACCTAAAACTATACGGAACTAGCGCTCTTGGTGCAAACTCGGAAAACATAGTGTAACTTTTGGTTTTGGTATTTGATATATCAATTTTTGACATAATTGAGTTTGTAAAGGGTGTTGAGCGAGAATTGTTTAAGTTTATTATTAAATAAAAACTTGAGGGCTATTTTCATGCTTTATTTGCCGATTTAAGAGTCATAATAGCATTTATCATAGACTTATATCAATTTGTAAACACCTTATTGCTTAACACAAATAAAACTTTCAACTTTTCATTTCAATTTATTGTGAACATTGTGTTCAAAACATGATGAAAACTATCTAGTAAAAAATGGATGCGATTTAACATGAAAAAATAAATTAAAAAGTTCATATAGTTCTACTTACATTTATGTAGATAGGAGATTTTTTTGAAATAATAGCAAATTCACTTATAGTTAGATAAGTATAACGACAAAATGCCATTTCCATTTTAAAATATAAATATAAATTTACGAAGAACTGGTTCTACCTTTTTATAAGGTTACCTGTCAAAACCTTACAGCAACAATCGCCAAGCAATTCAGACCCTAGAAGACAATATCCGCGTAAAGCAGTTTTCATTAAACTAAATGCTTTGCTCTCGCGTGTTCACAAATTTCCCTGAACACCCTTTAATTTATTGTTATTATATTGTCTTGGATAACGTTAAAATGTAAAGTTCAAATTGAGATAGATGGCTATAGTTTCTATGGCAAAAATAGTAGTTCAGGCCAGGAACCAAGAGATGGCTTCTGGAATTAATATTTATTTTTACCACTTTTGCACCAAGAGCTCTAATGTCGGTAGGGAGAGGTTGAACCATTTCATCGAAATGTTTGTATAGAAATTTCATACGACTAGCAGTCCATATATAATACGTCAATGAGCAGTCGATATATAATACGTCAATGGCATTCCCTACATTGTATAACAGATTTTTTGACTCCAATTGAAGATGACAGATGGTGGCCAGCTTCTTCTTTTCACAAAAAAAAATATTTTGACATGAGAAAGAGGAAAACAAATGTGACTGCACTTGTTTATGCGGGAAACAAATTGACACAGCAACTTTAAGGGTAGGCGCACACATTCAATTTTCAGTTTGTAACTGCTTAGTTCGAGCAACTAAAAAGTTTGTGTTTTGACACAAACTAAACAATTGCCTAAAATGAGTTCGCTATTTTGTGTAACATCTAATTATTTGCACCTGCGCGGACATTCAACCAAATAGTTCATCTCTTTTCTATAAGCAACCAAACAGTAGTTGTTCAACTAAAAATTGAATGTGCGCGCCTAGCCTTAATGTAATCAAAGCCGTTTAAAACAGTGGCCCTAAAAAGAGTGACGTCGTTGTTAAAGTTGCTGTTGAAGTTACAGCAACAGATTGACACACCGTCGATCTGTTTCTCTTATTTCTGGCATTATTTGTAAATTTTAAATATTTATTATTAAAATTAAAATAATAAATTGAAAATTGGACGAAAATCATTTGTTTTGATTGACAAATTGACAATTTAATAAAATTGAAGGAATGTCGTTTCAGTTCTGTTTTTTAGGCAAAAGACTGGCAAGCACAGTCATTTTTTCATTTATTTAGCGATTTTTTAACACTCACGATAGTTCTTTATTCTTTATTACTTTTTGGTCACTTAATTTTGCAAATTTAGTTTATCAAAAAATATTTATTGTTTTTTATTCACACGATAATTTCAACCAAAATAAAAAAGTAGCAAACTGGAAAAATTATTTTACGTTCTATTTTGTTTTGCATCACAAGATGCCACTAAATATTGCAGTGGGAAAGTTGACAATACTGCACCAGCAACAGCAAGTTTAAGACTTTGGCCTAACGACGCTGTTGTCGTTGCTGTTGCTGTTCTTATGTACATATGTGTGTTGAACAATTGAAATGCATTGGTTCTCAATTAATGGCGGCCGCTGTTGCTGTTGACAGTGCTGTTGCTGGTTCAATCTGTTCCGCGCTTTATGATGCTGTTTTAGATGTTATACAGTTATACTGTTATACGGCACCGTGGGCAGCTTCATAATATAACAATGTTCAAATGGAGTCAACTTTTTTGGATGAATGCGCTATCCACTGTGTATTATAGAGATCAGTGGTAAAGGGTACTCAGGAGGAATTTTGTATCTTTATTAATAAATAAAAAATCTACAGAGTTACAAAAAAGAGCTTGAACGGGAATTTTCCATTTTTATCAATTTATGATTGAAGACTACTTAAAGAGCTGTAATTTGAGTTTAAAATCGCAAGTTCCTAGTTCTACATATACGAGTTGCAGCGCCCTGAATATTTTACATTCCTATTTTAGAAATTTGTATTTTATTGGCAAAAAAATTAATTTTTTATTTGAAATCAATTATGCAAGTCTATCATTGTTTAATTTATTTCAGTTGTGAATATTGTGTTCAAAACAAGAAGAAAACTCTACTGCACGAATAGGTTAATTATAAAACTTGTATGCCATTCCATTCTCCAATTTAAAAATTGTAAAATGAATTCACCAATAATGTTATTGAAGTATCCTTTAGTCAGGGGCTTACAGCAACAATCCCCAAGCAATTCAGACTCTAAAACAAAATATCCGCAATGAAGTTGTTGCCAATGAACCAAATGCTTTGTTCTCGCGTATTCATACATTTCAAAAGCACATACCTTCCTATGAAACTCCATTTCGTATAGATAAAATATAATACCTAATATCGCTATAGTGTTTTCTTAATTCACATCCTTTAAACATTCTTTATTTTATTATTATTTTGTTTTGAATAATGTCGAAATGTAAATTTGAATTCAAATAGAAGGCTATGTTTTGAATAAGTATTAATAACATAATGTCCATAGTTTCTACGGCAAAAAATCCTATTTCACGCCAAGTGTCACAATTTGGCCCTGGAATACTTATTTTTTTTTTTTTCACTTTGCACCAATATCCAGAAATCGAACCATATTCATTGGAGTATTGTTGTCAAAAGGCTAAGAATGCCCCATCTACTGTGGAAAATCTAGGAACCTTAGAGAAGTGGTCAGTGACATCTGTTGATTTAAATTAAATTTCTTCAAAGCGTCATCTACTAGTGACTTGAACATAGTAGTTATTGTTGCAGAAAGGTATGTGTTAGCACCATCTATAAGTAGCTAGGATCAGAAACAGATTTATTTAAAAGCGGCAAAAGTTTCGAAGCTTGGATTATTTCTGTTAGACGTTACAATACAAAAAAAATACCAAAATAACACAGATTTTCTTGTATACTTTTAGGACAATGAACTTTTTAATTAAAGCAGTTGGTAGTTTTGAAAATAAAAATTATTAAGATTAGATCTAGATTTTATATGGAAAGGTTGTAACACAAATAATTTACCGTGTATAATCATCGATTGTGTTTGTGCACCAAAATCTTTAGCATAGTTGATTGCGATAGTAATAATGCGAAGGATGTAAATTGTTGATTGCCTAAACTCCTATTCGATAATGAATTTGGATATTTTGAGTATCTGATATCATCAATACAAAACTGTTACTCATTTCAATTATGTATTATGTCTTTACATATACCTACATGCTATTGATAAGGATGCATTTTTTCGCTACTAAAATTTATTTTTTATTTAGAGGTTGAACGGATTTCGATAAAATATCTTATCCTTAGTACTTTTTTGGATTTATAAATAAAATAACTTTTTTTAAATGAAATATTCCTTTCGTGATTTTTTATTTTCATTTCTTCTATTTTTAATCAATATAATACATTTGCTAAGCTCTTGATAATATTTTGTATTTATTTATTAATTAATTTTGGTAGGTACAATAATTTAAATTATAAATAAAGCTTAGAAGACCATACAAATTAACATGTTGGAATTATTACAAATGATACTAAAGCAAAATTTAAGAAAACCAGAAAAATTATTAATGACAATATAAGTGATTTTAGTATCTACTTACTAATTATAATTTTTTTTAAATAGTGATCTTCTGTTTTTTATAAGTATGTATGATATTAGATTTTTTTAAGATCATCTATGGTCAGGAGACAGGTGAATCCTTAAATCTAACTAACTATATTATTTGAAAGATTTAAAATTAACGTTTACAAAAATTAGTACATAATTTCTTTCAGAAATCTTTGCGAATTTTCACTAAGTTATGTTACATAACCTGAAAATATTGATAGAAAATTGAGCAATTCTAAGCCCAGATTCGATATAACATTTAAACATTTCTTGCGAAAAAACTAAAGTTTGTTTTCTTGTTCCTTTTAATTTTCACGAGGAACAAAAATCAAAAACGAAATTGAGTTTAAACAAAATTGCTAAACCTACCTTTCCTCTGTTTTACTATTCGCAAAATAATTTTATAATAACAAATAAGGTGTTTTTTTACAAAATTTAATTTCGTCTTTAACACCCTTATTTATCAACTCGTCTGTGTTAAATGTCTCCAACCTCACAACGTCTCTAATGTTAGTTTATTTATAAAAAAAATACACGAGGAATTGGAGGTTTAAGGCAAATGTAGTATCTTTGTATATAACCTATAGTATTATCATGGAGCGTGATTTTGTATTGCAAACGCTAGCCTCGTGGTGGCGCAGATATTAGCGCACGCTTTCACAGTGGAGAGTAGGTTAACATACAAAACAAGTAGTGAAAAAGAGAATATTTTATTATTAAATTTAGCAAAGACAAATCTAGCAATTGCAGTCCCTAGCCTTTAGATGTCACCACAGTCTTTTGTCTTTTTGATAGTACTATAAGTTTTATATACAAAGCCACAACTAATAACGAAAACATTATTAATAAACTAAACGCAAAAAATAATTTTCAATTGGTATAAATTATATTTCGGGAATAAATGAAATTATGAGTATTTATTTACCCTTTCCACTTTATCAAACAAACGGAAAATATTTTTAGCTGCTCAGAACAAAAATCTAACCACGTCCTTGAAATTTGAAAAATGAACCTCAGTAACAATAGTTACCATTTTCAAAAAAGACCATACAAGTGGAAATGGGAGTCTTTGAGTTGGTAGAATTATCTGTATAAATCATTTGGTCTTTGAAGAAGCAAACAATTTTGTGTCAATTCGAGAAACACTTGAAATTAACTGACAATTGTGTCTTTCAAATATCATAAATAAAAAAAATCTTTTAATTTCCATCATTTCGAAATATAAATTCGGTTAAACAAAGCGCCATCTGTTGTGAGAACAATATGAAATCCTAAGAATGCTCCATCTGTTGAAAAATATCGTGGATAAGCTTAAAAAGCTTTAAGTAGACGCAGGCGCCATCTATGGATTTATAATTAGCATGTACACAAAATCATATGAATAACAGAAAAGAGGGAAGTTTTCTATAATGCAGCGCTGCCTTCATTGTGCGTCTTCAAACATTGCTTAATGCAAACCTAGGTAGCTTTACATTACGTTACGCTGCTTATTGTGAACAGATCTTATTGCTCCAGGAAAAGCAAAGAGCGCACAGTGAATAAACGCCGACCAGAGTTTTTAATTTTAATTTGTATTTTTTTTTTTGCTGCGTTCTGGCTTTGTATACGAGTATGATGATGTCGTAAAATATATGAATGGTGAGTTAATGTGGAGTGAAACGTATTTCCAAAGTAAGAATGGTATATGCATTGACTTATTATACATGGACTGCCAGAGCCCAACTTCACGATGGTTCAATTTAAAACTATACGGAACTAGCGCTATTGGTGCAAACTCGGAAAACATAGTGTAACTTGTGGTTTTGGTATTTGATACATCAATTTTTGACATAATTGATTTTGTAAAGGGTGTTGAGCGGGAATTGCTTAAGTTTATTATTAAATAAAAACTTGAGGGCTATTTTCATGCTTTATTTGCGGATTTAAGAGTCATAATATGTATTTATCATAGACAGGAAAAGAGCATTGTTTAACACAATTCAAAATTTTAACTTTTCATTTCAATTAATTGTGAACGTTGTGTTCAAAACACGAAGAAAACTATTTCTAGTAAAAAATGGATGCGGTTCAACATTGAAATGTAAATTATAAAGTTCATATTGCCCTACTTAAAATTATGTAGATAAAAGATTAAGATTTTTTTTTGTAAATAATAGCAAATTAACTTAATTAGATAAATATAATGACAAAAATGCGATTTGAAATGTATTCCATTTTAAAATATAAACCTAAATTTACCAAGAACCGGTCACAGGATCGTACCTTCTACCTTTTGATTCGGTTACCTGTGGAAACTTTACAGCAACAATCGTCAAGCAATTCAGGTTCTAGAAGACAATATCCTCCGTAAAGCAGTTTTCATTGAACTAAATGCTTTGTTCTCGCGTGTTCACAAATTTCGCTGAACACCCTTTATATTATTGTTATTATTGTGTCTTGGATAACGTTAAAATGTAAAGTTCAATTGAAATAGATGACTCTGTTTCTTAACAAGCAATACTAATAGATGTCTGTAGTTTCTATGGCAAAAATCGTAATTCAGGCCAGGAACCGAGAGATGGCCTCTGGAATTAATATTTATTTTTACCACTTTTGCACCAATAGCTCTAGTGTCGGTAGTATGAGGTGGAACCATATTCATTGAAGCGTTTGTATAGAAATTTCATACGACTAGCAGTCCATATAACGTCAATGGGTATGTATATGGATTCTGATAACATAACAAAAAGGGAATGAAGTGGGTTAACAAAATTATATATTTTCGTCATGGCAACAATAAGAAAAAAAATCCTTGCGTAAGAATTCAAAACGGTATCAGCCTTACTAACTCGTTTTAGCGACGGAGTAAAGTTACTTCGACTTTACAACGACTCTAATCATGAAAAGTTTATTTATAATGAAAATGCACGAGGAAAAGCGGTGGAATAAGCTAAAACTGGTTCATAGTAGGGTTAATGCCGTTTTAGTATCTAACAGCCTGATTCTCCCCCTTGTGAGGAGTCACAAGTCACAAGCTCTTGTGACTATTCCTTGTGAGGATTGTTGTGATTCGATAACATTTTGGTATTCTACCCCTAATAGTCACAAGAAAACACACAACGGAACTCACCACAGCATGGTGAAATTTTTAAGTGCGCCATCTGTTGTGAGAACAATATGAAATCCTAAGAATGCTCCATCTGTTGAAAAATATCGTGGATAAGCTTAAAAAGCTTTAAGTAGACGCAGGCGCCATCTATGAATTTATAACTAGCATGTACACAAAATCATATTAATAACAGAAAGGAGGGAAGTTTTCCATAATGCAGCACTGCCTTCATTTTGCGTCTTCAAACATTGCTTAATGCAAACCTAGGTAGCTTTACATTACGTTACGCTGCTTATTGTATTGTGAACAGATCTTATTGCGCCAGGAAAAGCAAAGAGCGCACCGTGAATAAACGCCGACGAAAGTGTTTAATTTTAATTTTTTTTTTCTTTTTTTTGGCGTTCTGACTTTTGTATACGAGTATGATGATGTCGTAAAATATATGAATGGTGAGTTAATGTGGAGTGAAACGTATTTCCAAAGTAAGAATGGTATATGCATTGACTTATTATACATGGACTGCCAGAGCCCAACTTCACGATGGTTCAATTTAAAACTATACGGAACTAGCGCTATTGGTGCAAACTCGGAAAACATAGTGTAACTTGTGGTTTTGGTATTTGATACATCAATTTTTGACATAATTGATTTTGTAAAGGGTGTTGAGCGGGAATTGCTTAAGTTTATTATTAAATAAAAACTTGAGGGCTATTTTCATGCTTTATTTGCGGATTTAAGAGTCATAATATGTATTTATCATAGACAGGAAAAGAGCATTGTTTAACACAATTCAAAATTTTAACTTTTCATTTCAATTTATTGTGAACGTTGTGTTCAAAACACGAAGAAAACTATTTCTAGTAAAAAATGGATGCGGTTCAACATTGAAATGTAAATTATAAAGTTCATATTGCTCTACTTAAAATTATGTAGATAAAAGATTAAGATTTTTTTTGTAAATAATAGCAAATTCACTTAATTAGATAAATATAATGACAAAAATGCGATTTGAAATGTATTCCATTTTAAAATATAAACCTAAATTTACCAAGAACCGGTCACAGGATCGTACCTTCTACCTTTTAATTCGGTTACCTGTGGAAACTTTACAGCAACAATCGTCAAGCAATTCAGGTTCTAGAAGACAATATCCTCCGTAAAGCAGTTTTCATTGAACTAAATGCTTTGTTCTCGCGTGTTCACAAATTTCGCTGAACACCCTTTATATTATTGTTATTATTGTGTCTTGGATAACGTTAAAATGTAAAGTTCAATTGAAATAGATGACTCTGTTTCTTAATAAGCAATACTAATAGATGTCTGTAGTTTCTATGGCAAAAATCGTAATTCAGGCCAGGAACCGAGAGATGGCCTCTGGAATTAATATTTATTTTTACCACTTTTGCACCAATAGCTCTAGTGTCGGTAGTATGAGGTGGAACCATATTCATTGAAGCGTTTGTATAGAAATTTCATACGACTAGCAGTCCATATAACGTCAATGGGTATGTATATGGATTCTGATAACATAACAAAAAGGGAATGAAGTGGGTTAACAAAATTATATATTTTCGTCATGGCAACAATAAGAAAAAAAATCCTTGCGTAAGAATTCAAAACGGTATCAGCCTTACTAACTCGTTTTAGCGACGGAGTAAAGTTACTTCGACTTTACAACGACTCTAATCATGAAAAGTTTATTTATAATGAAAATGCACGAGGAAAAGCGGTGGAATAAGCTAAAACTGGTTCATAGTAGGGTTAATGCCGTTTTAGTATCTAACAGCCCGATTCTCCCCCTTGTGAGGAGTCACAAGTCACAAGCTCTTGTGACTATTCCTTGTGAGGATTGTTGTGATTCGATAACATTTTGGTATTCTACCCCTAATCGTCACAAGAAAACACACAACGAAACTCACCACAGCATGGTGAAATTTTTAAGTGTCATTATTTGAACAGCCAATTAATCAAAACTAAGAAATTACCTTATAACAGCCATATTTATAAACTCATTATAGTGAGTACATAAGACTATGCAACCCTTATAATGCCTCTAAACGCAAAATCGTGATTTATAAAACTTATGTGACGTTGAATAGAGGCATTATAAGCTAAACGCGTTTGGAGGTTGAATAGTGCCTACATAAGGACATTTTAGTATTGAACTGTCACATTCAATGTGACATCACATTGAATTATAAAGATTATCAACAAAATAAAACGCCTTTGACTTGATATTGAAACTAAAACTTTGTGTTATTTTTATTTATTGAAACAGAAATGTTATACTAATATATTAAAAACAAATTGAATTGAAAATTGTTTAGAATTAAATAGATAAATATACTTGTTGGTGATCTCTCTCCACGCATCCTTCTTCATCCGGTGTGTTAGTGTTGTAATTTTTATTTTGCATTATTGAATTTTATCTTCAAGAACTTGTCTGAGGAGTATTCCAGCTAGGATGAAAGAATAACTATTTGATTTCTAGTATTGTGCTAGAGATAATAACATACTTTATCTGATGAATCAAAGTTAATTGTTCGAATTATTTTAGCTTTTGGTAGATTCGTTTTTGTATATTAAATCCGATAGACAGACAAGATGGTTTTTTTTTTTTGTTTTTTTGACAAACAGCTGAGTGTTATGAAGGCTAAATGTAATAGATTCTTACTTTTTGGTACTTTATTTGACACAAGCTCATTATAACTATGCAGGGTAGGCAAATGTTTTATAAATATGAATTTGCATAGTGGATGAATAAGTCCTTATGCATTGCATAACTATTCACGCGTTTAGCGAATTCTAATAAATACGGCTGTAAATGTATTGTTTTGGAGAGAGAATGGATCATTTGTATCTCTTTTAAAGTTTTTAACAGCAGTCGGCAGTGCAAACTTCTTGATACGATTAGTTGTGCCTATCTGGAGCCAGCTTCAATTTGCACGGTGCTTGAAGGAGATTTAAATAAAAGTTACGAAAGACAGAGTGCAAAAGGGATCAAATACCCCTCTTCACCCTACAACTCTAGGACAAGTTTTACCTTCAAATAAAACATGTGAAGCACTCTCGTATAAAGTCTTTATGTCTTTTGGTCCATGTGATTTTCTTAAATCTTGGTATTTAGGTGATTCGCTCCTTAGAAAGAAAATTAAATTTTTGCTTAGTTCCAAAAATAATAAAATGCACGACTGGGTCGCACGAACTTGCTCCTATGTAATAAAATATGAATTTTAAAAACGAATGTTACTAGAGAAAACTGTTCATAAGGATAAAATTAATTTTTTAAATTCTTTTAGTAGTAAGAGACAAAAACAGAATGCTATGCAAATATGAATTTATGCAAGAACAAAAAGTATAAGTCGTTGTAGTGGTTTAAAAAAAAAAACTTTTTAAAAGATTTTTAAGAAAAAAATTTGGTACGCTAATTTAAATTTTTATTATTGTTCGAATAAAAATCAAATTTACAAAAAAAATATTGAGCCGTTTCTGAAATATCGAATTTTCAAGAAAAAAAGAAAAAATAGATTTTTTTTTCAAAAATTAAAAAATATTTATTTTAAAGTTTTAAAATGCAATGTTTTTTAAACTTTTTAGAAGTTTCTCTAGAAAAAATTTCATTAAAATCTGTTATGTCGATAGTGAAAAATTCAAAATTAGACAAAATGGTTCTATGGTAGGTACAAGCTGTAATATCTTAATTTCAAAATTTTTTTCATTAAAATAAACGTCATAAAAATTAATTAAAAAAAATTTTATCAAAATTCTAGGCGCCGTTTTCGAGAAAAATACGATTTTTGAAAACCATTTATTTTTTTTTATTTTTTAACATTTGTATGGTGGGTATCTATGTTTATTTTTAGGTAAAATAAAATTTTTTTCTCACATCTTGTAAATTATATTAAGAAACTTTTATTTATCAAGTTTGAAAAAAATCTAGCATGGGTTTTCGAAATATTCAGTTTCAAAAAAAAAGGGTGAGTGCCAGGACTCACGGTTAAGATGTGTAAACATCAACGTTCGTCCGAGTGCCGAATTTTTGTTATCGAACGTACCCAATAAACATACAATGCAATCGTACTAGTTTGTGACTTTAGATATATACCCCTCACACACGCCACATCGATCAACCTAATCTACAAAGTACTTCGCTTTTGTATGGGCATTTACACACCAATACGCCGACGTAGAAGTACATGCCAAAATCAGCTGTTAAATGGTAGAGTTGTAAAATTTTAATGAAATAATTTTAATTTTAAATGAAAAATATTTGAATTTTAATGCTCCAGAACCACTTTTTTTGTTTTGGTCAGAGCTTTATTGAATTGTTGCTTAAGGAGATTGAATTTTATTCTTGCTTTTTCAGGCGATTTGTAAATTTTAGCAGCTAAAACCGAATAACATCATAAAAAATTGTTTCGACGAACTAGTTCGGTCCTTTTTACACGCCATGTCGGCATACTGCTTCGATTCCCAGAGTTCGCACTGATATGTCGACACATATTCATTTCACACGACCCAAAAACCTTATCGACAATATGCTTCGATGAAGTAGTTCGTTGTGTGTTAGGGGTAATATTCAAATGAAAGCCACTATTTTTCCACAATTTACCCCTTCCACTTATACTTAAATGCAAAACTATCTCTTCATAGCTGTACATAACGCTTTCCACCTAAACACATGTAATTTTGGACCATGTCCTGTAAAAATGTTTTGAAATAATCAACTATTTTGTTGTCTTTACTTATTTCTAGTAAAATAATTATTTCGGAACGAGTCCAAACACATTTTTCTTGTTCATTTTCCATTATTACTTGTGTTTAGGATACTTTTAATGTAATAATCAAAAAATTATAAAGTGAATTTAAGATTAATAGGATCAAAACCACTAGTTAACAACTAAAACCGAATAACAACATACAAAATTGTGTCGACGAACTATTTCGATCCTTTTAAGGCCAGGCGCGCACATTCAGTTTTTAGTTTCACAACTGTTTAGTTGCTAAAATGAAATATATGGGCTTATGGGACACCGCGCTCTTAGAGCAACTCGATTCGAGCAACTAAAAGGTTTGTATTTTGACACAAACTAAACGATTGTTTAAAATTGATTAGCTACAGTTGAGCTGTTTTCTATAAGCGCAAGAGAGAAAATAGTGTGAGCGTGAGTAAAGAGTTGCCAGTGTGCGGTATTTGATTTGATATCAACTGGTGATTAAACTATTTGATTTCGATCACAGTTGCTAGTGCGCGGCTAGCCTTACACGCCATGTCGGCATACTACATCGATTCCCAAAGTTCGCACTGCCGTGTCGACACTAATGTGTTAGGAGTAAGTGGACTCCGCTACGTAACGTAAAGTTTGTTTGACTTATGTTTAACCAGGGATGTTGCTTGTGACAGCATTATATTTTTACACTTATATTCAAACAGAGATGTTATCTGATAAAAAATAGACTGTTTTTACACGAATCTGATTTTAATCTCTGTTTCTCTTTTGGCTTCCTTTCGAGTGCATCTGTGCTTTTAAACACAGGGATTTTTAATATAAGTTAACTTTGTTCATGCGAAAAGGATTCATCTCTTCGCACTCCTTACTCTACTCATTTAAGCGAATTGCTCTGAGCGAACGCCAAATATAAAAAAGAAAACGACAAAGAAGAATGATCGATAACTTCGCATTTTTCTCAGCAATTGTAAGTGTATTAGTAAAAAAGTCACACGTATATAGATTGGATGTAGGCGTGAAGAAAAATCAAAATCTTTTCAATCTAGCGTACTGCCTAGAAATATTGTATATGCAAGGTTGATGATTGATCATGTATTTATTGGTTCATTTGCGTATAGTACGTTGAAGAGATGAGAACACGAAAATTGTATGATAAAATGGACAGACAAAATAAAACAAATTACTCGGATAAAATTACAAAAATCTCAAAGAAATTCGTAAAAACACAATTTTGCTGAAAAAAATAAACCACAAAAGGCAACGTTCTCTCGCCACTGAAATAATAGACTTGTACGTGCTTTTCATGCATTTGAACAATGTATATCTGACTTAACGCCGCCAACAAATATACTTGTCATGCAGCAAAAAAGTCAAAACTTTTTTTTTGACAAACCACTAGATGGAGCGTTCACCTTATCAAAATCAAACCAATCCCTTAACTTTTTTTTTAGGTTTCTGTACTTTATCTTACTCCCTCTGTCAGAGATTTACAAACCGATTGACATCATTCCCACCTTGTAATGGAATTATAAGTGGCAAAAACTAATTTTTTTAATAGATTGAAGTCGTAGTCATCATCCAGTTCATGGCTTAACAGATGGAGAACGATCTATATTTTGATATAGTGAATGCTAAAAGTATATTTTGATATAATAAAGAATATCTAATTCGATAATTAAAATAATTATATGGTATGACAGATAAGGGACAAATTAAATTTTGACGTATCGAGAATATTTCATTGCAGATGTCAACTGATTGCCCTGAAGAACATTTTTTGGATTTTTAAAGTTCAACTCTGAAAATGCATTTTTTGCGAGCATAAAATAAAATGTTATCGTCCGTCAATAACGTGAAGTGGATTTTTTAAGACATTAAATGAACCCGCTATGAAATTTTACACCAGTTGATTTGTCTTTCGTCTTTTTCACATATTTAGGCCTATTCGGCGAGAACTTTTATTCTTCTATTCTGTTATTCTGCTATGAATTTCCATACAAATGTTTGAGCTGTCAACAAATCTTTTATGAATTTTAATTTTGGTATTCAGCACGCTAAAATCTGTTATAAAATCTGCTAAGAAAACTTTTATGAACTGTCAAACGTTCGAACATAGAAAAAAATTTTTACGAATAGCATTTTTGGTATTCAGCATGCCAAAATCTGTTATGAAATCTGTTAAAAATCATAAAAGAATAAAAGACAAACTTCTGTTACTTTTATCATAAAAGATTTCAATAAGTACAAAGGTGCATCAAGTAATAATGAATATTTATCTTGTATTTCGTCAATGAAATGTTCTTTAAAGAAGACAAATGAAAGAAAATGTATCAAAACACATATCATATAAACATATAAGTAGAGTATGGCCATGGTACTCCCAGAAACATATGAGATAAAATCGTGTTCCATTGTATGGATACCCATAGTGTGTAAGGCTAGGCGCACACATTGAATTTTTAGTTGCAATGTCCGCGCAGGTGCATATAATTATATGTTACACAAAATAACCTTAGGCTAGGCGCCCACATTCCATTTTTAGTTTCGCAACTGCTTGGTTCGAACAACTAAAAGTTTGTGTTTTGATAAAAACTAAGCGATTGCCTAAAATGAGTTCGCTATTCTGTGTAAAATATAATCATATGCACCTGCGCGGACATTCAACTAAATAGTTCATCTGTTTTCTATTAGCAACCAAACAGTTGTGCAACTTAAAATTGAATGTGCGCGCAATCATTTAATTTGTGTCAAAACCCAAACTCTTTAGTTCCTCGAACCAAGCAGTTTCGAAACTAAAAATTGAATGTGCGCGCCTAGCCTAAGAGTTTACTTTTTTGTTCGTCATCCATTTAAATTATCATTATATTTAAATTTTTATATATGTTACATAATCACAGCTGATTATGATAACATATTTAGTTCAGTTTTATAACAGATATCGTTTTCGAAGTAGCATAAGGCCAAGCGCACACATTCAATTTTTAGTTTCGCAACTGTCTAGTTGCTAAAATGAAATATATGGGCTTATATGGTACACCGCGCACTTAAAGCAACTCGATTCGAGCAACTAAAAAGTTTGTGTTTTGATACAAACTAAACGATTGCCTAAAATTAATACGTAATAGTTGAGCTGTTTTCCATAAGCGCAAGAGAGAAAAGAGTGTGAGCGTGAGTAAAGAGTTGCCAGTGCGCGGTTCTCTTTCAACTGGTGATTAAACTATTTGATTTCGATCACAGTTGCCAGTGCGCGGCTAGCCTAACAGACTTTTATAAAAGTTCGAACCTCTGAATACCAATCATAAAAGATCTTTTAAGGTGAAAATCTTTTATGATTCATAACAGAAAATCTATAGCAGAATAACAAATGTGGCAGAATAGGCCTAATTGGTCGGGAGGTGAAGAAATTTTGAGGGATTGAATTAAGTTCTAGCCAGCAATGGAAGGTAATAAAATCGAGATTACAGTACTCGAAGTCTCCAATGTAAACACGATGTCGTAAGTACGCAATATTTACAATGTAAACATGGTGTTAAATGCAATCGTCGTCGGTAAGGTAGGTTGCTACACGGAACGTGTAACCGTAACGTGTAACCGTAATGTGTAACCGTAACGGGTTACACGGGACGTATAAGTTTTACACACGTTTTCGATTCACTCTACCGCCGGGAAAGATGTTTACACATCAAAAATTTTAAGTTTTTTTAAAAATCAAAAAAATTTTTTTTGACAATTTGAATACACAGTTCTGTTTAAATTTTTGGGGAGTCTTAGCAAACAAAAAATTATCAATATCGGTGGTACCGTTTTTGAGAAAATCAAAAACAAAAAAATGTTTCCATGGGGTACCCTCAATAAGCATTTTTCGGAAAATTTTATTCAACCAGTACCTAGCTTTAACTAAATGAAATTTGTTTTGTATTTTTATTTTTTAAATCTGTGGAACAGTTTTTGAAAAACAAAAATATTTATAAAATTTCGAAAAAAAATTCGTATGGCAGGTACCGTTATTTTTGGTCTTAAAAAAAAAAAAGAAAAAAACGTGTTGGGGGAAAAAAATTAAAATTATATCTACCAAATTTAAAGAAAATCGGCCGAGCCGTTTAGCCTGTAGTCGAACTGACAGACAGACAGACAGACAGAATTGCGAGACCCACTTTTTTAGTCTTCGCTATCATCGTAATGTCAACTTTTATCAAAATCTCGAGTTTGATTTTTTTACGAATGCATAACTTGCCTTATAGTACCTACTTATAAGTCGCAAGTAAAAATACTAAAAATAAATTCACAGCCAAATCTAGAAATTTTGGGTTTCAATAAAGAAGTTTTGTAATTTCTTGTATTAAACAATTGCAAAATGCTGTTCGTATTTAACCAAACTCTTTGACATCACAACTAGTTTCAAAGATGACAATAATGCAGTTTTAGCACTAAGGCCAATGATACGTGCTCAGCTCACTTACTTTTTTCAAACACAAAATAAAGGTTTTCTTTGTTAACTCATAGAAATTCTTTTATCACTAGAAAGAGCTGCCTTCTTTACGAAGCCAATACAGTAGCAAATCTGATTTTTGTTTGTTGTTGCCACGAGTTAGACCACATTTATAAGATAGGAAATCTTTGGTTCGTCTCTCGGACAATATCTAAGCTGTGTCGGGTTTTAATAAGTCGATTTTAACATCATAGTGTATCTATTTTGGGGCTTGCTACTTCAGTCACCTGAAGCCATTCAAATTTATATTTTCACCAATGGATTAACCTTGCCGTTACTGTAAGGAAAAAAAAATCATCAATACAAAAATTTAAATAATTTTACTCTTTAAAAATTTAGTTATGTACGTAGTTACATTGATCAAAAATTTAATGTCCATTTCTACTAGGTATATCTCCGTTAACATATGTACTTGCAATTAGAAAATTGTACATTAAGGTTGGCTTTTCCATTTTTTAGTGAGCAGTTTACTCAGTTGGTGTCTACATAAAAGAGTAAATAGTATCTAGGTTGAGGCCATATGATTATCCGAATAATGTATCAGTTACATTGCTTTCTTTTCATGGAGGCAAAGATACATATGGTATTGTGCATAAGATATAGAGCACAAGAAACCGGACTATAACTAAAGAATGAACCACAAATAATGGGTCTTCAATTCTTTAACTTTTTTCAGGCGTGAATCAAGTTTTGTCGTGAGCACTTTCATTTACATATATTTAAGATAAGTAGGAAAGCAAAAAATATGCGGTAAACAATTTATCTATTTCTTTAAATGGATGTGTTAACGAGACAGTTTTGAAATTGCCAGATATGTATGTATCTAGATACACATAAATAATATAATTACATACATCACGTATGCTGTGACAATATTGTTTGATCGTAGCTACGAGTACATACATACGTGATCAGGAGTGCACATGCGCTTTCTGACCAACGATTATCCAGTCGTAAAAAAAAAAGAACAGAAGAACAGCAGAAGGTATTGGGTCCGACTTTCAGCGGCTGTGAAAAAGGTTTTCAGGGGTTTACTGCCTCTTGCGGGAATTAACAAATCCTCTAAGAGTTTCTCTTGTCACGAGAAGTGCTGCTCATTAGGAGTTCGAAATTGGCAGAAAATTGTAGATCCCCCCATTCCCGGTAACACGCACACAGGAATCGTCTCTACAAGCCGTTATGGCATCCTATTTCCTTATTTATTTTGTGAGTTTAAATATAAATGAATTCAAATGATACCAAAAAGTATTACTAGGCCTTATTCGTCATTTTTAGTTGTAACAGCTGAATATCGGAAGTGCATATTCACACATTTTTTCTTAAGTGAGATATATGTGATGTATGTATCTACATTATGTATGTAGTATAAAAGTACTATAAGTTAAATTTTGAATTCGTAAAAGTATTAAGATTATCCGTCGTATGTCGTATAAAAACGACTAACGATTTTGTCAAAAAATATTTTGTGTATTTACCTACATTCATTTGGAAGATACAAAAATGTATCAAAAAGTTTTATTGAAGGTAACTGCTCCTTTATACTAGTTAAGTTGTGAGGATCTAACGTTACTACTTCTTGACAAGCTTTTCCACTTAAGCACCCACCAGTCTTTGTTCCTCATTTCGTAGAGAGCCATTTTTTGGTAAACGGTCGTTCGGAAGTGACAGGAACTTAACTATCAAATCCGCCTGCGACTTACTGGCTGAACACAATAGAATTCTGCAACTGGAGCTGCAACTGCAACTGGAAGAGCTGTCAAAAAGTGTCGTACGTACAATGAGGCTGTACAGCTTTCATGTTTTGTTGTCATTTGTTGGGTCAGGTGTTGAATCTTTGGCAAATTGTAAATATTTTAAGTAATTGAAACTATAAAATGGACACTGAAATTGAAGATTTTCCTCCATTATTTTAATTAAAATTTAACCACGAAATCACAATAAAACAAAACAACACTTAAAAGCACTGACAGATATATAAAATTTGAAATGTCAAAATTGCTGCACGAAAAAGTTAAAAGTTCGCCAACTCTTGCAGGACCGTCTGCAGCACCGACTGCAGTTGCGTTGTGTTGTGTTCGTAACATTGAATTTACTTGTATTGAATATTTTGACAGCTATTCCAGTTGCAGTTCCAGTTGCAGCTCCGTCTCCATTGTGTTCAGCCAGTTAAGGGTATTTGTGTAAACTTTAGGACGACCCGTTTTAAAATATAACGCATAGTTTGGTGTGTTTGGTGGAGGTTTTTGGAGAAATCAATGGTTTTATTAATTTTAACTCCCAGATACTTCTTGAGTTCATCAGCTTTTTCCAATCGGTTGCCATTGAAATTCCAACTACGTGTGTTTTGGTTCCAGTTAGATCTAGAAAACAACATTACTTTTGATTTTTCCTCGTTAAGACCCTATTTACTGTACTTAATACTCGGCTAAGCGGTTAATCATCAATTGGAGATTTTCGGGTGATTCTGATAGTAGCACTGGGTCATCATCATCACCATAACAGTACATTATTTTATTTTAACAATATTTTCAACTATTCGGATCCCTCCTGGAAGTTGTGTTACAACATCGTTGATAAATAATGAAAACAGCAGAGCGGTTAGCAGACACACCAGTATTTGTTTCGAACCATTTTGAAAAGTGCGAACCATCCCATAAAGCTGCTTTCGAATCTTCAAACATCTCCTTCAAAACATGAATGAACTTTGTGGATATACCTAGCCGGGAAAGTTTCTAATAAAGTTCGTTTCGATTCACAAGTGCTCTGTATTGCCCAAATATGACCGAAACGTTGTTCCCAGCCTCATTTTCGAAGAAAAATGGTTCAATGATGTCACCACTCCCTGTAGATGCATTGGCTGCTGGACAATAACGAGCGGGTTTTTCAAGCCCCAGATGCGGCAATTTTGTTGAATAACGTAGTCGCCGAGATGAAAATTCGCCTAGTCAGAAAAGCTGATTTTTCGCCCAAAATCGTTGTCCAATTCAATCGGCTCTAAGGCCCAAATTGCGAAGCGATAACGAAGCAGATGGTCGTGCGCCTTTAGTTGCTGAGTCATTTAAACCTTGTAAGCGAATAATCCGAGATCTTTGTGTTGAATTCTCCTCAGGCTAGTTCATGAAATGTGAAATGTTAAGATGACGACGAAGGAAGCTAGGAGTGTTCTCCACTAACATATCAATCTCACGAACTTTTTGCACAAACTTGCGTACAGCAGGCACGGTGGGTGCTTCATTTCGGCCAAGACCTCTTTTCAAAAAAAACACACTGTTTGGGGTACACAGCGCCCACTTTGGAAATAAGTTTTCAATATTTCCTAAAGTTGTTCAGTCGTAAAGCCAATTAATGTGCTTAGGTATTTTTATGTATTTAAATACCGTTTTCGGTAAGTGTAAAAGAGAAAAG
Source organism: Chrysotoxum bicinctum (assembly GCA_911387755.1). Lineage (NCBI taxonomy): Eukaryota > Metazoa > Arthropoda > Insecta > Diptera > Syrphidae > Chrysotoxum > Chrysotoxum bicinctum. The sequence continues at coordinate 126,529,865 of OU426989.1, read as the reverse complement.
ATTGCTTCAAACCTTGCTTCAATTGAATTTTGTTTGGGATCATGAATGTTAATCGTTAAAAGGAACATTTTTGAAATACAGGGTGGTTAAATTTTAAGGGCCGATGTTGAATGTGAACCACACCTAAACGTCAAGTTTTTTTTGCATTTCATTTGACTTTTCTCAATTTCAGACTAACTCAATTTGAACCATGAAAAGATACACAATCGAGCAACGCCCTAAAGTTATTCAGGCTTATTATGAAAATGGGCGTTCAAATCGTCGTCGTGCCCAACAATTGCACCTCTCTGATGAACATTATGCATAAAGACTTGCATTTACACGCTTACAAGGTGCAATTGACTCAAGAACCAAAGCCTCTTGACCATTTCAAGCGCCATCAATGGCCAAAATGGTGGCAAGAAATGGCAACAGTGGATGATCAATTTTCGAAGAAAATCATCTTCAGTGATGAGGCACATTTTCACCTCAGTGGATTCGTCAATAAGCTGAATTGCCGCATTTGGGCGAATGATAATCCAAGAGTGATTGTCGAAAAACAAATGCACCCACAAAGAGTGACTGTTTGGTGCGCTTTATGGGCTGGCGGCATCATCGGGCCGTATTTTTTCCAAAATGAGGCCGGTCAGGCAGTTACTGTGAATGGTGTTCGCTATCGCGACATGATAACGAACGTTTACTGCCCGAATTGGAAGATGTGGATGTGGACGATATGTGGTTTCAACAGGACGGTGCCACTTGCCACACAGCTAAGGAAACAATGGATCTTTTGCGCGACAAATTCAATGGCCGTCTTATCTCACGAGGTGACGATGTCAATTGGCCGCCAAGATCATGTGATTTGACACCGTTGGACTTCTTTCTTTGGGGTTATTTGAAAGGAAAGGTGTACGTCGATAAGCCAGCAACAATTCAAGAGCTAAAGGACGAGATAATTCGCCACATTAACGGCATAGAATCTCAATTGGATGGAGGTGTGCCGCCGAGGTCGTGGTGGCCATTTGGCCGATATTTTGTTCCATACATAATTGAACCATACCAATATTACCATAATAAAAAGAAATGACAATAATTTCCTAAATAATTTGTGTTTTATTCAAAATCAACATCGGCCCTTAAAATTCAACCACCCTTTATTTCTTATTATTACTAATTGCAATTACACAGCTACTTAGCTACTGTTTAGGTATTTTTACGTATTTAAATACCGTTCTCGGTAAGTGTATAAGAGAAAAGATCGTTTCAAACCTTGCTTCAATTGAATTTTGTTTGGGATCATGAATTGAATCGTTCAAAGGAACATTTTTGAAATACAACCAAATAGAGGGGGAGCATTAAAAGCCTAAATAAAAGTTTTTGCAAACCACCGTTCAACTGGTAGTTGACTGCCATCGTGCATTTAAAGCAACTAGGTCTTTGTTAAAAAAAGCTCACCATGTCGTCGAGCCATGAGTGACAAATGTACGAGAATAGCAAAGTTTCAATGATTCGTAGGATAAATACGCCTAAGGAGCCGATATAGAGCAACTCTGAGCTCCCTATCTATACTATTATATAAAAGCGAAACCATTTAAAAGTTTGTGACGCACGATCTCAGAAAGTAGTCAACCGATTTATTTTAAATAAATTTTATTATTTTCTATATTGTTATAAGAGTGTTTATGGCTATAATTTTTTTTCATTAATAATTTGTCAAACTTAAATATTATTAATTTTACATTTTTTGTCCATTTTTTTTTCATTAGTTGACTTATACAACCACTCATATCTTAAAACTTATACAATAATCGACAAAGATTAGCATTGCTTCATAAAGTCAATATTGTTGCGCAAATTTTAAGTCCAAAATCACTTCTTAGTTAAACATACAACCTGAGAAATAAATTAAAACAAATTATAAAATTATAAACGTTTTGAATTTATTTTATCCAGGAATTAGATTTCATCACAATCGCGAGGTCGCTGCTTTGTTTCATTTCATTATCATTCCAACATTTTTAATTTTTTTTTCTTCTCATGCTCTCTTTCTTTTAATACGAGTATGTGTTGTATTTAATAGTTATGTTTTTTCTACCTAACTACATATTTAATTTTTCTGTATTGTATTATTGTATAGTTCATCTAACTAACCTACACACACACATTGTTTTTTGTTTCTCTAATTCTATCGTCACATCGCTGAGCAGTGTGTGCTCTTTATTACTTGCGATATACATAGGTACTATAGGGCAATTTTTGCATTTGGAAAAAAAAAATCGAACTCGAGATTTTGATCAAAGTTGACATTACGATGATAGCGAACACGAACAAAGTGGGTCCGACGATTCCGTCTGTCTGTCTGTATGCCTGTATGTCCATTGTCCGTATGTCTGTATGTCTGTACCTCGATCTAGAGCCTAGGCCACTGGAGCTTTTTTCTTCAAACTCGGTACTTAAGGGTCTTCGGTGATTCCCTAGAGGAGAAACTGAAATTTTTTTTAGCTCTAAAACTAACAGTACCCCCCATACACCCGTAATGCATAATCTTATTTATCTCGAAACGGTTCTAACGATTTTGATAAAAAAAAATTAGGTGTGATATTATGGACATTGGACATGGACTACATTTTGGTCAAAAAAAATTTTGGGGCAAAATTTTATCAACGGTACCTGTCATAGAACCGTTTTTTGATTTTTTGAAATTCTCATCAACAGCTCTAACGATTTTAACCAAACATTTTCAACAGGAGCCCCCTTAAGTTTAAAATAATATTATATGTAAAAATATTCGAAAAAAACTATTTCTAAAATCTATACTACCTAATACTTAAAATTTGGCATCCCAAATTTTGTTCTCGAAAAATTTTAAGGAAATTTGTCATATAAAAAATTACTTAAATATTAAAAAGATTAATCAGACGCCAATTCCATACATTTGAACATTTTATTTTTTAAATCCATGTTTTATATTATTTATAAAATGTATTTTAAATTCCAAAGTACTTTTACATAAGAGCAAGTTTGTGCGATCCAGTCTTACATTTTATTTTGTAAGTTACTTGAATACACTCAATATCATTTTTAGTGACAAAAATGGACATTCAATTGACTACAGTGCCGTGACATGAACTACTCTAGAGAAGCGAAACCATTTTAAAGTTTGGGTTGAATGATTTCAGAAAGTAGTCAACCCGTTTATTTTGAATAAATTTTATTATTTTCTACGTTGTTATATTTATAATATGCACAAACATAAACAAGCTCTTTTTTTCAAATGTGAAAAAGAATCTAATTCGTTACGGTATGTTATACATATAAATATAAACTAAAATTAATATTGCTGTAGAAAATATGCTATTCATTGAGAAATGTTTTCATATGCTAATGTTAATATTAAGAAAATATTCGTAGTTACAATTTGCGAAGCAACGCGAGTACGGGTCGGCTAGTCTGTTATAAAAACAATATCAAAATATCAAATTTTATTAAGCAGTGTATCAAAAACACTGGTCGATTACATGTTCTCGTATTGTAATATGACTAGTAACACAGAGAATCATTAAATCACATAATTGGATACTGAAAAGCATATTTAGACTCCAACCAATTTTAAACTAGCACTCGACAGGGAAGAGAGACTTTCCCATCCCATGGGCATTGTACCTGTAGCCTTAACCTATCAGAATCATTAATGTGAATATGGATACGATGATGGGATTACCTATGATGAAGACTGAAAATAAGTAAGCATATATTCCTTGCCTATATACGTTTATATACACATAAACCGGATTCGGGGGATATGATTGGTCTTATAAAAGTCTTTAAGAGTTATAGCGAAAAACAATGGATTAACATCTCAAGAAGGAGGTTATGCATTTCTCACAAAAAAGGTTCTAGCACACATTGTTTCTAGGGTTATTTAACATGAAAGCCGCCTATTAGATAGTCGGCAGCAGCGAATGTTGTGTGGGCAATACGGGCGAATCACACAAATTACAGACTTCGATGCACATCATTCGCAAATTGGGTATTGCGGAAGATTCTTTGGAATGCTATTGTTTTATACGGTTGTTTTGAAGGTATGAAATAATGGATTTTCGTTGTTATAAGGTAGCTATTAAAACATTTCCATTGTGTGTCTTATATAAACATAGAAAAGATCAACAAGTATAAATGATTGAGATTTTGCAAGGAATGCAAATAAATAGTAATATGATATGAATTTTTGAAATATGTATCTGGGTAGCTATGTGCTATCAAGAATTATACAACAATCACGCATTATTAACTTTTCTGAATTTCAAATTTTAATGTAGAGTTTCGTACGCACATGACACTCATAATTTTAGCTCCGACATTTCTTTCCAAACATTAGCTAAAATCAAAACTAAGCTTTGACACAAGATCCTTATGGAAACTATGTCACGGAAAACAGATAGACATTTTAAAAGAATTCTCTTATTACAAGATTTCAAATGACTTGATTTTTAAGCTCGAGCTGCGTATCTCTCGCTTGGATAAATTTTAGAGATAAATTTATATGGGACCTAAAATTATTTACGTACTATAGGCTTTATTACAAGCATATTGGTGGAACAAGGTCACCCTACATCTATTTGGTTTATAACCCAAACCAACTTTGTGGGAAATCAAATATTTTTACATAAGTAATGAAGTTCGATTATTTTATAAAACTCTTCAAATTTTTGTATACTTTAATATTTGTTTGTAAAATCTAAACTGTTCAAATATACTCGTACATATGTAGTTTTTCTTATATCATTCTATTTATGTTCGACTTTGGTTTTTAAGTTTACTTTGCTATTAATTTATTCTGTAAATACCTGCAGGTATCAATTTGGATATTTTTACAATATATGTGTTTTCTGTATTTATGTATTGTAAGGCAGTTCGCCGCAAATTCCACATTGCCGGGTAGGGTCATGACTCCCCCAGCTCTTGAGCTCGTTAATGATTCTATGGGACAAATTTTTTTTGTACTCGACCGTGGCAAGAGTCCTAAAAGATCTCAACATACGTAAATCCGCTGGTCCGGATGGTATCCCTGCTATTATTCTGAAGTGGTTTTCTTCCAAGCTAGCAAAACCCCTGCGTAAGCTTTTCCATCTATCCTATTCTTCTGAGCTCGTTCCGAGCAGTTGCAAAACTGCATTAGTTCAGCCAATTCCCAAAAACAGGTGAACCTTCTTCTCCCTCAAATTACACTGGTCAGCAAAAAAAAAAAAAAAGTCGGAAGCAAGAACTTTGTTATGTCATTTAAATCGACTTTAGTGTGCTGAATTCAAAACTGTTTACAGATTTATTCTATCACGTCTAGTTTTAGAGCTTTTCTTATTTAAATAAAATGATCATATTTACATATTAAGGTACTAGTACGGTCTAGAACGCTAAAAAACGCACGATTTTTGGGAATTTTTTTCTCAGAAACCTTTTTAGATAATAACATATTTTTTTTTTAATAATGAATTCAAGCGTCAAGAGTACAAAAAAAAAATTTTTTTTAATTTGAGAATTTTGGCCGAATTATAGAAGGCCCAACGTCGACTCATCATAAAATACATTGTCCCATGGCGGACAGTTAATCTCAGGATTGGCTGGACTGAAACAAAAAAACCAAAATGGGTTATTTAAAGGAAGGTTTCTTACGAGACAATTTACCACAATTTGTTTAAAAAGTGAAAACAAAAAAAAAATCTCGAGCTTTGAAAAAAACATTTTTTTTTGGCAATTTTCTTGGCCATTTTTGGGTCGCCACTTTTTTTATCCATAACTTTTTGGTCAAATTGTGGTAAATTGTCTTAGAAAACATAAAAACAATCAAGTTGCAACAAGTTTTTTTGAAAATCGGTTCAGTAGATCCGGAGATTAACTGTCCGCCATGGGAAAATGTGTTTTTTGATGAGTCGACGTTGACGCCCTCTATAATTCGGCCAAAATTCTACAAACAAATTTTTTTTGTACTCTTGACACATGTATTCATTATTTAAAAAAAAAAAAAAATATGTTATTATCTTATAAAGTTTCCGAGAAAAAAATTCCCAAAAATCATGCGTTTTTTGCGATTTCTAGACCGTACTAGTAGCTTAAATACGTACACGGTTAAAAATTCTGGGATGTTTTTTGATACGGCCCTCGTATTACAGCCGTATGCAATACATAAATAATTTGTTTTTAATATTAAAACTTTATTAAAGATTTTTTGTAATGATTTTGTATTAAAACTCAGTACATATCGCACTAAAATGTTTTTTTTTGATACTTTTCCATTAAAATTTAATCTTCAAATATTAAAATATAATATTTCTATATTATAATCTATTATTATTATTTGTTATTTGATTTTAGTAGAATATCTGGTTAAAAGTGACCATAATAAAATAATGTATTGAAATTTAATATTTGATTGTATTAAAATTCAATAAATTTTGTATTTAGCCCGAAAAACTCTCGACTCAATGCTCAAGAAATACTTTTTAACTCGTTCTTGAATTGAATATCGAGGTATTAATTTTGAACACATTAATATTAGATTTTAGTACATATGTATGTAGGTATTGATTTTTAACCCTTCGGTATTACATTTTAATATTTAGTATAATTTTGTCGAAAGAAAACTCCGTTAGTTTGTTTCAACACATCGGTCGGCAAGATGGAGTTCCTAATGGATAATTTAGTTGGGATTTACATTAAAGTGAAAAACGTGGACAAAAATACAATCATTTAAAAATCAGACGAATGAATCATCTGAATACTTAATTGTTTAAAATGAAGATATCCTTCTTTTAAGTAAGTAATAAATAGCAAGCAATATTTAAAATTTGTTTTTGTTTTATTGATTCAAAATAGCTTTTTTGGCCTTTAGTCCACAAAAATCGGGGTTTCGTCTGGGTGATCTCACATGGACTCATCAGTTGACTGTGAGGAGGGACCTTGTCAATACGCAATTTTTGTTAAATTTAAATGTTTTGGTTTTAGCCTTGGAAAACGAAGAACTGGTGAGCGGATTTACTTTGAAAGATGGAGACGGTGTGCTGATTCCAGTGGATTCCTTGTGCGATATAGTGCGGCAGTATTCAGGCTGTGCCTGCTTCCTTGTGGTTCTTGACACTGCTGATGGAGAGTCTCCTAATCAAATAAGTGAACATTCAAAAAAAAAAAAACAAGAAGCAGCAATTGGGAGCTCTCTTCTTTTATACAAAGAAGTAAGTAACTTTTTCAATAGTAAATTTAATGTATACCTATATAAATAAAATTTTCCTAATTTTACAGGGATTAAAAGCATTTAAAAAAACTAGCACAGCGGCATACATTTTGGATGAGTACGACCGTACAAATACGCTAAAGAATTCTTCTCGAAGGGCGTTAGTGACGGCGGCGGGAGCTGAGTATCTGCTATTAATTTTCAATACTATGTGGGTTCAAAAGTAATCCAATCAAATCCTAAATAGTATTGAAATTTAATAAATAAGTATTAGTTTTCAATGCTATGTGGTTTTAACCTAAACAATTTAATCACAAGGTATTGTATAATTTTATATTCATTAAAAGCTATTACATTTTAATAGATAAATAAAAATAAGGAAAGAACACTTACTTGCCAAAAAAACAATGAAAAGTATGAAATAACTCGACGTCGGTAGCTCACTTATTCAAAACAATCACTGCGGTGGCGTATGTAACTTATTTTGTGGTACACAATATATTACAACTTCTCTTTCTCTCTCTTACACCGAGATAAATACAAGGAATAGCGAAATTCTTGTCATCGATTTTCACAAATAATGCTATCAATATTGAAATGTAAAAGAATTGCTTATAGCAGCTAAACTAGACGTGTTAGATAAATTCTGCTTACATATTTAGATTTAGCGCTTCGATATGTATCAATTCCACATAAAGATTTGTTTGCTCTTATTTTGATGCCGACCAGTGTTATCGATCGATCGCACTAACGTCCCTTCTTTCCAAGGTCATGAAACGCTGATTAAGAAATATCTTGGGGAACGAAAACTTCTTAATGACCGGCAGTATGGATTTCGTAGAAAAAGGTCCACCGGTGTTTGATGGTTTATCTAACCGATATTTTAAAGCCATTTGATAAAGTCTAGCATCTTGCTCTCTTATCGAAAATGCTTGCTTTCGGTGTCGACGAATCCCTTCTTCGTAGGATTAGAAATTTTCTTTCGAACCGTTCAATACAAGTTGTATTGGACGGATTCAAGTCTGAAACGCACAATATAAATGCTGGTGTGCCCCAAGGCTCGGCATTTTCCCCGACCCTCTTCCACATTTTTATAAATGATCTCCTGTCTACAACTTCTAATCCAATTAATTGTTTCGCTGACGATAGTTATCAGCTTTTCATATTTATTTTCAGACTCACATCCTTTCTCTTCGGATGTGGAACTGCAACGACAAATATGATAAGCTTATTAAATAACGACCTTAACAGCATTGTACAATGGGGAATAAGAAACCACGTCGAATTTAATATCTCGTTAAAGCGAGATATACCCCTCTTGCAACTATCTATGAGTGGCACTTGCATCAATGAAACTGAACATCTCGATATTCTCTGTATGTGCATCATGAACCACCTCTTGTGAAACGATCACATACGCGATGTTGCCAAAAATGCCACAAGATATTTGTGTCTTCTGAGACGTTTGATCTCTTTTATGGTGCTATCTTTTGAAGGAGAGGGGACCTATATAATTCAGGTTTTTATCTTTTAGACTTTGAACTTTAAAATAAATGGTGTTTTCTTAACTTAGATTTAAATATTTTTGTCGTTTTGTTATTATTTCCAAAAACAAAACCTTCGGCCTTTACTTCCTTTTAGAAGAAAAATATGATTTTAATGAATTAACCGAGTCATTCTAAACTGCTTCTATTTTTTACTAGGAATAATTTCCTTCATGTTTTGGGTATTAGGATATTATTTTCACAATTCAAATTAAATTAAAAAAAAAAACCTAAGACCACATTTCCCACCATTTCTCCAAACACGCTCACAGAAATAGTTATTAGAATAGGTTTATGAGCCGTCATGGCCTCTAATTTATTTGTTTTAAGACCACATTTCCAAACTGAGATGAAAGCTGAAAATTGAATTGGTATTAGTACAAGAAAGATTAAATCTGTCGAAATGAAAAATTGGCATTTTGACAGATCTAAATCGAAAATAAATTGATTTATTTTACCAATGGCAAACCACATAAGGGAAGGAATGCACGAGTCTATTAAATGTATATCAGACCAAAAACATAAATGTTAAAAAAAGAGCCAAGTTCTTCTATACAAAAACCTTTGTGTAACAAGTCAGCCGTGAAAAGTACTGAGATCTAAAAGTACGCCAAGTTCTTACTTCATGAATGTTTAATACCGAATATTTAAAGTAGAATAATATTGAAACAGCTACAATGCAATAGAAAAATTTTATTATTTAATGATTACTGACTAAAATTTGATGGGCTTACTTGGCAAGTTTTTTTTTATGCCCTTATGTAGGCACTATTCAACCTCCAAACGCGTTTAGCTTATAATGCCTCTATTCAACGTCACATAAGTTTTATAAATAACGATTTTGCGTTTAGAGGCATTATAAGGGTTGCATAGCCTTATGTACTCACTATAATGAGTTTATAAATATGGCTGTAAATGATTAAATTTCTCTATTACAGCACTATTACATAAATTAAACATTTGCTGAGAAAGTGGACAGATACCACGCCTCTTGAATGGAAAATCTCAATTTTTATCAACTTTTTTTAACATTTATGTTTTTGGTCTGATCTCACTACTTTTTGCAAAGATTTTAATATTTTGCCATGTTAAAATCTCGAAAGATACGAAAAGATAGAAGGGTGGACTCTAGCTATTAAAATCAACTTAGTTTATAGCTTCCTATTTCTTTTGGTATATTTTCCTTTTATTATTTGTTGTTTTGATTTACGCTTCAATTGTTCCTTCTTGTCCTGGCAAGATATCTAACACTAACATACCTACCTTAATAATTATAAATGCTAGTAACTACATCCGCTCAAAGTCATAAAAAATCAATAATTTTTGAGGATGCGATGATGTTTTTGTTGCAGTTTTAACTCATTTGTTAAATGAAGGTAGCGCACCAATTAATAGCCTAATTAGTGGTTTGATTATAGTTCACATCAAAGTTAAGAGTTTTTTTTTATGTAAACTCATAATTTTTTCAGGTATGCAAATGTTTTCTTTTTTCATTCATGTTAACATAACATAGAGTACCAAATCGAGCACTCTACTCGTAGTTCTAAGAAAAGTCATGAATTTTCAAGATGCATTTATACTTTCAAAGTGACAATAAAAAGACACTTTGAATGAAAAATCTTAGATTTTCTATTTTTCGCTTTGAATGTACATTAAGCTGTACCGCTCTACCAAATTTTATCATTCTACAGCAATGGGAAGTGCTTCATATAAATTAAACATTTTCTCATAAAGTGGACGGATGCCACGCCCCCTGAATGAAAAACCTTTGTATGCAATTTAAGCCCTAACACTTTATTAAATTTCATCATTTACAGCAGTCGGAAGTGCTCCATTCAACCAACACCAATTCGGAGAAAGTGGGCGGATACCACGTCCCCTGAATGGAAAACCTCAAATTTTTTCCTCTGCTTCCATGACAAGACCTACTGTTGTGCAAAATTACAAGATTTTACGATGTCGGAAAGTGCTCTATAATTTTGTTGATCTGTCAGTCAGTCAGTCAGTTACGGTTTTTGTGATTTTTGAGGCCTTATGTCTCAGGAACTGCTTATGGTAGAAAATTAAAAATTGGTGAGGCACCTGTACCCGACTAGCTTAGCAAATATTCGGAATTTTAAGTTTCTGACTTCATTGGTACTGAAGTGAGGGAGGGGTCAAAAATCGCCTGAGTTTGTTCCTGTAAAAAGGGTGTAGTGCCAGAACTTGGCTGACTACCATGCCCTTGGATATAGAAGTTTTCAGTAAAGTAGAAAATATTTAATACAATGAATGTATCATCATTTAAGCAAGAAAATATAGTCATTCGTTGTACTGACCAAAATTGAAGACAAATTGTATGATGTGTATGACAATTTTATCCTGTATTTCTTGGTAAAAGATAAATGTTTGAAATGTCAAAATGTTTTGAAATTATCAACTGTATTCAGCAAATATTGAAATGTAATCTAAATAAGCTTTAACAATTATGCAGATTCTACTCTTAAGAAAATCTTTTAAGTGAGGAATATTTATCTCTGGATCGGCGAATATGTAACATTTTCATTACTGCGCTGAAACCAAAAACCGTGAAAGTTATTAACGTGAAGCCCTTATCGCCACTTGCATCGCATATTTGACATCATGCGTTCTTAATTTCTTTTTCACACTCAGATACGATCTGCCATTACTTTCAATACTAACTGGTACAGGTCCATGATGTAAAATTGTTGCCCTAAATTTAAAGGTATTAATTTACCGTCTGTATAGTTATAACAACAACGAAATTCAGGATTTCAAGCTTTTGAAGAGCCACATCGGAGAAGTATCGCCACTTCAAATTATCAAAAGTCTTAAGTTCTTGAATAAATTTAATCTTGTAATTCCCCATTTTGATGACTTCTTTTTAACTGAATTTCCTACCACTGCAAAATTTTCGGCACTTTGACCGGTTCGTTAGTGCAATGGCAATGGGAGTTTGAGTTTTTAGTTTTTTTTTTTAAATATACCTACATATACATAGCATAGATATACATATATTTGTTTTTCAAAAATGTGACAGCTTAGCACCAGAAATGATCGTTAGAAAATATGAAATAATATAATATGCATAAAAACATAGGGATCTTCATTTGGGAATCCTTCCTTCACCTGGGGGAGAAGCTGACTTTCCAGTACTCGATCGTACTGGTCCTTTCGACAATATAAAGGTGTCCCATGCTCTTGACCGAGATAAAGGTTCACACCATTATGCTTACAGGATGTTAAACCCTCTCTACGATGCAGTCTGAATGGAATTTATCCCCGGGGTTCCGTCAAACGAATGAGTTTTCATCCATTAATATTAGGAATGTTGACTCGTCCGAGAAGCAGACCTGTTCAAATATTACCAAATTGCAAATAGAAATTTAACCTACTTTGTACTTAATTTTTCTTAAAGACTTATTTACATCACTCCAGTCTTTAAGACTAGTATGTATATTTCGGTATTCCTCGGCCGATTGTAGACGTTTCTTTTTCATTGCGTCAGTGAGACGTGTTTTTCGGCTGGACGACATAACCGTTTATCTGCCAGTTTTGCCAACGCGACTGGTTTCTACCGGCAAGTTTGTGTCCATTTTCATCTTCAAACGATTGACTACTCACTTGGACGGGCATATTTGTCATACTTCGGTTCTTAAACAATGCCATCTCTTGAACATAAAAGTAACAAATATTTAAATGGCAACTCATCAATGTTAGTTTACGCTTACAGAATGAAATTTCTTACCTTTATTGTTCAGTTTTAATATCAAAATACGGATAAAAAATATTAGCTTCGTCAATTTTCATTTTAATTTGATTGTGAGATACTATTGGAATTGATTCATATCATTTGCCATAGCGGTCATTATGTGAGTATAGCAATGTTTTTATTTATTTTGTCATTTCGTCATGCATTTTAATTTATATAGATTACTAGTGATCCGTCCAGGGTTCAAAAGGTGGGAGCACTTATTATCTATAGCGAAATGACTTTTGGTGGATAATGGTAGTAACGTGTGGCCATTTGATGAAGTCTCAGCAGATATTGGTACAGTGCCTTTCTAAATATGTTTAAGGTAAGTGAGAAATAATATTTCTTTTATCAATTCGTCTTAAAGCTTCATTTAGACTTTCGTTGTTGTGCCGTGTGTACATTGCTCGTTGTTGCTCGTACGTGGAACAACGAGAATGTAAATGATAAAAACGAACAACGAACTAACAACGAATGAAGAACGTACAAATTCAAAGGAGCTCGGAAATTTCGGTGTTCGTTTATACCCGGACAACGTGTGTTTAAATGCGAAAACTGTTTAAATGAACATTGTTTTGCAGTGCCGTGCAACTTGTAAGGAAATTTTTGAAGTTCTTTTTAATAGAGAATCCAGCATCAGAAGGCTTGATTATAAATTAGGGTACCTATAGGTAAATAAATAAAATTTTTTGCCTATGGGTTTTATCTTTCTAGTACGAATAATAATATTTTAGATATACAAATCAGAAGAACATGCAAAAAGAACGATATTATTGCGCTAGGTTAGAAAATAAAACAAGATTTGTATGCTATAAATATTTCCTTTTCAGCAACTAACCAGGATCTTCTTTTTTTATTTTAGTGCCACGACTCCATACAATGTGTTTGTTGTTAAGAACGAACTGAAAAACAAAACCGAATTAATGTAAATGCTTCTTCGCTGTACGTTGTTGAGAGAAGAACGAACAACGTACAGCGAATGAAGAAAAAAGTCTAAATGGCTTAAGGCCAGCTGAAAGTTAAAACGTACATTTTTCGGTGTGCCAACTTAATTCAATTAACCAATTGAAAAACATAAATTTTTCAAATTTAAGTCAACAATAGTCAACGATTGGCCCTGTGCTTCGTTGATGGTAGATATTAGTTGAATGGTAACTCGTTGGAGGTCATGGGTATGCATTTTCGCCTTTGAATTTGTCGCCGATTATTGTTGCTTCGATCTGTAAATTCACTGTTACATAATACGTGCGGCTTCATTCCAGGGGTTCCAGTGAATTAAAACTTTTTGTCGAATAAATTGACGACTTATGTACTCGTACTTACTTCTTCTTCTTCTTCTTCTTCTTCTTCTTCTTCTTCTTCTTCTTCTTCTTCTTCTTCCTTTGTTTCGGCGCTGTTATGATCTCGATGTCGAGGGGATCATAACTCTCCCACGTATCTGCTTCACACTAGTGATCCGCCTGTGGGGTTCGCCGGGTTGACCTCAGAAATCGGCGGCAAGCCTCCCGGTTTTGTATTGTTCCATTTCTGAGGCCAACTGAATGCTGGTGTTTTTGCATTTGTTTGTACCAGGAGTGTTTAGGCCTACCTTTCTTTTTATTTCGAATTGGAACGTTGTATGATATTGCCTTTTTGACGGGGTTCTCAGGATCTCTCCTTTGAACATGGCAATACCAACTGAGTCGGTCGTGTTCAATTTTTTGGGAAATGGTATTCTTAACATGAAGGCTTCCTCGGATCTTCGTACTTCTAATTCGATCAAGCTTTGTAACTCCTGCTGTCATACGAAGCATCTTCATCTCAGCTGCCGTTAGCTTACTCTCATACTTTTTGTACATTGTCCAACATTGTGAACCGTATGTGAGTGCTGGACGCACAACTGAAGTGTAGAGCTTTCCTTTCAGCTTAGGGGGCATTTTTCGGTCACAGAAGATAGCAGAATTTTCCCGCCACTTCATCCACCCAACGCTTACGCGATGATTGATATCGTCATCACAAGTAGCTTCGTTATTTATCATAGACCCCAGATATTTAAACTTTTCACACTTGGGAAGCACTACTCCATTCAAATAAATGTCTGGAATAGGCCTGTGTGGATCAGAAAATGGGCAGCATAGGTATTCTGTCTTTTTCGCGCTTATGCGGTACCCACTTCCTTCTAGAACATCCACCCATACGTCAAGTGCTCGTTGTAGGGATATCGGGTCTTCACTTATGATGGCTCCATCGTCAGCAAAGAATAACTGATGCACTTTTGGATCCGTCACTTTGCCTTCAAGCAGGTAATCAAGAACTGTAATAAAGAGCAGGGGACTCAAGACACTTCCCTGGTGTACACCTACTGTGATTTCGAATTCTTCGGTGACTCCAGCTGCGCATCTTACTTTAGTAACTGCTCCATCATACATGTCCATAATTATCCGCACATAGGTTTCTGGAACTCCTCGTTGCCTGAGGGCCACCCATATTAGATCTCGTGGTTGCCGATCGAATGCTTTTTCAAAATCAACCAATACGACATGCAAATCCTCCAAAGAATCCCGATGTTTTTCCATAATTATTCTTATACTCTGGATTGCATCCGTGGTTGACTTACCCCCGACAAACCCGCACTGGTCATCAGATAGCCTAATTATTTTTCGCAGTCGGCTACCCAAGACTCGCTCAACGATCTTCATGGTGTGTGACATCAGCTTAATCGAACGGTAATTATCACAGCTTCGAGTATCACCCTTTCCTTTATAAATTGGAAGAAGGTAACTTTCCCTCCATTGATTAGGCATGCGATCACCTCGTATAAGTTTGGAGACAAGAATCATGAGCCATTTAAACCCGATGTCTCCCATCTTTTTCCAAAACTCTGAGGGTATTTCGTCTGGGCCAACAGCTTTTCCCTTTTTGGAGTATTTTACCGCCTCACTTCTTCGACTGTGACGTCGGATACTTCGCTTAAGTTAGGTGAAGCTATTGGAAAGTATAGCCTTGGAAATTGTTCGTTTAGAAGTCCGTCGCAATACTGTCGCCACCTGTGAAGAATTTCGTTGTCTTCCACAAGTAGTTGGCCTTGAGCATTGTTAATGAACTTTGGCGAACGAATCTCCTGGGCATTTCTTCTTCTTTGAGCGGCTATTTTGAAGATAGTTGCGCCCTTATTCGTGTTTTGCCGTAGCTCTTGAATAGCACCAGCTGTCGGGGTAGAAATTTCATCCAGCTCCCGATACAGGTTTTCTGTATTCTTTGCTTGAATTTGGGCGCACTTCGTCTTCGCTTCTTTCTTGCAGTTTCTATATTCCACTTCGAGGCGTGACTTTTGCTCTGTATCATTAGAGGGGCACTTAGACCAAGCCTTGAAAGCCATTTTCTTTTTACTTATAACTCGTATGTACTCGTACTTACTATTCCTCCATAAATGTGTCGATCGGATTTTCGTATTTCACTGTTCATCCGGGCAGTTTCAATTTAATTTGCTCATTGAACTTGTTAATATCAATTTTTTTTTGCCAAAATTACACGTTCGCAAAGTCAATTCGGATTTTTATAGTTGGTAGTTACTCGTAGATTTGAGAATACCTTGTCGATAACGGCCCCTAATAGTCAGTTGAGTTTGACAGAAGTTCGGCGAATCATGATCAATTGAAATTTTGCCCCTTTCGAAGCACAAAAGTTGTTATGAGAATGCTTAAACCAACGGGTTTTGCAGCAAATACTTACGCAAGTTCGTCGATAGCGTGATTTTCTCGTCTGAGTTTTGAAGACTTGATGATTTTAAGCATGCACTTAGCTTATCTACAAAAATTGATCAAAGAATAGCAGGAAAAGTATTGTGGAAATAACCAGCAAGAATAATACCATCCAATATAGGTTGGTTGTTTCCATGAAAATCACCACAGCACATTTTAAAAATTATGGCGATCTTTAAGGTTTTGCTGATGTTGGAAGTTGCTGTCTGGTTAAAATACAATGGAGACTTGTGCCTTGTGCTGAGTAAGCAGTGCGTCTGCCATCCAATAACGTTCCTGAGTCGACGGATCGAAAACTTTCAACTGATGATGTGGTTGGTAGCGGTGTCTATTAAGATGGACTAACATTATGTCGCTCTTTCCGACTTTCTGGCGGAACTTATGTCTATTAAAGAAGGCCTGTCTTCGCTCAAAGAAAACGTGTTATCAACTACTGATATCAGCACCTTTTCGAATAGACTCTCGATCTCTTGTAACTCTATAACAGCTCTCACATATGCCATTCACCTTAGCTGCATACTTTGTGTCATTACCAGACACTGGGTGATATGCATAAAAAATAGTAAAAGCTTTTACTTGAGAATTTCTAAGTAAATACTTTTTTTTTGATATGCATAAAAATGCAGTAAATGCTGAAAATAAAGTATTTACTTGAGGCCACAGTACTTACTTTTTTCGGATGAACTTTTTTAGTAAATACTTTATTCCGTATGCATAAAAAGTAGCAAGTACTTTTTTTCTGTAGGAATTACTTCTTTTTTTCAAAGTCAAAGGATAGCAACATGAAAATTTAAAAGTACATACTTTTTTTGATTTAAACAGATTACTATGTAGCTTCGAAACCATAAAAACTTACAGTCTTAACTCTATTCTGAAAGGATTTATTTTCATTTATGAATATTTTCATAGCCTCTGACTTCGCTTTTTTTACTGCCGGTTGCTGCGACTTATTCATAAGAACACTATGTACTTTTAAAATACGCACAAAAACTAGGTGCATTTGGCTTATTGACAAAACTTCGTTCTTCATTGTTGCTCAGTCGACTTTCAATAAATTGATGATTGATAAAATTTCATGAACAGATGTTTACGAAACAACAAGAAGGGCAACAGTAATTTAATATAGGGATTAAACGGTTAATCTGGCAAAAAACTATTTGCTTACTCACCCGATAAGAAAAAAAAAGTATTTACTATCAATTTCCGATTCTAGTATTTACTTGGATTAATATATATATACTGAAAGTATTTGCCAGTTAGTAAATACTAAACTTTATGCATATGGAATGAAGTAAATACTTTAAATTTAACCATTTGCTTTAAGTTATAATATTTACTATTATCTTGTAGTAAATATTTCCGTTTTATGCATATCACCCACTGTCTTATAGCCAAGTAGGCAAACACGCATTTGCGAAGCACGCATGTAACCGTTAGTGCAAAATATAAATTGTAACATATTGCAAAAGTTTGAATAGATATTTTTTTTTGAAGTGCTATTAATTATTATTGAAAGCAATTTTGGTGGGAATAATGTATGAAGAAGTTAACCTACAAGCTATAACTTGTAATTTGTAGTAGTTGCATGTGAAAAATTGGCTTTATGTGTAAAATTCCTTCATCTACATTAAGGAAGTCAATAAAACATGCCTACTATAGATTAAGAGTAATATGATTTTGATTTTACCCTACATAAACAGTAACCTACTAACTCTGGATTAATTGGTAAAAAATAAGATATTTTATTGAGTGGTTTTAAACACGCTAAATATCATTGGAGATTATGAGAAGTCGTAAGATTTCCAAATGAATCCCGACCAAATTCTAGATATAGTCCATATATAATGTGCATACATACAGCTTGTTGATTCCATCATTTATTTTTAAGCCGTGTCTGCCTTTTACTTTGGTTGCCAAAACACAGTTCGTTCTCCATCACAACACGTTCACCGCAAATTCACCTTGAATGCAAAAGCCAATTCGTTACGTTTCCACCAAAATGACAGTAACATGCGCAAGCAATGCGCATGCGGAACGTTTGTATTCCACAAATAACGCATAAATCTAACTGTCTCTTAAATTGCTCATCAGCAAAAACCCACTTCTGCAGCTAAGAAGAGGAGCACACCACAAATATGGGTATCTCTAGTAAAATAATCACATAGCATGTCTACTTCACAGATGAGACAACTTAATATTACGTTTTTATTCTTCTCACTATAACTATGTATCTGTCTGTTGGTTGTGTTCCTACGGGAATATCTTCTTTTTGCATATTCATTTCTGCTTCTTTCACATACCTCAACCTTAACCCGTTGGCAGCTCAATTTTAGCTTATGCAGCGTCATTTCTCCGGAGATAGATAGATACATTTTCTTACCAGAGATTAAAAAAAAATTATAATTTTTATCTAAGCTTTTCACTGTGAATGTGTTCTCTCAGGCGCAGACGTAAAACGACAATGGATTTAACCGGATTTTTTTTTTTATGATCCAACTGTTCCTTCATAGAATTGCCAGAAGTAAGGCTGTTGCAACACAATACTTCAGACGCCAAACAATGTGATTCAATTTAGAATCATCACACAAATCGGTTGTAAATTAATAAGCTTCTTTTAGATAATGTAAGTTGCAAAGCCCCATTTTTTTGCTCCAGTGAGTTTTATTGAATACCCACGCTCACTGCAGAAATGCAGACTTAGTCTTGCAACCTGCTGCTTAAGGATGGGTGGCATTCGTAAAATTCTTCTAACACTGATAAGTTGTAACTTAAATGTGATAGGTATAAATAAGATGTTTGAAAATTTATAGAGATTCTTATTCAGCTCTTTTGGTCGTTTAATGAACAATGAAACGATTACCTATTTCACATTCGCAACCAAAATTTCGATAGTTTATTTATTTATTCATTTATTTATTTAATCTACGAGCTTCAGACTCAACAGATGCAAAAAAGATAAATACATTGGTATATTCAAAAAATAAAAATGACATCAGCATACACAAATGTAACTTATGAGTTATATAAAGGTACAAGTGTATAGGGATCCGAGAAGTCAGTTGAGTTCCTTTTAATGAAACCAATCATTGTGCTGGCTTTTGCAACATTAGCATCAATGTGCGGAACAAATGAAAACTTGGAATCAAAGGAGACACTCAAATCTTTAACTATATAGCAGTTCTCTGTAGGGGGGTACTATCAAGAGAATACATTGACTCATAAGTTGAGAGTTTCCTAGAGACAGAGATAGCAAAGCATTTTTTAACGTTAAGTTAAATACAGTTAACCATGCACCAGCAAGATAAATGATCGATATCTATTTTTGGGGATTAAAGCAGTCATAAATGCAATTCACTTTTAAAAAGAATTTAAGATCATCAGCGTATATGAGACATTGTCGGAACTTTATGTTTTTACAAATATCATCAATAAATATAATAAAAGTGGGCCAAGATAACTACCCTGAGGAACTCCTGAGGTGCTTTTAATAGATCTCGAGGTTTGATTGCCTAGTTTAACCTTTTGGACCCTATCCGTTAAAAAAGATGAAATCCACTGAAGGAGATTAGAGTGAATCCCAAAACTTTCGAGTGTACGAAGCAGTACGTTGTAGCATACTGAGTCAAATGTCTTACGAAAATTCGTGTAAATAGCATCTATTTGACTTTCAATACAATTAATAACAAAAGATGAAAAATATGCCAGATTAGTGACAGTTGATTTACTCGAATAAACCGAAATAAACCGAAAAAATAATTAGCAATGGAAAGCAGTCAGATTTAGAACATTTTTTAAGACAAGAGCAGGAATATTATCGACACCAGGAATGTGATTGGGCTTGAGATCCTGTAGATCATTTATAGAAATCTAAGTGTATTGAGCCAATATCTACTTTTGGGGGCAATATCCTTGTGAAGTAGTGTAAACTTATTAAATAAATTTAGCAAAAAGCTCGAGAGCCTTATTAATATCAGTAGAATCATCAACTTTAAAGTTCATTGAAGTTGGATTGCAATGCCAATTGATTTCCTTTTAGAATTAATAAAACTCTAGAATTGTTTCGGATCACTCTTCAGATTAAGTTCAATATTCGAGATATAATTTCTGTGCAAGAATTTGCCGAGTTCTTTACGAAATTTACCAAATTTTCTTTTTGTCATCTAACGTGATTGACATTTTATATACTTTACATATGATTTATTTTGTAATTTTTTTAAATGAGTCAACCTTTTGTTATACCACGGAGGTTTTGAGGCATTCTTTTTTGTCTTTTAAGGTACAAATACGTTAAAACTGTATTTAAGATACCCGTGAAGCGGTTAAGCATATTTTTCAAATTTAGGTTTAAAATTTCAGTTTTCTAGACTGCATTTCCAAGATAATTATCGAGTTCAATGAAATTTGATTTTAAGAAATTAAATTATTTTGAATTTTTACAGTTAAGATTTAAATAACTCTGTATATAATTGGATTTTAATATATGTATAATTCTTTATGGTGGATTGAATTGCTTAAGAAATTATATGGAACAATATCAGTGATTGACACTTTCAACTCATCTTGTGAACTAAATCGAGAATTTTATCTAAATTATTAACAATACTATTTGATATACAAAAGTTCAAAGCGAATAAATGATTTATAAAAGTTAATTCAGAATATTTTTTATATTACATGGAATAAGCATATTTTCATTAAATGAATATGACAAATTTATTTCGGATAAGTTGAAATCGCCAATAATAAAAATTTTATGCAAATTATTGCTTAAATTATCAACAAAATCAATTTTAGCAAGATGTTTTTCATAAAGTTCAATAGCACTTTTTGGAGATAAAAATTTGTCCAATATCGGTGATAGGTAGTGTAATTAATACACATGACATGTTTGAGCGAACGGCAACAAGCAGCCCACCTCCATATCTCCATACATACCACCTACATACATACATCAAAATTATGTAGTTTCAATAAATATTGGCGCAAAACTAAACAGCATAAAGTTAAGGTAATAGTAATTTATAAGCACTAACTAACTTTTTCTTAACTATAGTATAATAGTGCTAAACCTATACTATCTGTTATTTTAACCGCACGTCATGAATTCCCTCCTATTTTCCATAAAAATTTCAATCTACGAGTATAATCGGGACAACTGCTATTCGAAACATGGACCATACACTGCTACACTATGCGTTGTCTAATTTGACTTTCAAGGACACATCTGCTGGTCATAAAAAATTACTTATTCTTTTTTCCAAGACAGATTAAGAATAAAAAACACAATATGCAAAATATTAAAATGTGCCTGTGTAATAGTCAATCAAATAAAAATTTGTTTAAAACCAAAAATTATAATACCAAAATTATAATAAATAAATAAATTAGAGCCCATCACGGCGCGTACAGAACCTAAACCTAGTGACTTACAACTCTTAACCATTCCTGTGCGTGTGAGTGACCTACAACTTTCCACACTTTCTGCCGATTCCGAATGGCTAAAGAGCAGCTCTTTTCATGACAAGAGACTCAAAAAATCACGTGACAAAATATTTTCGCCTTCGGGTTCGAGATAGAACATCTCTTGGGGGAATTCTTCATTTCCTCCCAAGGCGCAGTATATCTACCCCTGTAAAAAATTTTGTATTTAAACGATTTTCTGTCTTTTAATATTTGGAAGTTAAATTCGAATTCCATTTCTGGAAATTTAAGTAAAGCTACACTGGCAATCGTTATTTTAACGGAGTCCAGCAATAAATGAGTTATATTTTAAGATTTATTTTGTAAGTTCCTATACGAATGTATGACAAGTGTTTGCAGCTAGGATAAAACGAATATCAATTTGATTAGGATTACTAGTATTGTGTTAGAGATAATCACATACCTTATCCGATGAATCAAAGTTAATTGTTCGAAAAGTTTAAGCTTTTGGTAATTCCATTTTTTGTCAGTTGATTTGGTGTAAACACACAAGTTTTGCTTTCTACCTACGAGGCAAAAAAGCAATTGAATTAATTTTTTGGGAACGAGTGTCTTAATAAGGTCTAAAGATTCCAGATGCATCGCAGGGAGAATATCGTCATTACTATATAATTCTCTTTTAATTAAAAAAATAACAACCGAAGAACACAAAACACAATCTTAAAGAGTACAACTTTACAATGCTAAATTCAATTTTCCATCATTTTGCGTTTAACATGTGTTATTTTAATGGAATCATTTTCGGCAGTATTGATTTTTGAAGCAAAAGTGGAAGCTCACCAGCTTTAATACCGCAATAAGTGAAATTCGGTCAATCTTTCGAATTAGTCGAACGTTCGATCCGCTTTTCATAATGAAGGCTTATTTATTTGTTGGCCCTTAGTTCCCAAGTAGACAGAATTATATTTTGTCGAAAAATCAAACAAAATCGAAATAAAACAACTTAGACTCATACCCTAGAAGCTTGAACATACAATAACTAAAATAAACATAACATCGAATTTCTTTTAAAGCATCGTGTAAGTATACATAAAATCAGCGATCTTTACACCAGATACAAAAACCACTGAATTCAAATATTAATACCTCGAACTTGTTCGAGGATTTTTCTGCATGTTCTTTCTGCCTTTTTCTTTTGTCAGCTAGTTCTAAGATTTTCTAACAATTCCAGTTTAATGTGGTTTTAGTCATCTTTTTATAAATAAAGCCTACAGTATGGGAATTAGGAGTTCTGATGATTTTGATACTTTTACTCTTTTGATACTAGTGCTTTTATTTGTTAATAAAACCAAAATACTAATCTGGTTTAATAAATATGCATGATTCGCAACCATCTTCTTCCGCTAGTCAAACTTAATCGCATCATCACCTTTTCAAGTAGCAAATGGTAGCATTATGTCATAACTATTATTAGGAGTGCACTTGCACCATTAGATCATAATGACTATCTATAGTGTCTATTTTTACCTCGACTGCAATATTAGATCAATAATGCGATCATATTCACAGCTCCGATCGGAAATCACCCATGATAATGATATTCCTATAATAGTATAGATAAGATCTGCCATTTCCATGTTCTAATACCTGCACAACGATGATGATTTCCTCCCATTTCCTGCAATGTGCATCTGCAGAAGCGTCAATTTTATTTGATTAATACTCAATGATCCATGCCGAGCACAACATAGAAAGAGGAGAGCATCTCACATTTGTGTATAAGGAAACTTGTTGACCTCTTGAGTGTTATTTCATTGGAACTCGGGAGAAGATTCATTAAAGTGACGTTTACTTTGGCGTGCCAAATGATAAATCGTACAAATGCAAAATGCTTTGATAAAGCGCACGATCAAATGCACGAAGAAGCATCATTACGCAGGTGAGAGCTTGAATTTTAGATTTTCCCCTTTGAGTATTGGCAAACTTGATTTGCTTCGAACATCATGACGATGACGTAGAGGTATTGAAGAAGCAACACAAAGGGTTCAGTGAACCGTATTTGAGAAGTGAATTGTGAAGTATCTAAGCGTGAATAACTACTTGCAGAAATTATTCTGGGAATCAAGTGCAGGTTGTCGATACTTGAACATGTCGGATCTCGGATGGGTAGCAAAAAGTTTTTTTTTTTTATGTAACAATGTGAGAACAGATTTTTAGTATTACCTATACATACATAGATATGTATATAAATATATTGGAAATGCGGATTGGTAGTCATACAAATCTTTTGGTATAAGTGAATAAGTAGTAGATTTAAGAAAGCAATAAGGTTCCAAATGCAATGAATAGCATTGCATAAAAAAGTAGTACAGCAGCTTGAAGGCGATCAGAACCTAGTGACTTACAACTCTCAAAGATTTCTGAGTGCGTGTAATCAAGAATATAGGGGATCTACAATTTTCTGCCGATTCCGAACAGCTAATGCGCATGACAGTCCAACGCACTAACCATTATGCCAAGAGGTGCGGAATATCATACAAAATAATAATTTAGTGGCGCACCACCTTGTAGAGAACTTAAACCTAGTAACTTACAATCCTTTGATTGGCAAAAATAATGGAAGGGACCTAGAATTTTCAGCTAAGTTCAAACGAGAACACTTTGTCATGACAAGAGATACACTTCCTCAAAAAAAAAAAAAAAACATTTATGATGGACTAGGCTAAATTGAAACTCAGATCTAAGGGGTTATTGCCATAAAAGGTATCGTTATAAAAATTTTGACTTAAATGTGATAAATCACCAGTCAACCAAATGTGACTATTTTTGTCAGATACGAGTAAGATAGACAATTGGGATTTTCTAAGTTTACGCAGCCGTCTACTGTCTAC
Organism: Chrysotoxum bicinctum; assembly: GCA_911387755.1. Classification (NCBI taxonomy): domain Eukaryota; kingdom Metazoa; phylum Arthropoda; class Insecta; order Diptera; family Syrphidae; genus Chrysotoxum; species Chrysotoxum bicinctum. The sequence goes on along the minus strand of OU426989.1, from coordinate 126,505,311 downwards.
TTAGCGTTACCGAAAGATAGAGGATTAGGGAAATTACTTTAGATTAAAGAAAGAATGTCTTTATTTAACAGCACGACAGAAATTTGGCTTGGAGGTAAATTGAAGAGTAGTGTTCGAGAGAAGTAAATGTATCAAAGATGTAAATATCTCGAATAATTTAAAAGGTTTTTCTCTGAATACTATCCAAAAGACTGAGGTAAGTCGAAAGAGCGCCAGCCCTTATATGAAATTCCGTAACCAGGATTTATTTTGTGGGTATCCGACTAAAACCCCTCCAATTCTAAGTACATACTTGTATTTAAAGACTCGAAAGGTAATTCTTAATCCCTTGAAGGAGACAGTTATCGGATCCGAAAAATGATCAGTGTTTCCATGCCCTTGGAAAGAAGGTATGTAAGTGCAATTGACCGATATGGTTAAAAGGTGAAAAGGATTTGCCTTTTTTGGAGACTGGCTGGACAAATGCAGTATTCCATTCACTCGGAAATAGACCTGTAGAGTAGGGCAGTGGAAGAATACCTCTTTAGAATAATGGCAGGAGTACTATCCGCACCAGCGGATTTATATTTTTGAAGTTTTGCAAACCGAAATTTCCGAGCTCCTTTGAATTTGTACGTTCTTCATTCGTTGTTCGTTTTTATGATTTACATTCTCGTTTTTCCGCGTACGAGCAACAACGAACAACGTATACAGAGCACAACACCGAAGTCTAAATGTAGCTTAAGAGGAAGATAGCCCCTTTACCATAATAAATGAATGGAACTTGCATAGAGAAAATTGTTAAAAATTCAGCGAAATGCCTAGGTTTTCCAAGATACTGTATGAACTTTTGTCCACCTTCTGATTTGGCAACTACGAGAATTCATAGGCCAAAAGCTAGAGAATAAATTTCATATCTAGTCTAACGCATCCAAAACATCACTGCAACTACTGCATAAAATCCACAATAGGGCTTGAAAAGTTATCAATTTCGGAAACATTTGTTTCGGTGGAACACCACCGTTAATGTTTCCTGTTTATCACTGCTCTATCGTTACTTCTTCGAACATTGCTCTAGTGAAATAGCGAAATGCATTCCTACCCTAAGGCAATTTCAGGATAATATCCGCTTGGTCAGGAATGCCACTCATTATACCTTCGAGGGTACCTTCAGACGAGCAGTCGGGTCGGCTACAGAAGTTTCTCTTGTAGACGTACCGAGCGAACGTGGAATTTCTTAGCCAACTCTATGTCTCTTTCCTATTTCAATATTGAGACATTTAAGGTAAATGTACATTTTTTTTTCTACTCTCCCTCGCAATGTATTTCAATACCTAAAATGTAGTCATACATAACCCCTTGAGTGCGCCTTAATTATAAAAAATATATCTACTATTTTCATCAATTTAAGCGTCGACTTTTAAATTATATCATAAATATCGTTCGATTTATCTACAAATATAGAAATGTTATACGAATATCTAGGTATACAGATATTTATTGTTAATTTATTTAAGTCATCATGTTTGTATCTGAAATAATAAGATATCTAAAAGAGTAATAATAACTTTTATTTCCATTATTCTGTTTATCACAATCTTCAACCTATCTACGTGAAGTTGAAGCTGAAGTTCCAGGAGGCCGTTAGGCTGACATACTTCCACCGCATCTTCACAGTCGTACACATCATATAGCATAAAAATACAATCAGTGCAATGAGTGCTGATCTTCGTCTTCAAACTGTATCAACTACCATCACATCACCATCGCAATCGTAGCCATCATTGCCATTCGTATCTCCGCGCCATTTGTTATGATCTGAGGTAGAGCATGAGTGGAAATGGCAGTTGTTGTTGGTGGCCATTTCTGTAATTGGGTGCCGTAATTATATCGACGAGATAGCATATATTCTATGGCCTCCCAATAGAATGCTTAGTCCATTTAATCTACCTCGAGAACCGACTCCAAACACCACATTTATAACAAGAGAAATCTACTCTCACACAGCACAGCACACATTGTCTTAGCGGAAACTTCATAACCACCAAAGAAACTCCAATAGAAAAATAATACGACAGCTAAGAAAAGTTGTTGCACCAGGATTGATGTTCATTTCATATGGTGCCTAATTTTCCTTCAGCTATGTTTTGATCGTAAACATTTTAAGCTCTAAAAACGTGTATTTTCTATATTAATATAGAATAGAACCATATTCTGGTATTTAGATGGATTTTTTTTTTAATTTTCACTCGTCACTTCATTCGAAGTGAATCTGATTTACGTCGGAAATGTCGGTTATATTGTGCCCTTAAAGCCATTACTGACTTATGGCGCATAAGCAAACATTTAAAAACTTTCTCCCCTCCTTGGTTCCATGCTCCATGCGTTTATAAAAACGTGTTAAAATATGACAACGATTTAAAGAAAATATTGCACATACATACATTATGTATGTTCAGGTGCGCTATCTTTAATGTAGGTAGGGACGTGGACCATCTGTCATTTGTATTCTTTGAGTCGATATCATTTTATACGGAAACAAATGCAAATCAACCATAAAAAAAGCGCCGCAAGATTGTTCTTCTATTGCCAAATTACTAAGCGCGGTATTTCCGTCAAGTTAGGATTACAACTTCAAAATTTTAAAGATGTAATAATTCTAATAATTTAAACCAGGGCTTATTTAAAAAAAAAAAACAAGTGTAACAAATTTATTCCTTTACCACAAACTTACGATATTTAATCAAATTATAACATTTTAAAAATTTTTAAGTGGTAAAACTACCTTGACTGACCTGAGCGCGGTGATGATACGACACACTTGGGTTCTCGGCAACACTCACTCTTACTAGTTCTTTGAACGTTTTGGACATTGATAAATGAATAATCTCCCACTATCCTATGTTCAAGTTAATTCGACACGACAAATAGTATTGTCAGACAGTGCTAGTTGAGTTAAAGGTTATGCACGTTAAGTTGTTATGGCAACTGAACGACTATTTCCAATGTGCAACGTCACTATTTTGGTGTGAAGTGATGCATGGTTAAAATTGTTATGAATTGACGTTTCAAATTATATCTCTAGTCAATCGGTTGATTAAGGTCAAAGTTATTCAATGTTTACATACTGACATATAATTTGGCGCACCCGATACATGTTCAGAAATCGTAAATTGATTCACATAAAAATTCAAAGATTTTGCGGATACTCTTAAGGCTTTTGTGTGTTCTTATGCATTTGTCAAATTCAGTTATGCGACGAGCAACTTCGATCGCACTTGTTTAATTTGAACGAAACTTAACGAATTGCAAATAGACGCCATTATTATTAGTGTTTGTGTTTGCTCGTTCATGCGCATACTTGTATGCTAGCTTATGTCCATTATAGTTAAGCCTTAAGGTCAAAGGTGGAATTATTTGAGCGGAGGAATGTAACTAGGAATCATTTGAATTTTTGATCGGAAAAGCTATAAATTTATAGTATAATTTTACACAAGTTTTGGATAGATTGAAGCCAGATTAGAAGGTGACACAAATTTCTTGCATATTTTAAGAAAACATAAGCATTTCGTTGCGTTTTCGGCTACGTTTGAATAAATGAGAATTCTATAAGAGATGGTCATAATCATATATGTATACCGATAGTGGAAAGTTTCTTTGTTTCTTTGATGAAAGTGACGTTCATGGATAATGGTATAGATGGTATATTTCGTCTGGCCGAAACAAGGTTTTCGTGGTTATTAATATCCTGATTCATAACTCTAATTAGAATGAAATCTAATGAGCTTTCAAATATCAAGTGCAATTATCTTGTTACGAAACCCGTATTACCGGTCATTAAGGAACCTTGTTATTTTATTGGTTATTGGTCAGCGTCTCCATGACCTTCGAAATAAAGGAAGTGCTATTTTGTCGAGAATTTAAGGGGGAGGTATATTTGCCTTTTTTTAGGGTCTAGCTGATCAAGTGCCATTTTGAACATACTTGGGAAGAGTTCCGAAGAGTAGGTCAGATGTAAGAGCTTTTACAATGATTTTGCCAGCGAAGAGGAACACCTTTTCGGAACTTAAGGAGATACATAATTTGGATTCCGTTCAAGACTTTTTGAAAAATCTTGTAATTGTAAGTGCGCAAGTGTGATTTGTCCCATAGAATACTCGTAAGTTACACTCCGAATACAGGAGACGTCATAAGACTCTGTGACAAATCCATTTGCAAACAAATTAGCTTTTTCTTGCGAGTTGACGACAGGAGTGTTATTATGAACGAAATGTTTGAACCGATGACGTAGGATGATTTTTAATATTTTTAACAAGTGACCAAATGTTTGTATTGCCTTTGAGATATTGTAGTATTTGTCATGTAAGAACTTTGTTCTTCAAATTTGAGTTCAGCAGGTTTTGATGGCTTGTCTATTCTAAAGCGGGTTTTCCTCAGACGGGTTTGTTTTTTATCTTAGGAAGCATAACTCCTTTATCTTGTTGGAGATGAAAGTTTGTATTCCATTGAAAAAAAAAATTTTATAAGTTCAGCACTGGAATATACATCAATATCAAGCAAACGTCTTCCGACAAAAATGTTGGAACCTCTCTTCGTCATATTACCATATGGTTCATTTACTGGTAGTGGTTAAGTGATGGGGTATGTAACATCCAACTGTCAGTTTCCCGGTGAGCACGCTGAATGAAATTTGTAGAGAAACGTTCGGGGTGAGTACAGTATTGCACATGCTAAATATCTTTGATATAAAACGCGGCTAACCCGAAAACTAACAAACCGCGAAAACATTAAAAGTTAAACTTATATAAGTTCTAAGTTTTAAGAAAATAGCGTCAGTAATTACAACTGCAGGTTGAGGTAGAGGATATATACATACATATGTAGATAGAATGGTACATACATATGTAGATAAATACGGACAGGTAAAAAACATTGTTGAACCTCTTTTCTGTTGTGCTTTATCAAGAAACTCAAACCCCAACGTTAAAGGTAATTCCGAAAACAAGCTTGAACTGATTGTTTAATTATTAGATTCTGGAAAATACATTACAGGTGCGTTAGCAACTTTAAGCACGTTTTGTAGTGGCCATGCGATTTTGGCTACGCATATTGTAGTGGTGCTTAAGTGGTTCTGCCTCTTGCTGTTGTTGTGACGCAAGTTGAGAGCAAACCGTGCTCGCTTGGTGTGAAATGACAATTGCATCCAACTTGAAGAGTTGAAGATGGAATCTCATGTTCGCGACAGCTTGAAACCATCGTCTCGATTGAAATAATGGTGGCGTTTAATTTCAACAGCTTCACAAACCAAACGACGCACGTAGTGAGTTAGCTAGAACCCTAGCTTGGATCGAAGTTGATCCAGTGGTGTTCATCTGGATGATCCATTATATGTTCATATATGGTGGACTTTTCTCTTTGTTTTTTGCTAACAGCGTTTAAATGATCTTTCAAACGTGTAGCAATGCTCTTCTGAGTCTGTCCTACATATGATGACCCACAGCTGCGAGGTACGTACACTCCAGGTGTTTGCAGAGGGAAATGGTCTTTTGAAAATATAGGTAATCACCTTTTTGGGTGGTAAAAATATGGACTTTATACCATTACGCTGTAAGACTTTCCCTACCCTGTCTGTGACACCTCTTACATACGGGAGAAAAGCTTTTTTCTCCAATTGGTTATCTTTCCCTTCTTGCGATAAGCCCGGCTACGACGATTTTTTTTTTTGTTTTTTTTTTTTTTGGAAAATCCATTTTCTTTGAGAACGGTATCTACCAAAGTAAGTTCAGAGGTAAGATTGTCACTGTCACAAATCCTGTACGCGCTCTGAAACAGTGTAGAGACAACAGATTTCAAATTTGCCGGATGATTGTGGGAGGTAGCATGAAGATATCTATTTGTGTGCGTGTTTTTTCGGTAAACTGTGTGTGCTTATGTGACGTCTTTTTTCCTTATAACTGTCACATCCAAAAATGCAATGAGGATTGTTCATGTTCATGGCTGATTTTTTAAGAATGCAGAACGTATCGTCAACATATCTTAACCACACTTTTGACTTTTCTTTGGAGCTATTCAGAGCATTTTTCTCTATATGTTCCATCCAAATATCTGCAAGCACGGACCCATTTTTAGAAATTTTGAATTTCTCATCGGCATTACGGATTTGATTGAGTTTTTTTAAAGAAAAGATTTTAAGACTTTTGAAAAACATCGCAGTTCAAAAATTAAAACAAATATTTTTTTGAATTTTTGAGAAAACATTTTTTTTTGAGAATTCGATATCTCAAAAACGTGTCAATATTTTTTATTGGAAATTTAATTTTTATTCGTACAAAAATAAAGACTTTAAGTTGGCGTACCAAATTTTTGTCTTAAAAGTGTTTTCTAAATTTTGTATAGAAAAGTTAAGTTTTAAGAAACAGCTACACCGACTTATAATTTTTGTTCTTTCATAAACTTATATTTACTTGAATCACATGGCATCCTGTTTTATCTCCAACTACTAAAGGAGTTGTTTTAGTCATCTAAAAATTAATTGTAAGGTTATGAACATTTTTTTCTAGTAAGATTAAGTTTTGAAATTTTTAGTGTTTTACATAAGTGCAAGTTCGAGCGACACAGTCGTGCATTTTATTTATGCTCCATTTAACAATACTGTATAGATCGGTATTTAAGAGCTTATCATACGATACCGTTGCGATTTCACTTCCAATGGAGATAGACGTAAATTTGAGAACGACTATGAGAAGCTAAGGATAGAGTCTTCGTCAATTCAATGAAGTGGATTAGAAGTTTCTACAAGAGTTCATTTATAAAAATAAATACGGAAGAGAGTCGGAGACAAATCTTAAAACGGTCCAATACAACATGTATTGAACGATCTAGAAGGCAATTTGTAATCCAAAGAATAGGGGCTTTCATTGATATCAAATGCAAGCATTTTCGATAAGAGAGCCTGGTGACAAACTTTATTAAATGCCTCAGAAATAACAAGCGCAATAATCTTACTTTCTCCAAAACAATGTAAAGATCTGTTCCACACTTCGGTGATATACGAGTATGCCATCAGATCACCATTCGAACAATTGCTGCGAAAGCCCTATTGCCGGTCATTAAGAAGCTTTCGATCTTCGAGACATTTCTTAAGCTGATGATTTATCAGCGATTCCATGACCTTGGAAAGAAGGGACCTAAGTGCATTTGGACACTCGAAAGAGGGATAGGAAGGGTCGCCTTTTTTAGAAACAGGCTCGAGATTGCTGTTTTCTATATCTTCTAGGGAAGCTCTCAGAACAGTAGGAGCGATGGAAAAGCTTACGCATTGGTTTTGACAGCGATGAAGAACACCATGATGGGGGTATACCATGAGGACCAGCGGATTTGTTTATATTAAGATCTCGAAGGGCTCTTGCAACTGTTCGAGTGCGGAAATATGCGGAAATATTGAATGATCTATGTTCTCAAATACAGGAGGGCAATTTTCCTGTGAGACAAATTAGTATATCTGCCTTATCTAAAGTTATCGGATTGTCGTCTTAGACGACCGTTGGAACCGAAGATGAAGTTGATTTTTTTAAGTTCTTTACAAATGGCCAATGTCTTCAATCAGAACGAAGCCTCATTTACCTTTAGCAATGTCTGTACATATATTTATATGTACAGATACCTTATACGTATTCAAATCAAAATATTTACCAGCTATTCCTTTTTGTAACTAATTAACATAATATTCCAAACAGTCATTTATAATCATTGAAAAGTATTGAATTTATTGAATTGATTCGTCATGTCAGTTAAGTTTTCAATTGATTGAATTGATTGTAAGATTTAATTAAAGAAGTGATTTGAAACAATTAGATACTACTCGCTTGACGGGTACATCATTTGTTAAAATTTAACTCGATTCAAACCTAAAATATTAACTCCTTTGTGTTTGGCCTTTCATTAGCTGATTATCTACTATCAAAAAAAAAAAAACTCTTTAAGGTACATGGTTCTTGAGGGATTACTATCATCTCGCCGTATAACATGTTTTGAATTTGTTCTCAAACGTATTGAAGAATTATCAAAATAAATTGTTGTTCGTACATAATACTTTTGTGCAAGGTCTTTTGTTCTGAATCTGACAATGTGCTGCGATACAGTGATTGTTATCCATCGACTTATACCATCCGATGGCGTCTTCCAAATGTCAGTCACTTTGTGATGCCCTACCACTTAAGAACTCATACATACAGATAGACCGAACAAACTGCATAATGATGATTCGTGACTTCGATTTAATGTCATGTTAACAACACAACTCCTCAAAGGAGAAGAATTCCCTTGCAGCATCAAATGTACGAGTATATCATCATCAGTGTCTATCTGCTGGCGACCGCCATCCGATCACATTTAAACCTACTTCTGTTGTCCATTTAGGGCTTTTATTTTCTCTATTTTACCATTGCCTGTAGGCCAAAACTTAGGAACAATAATGTAAATAAAATCTTCGGTCTTCCATCGTTGCACCTGGGTCTGTTCTAAATAGCAACCCGAAGAGAAATCCATCTCATCGGACTTTGAAGATCTTCTACTCATGTCGACATTTATGACCTCTGGAGAACATTGTCATGTTGCGAGCCCACTTTCATGACCTTAGGCCTATGTTCTATTTCCTCAAGGACTAGGGCATCTGCACCCAGAATACAAATTTAAATTTGGCCAACTAGGAGTAGGAAGGTTGTCTTCAGGTTCAATTCTATGGGAGAAAAAACCTACACTAAATTGTGTACTTTGAGAGCCTGGTGGTGTATTGGCGATGATTATTTCACAAAATCGTGCGATTTGATTTCGGCAAAAGGAATTTATCAAACAATGCTTACCCACGGTAGAAACAGAGGTTTGTTGTAAGAAGCGAGCTATTCTTTTGGAAAGTTAGCTCATCATGGTCGGATGGGGAGGAAGGAAAAGAGGTACCAAGCGAGAACAAAGGACTTTGTCGGTTTGGTTCTTATCTGATTGTGGCTATGGGAAGATTTACGATGGAATTGTATTGTATTTTTCTATGCACACAAAGTGATCAGGAAGTCGGGAGTTCCTTTTATGCCTAGTGTACGCAATGTACTCGGAGTTGCATTCAATCCAAACTTAGAACTTTCAGTGTGGCTATTCGATTGTGTCCACACCATACGAGAATGAAATATGGAAACCTTTCTCTTTGGATCACGAAAAATGGACTTAGTCGGAGTCAAATTAAATTCTACTAAATATAGACTTGGTTAAAGAGCTAAGTGTAATCCATTTACATAAGCCATAATTTTTCATTTTCACTTAGCAATGGGGTTTATTTGAAAGATAAAAGATAATGAAATACTCAGCTCTGGTGATAGATACAAATCTGTTAAACTTTGCGCAAGCTTATTTGCTTTTAAATAAATTCATTGCGGGCTTTACACAATGAGATAATGCTGTTGCCAAGTTTAACCAATGTATGATTTTCTTGGAGCGATTTTAAAAATACACAAATGGGTCATACATACAGGGCGCGTATTGTGTTCCAGGTCAATTTTATTTGGTTGTCATTTTTGTGTGAATGAAATTTGTCAGTTGACATTTGACAGTCGTTGAAAACAATTTATTATGCATCAGCATCAACGTGCTTAAACTATTTTATTTTAATAATTTTTCAATTATAAATATTATTTTAATTATTCTATTTAAATAATTGTTCAGTTATTACTACATACGGAGAAAATAACGTGGCTTTTTTGGTGTTAACCATGTGCCGAGCAAGTCACCCGTTCAGCACATAATTATAAAAATTTGCATGCACTGGGAGATAAACTAAGGTCTGAGAGATATCTGAATGTCCGGTTATCTCTCATCGACGCTGTGCACAAGAATTAAAAATGTCTCCGTCATATTTTCGTAAAATTCTCAATTGACAGAACATATTGCAGGGAAATGACTATTGACCAATGACCATAGCGTCATTAAAGACCATAAAATCAATCAATAAAATATTAATTATTAAATTTTATTTCATTTATACTTTATTGAAAAAAATAAAACCTGGAAACCTGCTACAGGCGCCTGTCTGGCGACTGAACATACCCTAAGCGGAGCAACGGAGTTGCGTGAGCGGGTGTGAGCCCCGAAAAGGGAGTTAAAATCCTGAAAACCCGCGAAGCGGGCCACACAAGGTACTGTTGCTCAAGACAAAACATTTTATGTTTGGCCTTAAGTCACAAACAAATTTGGCCTTTTGTCACTTGGCCTTATGTCACGGCACCACACACCACACACAATAACCACACCAAACACCAACGTGAACGATGGCTCTGTAATCACAGGTACTTTGCTCTTAGTTTCCTGAGCAAAATGTATACCAACACAGAAAAATCTGCTTTTGATCTGACACAGTTTATAGTATGCTCTTAATTTGAATGAGCATTCTGTAGTCTATTATAGAGCGTCGGAGCTCTGTACTGATATACAGTTTGGCAATACGCGATCCGGTCAATAGCGAGCGCTACAGAACGATAATAACAAAATTGAACCGTATTGACCAAGACGACATGTGATTCCAGCAGGACTGCGGTACGTGCTACGCTGCGGACGCTACGATGCATTGCATTATTAAAGGGTAATCTCTCTATCGCAGAGGTGACGTGCATTAACCAACAAGTTCATGCGATTGGACTCCGCTATACTTCATCCAACAAAAATATGCAGTGCACGTCTTATGGGAGAGTTTTTTTCAAAATCAGTAGCGTGCTATATTTTTGCACCATACTAAATTGAAAGAACTCCTCCATAAAAAAGTGTTTGTGCGCCCGTAAATTTTCGATTGCATCTGACGCAGAGCCGACGTCCTATTGACCGCACATCTGAGTATGCATGCACTGAATTGCTGTGGCCTATGGCTGTTGGTGAATGGTGATATTCAATTTCAATTCAACCCCATTAAATGCATTCAGAGTTACCCTTGTTCATTTGGTAACTTGTTCAGTTTTTTTTCCTTGGGTTTCTGTTGAGGTGCTTTTGATTTTAGAGCTTTAAAAAAAGGGTCCATTTAAAATGAACATTACGACAACCCTTTGAGAGCTTTAATGAAGGACAGATTTATGCAATCCACTGTAGCCAGAATGCGAGGCAAACGTCCTATCTTGCCCACACTGCATATTTTTGTTGGACAGAGTATCTATAGATTTTTTCTTGTAAGGTCTCCGAAAGTCGTAGGTCTAAGCGAATAAGTCAAAATCGACTGATGCTCAACTGATCGCTCAAATGTACCACTCCGATCCGTGCCATCGTAAAAAGTGGATGCAGGCATCTGAACGATGGAATATTCCATACATAACGGCATATGGGGGTTATTATCTAATAAATAATTATTTTATGTGTGAATATATAACGCGAAACATTTTTTTGTATATTTTTATGCAGGCTTTTTAGGTCGATCAGATTTAGCTATAATGCAAATAAGAAAATTATTTCATTTTTTTCCCAACGTTTTGTCTATGCAATCAAAATTTAAAATAATTAAAATGTGTAAAAAACTATTGGTACCTTTAATTGGTATTCCAAGTTATTAATTGGAATATCAAATAAAAAAAAATATTTAAATATTTAAATATTTTTTTTTGTTAGAATCGAAAAGAAATATTTGTTCAAAATTGTGATCGGCTAAGGTAATTTGTGACAATAAACAAATTGGGTCTGAGTAAGGTGATTGCCACATGTGATAATCATATTTTTGTGACACCTATTTTGTTGTCATTTTCACTTAAAAGTCACATTTTTGTTTTAAATTTGTACGACTTGAAACTGAGAAAAATTAAAGTTGTAATGACAATAGGAATGTCCGACTATTGGAGATAAATTTCAAAACTAAATTCAATATTTAAGATTTACAAAATTCAAAGTAAATAAAAACATACATATATATGTACAACCACATACATATATGCATATCTTCAACAAACATTCTGTTCTTTTAGTCCAGTCAAATTAGTATTTTATATCTACAAAAAATACTGCGTCGAATTTTTTTGTGTTTCTTAAAGAGTACATATTGGAGAGTGTAAATCCAAAAAGTTCGAACAAAAAGCGCCCATGCGTTGTCCGCCATTTTTAAAAAGGCTTTAGAAAGCGTGAACTCGATTTTCTCGGCTCCTATCATACATATATAGAGCAGTATTTTTTTTAGATATTTCGAATTAATTAATTTAATTTTACTGGACTATTTTTATTTATAAAAAGTAAGCGTTTACAAATTAAATTCAATACAAAAAACAATAGTGTTCAAAAAAAAATATAAAATAAATGGATTTATGGCAACTCTTAGTACTTGTCTCCCAAAATAATTACAACTTTTCAGTAATTTTTGGTGACCACCTTACACATCACATTTGATTTTCACAAATTTGACATTCACCTTAGCTGATTCCACCCAGGATTTTGTTCATTGAGGCAATTTTAGTGTAATTTTACCTATGTACGTTTTAGAAAAAATCGATAATACTTTAGTTTTTTGTGTTATAGTTCATTTAATACAATAGTCATTCTAAATAATGCTCTACTTATTTAGAATAAATTAAACAAAGGTACTCGTACGTACATAAATGTAAAAAAAAATTATTTAATTTCAAGTAAGTAAGGAAAGTAGAAAGTAGAAAAATGGATATTGTATGTGAATCAGATCAAGACCACGAATATGGTCATTGTTGCCCTTAAAAATGATGAAATCCATCTTAAATATTGTTTTGATGAATTTAATAATTTCAGAATATTTCATTTAGTAGTTTATTTATTTATTTATTTATTTATTTATCATCAATCAGAGATAAAATTCTCTTATAGACTTAGATATAATTATTATACATTAGTTTATTATTAAATAAATAACAAATTTTTAATTAAATAAACTTAACAATTACAATTGAATCGTTACTTCATTGCAAAATTATTTTGTTTAAAACATGTAATTTAAAAGTTTCTCTTGAACAGTTTCTAAAACGTCTATTCTATAACAAACAGCATTAGTTTCCCCGATGCAACGAGTAATTGGCTAATTCAGGCCATAGTTAGTCCGATGAAAGAATTCATATAATATATTAGAATCCCGAACATTTCTTTGAGGAACTCGAATTTTAATAAGATTTAATAAATGTGGGCATTTTATGTAATACGTTAAAATATCTCTGATAAACATAACAGAGAACATTTTTAGTGTTTTGTCTCTAGTTGCGCGGTTTTGATAAAATTTTCAATATAATAAAATAAACTAAATAAAACAAACATAAAAATAACAGAGAAGCAAGAACGTCGACTTTCCAGAGTTTTGATACAAAATAATAAGCACCTTAATTGTGTTGTAAGTTGGCGTGTCAATTCGCCAATTTAATTTATAGAACAAATATCGAGTAAAGCTTTTTTGAACTTTCTCAATTCTATTACAGGAGTTTCTGTAAAAAGGATTCCAAACTATACTCGAGTATTCCAAGACAGAACTTACTAGAGAGTTAAAAAGAGATTTGAGCGAATGAGGAAGATATAAAAATTGAAGGTATGTCATTAATAAATAATAGAAATAATAATGGACCCAAATGACTACCTTGAGGTACGCCAGATGAGACAAATATATTATCAGAACAGCAATCTTCAATTTTTACAATCTGAGTCCTATTACAGATATAAGATTTTAACCAACTCAGTAGCTTAGAATGAAATCCAAGCGAAGACAATTTGTGTAAAAGCACCCTATGATTCACACGATCAAATGCTTTTGCAAAATCTGTGAATATAACATCTGTTTGTATATGATCTTCAAAATTATTTATGATGTAATTAGTCATCAAAGATAAATTAGTAGCTGTTGATTTACCTGACAGAAAACCATGTTGGTATTCAGATATATGATTTCTTAGTTGAAAAGATAACCTATTGCAAACAAGTTTTTCAAATAATTTAGGCATTGCAGAAAGTTTGCTAATAGGCCGGTAATTTCTAATATCTTGTTTTGTTCCAGATTTGAATATAGGGGTTAGTTGTAGTTTAGTAGTTCCATGCACGAACAAAACTTAAAAATCGATATACCTAGCGGTTTTTTCTTGAAGTTATAATTTTTGAAAAATTTTGTGACAAAAATTTGGAACGTCAATGTTAGGTTTTTATTTCAGTCCGAATAAAATTTAAATTTCAAAAATAAATGATTAAGCCTTTTTTGAGATATTGCATTTTCAAACTTTTAGTAGCTTTTGTATAAAAAATAAAATGTCATTTAAATCCGTTTTGCTGAAAAAAGAAAGTGAACAATTGCTTCTATGGTAAATGCTTCTGTCCGTAATGTACCTATATTAATTTTTATAAAATTTTTGTTAAATTCTAGACATTATACCAAAATTCTAGGGGCTTTTTCGAAAACAATGTGTTAACATTTGTTAAGTGAGAACCGTTTTTTTTTATATGAAAAGGACAATTTCTGGTGAGACCATTTCACAACTCGCATCAGAAGTTCATTATTTCTTGCAGTTGCATCCTCAACTATATGGCAATTCGATAGATCAAATAAATTTGGACATCGGCCGCATACATGTGGATTTTACAAAATTTGTGTATCCAAAGTAGGTCGTTGTTGAAAAGGGCACAAAGACGTGTGAAGCGTCCCTGCGTTGAGAGGTTATTATTTACGAGAGCTGCTTGAGTTCTTCTGTTCAAGTATTCCTGAGTGAAACCACATTTTCATCCCTTGAGTTATCAAAGGAGAAATCGTATTTTTAAGGATTTATACAAGTTGAGAAGAACCATTTCTTGCCGGATGTCATCAAATATTTATAAAATTGGTAAAAAAGGTCTAGCTGTGTTATTGTCTGACGCCAAATTGGGTATGTGAAAGTAGTCGACAAGTGCCTACAAAAATGTAATCTGTTCTCTTTACCTTTTCAAAGGCCTTAGAGATGAAAGGCAAAATGGATTTAAGTCGGTATTCTATCTGGTTTGAGTTGGATTTCTTAGGTACTGGGATTTTGGAGGTTTTCCATAGTTTAAAGTAGGAAGAAAGTGGTAAAGATTGTATTGAAAATATGGGGTTTATAATGTCAAAGAAACGAAAGAATCATTGTTATGCATTTAGAATTTATTTTATCAATATCAATCGCATTTGATTGTATCGCACTAATCGCCTTTTATTTCATTGACCCTGTAAAACCTAAAACTTAATGACGAGCTAGTTTTACAAAAATTTCTTACAAAGGTCAATATCAAGATTCTTAAACAATTTTATGGAAAAATTTTGTTTTAAATTGACATGTTATATTTAAGATTGTAAATATTAAATAGTTTAAACATTTTATTTAATGGAGAACATTTTTCATAATTGGTACGATAGTTTGAAATAAGTATACTCTCCGGTATGTTCCTCAAAGTTCTTTGAGGAATATTAAAATTAATACGAGACAGAAGGTGGAAACAGTCTATTCTACCGTTTATTAATTTTACAATGAAAACGAAACATAAATAGGCACGTCTGTTCTCGAGACTAGGTAAATCAATAACTCTAAGTCTGTTGTTATAAGGTGGAACATCATAAGGATTATCCCAGCCAAGTCCCCTGAGGGCAAACCTAATGAATCTTTTTTACACCTCCCGGGTAGAAAATTATCTAGGAAACACTATCGAATAGCGTGGCCCTAGCTAGATTGGCCATTATATAGTAAATCCTATGCTGGGTCTAGACAGATGCAAACCTGGCGGATCTTGACTAATTTATGTTTATCCTGGCTTTATATTGAACCTGGCTAGAACTGCCTATTTATTGGCTTTTCCAGGAGTATCTTAGACTGGGCCTAGATATTTTTAACTTGATGTAGCCTAGATATGAAACTTTTTCTTGGCGATATCTTGGCTATAGATAGTATCGCCTCTTTATTGGCATTGTAACAAATAAACTGCAAGGGACCTAGATAGTTTTTACTTGATGTAGCCTGAATAAGGAAATGTATCTGGGCGTTATATTGGCCTTAGCTAGTCTCGCCTCTTTATAGGCGTTCTCAGATTTTACTTATACTGGGGGTAGATAGTTTTTACTTGATGTATCCTAGATATGAAACTTTTCCTTGGCGATATATTGGCCGTAGATAGTATCGCCTCTTTATTGGCATTGTAACATATAAACTGCAAGGGACCTAGATAGTTTTTACTTGATGTAGCCTGAATAAGGAAATGTATCTGGGCGTTATATTGGCCTTAGCTAGTCTCGCCTCTTTATAGGCATTCTCAGATGTTACTTATACTGGGCCTATATAGTTTTTACTTGATGTATCCTAGATGTGCCTATACATATGTATGTCTCTATAAAAGGCTATCCATTATCCTTCTAAAAACATAACTTTTTTGTTTTGGTCCTAAATCGGTATTTTTCAGATTCTTTAATACGTATTTAAGTCTTTTAAACAGTATAATTAAAAGAGA
Source organism: Chrysotoxum bicinctum (assembly GCA_911387755.1). Taxonomy (NCBI): domain Eukaryota; kingdom Metazoa; phylum Arthropoda; class Insecta; order Diptera; family Syrphidae; genus Chrysotoxum; species Chrysotoxum bicinctum. Next base: position 126,488,880 of record OU426989.1, on the reverse strand, counting down.
GTTATTTGAGTAGCACTTTGAGACACGATATCTTATATATCACAGTGGCGCAATAGGTAGCGCACAAGCACGGCAAGCGAGAGGACTCGGGTTCGAATCTCAGTGGAGGTAAATTAAAAAAAAAAAAAAATTCTTTCATTCCAGCAAAAAATCACTTAAAGAGTCGAATATAGGGAGGCAAAGAAAAAATGAAACTAATCAACAATAATAAAAAAAAAATTTTTTTTTTTGTTTCTAATAATTTTTTAAGAATTGCCGTAGCTCTTTTGCTACTTGTGAAGACCCATCTAGGGCCCATATAGGAACATCTAGCAAGGCCCATTATATACAGAGCATTAACAAATTAGCGAGGGACAAGCTAGATACTGCTCGGTAGGGCCATGATTGAAACTAAGAAAAACTAGCTGGGGCCTTGGCATTATCGAGTCGAAAATTCTACCCGGCTGTTATAGTCTATTTTTATGACATTCGTAATGAGGTGACCAAACCTGATAAGCGTATTCTAGAATGGGTCGAACAAAAGATATAAAAAGCTGCTTTGTCACGAAAGGGTCAGAAAATTGTTTCGACTCTCTTCTATCCAACCAAGAATTGAATTAGCTTTATTTGAAATGGAATTTATATGTTGAATGAATTCGAGTTTGCAATTGTTCCCAATCACGAGTACTTGAAATAGTTTTAAAGATCCGTACTATTTCAAGTTATTCTTCATTGATAACCTGGTATATTCTTCTTCATAACCTGATGTTTTGAGATTCCAAAAATGAACGAATGTTTTATTTTCAATGTATAAAAAGATTTAAGTAAATTACAACTCGATAAACTAATTTACATAAACAAAAAGGAATAAGTACAAAGTACAAAATCTTAAATTTCAACAGTTGTTCAGCCTGGGGAAGCAATTGTATCCATATCTCTCACAGGGTTGTACTGCTTCTTGCTAGGTAGTGACAAATCCTTCAATAGTGTCTGTTGTCATGAAAAGTGTTGCTTATCGGAATCGCCAGAAAATTCTAGTCACCCTCTATAATTCTGCTAACACGGATACAGAATAAAATGTGAGTTGTAGCTTTGTACATAAAACTTATAGTACTATCAAGAAGACACGATTTCGGCGATATCTTAAGGCTAAGACTGCAATTGCTAGATTTGTCTTCGCTAAATTTAAAAATAAAATATTCTCTTTTTTACTACTTGTTTTGTATATTATACTACTCTCCACTGTAAAAGCGTGCGCTAATTTCTGTGCCACCATCAGGCTAGCATTCGCAATACAAAATCATGCTCCATGATAATACTATAGGTTATATGTACATATATACAAAGCTAATACTTTGTGTGATAATGTAGTTATTTTAAGGCAGGCATGTATGGACCAGGGGGGTCATTCCGTAATTTTCTAAACGATAATCGTCAAAACGATAATCGTCCACGATATCGTCCATGATTTGCTTCACGTAACTCGACTACTATCGTCTCGTCAATCGATCACAGTTTTAGAGATTTGTATGCATTTCAGAAACTCTCAAACTGTAGTCAATCTGGCAATTCAATAGAAAACAATACAAAATGTCAATTTACAGTGGAAACTCAATCACTCAACTACAGTCACCTACAAAATTCAAAATTAATGCAAGACGATACCTATTTAGCTATCGTCCAAACGGTATCGTTTTGACGATTATCGACTTACGTGAATCAAAAAAAGGCAACGCTATCGTTCAAACGATAATCGAGTTACGGAATGATCCCCCAGTAGAACACCTTCTTACTTCTGTATATGTAAAAACAGGAAATCTAATTTTTTCTATTGACTTTTATTTCTAAAATTGTACTAGAAATTTTTTTAACAAATAATTTAATTTTAACAAATAGTTTCGTGGTTAAATCCGAATTTATGTATTTTGAAATGTGTTATTCAATCTTTCGAGTTAACACTTAACGAAGATATCCCAAATGTCTGAAAATGTGAGGTCAAGATAGTCATTTCTTACTGTTATCTAAGTAAAGTTTAAGCCGAGTTTGAACTTTATTGAATGGCTCAGCAAAATTACTCTCTGATGCAATGCATACTATTATCTATTGCATGCGCCCCACGCTTTTCATGGGGTTATGAATTGTATGTTATTTTTAACATAACAGGGTCTATCTACTTCCACTTGTCAAGAGTTTTGAAATTGAGTTCTTCAATGCAAAATCCATTGGCCTATTTTTGTGAATGACCAACTCCTGGGTAGATTAATTGAAATACAAATTCATAACCTTAATTCATCGCACTTAATAAATCACAAATGCGCAGAGCAAGCGCCACAACACGAATGCATGTGTGCTCGATCGTATCCTAACCTAGATCCACGATAAACTTGGACGATGGACAAGCCCAACAAACGAGAGGTGTTGCCTTTTAGTTGGCATCTTATACACATATGTACTCGTATAGCTGCACCATCGATGAAGTTTCTTCAAAATATTTGCATCGACTTCCATGACGTTTGCTGAATTTAAATTAATCCATATGAATGTGCCTACGTCTTTAGCTGCAAAAATATATCATAGCATTTAATTCGTCAGCGCAATCGACATAACGTAGCTATAGCGTAAATTGTCGTCTCATAATTCTAAAGTGCACGCATTCGAATTACTAAACAGCAACTCCCAGACGAACCAAGCTCTTACTTTCTTATCAATGATCACTGCGATCATCAACCGGTGGATGTCAAAAGAGACGTTCAATGGGCAATGTCAAGATCATGAGAAGAACATCAAAATGGTTTCTTCAAACGTGCATATCTGTCGCCTTGACGAGAACGCTGTAGAGAAATAAATTGTCTGTCAGTTCTTTGGAATATTGCAACCCAAAAGGTTAACTGTACATTCATTTTGTCCAAGAAACTTAGCATGGCTGTGTTCCATTCTCCCTGCCAAGATACGACACGACTCCGACGACGACGACATGCTGTCCAGTGAGGATAATTATGCAAAACGATGAAAATGCTGATTTGCGCTCCAATCGCCACCCCCTCTAGAATAAGGTATAAAGGTCAGTTACTGGAGGCATGTCTTTTGGGGCCAAGAGCTGGTGAGCTGTATTAGCAATGCGGAAAATCATTTCTTGGATGAGGTCAAGTTAGTAGGTATAATTTTGCAAACTCATGATCAATATGCGAGAGGGTCTTAATTTACTCGACGTTGTTACATGGATGGCTGCTTCCTATTTCTATACACCATGGGCTCTGATGTTGGCTTTGCCAGCTTTTAGTTCACCCACGAAACCACGAGTACCTGCATGAACCTAATCACTCAAAAGTTATGACTTTCCTGTTGAGGGGGAAATTGAATCGATTGAAAAGTCACAATTTTTTTTATGCGCGCACACGACAAGCATAGGGGACTTCTGAAAGCCTCTATGCGTCCATTCTTCGACTTAAAGAACCCTTTCCGCACTACTTGATTTGCATTCCAATGTTAGAGTTGAAAATTGGTTTCTCATGGTGGTCGAGTGCGTTGTAAATATGTTCTGTGATATGACGTTCCAAGGCAGCTAATGATGTTTTGTTAGACATTTTACTAATATGAGTATTAAGGCACTTTTGCACTTTCAGGCTTTGAAAGGCGAGAAGCTTTATTTTTTAGTTAACAAAACCAATTGGGACACTATAAGTTAGGTGTATTCTGATATACAGCTGAAAGAAAAATTCATGAAGAATTTGAAGATTATTTGAAGATAATTAAATCTAAAACAAGGGTTTTCGTACATCCGGATTTGACTTGCGAAACTTTTAAACGGGAGTGTTTTGCAGAGAGCAAAATATGTAATAGCAAAAGTATAATAATCCGTTGAAAATGACTGCCGGAATATGTATGTAGAAGTCTTGATCAGAAGGATCGCGCACCACCCGTTAAATTCCATGGAATGTACATATCAACTGTGTCGTCAACAGTCTTGAAAACAGATTTTTTTTTTCGTGGGTAGGTGAAGAATCTTCATAGACACTATGAGCCCGGTACTCATAGTAGTGTGAGATTTTTACTCACTAAAAAACACCTCCCTTTTGTTCTTGCGACTACAACTAAGTTACCTTATCAAGTAGTTTTAATTTCATTATATTATAATCACGTTTGGCAGGAAGCTCCCCACTGAGAGGACCTGCGGATACCACATTTGAAAGCGGATACTCTTTATGGCGCTAGGTCAAACGGTCTCGTTCTTTGAAGTCGGCGCACAAGATTTGTCTCATCAATTGTTTGTCGAATAATTCTATTGCTATGGTTATTTAAGTGAGTTCGTAGCTTTCCAGCCAAAACTGCTATTTCATCTTCAACTGTTGGCAATCGTAAGTCTCTGTGTAAATCACTGTTTCTAATGTACCACCGAGCATTAACGATTTCTCTGAGAACTTTGCTCTGAAAAGATTGTAGTATTTCTCTATTGCTTGGTTTAGTACAACCCCAAAGTTGTTGTTGTTTACCGTACGTCCATACTGGTTTTATCACTTGCTTATAGATAAGCAATTTATTGTAGATGCTGAGTTTGGAATATCTTCCAATAAGCCAATTCATTTCACGTAATTTATTTTCAAGTTGATCTCGTTTCTTTTTAACGTGAGTTTTCCATTTAATAAGCTTAGCGTCTAGTGTCATTCCTAGGTACTTTGCTTCATTAGCATATGGTATTTGCACCGAATTAATGTAGGTGGGCAGATTGGTAATTTTTTTGTAAGTAAAATTAATATGTGTTGATTTGGACTCATTAAGAACAATTCGCCATTTCTTATTCCATACCGAAATTTTATCTAGAGCTCGTTGGAGCTTCTCGGTTGCAGATTCAACTGAATTGGATGTTGCAAGTATAGCCGTATCGTCTGCAAACGTACCTATTATGGTATCTTCTTCTTGAGGAATATCGCTAGTGTATATTACGAATAGAATCGGGCCGAGAACACTTCCCTGGGGAACACCAGCATTGATTTTCCTAAAATCCGAATATTTTCTCCCTTGCTTAACTCGAAATAGCCTATCTTCGAGGTATGACTCAAGGATGTAATATATTTGATCCGGAAATACCTGCCTTAGTTTAAACTTCAGGCCATCGTGCCAGACCTTGTCGAAGGCTTGAGAGACGTCTAGAAATGCGCTTGAACATACATTTTTTCTATCTAGTGATTTCTCAACTTCATAGGTTATCCTGTACTCCTGATCAATTGTTGAGTGGCTTTTTCGGAAACCAAATTGATGGTCAGGAATAAGCCGCTTTTCTTCGATAATAGGAAGCAGTCGCTTTAATAAGATTTTCTCAAATACCTTCGAGATCAGTGGTAAGAGGGAAATCGGTCTATAAGATTTCTTTTCCTTCGGAGACTTTCCCGGTTTTGGAACCATTAAAACTTCTGCGACTTTCCATTGGCGTGGAATGTATGAAAGCCCATTCATAAGGTGCTGAAGTTTAATTGCTGCTTTTCTGGGTAGCTCTTTAAGCACGCGAGCATTTATTAGGTCGTACCCAGCAGCTTTATTATTTTTAAGATTTTTAATAGCTTGATAAAGTTCTGATAACGTGATATTCCGAATAAGAAAGTTTTCAGATGGCCATTGGATATCACCATGTTCAATTTTTAACGCCTGACCATCAAACGGTTTAACGGTTTCCTCTAGATGTTCGGCAAATCAATCGGACTTAGCCCATTCACCATTATTTTGTCTGATTGGTGCTGAATGTATTTGCGGCTTTTTAACATCTTTTATAGCTTTCCACAATGAATAATTCGTATTTTTATCTGCGGTCAGACCTTCAAGATAGGTAGAAATCTTTCGATTTTTTGATTCGCGGATAGCATACTTGAGCTCATTCGAGAAGCGGTTTAAGATGGTTTTGTCCTGAGGTGCTCGTGATTGATGCCATCTTTTCCGAACAGTTCTCTTTTCGCGAAGCAGATCTTTTATTTCCGGTGGAATTGTAGCTGTGTTTCTAATTGGATCTCTAAAGTTGTGTGGAGTGTTTTTTCATGCAGCGTCTTGTATGACTTTAATAAATATATCGACCTCATCTTCTAGCTCTAAAGGCGTTTTCAAAGATATATTCAGCGCGATATTGTTTTCGCAATGTTCTTTGAATTTATCGCAGTTAGTTTTGTTGTTACATAAAAATGGAGCTCTTTCCTTTTTGACTAGCTTTCCACTTACTGTCAATATGACAGATCGGTGGAAAGGTCAAAGTTTTCCTCGATTTTCGTGTAAATTTTATCTAGTCCTTTTGCGATAAAGAAGTCTACAATGTCTGGCATTTTCGCTCTATCAGAAAACAGATGACTTGAAAACAAATGACTTGAGATTTTGTACCTGAAACGAGGTGCTTCGCAAAAGCAATAGCTTATCCTCCCGCTATTTAAGGCCGATATTACCGCAAATAGGTGGAGAGACTTGTTGAAAGAGGCCAGGACCGGAACCCGGTTGTCGAGCCCATGATGATGATGATTACCGCAAATCAGCACATTCTAGAGACATGTTCAAGTATGAACAATGCGGCATGGAACTTGTTGATGTTAGTAAAAGGAATCACTGTGGGAAACCGGCTAAGAAGTAAAGTTATTGACTATAGGCCGATCACTGATCAGTGATCAAATTGAATTTACAAAATACATGCGTGTACAAAAAAAAAATCAGAAAAGAAGACATATTCAGAATCAATAACAGATAATGGCTTCTGGCTAATAGACTTTGCATCAGGTCGTAAATCGGTGATAAGTCTCACTTGATTTCTAAGGATAAAGGTCCCTAAAGGATACTGGTGCCTTATGACCGTGTTCTAATTAGACGTATATATATTTTTTGCGGCAAAACTCATTGCTGGACTGTTCAGAAGAAGAAATTCAACTTTGGACGCCGCCGTAGCATACATGGAGTTGCCATAGTCTACAGAGAGGTCCTGAGCGAGGGAATTTTCACTGTGCACTCGTCAACCACAGATAAATTAATCGCAGTATCGCAATATTATCAAAGAAGCAATAGAAATTGCTTAACTTTACTTAACTAAACTAAGAAAGTGGCAGAAGATGCACAAGTGAAAACAAGAGTGTCAAAAGAAAATATGAGGAGATGAGTAGAACTAACTGCGTACAAAGAAGGGTGCATAACGAGCCTCCCACCTTAAGGAGATCGAACGGCCCCGCAATAGAAACAACTCCAGAGGTTTTATGTAAAAATTCTGCAATGGTTTTAAGAAAGATAAGTTTACGGAGGTGAATGACAACCGTAGATATTTGACCTGTGTCAAGATGAGGATGTAGAACAACAATGGCCCAACTGAGAGAGTCTTAAAATCCCAGCACTAAAGTTCGAAGTAAAGGCCATAGCAGATGTGACAGTAGTACCCCAACCCTTTGGCATAATGGTAAGTGTATTGGACTGTCATCCAGAAGGTCTTGGGTTCGATTCTCAGACCCTGGAAAAAAGTTTTTTAGCAGTGTACTGCCGCTTGCGAGAAATTGACAAACCTTCTCAGAGTATCTCTTGTCATAAGAAGTACTACTCATCGGCAGAAAATTGTAGCTCCCCTCCATTACTGGTATCACGCACACAAAAATGGTTGAGAGTTATAAGTCACTAGGGTTTTGGTTCTCTACGAAGCGTTAGGGCCTCCTATTTATCTTATATGTTACAGCACTTGGTCTGGGTTACTCAAAGCAGCTTACTTTGTATTGTAGAGGGTGGTAGAGGATGGATTATGACTCAGACATCAACCATTCGTGCATTAGCCCGTCATAGATCTGCAGCTCTTTCCCAAACATACTCAGAGCTCGACCGGACCTACTTATCAGTCCTATACGTTTTTTCTGAAATCACCATGTAATAGGTGAAGTTATGAGTGCCGAACGCATCTTCGTTTTTTTTTTATATAAAAATAATATAAATAACTTTCATTTACTCTTGTTTAAAATAAAGTCGATGATCTACTTTCAACGCTATCATTTGCTGTACGAAATTCACTTTTAAATGGCTTCCTACAAAATTAATAAAAAGTAGATTATGTTTTTTCATTAAAAAGGCGCATTACTTAACTTCTATTTTATATTTCATTTTTAATTATGTAGCTACGGGTATGTTTATCATCCAGAAAGACAGTCAAAATCAACTCTGCTTCAAGTAGGTCACGGCATATAAAATTCGCGTTTGTCATGGATCGCGTGTTAAGAAGTTCCCACTCAACCGTAAGTCTACTTTGGGGGGAATAAAATGCAATTTCTCCTCATTACTTAATGATTATGACTTCAAGTTGGACGGAAATGGTCAGCACGCTGACCAAACTTGTTCTTACACCAATTTATCTTAAATAGGAATTCGTTTGTAAGAGAAATTCAACTGTCAAATAACAAGCCATTCAACTGCCCACCCAAATGCAAAGCATCCAAAAGATCCTCCAGAGATTGAGAACTTAAGACGAGCTATGGGTAAGGTTAATGTTGAGATGAGGAAGAAACAGGTATCGCTGTATCTTGTATCCCGAAATGAGATAGGTGGCATACCAGACTTGCAACGGTAATTCTATATGCTAATGACCGCAAAGCATAGTAAAGAGTTCGCAAAGCGCAAATAGAAATGGAAAATCTAGGTGAACACCTAAGCAACTAGTGTCTTATTATTGCAACTGACACCTCCGATAGACGCCCTGATTTTTCCTTAGATTTTGCGTATGTTGGTGTCTACAACGTGGTGCTAGAGAACACATTAAAATTCACAATGATTGTCCTACAGTAGGTCAGTCGTTGCGGTTGATGTGGATTATCTGCAACTCAGTTGAGTTCTTGTTTCCTGACGGGCTATTGTGATTTTGAGTGCTTCAATCACTAAATTTAAATGTTTTAACCGTTGTGTCATTAGATTTGGCTTAAAAGCGAATCATAATTTCTGCTTAATAGTTAAATACAAAATGGAAGTTTATGTTACTCGTTATTGATCTTAAGATGACATGGTTCAGAATTTGTCAACAATAAGTCCATTATGTAGACAAAAATTGAGCTTGAAATGAATTCTCATTTCTTTAAGCTGTGAAATTATAAAAAAAAATCATTTAAGTTTCAGTTACTTTCAACAATACATCTTATGCTATTCCCCATAAATATATACTTACGACAATTATATCAAAGTGCTTACTCAAAGGTACTTGATGAAGTTTTGTGTCATTGTTTGTAAAATAGTTTTCGAGATTTATTTTTTAGTATAAATTAATAATTGTGTTGTAAATAATGTCCGAAATAATTTGGTATGATAAATTTAAAAACGGTGGCTTGAAACAAAGATCCAAGGATATTTAAGTGTTTCCTTCAAAATTTTCAATTTTCAATTTTCTTTTCACTTCACAGTTTTCCAGAGAATTAAAGTTAGTCTTAAATTAAAACTATAAGTGATATGTAGTGGGAAATAATTGTTTATGTGACAATCGAGCTGTATACCGCTGAGATGTTTTATGTATCCTGAATACGATTCATTTTGTTTTTGTTATTTGGAGGGCTCACAGCTGTACTGAACCAAGTCATAAAAAAAATCCAGAACTGAATTTTTTTTTATGACTTGGTTCGGTGCAGCTGTGAGCCCTCCATTTAATATATGAAGTGTTCCAAGGGTATAACGCTTCGAAGTATGTTTTTCACTTTGGACATCTTCAAAATCTGGAGAATGGCCAAATTCAATAGCTGATTATGCCTATGCGTTCTATCATATCATCAATGAAATCGCCTTGCTATACACTCTCAAAATTATTTTGGTAGGATTTTAAAAAGCGTAACGAACTGTACAAAAATTTCTGGAATTTGTGGAAAAAGCAAGAAAGTCAAATAAAGTGAGAATAATGTTTTGGTTTCTTTGGACGTCGTATCGCTTTAACCAACATTCCAAATTCCAATACAAGCAGTGGTAAATGTTGTTAAAAATAAATGGAAAGTAACTAGCCAACACACCAGGATTTACCAGAATAAATTTTTAGAGATTCTCGATTTTTGCATGGGAGAAAAAATATATTTTTACATTTTTAAGCAAATTTTTAAAATACCAATGGGCAACCCACTTCCACCCACCATTGCTGACCTTGCTATGGATTGTTTCCTGGACAAATGCTTTGCTGATTCCACAGAAAAACGAAAAATTGAGTATGTTTTGCTCCTCCTTGAATCCTTAACGTATTCAACCCAGAATTACAGTTCACTGTCGAAAGAGAAAATAATAATGCGTTAACTTTCCTCGATGTCAAAATCTTCAATTTTCTTCAATATTTTTCGTTTGATTGGTATCGGAAAAATACAGCTTCGGGCGACTCATCAACTTCCGTTCTAATCAAGCCACACACATGTTTTTTTTTTTCTCATTTGGAGGAATGCTTGACGTACCATAACTCCCCGTGTGCCGGATTCTGCAAGGGATTTCAACCTTATAACGGCATACCAGATAAACCTCCAAACCCCCTCGGGACCACTTTCATATTACTTCAAGGGGAGGGGGGTTCTGTTGTAGTACCCATTGTGGGCGCACACTGTCTCGCGGAAATGTTCTTCCTCTCTTTTCTTCCTTTTGAGAAGGTGGCTGGCGTAAATACAGATCTTGTTCGAGTTCTGTTCGCTGGCTAGCATCTTTTCGACAATGTCCTCTGGACTGATGATGACGATGTTTCTCTGCAGTTCTACTCTTTCGGGTTCCCATCTGCTGCAGGCGAAGAAAGTATGTTGCGCGTCATCTTGTTGAGAGTCCCCGTACTGGCGGGCTGGACTGCTCGTTTTGCCGATCCTGAGGAGAAAGGCTTTGAAGTATCCGTGTCCGGTGAGTAACTGGGTGATGTAGTAGTTAACCTCACCGTGTTTCCGGTCCTTACACTCAACCACATTGTTGATCAGCCTCGCCATTCATCGTCCTCTGCTTTCCAAGCTCCTCGCCCCTTCCACTCCCATTTCCGCCTTTTTGTACGTACTTTCTTTCCGTCGCTAAGAGGTCGATAGGAGTCATTCCAGCGCGACAACAAGGACGGCTGGTTCCTTCGGTAAGAGCTGGCTACACGTAGAGCTCCGCATTTTTGCACTGCCGCAATCTGTTACCGGTACTTCTCCTGCTTAAGTGCATCCGCCCAGATTTCGCTACGCTCTTTCCGTTGCTGCCTGTATTTGTTGCCAGTAGGTAAGCTTTGCGTCGAGTCTCAATCCCAAGTACTCCACCGCCAGGCTGCTTCTTATAACTTCGGCCGCAATTCGGAAGTCAATTTTTGGGGGAATCCTCTTCTTCGTCAGAAGGACTATCTCAGTTTTTTCCGTGGCTAGGTTAAGTTTATGCTCTTCCAATCGGTGTCTCGTACCGTAATCACAGCGGCGTTGTCGTCAGCGTACCCAACTAGAAAGGCATCGTCAGGCATCTCCATGCGAAGGATATCGTCGTAGGTGATGTTTCAGAGGTCTGGTCCTAAGATCGGTCTCTGCGCTGCGCCAGATGTGTTCCAATAAAATATGAGATTTTCATAAATATATTATTTTATTACTATATTGTAGGTAATTACATATTCTTTATTGTAATTAACATAAATATGTTATAACTAAATAATAGGTGCGTTTTATTATTCACAAATCTATCTGGATCCGGATCTGGATTAAGTTTTAACATGTATTACAAAAACAATTTGGGATCCTGCTTTTTATCGGAATCTATTTCAAAGATCCAAAAATTAGTTATTACACTGGCGAGCAGATGACTTTTTAAGGTAAGGTAGTGTAAGCTATAGTGTAAAGAAAAAAGACAAGACATAATTTAAAATTTACAAACCCAAGGATAAAAGAGACGGGCTTATAATGAAATGAATGAATGAAAAATGAATGAATGAATCTATCGGAACAATTTCATACAGCTAATCGCAAAAACAAAACATCATAAGGATGTTACAATGGATACCTATTTGGCAAATTTGAATAATGTTACCAAAAGTTGGAAAATATTCACTACGTGGGCGTTTTTGGTGCTTCCCATTTGGGCATTTTTATTCTGGAATTAATTGTTAAACTTTTACTACGGGCCCTGTGATGAAGGCCATTATTTGGTTCGTATAATATTATTAACGAAACGAAAGAAAAAGAATGTAAGTGATTCCATAGGTGTACCTAACAATAGAGTTATAATAACTTCTAGGTTCACCTAGTGGTCCAAATCTGCAAAACTAAATCCGGCATATATTAATACGTGCAGTTATAACTTGTTGTACTTTTGCGATCATAGGAAAAAGAGTTATACGAAATCAAAAATTAATGTTGTTAGAGAAAAAGCATAAAATTCATTTTTTAAATGACTAAAACTCCTTTAGTAGTTGGAGCTAAACACAGGATGACATGTGTTTTGAGCAAATATTAGTTTATGCAAGAACAAAATTGTAATTATACTTCATCCAACAAAAATATGCAGTACAGTACACGTCTTATGGGAGAGCTTTTTCAAAATCAGTAGCGTTCTATATTTTTGCACCATACTAAATTGAAAGAACTCCTCCATAAAAAAGTGTTTGTGCGCCCATAAATTTTCGTTTGCATCTGACGCAGGCCCGACGTCCTATTGACTGCACATCTGAGTGTGCACTGAATTGCTGTGGCCTATGGCTGTTGGTGCTATTCAATTTCAACCCCTATTAAATATTGATGTGCGTTCAGAGTTACCCTTGTTCATTTCGTAACTTGTTCATTTTTTTTTTCCTTGGGTTTCTGTTGAGGTGGTTTTGATTTTAGAGCTTTAAAAAAAGGGTCCGTTTAAAATCAACACTACAATAATCCTGTGAGAGCTTTAATGAAGGACAGATTTATGCAATTCACTGTAGCCAGAATGCGAAGCAAACGTCCTATCTTGCCCACAATGCATATTTTTGTTGGAGAGAGTATAGTTTTAGTGATTTTATAAAAAAATAAGCTTTTGTATACAAAATTTTTAAAACATATGTAAGAAAAAATGTTGGTACGCATATTTAAACTTTTTATTATTGTTCGAATAAAAATTTAATTTACAAAAAAAATATTGAGCAGTTTTTGAGTTATCGAATTTTTAAAAAAAACATAAATTTTTTTCTTTCAAAAGCTAAAAAAATATTTTTTATATTTAAAATTTGTATACGCAATAATATTTAAACCTTGAAGGTGCTTCATAATGTTTAAAATCGGTTGTACTGTTTTCGAGAAAATCAAAAACCAAAAAAATGGTTCCAAGGGGGCTTCCAAGAATAACCATTTTTTGGAAAAATTTTTTTCAACCATTGTCTAGGTAAAATGACGAAATGAAGTTTTATGATTTTTTTTCCAAATTCTGTGGGACAGCTTTTGAGAAAAAAATATTTATAAGATTTCGAAAAAAAAATTGTATGGCAGGTACCGTTATTTTTTGGTCTTGAAAAGAAAAGGAAAAAAAGCGTGTGGGGCGAAAAAATCAAAACGATATCTACCAAGTTTAACGAAAACCAGCCCAGCTTTTTAGGCCGTAGTCGAACAGACAGACAGACAGAATTTTGGGACCCACATTTTTCGTCTTCACAATCATATTAATATCAACTTTGATGGAAATCTTGAGTTCGATTTTTCTTACGAATGCATTACTTGCCTTATAGTACTTATGAGTCGTAAGAAAAAACAACACTAGCAGAAGAATTTATGGCACGAAAATAACACTCTGTTTTTTTTTCTGTAACAAAATGAACCCTTATTTTTTTTGGTCGTTTCGGGGGGGGGGGGGGTTTGAACCCCTAAAACCCCTACCTGCGTTCGCCCCTGGTGGTTACCGTTATTTACAGATAAAATACATTTTTGGTTTTCATATTTCTTAAAGCTAGTATTCAAAAAAAACTGTTGTCAAGATTAAAAAAAAACCAAGCATATGATGTTCGAAATACCGAGTTATCAGTTACGAGCTAAGTTCTAAGTCTAAGTTATAACTATAACTCAACGATAAACTTTGACTTTAGCGACTGCTTTCAACCGGTGGAGTTGTAAACTAATGTATAAGTAGCTAGCTAAGAAGAAATTGAGAAATTATTTCGGGATCCTTATATTACACATTTTATATGTGCCTACTATGTATTTGAGTCTATTAAGTACGAGTATAGAAGAATATGACTATTGAAGATAGCCTGAAAAATAACCTAAAACTAATAAGTATTGGTATGAAGAAGAACTAGTACACAATCTTCAAATAGTAGATAACATTTTTTTAGCTCAATATTTTTTTTATTCAAAGAGTTAAATGATAGAGAGCAAATCATGCTCGCATCATTATTCAAGGTTATAAATATCAATTTTATCAGTATTGGAGTATTTTCAAGAGCTGAAATACAATAAACAAAACGAGAATTCATTTTCTCAAAATCAATGTCTACCTACATATACGATTTCTTTAAGACCCACGAGACTGCGGCCGGCCTTCAACAAAGAAACTTCATCAGAAATAGAATTATGTACATAAATGTAAGTCCCTTTATCTTCTTTAAATCGAATTAACTTTTAATTTAAATTCGTTGCTTATACAACAATTAATAGAAAACAACAAAGCAGAGGTATAAAAGAATTGAAAGAAACGACAAGCATGGTATTAGATAATTCAGAATCATCTTTCAGAATTAGAAAATTAAAAACGAAACAAGTCCCAAATAAAAGAAAAACAATTCTATACTCTGTCCAATAAAAATATGCAGTGTGGGCAAGATAGGACGTTTGCCTCGCATTCTGGCTACAGTGAATTGCATAAATCTGTCATTCATTAAAGCTCTCACAGGGTTATCGTAGTGTTGATTTTAAATGGACCCTTTTTTTAAAGCTCTAAAATCAAAAGCACCTCAACAGAAACCCAAGGAAAAAAAACTGAACAAGTTAGCAAATGAACAAGGGTAACTCTGAACGCACATCAATATTGAATGGGGGTTGAAATTGAATAGCACCAACCAGCCATAGACCACAGCAATTCAGTGCACAGGCACACTCAGATGTGCAGTCAATAGGACGTCGGGTCTGCGTCAGATGCAATCGAAAATTTATGGGCTCACAAACACTTTTTTATGGAGGAGTTCTTTCAATTTAGCATGGTGCAAAAATATAGAACGCTACTGATTTTGAAAAAGCTCTCCCATAAGACGTGTACTGTACTGCATATTTTTGTTGGATGAAGTATAGGGGTCGTCAAAAAAGTTTAAGGATGATAAATAATCTTCAAAAAGATAACTTTCAAAAGGAACGGTAGATTTGACTTTTTCTAAAACGTATGTATGTAGGTATTGTATGTCAAAAAGTGGACATTTAAATGACCATCTTGGCGTTAATAGTGCAAACAAAGCCCGGGAAGAAAACAAGGTGTATGTTTTTTTGTGGATCTTCATCTTAAGGAATATCAACGAAAAATGTTCGTCTATCTATGCCAAGGCCAACACTCATTCTGCGGTATGGACTGGAATTGAATAAATCAAATCAAATACTTATTATTAATAACTTATACACAGTATCTTATTAAATAGTGAAGCTCTATATGTATGTATGTATGTATATGATTTTCAAGATTTTTTGAAAGGAGGTCTACGAAGGCCTACTAATGGAAAATGCTTAGATAAGGTTACTAAATATTATACGCAGATGATATGGTTATTCTCGCAGAAGACGTCAGAGTTATGCAACAAATGATAAGCCGACTTTTTAAGCATACTGCGAAAAATCGAATTTAGAAGTAAATATGTCTTCTAAATCAGAGATGATGGTATATAGTAATGGAGACAGAATATCTAACTAAGAAAACCAAAAATTTAAAGGAGAACAAATACGAATTATTCCGAAATATAAATATTTGGGAGTTCTCTTAACGCCAAAAATGACTTTCACTGAACGAGTTGAATGAAACTCGGAACATTGGAGCGCGGAGTAGTGTAAACATCACTTGATAATGTTTTTAAACAAAGAAACACATACATAAAGTTGGAATCGAAGTCAAAACCCTTTCAAGGTGTGTGCAGAGCAAATTCAATTCCATTTCTTAACCACAATAGCTCAGAAAAAGTTAATTTTGTATTTAAAAATTATTTTTTTTCAGTTCTCTCAGTTTGTTTATTTTTTGTTAATAACATTTAGTAGATATTTTTGTTAAGGAAAAAAAATATTTTTTTAAGAAAATGAACTGGGCTTTAATAATAACTGATAAAAATTAGTACTCATTAACGTGTTTTTTTGAATAAAATGATATAAAAGTGAAAAAACTACTTAAAAAACGAAAAAATTGGGTTTGATGCAAAATTGCGGAGAAACGGTTGTCCGCAGAAAAAAAAGTCTTTGGACAAACTAAAACTGTAATAAATTCTTGATTGGTTTAAAAAAAAATCTTACGAATCGGACGTAGTTTGGCAAAGATAAAGCCAGTTAAGGGAAAAATCATAAAAACCGTTATAACTCGAAAACGGGACGAAAACAAGAAAATGACCTCTTAAGTTTTTCAACTTAAAATGACATCAGGAATCCATGGTTTTCATTTGGGGCGGTGACTGTGGGACACCCTGTATAGACTGTTGGACTCTAGAATAGGTCTGGGACTATTTCACTGACGAGTTTGATGTTGGTAAACCGTTATGGATTTTCAAGGCAACTATGATCTCATTTAGCTAAACGGAAGCAGATTTGCACGTAATGAATCGTCCGCATGTAGTCTCTGCATTGGCATTCTGCAATATGAGAGAAAAAAAGTTATGTATCTCTTTTTAGACAGATGTCCCGCAATAAGAGAATTTAGAGTAACATATTTCAGAAAAACAATTTTAACTGAACAGGAGATAATATTTAGTGAACCGGATACAGATACATAAAAGTATACACATTACTTATAGGAAACAACTCATGGGTGAATTTAATTATTAATCTATTCAAATTATTGGTTATTAGGTATTAAAAATCTATATAATATATTATAAAGTATTGCAAACAAAATGTAAACTATATAAATATTTAGAGGTATTTAGGCGGGTCAATAAGTCCGTGACTTTTTGAATTTCGGACATCTTTACTGAAACAGCAACACTGCTCCTGTCAACAGGCATCTGTCATTTGACACCTGTCAAAATTTAAACTTGCTGCGTCAGTTTGTGTTTGACAGCTATTTTTATCAGACTACTCACTAATTTGAGGAGAAAATGGAAAAAAGTGAATTTCGAGTGCTTATTAAGCATTATTTCTTGCGAAAAAAAACCATTACCGAGACCAAGGCTAAGCTTGATAAATACTATGGGGACTCTGCACCATCGATTTCAATGGTAAAAAAGTGGTTTACTGAATTTCGTTGTGGCCGTACAAGCACTGAAGATGCCGAACGTCCTGGACGCCCAGTTGGACAAAGTGTATAGAGCTCAAAGGAGACTACGTTGAAAAATAAAATTATTTTTTTATCAAAAAATCTGTGTTTTATTCCAAAAGTCACGGACTTATTGACCCGACAGACGACTCTTAAGGTCCCTGTTGAAGGTTTGAATTGTTGACATAAATCTAAAGGAGTCATAAAGAAAATTTCTGAATTTTTAAAACTATGTTAAAAATAAAAACAATTACAAAATAAAATGCACCACTGGATCGCACGTACTTGCTCTTATGTAAAAGTACTTTGACATTTAAAATACATTTGAAAATACATTCAATTGCCGTCTTATTTCTAGAAAAGTATGAATTTATACAAAGAAAATTTAAATTTTTTTTATAAGAAATTTCTTTAAAAATTTTCAAGAACAAAATTTGAGATGCCAATTTTAAGAGTTTAGTATATATATTTTAGGAAATAATTTCAAAAAATAATTGTTCCCACGTTTTGAAGATATTGATTTTTCAAAATAAAAACTTAAAAAAATATTTTTTCGAATATTTGTATATACAATATTATATTAAATTTAAGGGAGCTCCTGTTAAAACATTTTAGTAAAAATCGTTAGGGCCGTTAATTAGAAAGTTGAACATCAAAAAAACGGTTCTATGACAGGTACCCTAAGTAACATTTTTTCCTAAAAATTTTTTCACTAAAATGTAGTCCATGGCCATAATAGCACACCTTATTTTTTTTATCAAAATCTAATTATGTATAACGGCTGTATGGGGATGCCGTTAGTTTTGGAACTAAAAAAATCAATTTCTCTTCTATATATAGCTAATCACCAAAGACCCTTATGTTTGAAGAAAATAGCTACAGTAGCTTAGGCTGTAGGTCGAGGTACAGACATACAGACATAGAGACAGAAAGGCGGAATTGCCGGACCCACTTTTTTCGTGTTCTCTATCATCGTAATGTCAACTTTGATAAAAATCTCGAATTCAATTTTTGCTTTGCTTTAAGAGGATTTTCTTATTAGCATTTATAAAAAAAATGTTAATAAGATTGATTTATTTAAAATGATAATAATAAGTTTTTCACATTATTCACATCATTTAATGTGATTTTTCATATAAAAATGTCGTACAAATTTTTAAAGCTTCAACAAGATTTTTTTTCTTAAAATCAATTCGATTTCTCTATGGAATTATCTTAATAATCATTCGTTTTCATTCTAATTAAAGTACCTCAATAAGACAATCTTATTGATTTTATGTATTTTTTGTTCGGATTGTGTATAACAAATGCATAAGATGTTTAATACAAACTCACTTATACAAACAGTTTTCAACAATAAGTACCCATCTCGAAGACTGATATTAAAAATTGGTATACAAGTTTACACTGGAAAAGAAAAGATCAACAGTAATAGTAATGTATTTACAAATATTTGCTGCAATTGTTGGTCTATAAATGAGTAAGACGAATACTTTAAGGAGGCAGCTACTGGTAAGAGACGTCAAACTGACAGATTAATTGGTCATAGAAAGTCAGTCATAGATATTTGATCAAACGTTCAGCTGGTCGACAGATGCTGAAAACGATTTAGTGCGTACATTAGGTTTGATATGCAATTGATTTACATGAGAAAATGGTTACGTGTAGTGAATCTTCGTCAATTCGGAGAATATCTAATAAATTTCAACCAAGGATTGAAGCTTGCAGTAAAACAACTTGTGTGCATATATCAATGTGCATAATACATGGAAAATGTTCCAAACTTAAACATGATTATTTGAAATAAGTAGGAGGATACATGTTTAAGATCATTGGACTCAATTATAGCGACGACTTTCTCAACTATGCCCGAGGAAAAGATTTTAGTCCTTGATATATGTATTTAACAACAGCTACTTTTGTTTGCCTATAAGAAAATAATAGCGAATGAAGACTAAATTGCAAAAACTTGCTCTTGCACTTCAAAGCTACAAGTATTTATGTACAAAATTGAAATAAAATTTGTCGAGCTAGTATGGAAATATTTGGAAATAATCTTAAAATTCGACAATTGTATCCAAACTTGCTTCAAGATTATATTTTCGTTGTATGAATCTTTGACAAGAAACAGAACACAGTTCTTTAACAATCAGTAAGGACATAACAGGTACGAAGCTAAATCACCTATAGTGTATCACAAAATTGTTCTGTACCAAATTTTATTCAAATCGGTCCAGATGTTTGGGTTATAGTTCGAAGCACGAACAGATCAATGGAGTTGTGTATGACGAAAACCATTTTGTTGAAGTTCTGCATTATTGTCCATTAAGTTTGATTAAAACCTTGAATTTGTTTAACCGAAACCAATACTTTCCCTGTACAAATTAAAGAAACTGTCTTTGAACATTCAAATAAAGATTCTTCAGTAAGAAAAAATTTAGTATACTTTCAGAAAGAGCATACTGACAGAATGACAAGCTCCAGCGACATCTACTGTGTTTTTTGATACACCTAAAATGGAGTGAGATTTAAAAGAATTAGTCTTGTTAAAGGACCATGCTCATTCACTCCAAAAATTTGATTTGCGCTCATGGTCTAATAGGACTCAAACCATCTAAACCGACCTTTGTTATAAGTTTTTCAAAATAATTTGCTAGAGACATCCAACTGAATCTCTGCTAACATGCACTTACAAAAAACTCATAACTGAAATCTATCAATCATTACACAATTACATATCAATAATGGTTCGCATCATGAGAAACCAGTACAAAATAAATTCTGTCTTTGTCTGGACGAGGTCGATACAAATACATTTGTGACTTTTCATAGCTGCACGATGTTGGCCCATTATTTCCTCAACCCAACCAGATTTAAAGGCTATTCAAAAGGGAAAAAGGATTTAAAGATATTTTAGGATTCCATTCGTTTTAGTGTCGATGTTAATACCGCACCTGGGCATTAGCCTGCACATCAGTGGCATTAAGCTCTATTAGCAGTAGCAGTCCAGTCAATGCTTAATGATAAACCTGCTTCAGAAGGGAATCTCTCTGAAGGTGGACTGCGACTTCGAACCAACGTCAGCGCAGTGCATCGCAGTAAAGCTGGCGTCAAATAGAAGCTGGAATGCAATTCCACTCCTCAACAATTGTTCTAGTGACTGTAATCAATTTAAAATGACCAAACAACTGACAGAGAGTTGAGTGCCATCCATTGACCTTGCTTAGTGGTTAGATACCCGCACTCCCAGCTGCCAACTACATTCATATGAATTCCTTTACAACGCTCATATTAATATCCATATGATTATGTTATTACCGCCACCTGGAGAGTGGGGTGTGCTTAAGTTATCTCTTGGACTAAGGATATAGCTGCGTCATCTCTTTCTTGCCATGCTGCCGTCTTATAATCTCATTTGTCCTCAGCTTGAAGCCTGACTGACATCGTAAACCATCCGTAAAACTGATGTCGGCTTGAATTTGCCTCAGTTCTATGAATTTCATTTCATCCTGTTTTCAGTTCATCCGCTCATCGTTATCGTGCAAGGCTTGGGCATAGCATAAAAGCCGGAGACGTGTTAAGTAGCCGCCAATTATTTGTGTTTGTCCGTGGCAATGCTTCTTCTTCGGGGGCTATCGATGGGTCTTTGTGATTGCGTTAAATGGCCAAGGCGCTTCTCATGTGCACTTTTATTGCTTGGTGCAAGGATTTATGGCGGTTGGCAGGATCAAATGGACTTTTGACTGATTGGATTGTATGTATTTTTATTTTTGTTATTTTCTGTGTGTTTCTGATTGAAATCTCAGAGGAGGAGTTACGAATTGCCTGTAGTATGAAAAATATTATTTTTGCTTTTATGTGCATAGGTGCAAGCTTATAGCTATATAGATGCGCAAATGGATAGAGGGACTTCAGGAATTTATAACAGATATATAACATTTGCTTAAAAGCAGCTTATTAAATCAACTGTTTATTATGTAAATTATAGCTCAATAAACAATTCTGCTGATTCGATGAAACCATATACATACATATACATATACAGTATTAAGTCCAATTCAAAAATATTTAGTATACAAAATTTGTGGTAAAAACTGTTTTCAGTTATAAATACTAAAATCAATAACACAATTTCTTTCAGTCAAAAATGTCAAAATTCGGGAGGTAAATCACAATAACTTATAACCTGACTCAATTGTTCCCCAAAGTGTTAAGCATACAAACGTGCTTTGCTTCCGTTTCGCATTCATGTTATATTTTTGTGATTTTTACATTATTTGAGGATTCAAAGTCAAAAAAACTTCAAAATCCTAAAATCTAGGAAAGCGAAAATCCAGAAAATTATTATTCCAAAAACCCAAAATCGTGAAAACTCAAAATCTCAAAATTTTAATATCTGTTTATAGTTTAAGGCAATTGATTTTCTTATCAATATGATATAACATAAATAAAATTTAGTAATACATTTTAAATACCAATTTATTTATTTATTTATTTATTTACAATACGTTAGTATTAATGTTAAGCTTAGAATATTTACTTAAAATCTAAAATTTATCTTTAAACAAAGTTTCATCGATTTGGAGCATAGAAATTATATTTAAAGAGTTCGGATTTGAGATTGGCATTTGTAGACTCAATAAGAAAATAGAATTTATTAAAAATATTTATTAACTGGTTAAGAGAACTGTTAGCGCCATAGTCTGATTTGCTAAAAATAGTACAGATTGGTAAATTTCTTCTTAAACTAGAACGACTTATACATTTAAATTTAATCGACAAAGAACCGATGAAGATGAAATAGATCCATTCATTACTCCAGTTATGGAAAAGAACTGCAAATATTCTCTGTGAACAGAATGAGATGGAAGGTTTATCAACTGAAGTCTCTGAATGTATGGAGGTAATAGAACTCTATCTGACCAAGGTAAAAAAAGCAGAGCAAATCTTAAGAATCTTCTTTGAATAATTTCTATTCTATTTATGTGAATAGAAAAGAATTGGCCTCATAAGAGAAACATAAAGAATTTTTATAACATATGGATCACAAAACCAAGTATTTTGTTTGCTTTCTTTACAATATAGTTATAATGATCAGTGAATGGTAATTTCGAGTCTAATAAGATTCCAAGGTCAGAGAAACTAGACACTCTACATAAATGTGAGGAATTCAACAGGTAGTCAAATATAAATAAAATACGTTTGCGTGTAAAACACATAGTCTCACACTAGTCAATATTTAAAAACAAACAGTTATTATTGCACTATTCATAAAATCTCCGAAGATTGCCTTGTAGTTGTTCACAATCCGCAATGGAGCTAATTGTTCCAAAAATTTCACGTCATCAGCATAGATTAAACCCATAGAATGTTTCAATATAGAGGGAAGATCATTTATAAATAAAACAAATATCGAAGGGCCAATATGACTCCCTTGAGGTACACCAGAATTAACTTTAAATTGACACGAACGGTTATTTCTGAATATAACATTATAAAATCTATTTTTAAGGTATGAAGATATCCACAAAACAAAACAATGGTTAAATCCTATTTTCCTTAATTTATCTAATAGTATTTTGTGACTTAATTTGTCAAAGGCTTTACTGAAGTCTGTAAAGATGCAATCTACTTATGAGTGTTTTTTATTTGTGACTGTGGATTTTTTCTTTACAAAACCATTTTGATTTTCACCTATAACAGATGAACAATAAAAAGCAAGTATTTCAAACACCAGAGATTCGAACAGTTTGAGGAAAGCAGTAATTTTTGCAATAGGACGATAGTTTGTTATTAAATTCTTAAAATAATAAAATAAAATTCACGATTGGATCGCATGACCTTGCTCTAAAAATGAATGTAACTGGAAGCTAATTTTTATAACAAAAAGAACTTTGCTAAAACAGGACGACATGTGATCTCTCAAGCAAATATTAGTTTATGCGAGAACAAAAATTAAAATTACAAATATTTGCAAGGATTTATTTAAAAAGAATAAGATGTAGGTATATACTACAACATTCTTAAGACATTTTTAAAAAAGACTTTTAGAACGTCTTCTTTAAATTTTGTATTATTGTACGAAAAAAAAATTTAATAACTTATTAAATTTAATAAAAATTTAATTTAATTTAAAATTATGTAATTTAATAAAAAAATATTTACCCATTTTTGAGACATCGAATTTTGTATTTTTTGTATAAGCTTCTCTATAAAATATTTCATTAAGGTACTAGTACGGTCTAGAATGCCAAAAAAACGCACGATTTTTGGGAATTTTTTTCTCGGAAACCTTATTAGGTAATACCATATTTTTTTTTAAATAATGAATACATGCGTTAAAAGTACAAAAAAAAAATATTTTTTTTATTTTCGAGTTTTGGCCGAATTATAGGGGGCGCAAACGTCGGCTCTTCAAAAAATACATGGTCCCATGGCGGAAAGTTAATCTCAGAATTGGCTGGACCAAAATAAAAAAAACGAAGTGGGTTATTTAAAGGAAGGTTTCTTACGAGACAATTTACGACAATTCGTTTGAAAAGTCAAAACAAAAAAAAAAATATCGAGCTTTGAAAAAAAATTTTTTTTTGGAAATTTTTTTGGCCATTTTTGGATCGCCATTTTTTTTTGTCAACTTGTGGTAAATTGTCTTAGAAAACATAAAAACAATCAAGTCGCAACAAGTTTTTTGAAAATCGGTTCAGTAGATCCGGAGATTAACTGTCCGCCATGGGACCATGTATTTTTTGATGAGTCGACGTTTGCGCCCCCTATAATTTGGCCAAAATTCAAAAATTAAAAAAAAATTTTTTTTTTGTATTGTTGACGTATGTATGTATTCATTATTAAAAAAAAAATATGTTATTACCTAATAAGGTTTCCGAGAAAAAAATTCCCAAAAATCGTGCGTTTTTTTGGCATTCTAGACAGTACTAGTACCTTAAAATCCTTTGTGCCGATAATGAGAAATTCAAAATTCGAGTATTTTCGATTTTCGAAAACCATCTATTAACATATATGTCAGGTGGGAACTGTCATTTTTAGAAAAAAATATTTTTTTCCACATATTATAGATTGGTTTAAAAAACTTAAATTGTCAAGTTTAAAATAAAAAAAAAACGTGTGGGGGAAAATTTAAAAATGCTATCTACCAAGTCGATTCGTTTAGGCTGTAGTCGAACAGACAGATAGAATTCGAGACCCACTTTCTTCGTTCCCCTATCTTCGTTATTAGTCTAGTCATTTTAGGCATTTTAAACCCCAATCTGCGGAAAAATTCTTAGTGAGCTGAATTTTTGTATACACCTTTATTACGGCATTGTAATGAAGATGTGAAAAATCGACATTGATATCGTGCCGGCTAAAATAGTTATAAGGATCAAAAGGTCACGAAAATCAGTTTTTCGCAAATATCTGCGATCTATTGCTCAGAGGTCAATAAAGGTCATTATAAAAAATGTTTGTCGTGAAATTGTCTACAAAAAATGTCTCTTGCATTTTTCTGTAAAATTAATCGTTTTTGAAGTAGAGAAAACGACTAGAATGCACTCACATACGGTATTGTATACCGTACGGCGTATATCAAGGCGTAAACTCTATTGCTTTTTATTCATGTTTGTAAGTGTGTTGTTAGTAAAATCTACTACATACACAGACATATAGCACTAGTAATACTAGTATAGACAGGACATTTCGTGCCCGTGAATGCCTCAAAAAATGACTTAAAATTACATAAAACCTAAAATGCTAACTTGGTAGATAGAATACCTCTCATACCAAAAATATAGAGGACAGGTAAATAGGTAGGAACATGTGTTCAAGTAAAAGGATAATACTTTTCAACTATAAAAGTCACCAGATGTAGATGGTATCTTCTCAGCTTTCTTGTAAAAGGGAAAAGAAAACCTTATGCCCTATCTCACTAATATTCTTCGTAGTAGCATTGCGTTTGGGTATATGCCAAGTATATGGAGAACAGGAAAGCTAATATTTATAGCTAGGTGTAATGCCAAATTGAACCTTAATTTTTGCAGCAGAATCATGTGAGTTCGAAGCAGCTCTGAGGATTGCTCGTCTATCGGTAGCTGGCGTAGCTGATTAAGTTTACACTTTTTCTGGGAACGTTCTTTAAAAAACTATTAAAAATACCATGGCTTCTTACAAGTTTTTCTACAATTTTGCGGTTAGATAGTTCCAACCCTCTAAAAGCTAGAACTTTGCCTCTTTCTTCTGGACGCAATGCTACTTAATGGGCCATTTTTCAAGAGCAACGCTTACAACTTACAATAATGAATTATCAAACATAAATAGGCTTGAAGAAGGGTCTTATCACACCCGGAAATGTCACAACTCAAGAAATATAAACTATCAATAACTGGCCTTGAGCCCACATAAGAGCAAACATCATTTTTATAAAGAAAAGTTCTCAAAGAAAAGAAACATTTATTATTATTTTAATTATAACATTTTACAAGGATTGAACATAATAAAAGATGAATACATTACATCATTATTTGAAAACAAAAAAATAAAAAAAAAATATTCACCATGAAAAATTGTATATATATTTTTAAGGAAGACAATAATAATGACAATACATTTGAATTTTAGGGATTCAGGAACAGGCCATTTCATTTAAACCAGTGAGACATTTTTTTTAGGTCATGATTAATTTTATTTACGAAATTTTTAACTATTTCGGGGAAAAAACTTTGTATCAGTATACATACATTTAGGGGCCTATTGCAACAACTACAAATTACAAGTACAAATTTGTGATTAAAAAAAAAATACATACGAAAAAAAACTCGATTTTTTACAAATTTGTTAAAAAAATTCTTGTAATCACAATTTTGTAAGATGGTGCAATAGGCCCTAGATCGGAAAGTTAGTTATCTTCGTCAGAAGTTCATTTATATAAAAGGAGAAAAGATAAGACCCTAATATGAAACCCTGAGGGACACCTCTAATTGTCGGAAGGAAACGTGAAATTTTATTAGCAATAGAAACTGATGGTTTCCTATCCCGAAGGTAGGATGACAACAAAAGAACTGCAGAACAATAATGTCACTTTGTAACAAGGATTATTATTGTCAACAGTGTCGAATGCTTATGAAAAGTCAAACAGTTAGTAATGTCTTCCATTAAATAACTGAAGTAATCTAGATCCGACACATGCTTTGGAACAGTGAGCAGCGTGCGTTTGCCATCGAGATCTACTTTGGAAAAGCGCAACGTGTTAAAAAGGTAAGGTTATGTATACCCGTATCTAATCTACTCATATATGTATCTATAATGTTCATTTTTCTCCCATCTAAAGTTTTGAGATTTAAATAAAATTTCTTTTATCAACTTTTTATAATATTTTTAATAAATATAGATTCTACTAAGGTTTCACCAATTTTTCGCGGAGTAGTCAGAAAACTCAAAATTTGCTAAGTATTAGGTATGAGAAATATTGAAATATTGTTGAAAACTAAAATTCAAATAAATTATGAGTTTTATCCTTCCTTCTTATTCTCACATTTATAATATCTTTGAAACATCACTTTTAAAGCACTACTGGATTTCGCTAATATATTGGAAATAAATTTTTTTGCAAGCAAATATTTTTTTTATTAAAAATGCGCACCACGCTTAAATTGAAATGAACTAACTGGAAGAATTACTGACCATCAAATCTTTGCACTTTCTAGAAATCATATTAATTGTAAAAGATATAGTAAGCGAAACGGTGCAACTTTATCAACTCAGAGAAACCTGACTTTTAATAAAAATTAAATTAGAAAATCTTTTTCATTTTCATTTTTATAGTGAAACGTGTTTCAATTATTTTATTTGCCACATTGTCACGATTCGCACAAGAGCAAGTGTCATCTTAAGAGTACAGAGCCAATGAGTAGATTAATTTTTTTTAATCCATCTCAGTCCGTCAGTAGAATGTGTGTTAGCAGAATAATATATTTTTATTTCTTCATCGGCTCTTGTTTTTATTGAACTCACTTTCATATTCAATATTTAAGATACACACATACATATGTATTTATTATAGGATTGTCGGGTAGCTAGTCAGTTTGTCAGTTTAGTGTGAAACTTAACTATCCCGGGTAGAAAATTATCTAGGAAACACTATCGAATAGCGTGGCCCTAGCTAGATTGGCCATTATATAGTAAATCCTATGCTGGGCCTAGACAGATGCAAGCCTGGCGGATCTTGACTAATTTATGCTTATCCTGGCTTTATATTGAACCTGGCTAGAACTGCCTATTTATTGGCTTTTCCAGGAGTATCTTAGACTGGGCCTAGATATTTTTAACTTGATGTAGCCTAGATATGAAACTTTTTCTTGGCGATATCTTGGCTATAGATAGTATCGCCTCTTTATTGGCATTGTAACAAATAAACTACAAGGGACCTGGATAGTTTTTACTTGGTGTAGCCTGGATAAGGAATTGTATCTGGGCGTTATATTGGCCTTAGCTAGTGTCGCCTCTTTATAGGCGTTCTCAGATTTTACTTATACTGGGGGTAGATAGTTTTTACTTGATGGATCCTAGATTTGAAACTTTTCCTTGGCGATATATTGGCTGTGGATAGTATCGCCTCTTTATTGGCATTGTAACATTTAAACTTCAAGGGACCTGGATAGTTTTTACTTGATGTAGCCTGGATAAGGAATTGTATCTGGCCGTTATATTGGCCTTAGCTAGTCTCGCCTATTTATAGGCATTCTCAGATGTTACTTATACTGGGGCTATATAGTTTTTACTTGATGTATCCTAGATGTGCCTATACATATGTCTCTATAAAAGGCTATCCATTATCCTTCTAAAAACATAACTTTTTTGTTTTGGTCCTAAATCGGTATTTTTCAGATTCTTTAATACGTATTTAAGTCTTCTTAAACAGTATAACTAAAAGAGAGTTATTTGAGTAGCATTTTGAGACACGATATTTTATATATCACAGTGGCGCAATAGGTAGAGCACAAGCACGGCAAGCGAGAGGACTCGGGTTCGAATCTCAGTGGAGGTAAATTAAAAAAAAAAAAAAAAATCTATCATTCCAGCAAAAAATCACATAAAGAGTCGAATATAGGGAGACAAAGAAAAAATGAAAATAATCAACAATAATAAAAAAAAAATTTTTTTTTTTTGTTTCTAATAATTTTTTAAGAATTGCCGTAGCTCTCGTGCTTGTGTGAAGACCCATCTAGGGCCCATATAGGAATATCTAGCAAGGCCCATTATACACAGAGCATTAACAAATTAGCGAGGGACAAGCTAGATACTGCTCGGTAGGGCCATGATTGAAACTAAGAAAAACTAGCTGGGGCCTTGGCATTATCGAGTCGACAATTCTACCCGGGTAATATCTATATTTCATGGAAATTGAAAACTTTTGTTTGAAATGTTTAAATTAAGATAGTAACATCGACAGACTTATAAGATGAGAGATCATTGATAAAATACACAGAATGGATTTACAAGTAAGCCCAACAATTCATGAACGACCAGGGCCTTTTGACTTTTAACTCATAATCATTTAGGAAAGATTGTCTTCAAGAGGAGTGGATAGGGCTAAAGTTTCTTTGCCGATTCCGAGGTGCTAAGGTGAGAAATGCTATATATGATATGAGATACCGTTGAAGGATTTGTCACTTCCTAGCGAGGAGTTCTGGTGATAACTGTTTGGGTTTTAGGTGGCAGCTGACCAATGTGAATTAAAATAAATTGACTCAGGAAAAAAAAAATGTGCAACATTAGGGGACATTACTATTGGGACGGAAAACGTCAATTTGTGTGTATGATAAGGACTTCGACAATCAATAAAATGCAAAGTCCAATGCTTTACAAGTTATTGTCACATCAAAAGCTAGTTTCAGTGTACTACTAACAATAATTGTTTGTACACGAGGGCAGTCCGATAAGTACTTAGCCTAACCGCCTGATGGGGCCAGTATCGCAAGAGATTTACTATCGCATAGGTGAGTCTCTTAGACGGCTACTGCCAAAATTTCAGCTGAATCGGATTTTGTTTTGACCACGTGTGGAAGCCAGCTTGTCCGCGAATTTTAGAAAAATGGAAAACGAGCAATATCGCTCGGTGATTCGATTCTTGTTTTTGGAAGGGAAATTGCGCATCGAAATCAAAGAGCGCTTCGATTCTGTGTACGGTAACTCTTCTCCTCCAATGGCGATTGTCAAAAAGTGGTATAACAAGTTTCACCGTGGTGGCACATCGGTTTTTGATGAGTCCCGCCCAGGTGTCCCGAAAATGGCTACCAGGAAGGATAACGTATCAAAAATCCACGATCTCGTATTGGCAGACTGCCGATTGAAGGTGCTGGAGATATCTGAAACAGCAGGCATCTCAAAAGACCGCGTGGGTCATATCCTTCATAAAATTTTGGGCATGAGAAAGCTGTCGGCGCGATGGGTGCCGCGTTTGTTCAACCGTTGAGACTACTTCAGAGACACAGTCAAATTGGTCGAATTGCACTACGAACTGCTGCCCCATCTACCGTATTCTCCAGATTTGGCACCGTGCGACTTTTTTTTTGCTTACAAACTTGAAAAAATTCACTCGCCGGGCATAAATTTGAGTCGAATGATGAGGTCATCCCCGCCACGGAGGCCTACTTTGCAGACCTCGAGAAAACCTATTTTTGGGATGGCTTAAAGAAGTTGGAGCATCACTGGATCAAGTGAGAAATAAATCGCCACTTTTAATTTGATGAATGGGCTAAATTCGTAAGAAGGTAACCCTCGAACTAGTATTCTAAGTAAAATGTTGTTAGCTGATTTTTCAATTAGTCGAAATACAACGAAAAATTTTTAAAACTTTATGTTAGTCCAGACTACAAATTTAGAGGAAAACCAGACGCTTAAAGCTGGGCATTAAGCCATACTTAAAATATGTTCATGTGAACTGGGTGTCACACATGTCTTGGAACACTCAATTTTCACTTGCGATATAGCTTATCTTAGGTTTAGGTGGGTTGATGATGAGGCAAGCCATATCACCTCATTCTTATCCCAATCATCCGTTGTGTTCCCGAGAGTGTGGGAAATGTACATATGTATATTCCTCAGGTTGGCGACAGGTTAATTCCCTGTCCCGTAAAACTTAATGAATTTCGAGAACGACAACAAGCCTCGGAAACGGACTGATTTCACGACGACAACCTACGCAAAGAAAAAGGAAAAACGATTTACGAATTTTCTTATGGAACGTACGATCGCTCTATAGAGCTCGAGCTGCTCAGCAGCTAGTCGATGCCCTGTCAAAATATAAAGCTGACATAACAGCTCTTCAAGAAATCAGATGGACAGGGAATGGTGTTTTACAGAAGAAAGAATATGACATATACTACAGCTGTCATACAAAACACCATGTGCTCGGGGTAGGCTTCCTAGTCAGCGAAAAAATGAAGTCTACTATCATCGGCTTTAACGCTATAAGCGAAAGGCTATGCACCCTTCGCGTGCGAGGCAAATTTACGAACATCAGCCTCATTAACGTTCACGGACCTACGGAGGAGTCCTCAGACGAAGAAAAAGAGACTTACTACGAACAAGTCGAGAGGGCCCTCAATGCCTGTCCAAGGTATGATGTTAAAATCATCCTTGGGGATTTGAACGCAAAAATAGGTCGGGAGCCGGTATTCAGGCATTACGCAGGCACCCATAGTTTGCATGAGAACACTAATGACAATGGACTTCGAGTCTTAGAATTGGCAGCATCGAAAAACATGGTAGTTGCGAGTACCAGGTTCCCGCGTAAAGATATCTACAAAGCCACCTGGGTATCACCTGATGGAGTCACTCGTAACCAAATAGACCACGTGTTGATAGACCGTCGCCACTACTCGAACTTGATGACGGTACGAACGTACCGAGGTGCCAATATCGACTCGGATCACTATCTTGTTGGTATGGTTTTCCGAGGGCGGATTGCCTTGCGAAGACGCATTGCATCCGCCGATCAGGTTCGAATCAACACGGCTGCCCTGCGCAATGAAAACACCAGTAACACCTTTGGTAATGCGTTAGGACTCGCCCTAGAAACACCTAATTTAGGGAGAGTAAGTCCTGGAGCCAGTATGCTGGGCGTAAATGAGAAGTGGACACGTCTAAAAAATACTGTCATTAGTACTGCCAACTCCATCTTAGGCAGCAGTCGTAAAAATCGGAACGACTGGTTTGATGATGAATGCAAGCTAGCGACTGAACGTAAGAATGTTGCGTACCGAGCAATGCAACAATCTCATAGAACGCGGGCACGCGAAGAGGAATATAAAGAGCTCAGAAGAACAGAAAAACGGCTTCACAGACAAAAGAAATCAGCCTGGGAGAAGAACCTAATCTGTGAAATAGAAAACAGCCGAGAGCGAGGTCCGCACCAGGCGCGGAAGTTCTACCAATCCGTCCGAAACATGACGCAGTACACACCACGCTGCACATACTGCAAGGACGGAGAGGGAAATCTGATCACCGATCCTGAAAGCATACTGGAGCGATGGGAAGTGTACTTTAATGAATTGCTAAATGGTCAGCTCACTGCAGAAGTGGAGGCTCCACTACTTCAAGAAGAATACCCTATGTTGCCGCCACCAAGCATAGAAGAGGTTGAGAAGGCTATAGGCCGGCTTAAACAGAACAAAGCCCCGGGAGTCGATGGCATACCAGCCGAATTATTCCATCACGGCGGGCCAGCCTTACGTCAAGCAATTCATGATATTATAGTACAGGTATGGGAGCAGGAAGAAATGCCAGAAGACTGGCGAAAAGGTTTAATATGCCCCATACATAAGAAGGGAGATGTCACAACGTGCAGCAATTATAGAGGTATCACGTTGTTGAGTACCGCCTATAAGATACTCTCCTCTATCCTACAAGACCGGATAACCCCATACGCTAAAACCGTCATCTAGCAATATCAGTGTGGTTTCATTCCAGGCAAATCAACAACTGATCAGATCTTTACCCTTAGGCAGGCGATGGAAAAATGTCTAGAATTTAACATCCCAACATACCATCTGTTTATAGACTTTAAGGCCGCCTATGATAGCATAGCCAGGGTAGAACTTTACAAAGCGATGAGAGAATTCGGCATCCCAAATAAATTGACACGACTATGTAGGTTGACCATGACCAACGTAACAAGCCAAGTAAAAATAGCCGGATTGCTATCCAGACCAATCAACATCTTTAATGGACTCCGACAAGGGGACGGTTTGGCCTGCCTCCTCTTCAACCTGGCGTTGGAGAAAGCAATCCGTGACTCTGGCACGGCAACAAGAGGGACCATCGTCAACAGGTCCAGCCAGTTACTGGCTTACGCAGACGACATTGACATCATCGGAAGAACCGAACAAGCTGTACACGATTCCTTCATCCAGATCGAGCAGGCGGCACAAAATCTGGGGCTGCACATTAGTGAAGGTAAAACAAAGTACATGGTGGCGTCGAATGCGAGAGGAACAGTTGGTCAAACAATCAAGGTAGCGGAGCACGAATTTGAAGTGGTGCAATCCTTTAAATACCTTGGGTCAATAGTAGCAGCCGATAACAACATAGAAGAAGAAATACGCGGGCGGCTTCTCAAATCCAACAGAGCCTATTATAGTCTGTCAAAGCTCTTCAAATCCAGAAATCTCACCATAACTTCAAAACTGCTGCTGTACAGGACCATGGTCCTGCCAGTACTCACATATGGATCCGAGACTTGGGTGCTTAGCAAAAGGCACTCCGACCTCTTAGCTGCGTTCGAGAGAAAAGTCTTAAGGAGAATTGTTGGCCCCGTATGTGAGGAAGGACGATTCCGGAGACGGTACAATCATGAACTGTACGCAATCTACCTTGAAGCAGATATCGTGACAAAAATTAAGCTCGGTAGACTCCGGTGGGCAGGGCACCTAGCTCGCATGAGCGAAGAGGAACCTGCTCGGAAAGTTCTTTGTGGTACATTCTATGGTAGACGACAGCGTGGTAGACCATGCTTGCGCTGGAGAGATGGCGTAGACCAGGACGCCCGAAGCCTTGGGGTGCGCAACTGGATGGCGTCGGCTAGAGACCGGGATAGGTGGAGAGACTTGTTGAAAGAGGCCAGGACCGGAACCCGGTTGTCGAGCCGATGATGATGATGATGATGATGATATTCCTATGGGGTATCCCTAACGTCCTAACTTTAAAATTGCTGTCAAATGTCAACCATTTCTGCATTAACAATTCTAGTTTGAAGCATGGAGTCAATCCAGTTTGACAGCATCGGGCCGAAAACGGCTCTAACTATTTGGACAGCAAAATTTAGTGTGCTATTATTGGCATGCACTACATTTTGCTCAAACAAAATTTGAAGAAAAAAGTTATTAACTGTTACTGTGAAAGGACCATTGTTTTTATTTTCGACTTTCTCATTTACGATTTCCAACGATTTTGACTAACATTAAAAATTTTCGAAAACATTTTTTTTTTTTGGATTTTTGAAAAATCAATATCTTGAAAACGAGTGAACGAATAGTTTTTGAGATTAATTTCTAAAATGTATACAATTAAATAATTAAAATTGACATCCCAAATATTTATTAGAAAATTCTTTCAGAAATTTGTTATATAAGAAATATATTTAATAGTAAAAGGAAAAAAAAAATGAAATATGATAATTTAAGAAAAGTATTAAATTTTTCAATATATTATGTTTTATGTTAAACTACATTTATTTAAAAAAATCAATTTAAGTTTAAATCATTTACTGCAGCGAATACAGTTTGGTTTGATTATTATTATTCACGTGATTAATTATTTATTATTACTAACAAAAGACTATGTAGGTCTCCCTAATTTTCTTACAAATTCAACAATCTATTGGGGAAATTGATAAAAGAAAAACCCGCAGGTTAAAACGACAGTTTTTTTTGTTAAGAAGTAGTATTGGAACCTTAATTAAATAAAAATAATTAGTCAGTCCCCTTGAGTTACCCAAGTGACAAGAATAATGAGCATTTTTTTGTTCTCTTTCAGAATTTTTTTTTTATAAAAACATTACCACAGTTGAGCTATTTTTATGGAGAATTTCAAATGCACTGTTGATAATTAAAGAACTGACACGGTTCTAGGTACAAGACTAGTTATAAGCTCTGAAGTGAAAATTACAATTTCATTTCATTTCTATCGAATTGGTGGAGGATGATAGAAATTCAACTTTGAAGACTTATGGTGGGAGATGTACCTTGGTATCATTGCGAACGAGATTGATTTTATTTAACGATTCGTCTTAATTTTTACAAACGACAATGAAACATTTTTCATTCATTTCGTAGTAAGATACGCGCATGTTCTTGTAAATTCAAATTAAATATTTTTAATTTTAATATTAACTTAATTAGAGATATAAATTTTTCTAATAACCAGTTTACTTTTTTATTTCTTAAACTAAGCAATTAAGCTTTTGAAATGTGGATGAGAATTATAAAATAAACCAAACCGTAAACGTGTTTGTTTTTTTTTTTTGTTTTAAGTTGACTGGCTCTCCACTTTCGAATCAAATTAACGAACATAGATTTTGAAAATTTTGGAAGAGATATGAAAACGAGTTTTCGGTTTTGCTTATACATTAAAATTAAAACTTATTAAAATTTAAGAAAAATTAACTTATTACTAAATTAAATCATGTTGGCACAACAATAGGGGTGTCGAGACGGCGCCGTTCGTCTATTGGCCTTATAAAGGGTGGGCCAAATACAAGTTTCAATAAAATAAACAAAATTAAATTTGTTTGCATGTATTAAGGCTTTATTAGTAGAGCAAACATTCTCATCGGCTGGCTTCGCAGTAGCGCATTCCGTCACTCCAATTTTCCAAGATCTTGTTGATGATTTTGGGCTGTAGCTCGCGGATTGCTTTGATGATATTGGCCTTAAGTGCTTGAATAGTTTCCGGATTGTTGGGATAACATCGGTCCATCAAGGTTCCTTACAAAAAAAAAGTCCAAAAGGACCGCTCCGAGGCGGTCAAATGACTTTATCAATATGGCTGATAACACGATTTGGGAATTTGGTGCGTAAAAGATTGATTGTGGCATTGCGCGACATCGTGCATGAATCAGAGGTCGTCCAAATCAATCTCTTCAACATCAAGTCTGCATGCTCCTTGAATTTCAATTTGTTGGAAAAAGTTGATTCCCAAGTACTTCTTTGATAATTTGACTATTACTTCAGTATTGTCTGGAAACTTTTGTTTGATTGCATCACAGCATATTTAAAGCAGACATTTTGCAAGCTTCGGAGAGAGATTCTGAGATAGACAGAATAAATGTCAAATCATTAACTACAGGCTGAGTTCATAATTGTTAACATACAGTAACACCACCAGTATAGCGTTCAATAATGTTTAACACCAACATTATTTCTGCAGAAATTTAGCATTACTCTTGTTCATTTTTGTATTGATACTGCAATACTATAATACTCGTAAAAGTATAATACATTTAAGAATTTTTGGCGGCTTTCCTTTAACTTTAATTTTTAACAATATAAAAATTGAGACCAATAGATCTCGACTGAAAAAGTACAGTATCTTAAGTCAATTTTGATGATTTTTCAGCAGAGCAAAAAAAAAACAAAAAAAAAACACTTCAAAGGTGCCTCCCAAAAAATCTTTCAAATCTAGACTTTATTCAACAATGCATTTATATGTAAAATTTTAATGTGTCGGCCGTTATAAGGAAAAATATGACTTAAGATAGTTTCATCATCATCATCGGCTCGACAACCGGGTTCCGGTCCTGGCCTCTTTCAACAAGTCTCTCCACCTATCCCGGCCTCCACGCTGTCGTCTACCATAGAATGTTCCACAAAGAACTTTCCGAGCCCTCTTCGCTCATGCGAGCTAGGTGCCCTGCCAACCGGATTCTACCGAGCTTAATTTTTGTCACGATATCTGTCTCCGGAATCGTACTTCCTCACATATGGGGCCAACAATTCTCCTTAAGACTTTTCTCTCGAACGCAGCTAAGAGGTCGGAGTGCCTGCTAAGCACCCAAGTCTCGGATCCATATGTGAGTACTGGCAGGACCATGGTCCTGTACAGCAGCAGTTTTGAAGTTATGGTGAGATTTCTGGATTTGAAGAGCTTTGACAGACTATAGTAGGCTCTGTTAGGATTTGAGAAGCCGCCCGCGTATTTCTTCTTCTATATTGTTATCGGCTGCTACTATTGACCCAAGGTATTTAAAGGATTGCACCACTTCAAATTTGTGCTGTTCCTCTCGCATTCGACGCCACCATGTACTTTGTTTTACCTTCACTAATGTGCAGCCCCAGATTTTGTGCCGCCTGCTCGATCTGGATGAAGGAATCGTGTACAGCTTGTTCGGTTCTTCCGATGATGTCGATGTCGTCTGCGTAAGCCAGTAACTGGCTGGACCTGTTGACGATGGTTCCCTCTTGTTGCCGTGCCAGAGTCACAGATTGCTTTCTCCAACGCCAGGTTGAAGAGGAGGCAGGCCAAACCGTCCCCTTGTCGGAGTCCATTAAAGATGTTGATTGGTCTGGATAGCAATCCGGCTATTTTTACTTGGCTTGTTACGTTGGTCATGGTCAACCTACATAGTCGTGTCAATTTATTTGGGATGCCGAATTCTCTCATAGCTTTGTAAAGTTCTACCCTGGCTATGCTATCATAGGCGGCCTTAAAGTCTATAAACAGATGGTATGTTGGGATGTTAAATTCTAGACATTTTTCCATCGCCTGCCTAAGTGTAAAGATCTGATCAGTTGTTGATTTGCCTGGAATGAAACCACACTGATATTATCCGATGACGGTTTTAGCGTATGGAGTTATTCGGTCTTGTAGGATAGAGGAGAGTATCTTATAGGCGGTACTCAACAACGTGATACCTCTATAATTGCTGCACGTTGTGACATCTCCCTTCTTATGTATGGGCATATTAAACCTTTTCGCCAGTCTTCTGACATTTCTTCCTGATCCCATACCTGTACTATAATATCATGAATTGCTTGACGTAAGGCTGGCCCGCCGTGATGGAATAATTCGGCTGGTATGCCATCGGCTCCCGGGGCTTTGTTCTGTTTAAGCCGGCCTATAGCCTTCTCAACCCCTCTTCTATGCTTGGTGGCGGCAACATAGGGTATTCTTCTTGAAGTAGTGGAGCCTCCACTTCTGCAGTGAGCTGACCATTTAGCAATTCATTAAAGTACACTTCCCATCGCTCCAGTATATGCTTTCAGGATCAGTGATCAGATTTCCCTCTCCGTCCTTGCAGTATGTGCAGCGTGGTGTGACTGCGTCATGTTTCGGACAGATTAAGATAGTCTGGCTTTTCTTTAAATTGAATTTTATATTAATTTCCAAAATCTTAAGTTGAGATAAGATATTTTGCCTCGCGTTTTCCAAGGACGTTTTCAATTCTTATGTCCATTTAAGAACACAAAAGTGCAAGTGTGCAAAAGTGGAAAAAAAGAGATTTGAGATGATATTTTCTGGTTTTTATTTAAGTCCTTCATATGAAAAAAATCACTTTTGAATTTCTATAAAAAAAAAACTATAAAATCACATTTGGTTGACAGAAAAAAATTAATTACAAAAAGAAACAGTTTAGTTTTATTAAACTAATTTTTTTTCAAAATTAATAAAATAAAATATAAAATAAATTATTTATTATTAATTATTAAATTATTTAAAAAAAATACATTCATTGGAAAAAACTTAAATTGATTTCATGTAACATTTTCTTAAAAGTAAACAAAAAACTATTGGACAAAATTTACCTAAGGGGCTCAAGGGCCTTTGGTGATTCCTAGAGGAGAGACTGAAAATTACTTCCAAGACTAACCGTACCACACCCGTAGTCTAAGATCTCATTTATCTCGAAAAGGGCTCTAACGATTTTGATAAAATAAAAATTAAGTGAGCTATTTTGGACATGAACTATATTTTGGTTAAGACAAATTTTTGAATAACATGTTACGACTTTCTCATTAACGGGTCTCACGATTTAAATCAATTTTTTTATCAGGAGCTTCCCGAAGTTTAAAATAATATTGTATATAAGAACATTGGCAAAAATATTTTTTGGATTTTTTTTTTTCAAAAATCAATATCTTCAAAACGTGTGATCGATTATTTCTTGAAATTATTTCCTAAAATCAATGGCTCAAAATTTCAATCGAATTAGTACGATGTTAAAGCTGTTTTAAAATGAACCTAAGTTAAATCAACGATATAGCAAATTTTATTCGAATATAGCATCATACTTTCTCCACCCTTTTATTAAAGTTAAAATCATCGTAAAAATATCATACTTTTAGAAAGCCACAAAAGGTCTGTTTACTTAGTTTTTTGCACGAACTGTCATTGTTTTATGTGTGTTTAGAATCAATTTATTAAGAAAATTGGCTTAGCACGATACTAGTTAGAAAATGTTTAAAATTATCAATGAATTAGTAAACTACTTTAAGGTTAGCAAATTATTAAGTAGTACCATACTAAGAAATTAATAATTTTTTTTTTTACAGTATCAGAATTGGTCGAAGAAAGCTTATAGCAAGCTCCGTCTTTCGACCAATGGTTTGCCATTTGCCAACACAGAGAACTGTGTTATACCACCGGCTCATCATTTAGGGCAGTGTAAGTTGTTAGTAGGCAAACTCTTACAATTAACACTGACACAAGAAAACATGAAAAATAAACAAATAATATTACGTAAGAACAAAACAATAACATAACATGAAACAAAGAACATTTAGGAGCGTGGAGCATTGGTTTTGAGTAGGTTTTTTAATTTACTTTTATTTATATTAAAATCAAAAATATTTGAATTCCAATTTACAAGTCTACCCATACGTGTCAAGGGCTCATGCATGCCATAGTTGGTCCTATGTGTTGGGACCTTAATCATCTCGAGGCCTCGAAGATTATAACCTCCTCCCCATAATTAAAATAATCCGAACATAAAAGATGTTCGAATGGTAGGCACGTGCAACGTGCACCCAAGAGGACTCAAGCGTCTACAAGTTTTTCTTAAAACCCACCTCTGTCTATCGACACCTACTCTCACCTCCTCGCGGTGAACATCGGGTGCCTAGTACCTCAACTGGAGATTGGGTCACAACCCCAGTGGAAGGTTGTTGGGGGTAGCAAACGAGAGAGGGGGGGAGAGGTGTTTCCACTAAGGCATCTCTCCTTTCATCCAGGCGACAGCGGAGGAATTTCCCAGATGGAATCAACGGTGGCGTCTACAGTTCCAGTGAGGCTGAACTAATTAGTGAACACCTTACAGGGCTACTCCGACGTATTTGGACCTCAGGCCTGTAAGGCGCGGTTTATCCGGCTCCTCGTTCTTGGAGTCATGCTAAGGACCTGGCCCTCCAGGTTGGGGGTTGTGCTGTCGGGGTGACTTTCCGGCCACATAAAATACGACGTAGTTGCGAAGCAAAAACAAGCCTCGGATACGGACGGATTCACTGTTGACGAACCATGCAAACGGAATAAGGATAACGAACTTCGGTTGTGTACGTGGAATGTTAGGTCCCT
The DNA here is from genome assembly GCA_911387755.1 of Chrysotoxum bicinctum. Lineage (NCBI taxonomy): Eukaryota > Metazoa > Arthropoda > Insecta > Diptera > Syrphidae > Chrysotoxum > Chrysotoxum bicinctum. The sequence continues at coordinate 126,449,016 of OU426989.1, read as the reverse complement.
TAATAGACCACGTGCAGCCGAACAATTAGCGGAAGCCCTAAACTGCTACAAAGCAGATATTACCGCCATCCAAGAGATGCGATGGGACGGACCGGGGAGACGAAAATTAAAAGACTGCGATATTTTTTACGGCGAATGCTACAGAGAACAAAAGCAGCGTTTATTTGGATGCGGATTTGTTGTTGGAACTAGGCTCAGTCTTAAGTTTAAACTGTGTGATCGAGCGCCTCACGACAATCCGCATCAAGGCCAAATTCGCCAATATTAGCCTGATTTGCGCGCATGCCCCAATAGAGGAGAAAGATGAAGACACCAAAGACATATTGTACGAGCTCCTGCACAAAACATACGAGCAGTGCCCTAGCTATGACATTAAAATAGTCCTTGGAGATTTTAACGCCAAGCTGGGAAGAGAAGCCATCTTTGGTGATACAATCGGAAGACATAGCCTGCACGACACCACCTCCGATAACGGATTCAGGCTGATCGACTTCGCTGTGGAACGAGACGTTCTTGTAGCCAGTACGCAGTTCAAACATCTTGATATTCACCTGATCAATCAACCGGGAATCAGATTGATCACATTGCGATCGATTCAAGGCACTTCTCAAATATAGAGGATGTCCGCACGTTCCGAGGGATTAACATCGACTCGGACCACTACCTCGTTGTAGCCCAGGTTCGGCTGCGGATATCCCGAACCAAGACAAAACAAGGAAGTACTGCGAGGAAGTTCGACGTTGGACGTTTACAATCACAAGAGATCGCAACGTCCTTTTCCGATCGAGTTTCTAACAACCTCTTAAGGAGTCCTGTGCCGCCAGCATCAAGTATTGAGGACCAGTGGCAACGTTGCCAAGCAGCCATCAGAGATGCTGCTTCTAATGTGTTGGGTTTTACACGACCACCGCAACGAAACCCCTGGTTTGACGATGAGTGCCGGCAAGCACATGCAGCAAAGCAAAAGGCATACAAAGCGGCGCTGCAAAGAAGGACTAGAGCTGCTCGAGAGCTCTACGAGCAGAAAAGGAAGGAAGAACACCGGCTTCTCAGAAAGAAAAAGAAGGAGTATGAAAAGCGCTTGATCGAGGAAATAGAAGGATGCCATAGCAGGAATGAGATTCGGAAGTTTTACCAAAAGGTAAAAAAAACATCACAAGGATACAATCCCCGAGCCGAAGCCTGCAGGGATAATCATGGGAACATCGTAGTAGAACCGCAGTCCATGCTGAGAATATGGAAAGAACATTTCTCCAATCTTTATAATGGCGATGAAGAAGAGAATGCCGCTGCTATAGAGATAGCACCATTCAACCTAGGTGACGTAGACCAACAATACCACCCACCAGACCTGGACGAAGTGAAGATAGCTATATCGAAGCTCAAGTCCAACAAAGCTGCTGGAGCTGACGGCCTTGCTGCCGAACTATTCAAAGCGGCAGGCGATGACTTGGTTGGGAGCTTGCACCAACTCATCTGCAAAATATGGTCGGAAGAAAGCATGCCCGATGAATGGAATCTCAGCATTGTTTGTCCGATCCTCAAGAAAGGAGACCCTTTGAACTGCGCCAACTACAGAGGCATAAGTCTCCTGAACATCGCGTATAAGATTCTTTCTGCCGTATTATGTGAACGTCTGAAGCTTTTCGTCAACAACCTGATAGGTCCATATCAGTGCGGCTTTAGACCTGGAAAGTCCACCATCGATCAGATATTCACATTACGGCAGATCTTGGAAAAAACCCAGGAGCTACAAATCGACACCTGCCACCTTTTCATCGATTTCAAAGCCGCGTACGATAGCATCTATAGAAGCGAACTATATAGAGCAATGTCTAGTTTTGGCATCCCTGACAAACTTGTCCGCTTGTCCAGGATGACGATGGAGAATTCACGCTGCTCCATCAAGGTCGGAAAAGATTTTACCGATGCATTTGATATCAAAAAAGGTTTTAGACAAGGCGATGCTCTGTCGTGCGATTTTAACTTGCGACTTATAGGTACTATAAGGCAAGTTATGCATTCGTAAAAAAAATCGAACTCGAGATTTTGATCAAAGTTGACATTACGATGATAGCGAAGACGAAAAAAGTGGGTCTGGCAATTCTGTCTGTCTGTCTGTCTGTCTGTCTGTCTGTCTGTTCGATTACAGCTAAACGGCTCGGCCGATTTTCTTCAAACTTGGTAGATATGAGTTTTGATTTTTTACCCCCGGATGTTTTTTGATTTGATTTTTTATGACCAAAAATAACGGTACCTGCCATACGATTTTTTTCCAAAATTTTATAAATATTTTTTTATCTCAAAAACTGTCCCTGCGATTTTCTTAAAAAAAATTAAAAAAATTTCATTTAGTTAAACCTAGGTAATGGTCGAAAAAAAATTTCAAAAAAATGAGTAGTTTTGGTACCCCCCTTGGGACCATTTTTTTTGTTTTTGATTTTCTCAAAAACGGTACCACCGATTTTGATCATTTTTTTTATGCTAAAGCTTCCCAGCAGTTTGAATATTATTGTGTAATCAAATTTTCCAAAACAAATTTTTTGGATTTTTAAAAAAACTTTCAAAATTTTTTTTTGAAAACTCAATATTTCGAAAACCCCATGCTCGATTTTTTCAAAACTTGATAGATAAAAGTTTGGAAAAATAATCTACAATATATGACCAAAATAAATTCATTTCACCTAAAAATAACGGTACCCTCCATACAAATGTGAAAAAATGGTTTTCGAAAATCGTATTTTTTTCGAAAACGGTTCCGAGAATTTTGCTTAAATTTTTTTTCTTTCTATTATTTTTCAGTATCTGTAATTTAATAAAAAAAAAATTTGAAAACAAGATATTTACTGACTGTACCTACCATAGAACGATTTTTTTAAATTTTGCATTTCTGATTATCAGCACAACGGATTTTAATGAAATTTCACAGTGAAAAGCTTCTAAACAGTTTAAAAAACATTGCATTTCAAAACTTTAAGAAAAATATTTTTTTGAATTTTGAAAAAAAAAAATCCACTTTTTGTTTTTTGAAAATTCAATATCTCGAAAACGGCTCAATACTTTTTTTGTAAATTTAATTTTTATTCATACAATAATAAAAACTTCAAATTGGCGTACCAATATTTTTTCTTAAAAATGTTTTAAAATTTTCTTATATAAAACCTTATTTTTTAAGAAACCACTACAAAGACTTAAAATTTTTGTTCTTGCATAAATCTTACCTTTAACTACTAAAGAAGTTTTTTTTAGTCATTTAAAAAATGAATTTTATGTTTATGAACAGTTTCTCTAATATCATTTATTTTTGAAATTCTTAGTCTTTTACATAGGAGCAAGTTCGTGCGACCCAGTCGTGCATTTTATTTCAACATCGTCCTTGAAAGAATAGTCCAAAACTCACGCGCCAACACAAGAGGCACAATCTTTCAAAAGTCCGTCCAGTTACTCGGATACGCCGATGATATTGATATTGACATTATTGGAAGAACAAAGCGTGATGTCAGTGGCGCATTTGTGAGCATTGAGACGGGAGCGAAGAAGATGGGTTTAGCGGTAAATGAGGGCAAGACGTATATGCTGTCATCAAGAAAGGACACACAACAACGACGTCTTGGACAAATCGTCATTATAGACAGATATAACTTTGAGGTAGTTAAGGACTTTATATACCGTCGCTATAAATACAGAAAATGACACCAGCGCTGAAATCAAACGGAGAATAACTCTTTCCAATCGCTGTTTCTTTGGACTAAGAAGGCAATTGAGTAGCAAAGTCCTCTTTCGAGCAACTAAAGTGTTCTATATGAAACCCTCATCTGAAACTTGCATTTATGAATCGTATTCGACTACAGTCGTAGGAACAGTCGTATGCGATGTTTTTCGTTTCCCAATATTAGTACAAGAAGTGAAGTCGGATGTTCGACTTCTGGAATAACAACACACGTATACGAGTCATGAAAACGAGTTTCAGAATATGGGTGAATGTCCCGCTCTTGTCCTTATTATTTATAAACGACGTGCCTCACTTCTTCATTTCATATTGTTCATCTTTAATCCTTGAAGATTATGTTAAAATATATCTACAATACGACTAAATTTTTGACATTATGTATTTCAAGCAACTTCAGAAAGACTTAACTTATCCGAATGGTGTTTTCTGAATGACATCTCCTTAAATATCAGCAAGTGTAGTATGACTTCCATTCCAAGATTGTTTTCGCCGTTCTTTTTGAGTTAACAAATTTCAAAATTTGAGCTTCAGAGAGTTTAGAATCATAAAGATTTAAGCTCCATTTAGACTTTCATTCTTCATTCATTGTACGTTGTTCGTTCTTCTCTCAACAACGAACAACGAAGAAGCATTCACATTGATTCGGTTTTGTTTTTAGTTCGTTCTTAACAACAAAATAGATAACAACGCATTGTTGGCAGTGGCGGCACTATTAATTGTTCAAAAAAAAAGAAAAAAAAAGGAGATCCTGTTGGACGAAGAGCTGGTTGCTGAAAAGAAAACATTTATCACACACAAATATAAAAGATGAGTTAAGACTTCAGCCATAATACCATAATGTTGGTACATAGATATTTTCCGATCCTACTCCAGATTTTTGGGAGTCTGTAACTTTTTTATATTCCTTCCGGAAGTTTCCCCTCATGGAATCTATTTTTTTCACGACCAACTCTTTTGTGCAGTTAGGATTGATTCTTTGAGTTTATCAACTAAAACTGAGTAAGCTTCTTTTTTTCATCGCGATTACTATACTCTTTTCATTTTATTTTCCATAAACATGGAAAGCTTTTGTATAAGTCAATAAACTCCTCTATTACTTCTTTTGATAAATTCCTTAAATTAGACATTTTTTAATCAATGCAACATCAATATGAAGGTACACGATGAAAGTATTTAAAAAAAATGATTATAAAGAACATGAGATAGATGTATTGTTTTTTTCAATTCTCCTCATTGTTTTTGTTCGTCTGCTACTATGAACTGAGGGATAATGAAAAATATAGTGATAGTTGTACATATACATATAAATATATACATATATAAAAAAAAAAATTATAAATGTCCCTACAAGTTGCCCGCTACTGCCAAACAATGTTTATTTAAACAGTTTTCATATTTACGAGTAAACACACGTTGCCGGGGTAACAACGAACAACGAATATGGAAATTTCCGAGCTCCTTTGAATTTGTACGTTCTTCATTCGTTGTTAGTTCGTTGTTCGTTTTTATCATTTACATTCTCGTTGTTCCGTGTACGTACAACAACGTACAAAGTACACAGACGACAAGAACGAAAGTCTAAATGAAGCTTTAGAAGTGATATTTGACTCTAAGTTAATGTTTATAATTACTTATATTTTTTCTAAAGGCAACACTTTGCTTGGGTTTCTAACTAGGAAGTCTAAATGTCCTTACACGTAAAAGTCTCTTTATGTTAGCTTCGTCCATCCTGTTTTGAAGTATTGCAGTGTAAGATGGTGTCCGTATTAAAAAACCGCTTCAAATCAAATTGAAAGAATCTAAAAAAGATTCACGAGATTTTCGCTTCGGTAGGCAAACTGCAATTCGCCCATGCCTCCATTAGAAATTCGGTCTACTTTGATTGACATAAAAATTCTTGAAGCAAGAATGAAATTAATAATAAATAATAAAATAAATATATATAAACTATTCCTACGTATTTTTAAAATGCATCTTTACCTCCAAGACTATAAGTAAGGTTTTAAGTTCTCATAGGCAAACTATAAAAAAGCGGTATTTTGTTAACAAACAACATTATATCTAAAAACATGCCATCGTTTATCTTTTGGTATAAGTGAAATAATGAAGTCGAGAATCGAGAATCGAGAATAAAAATAAAGATTTCAGCGGTGACTTTGCTGATTGCAGGTGATTAAATTTCTAGAACACTAGTAATCACTCACGAAAGTAGATCAGTCAGTTCGAAAAAACATGCTGCTGTAATCAACAGAATGTGTGGTTAATTGAGGAAATGTAGTTCATTTTAATGTATCCACCAGTTAGGGAGATACTATATTTGGATTTTAAATTGAATTGTTATAAGAACAATCTCATCTTCGTTGATAAGTATGTTTGAAGGGAAAAAACAAGTTTGGTTTCATAAATAAACTAGCTGACCCAACAGACGTTGTGCTACAGAGATTTTTAATAAACTTTGTTTGTTATAATTGCCAAACAAAATTTAAAAATCGTTAGAGGATTTTTATTAATTATACATACTTTCATTTTTTATATAAATTAATTCCTTAAAAATTTTCTAAAAGAAATATGGTTTGTCAGTTTTAAGTTGTGAATGATTTACATTGTTAGTTAGCTATAGTTTGTCCTGTTGAAATGAAAGATGTTGGTTGACCTACAGTCCCTATGCAGCTTTTAGGCACGTGTGCTCGTACAGGCATTATATGTAGCTCGATCCTGGCATTATAGTGGGATCCTGCTGCAGCATTCCTAAGCACAAATATTTATAGTGCCTGAGTATGTGGTTTAAACAAAAAAGTTTAAGATTATAATAATATTTTAATTGTTTAGAATTTTTCAATACCTATAGCAAATGAGGTACTTTGTATGTAATTATTGTTTCGATATAAATTTTAAATATAATTTAATACAAAAAATATAAAGTGTGTAATAATAGTTGCTGTTATCTCCTTTAATACTCGTACTTCAGAAGCATTAACATCTCCCAATGCTGTCAACGTCAAGCTCATTTGAGTAACAAAGATTAGGTTAGGTTAGGTTAAGGTGGCTGCTGACCGGAAAAGGCCAACACACTTATACCAATATTTGGTCCGCTGTGATACCACAGGATTTCAAAAATCACCCTTACTCGTTAAACCATTTTGAGCTATCAATGAAGTGTTTGAGACAGTGAATGTCGGAATTATTTAGATCACTAGGATCGTTATAATAGTAGTTTCCCAAGTGGAATCTACGTCTTTGTGCCAGGGCAGGACAAGAACATAGAAGGTGAGGAACTGACTCCTCTTCTTCTTCATCCATGCAGCTTCTGCAAAAATCATTTGCAGGAACTCCAAGACGGAAAGCATGTCTTCCTATTAGGCAGTGTCTAGTAAGGACACCTATAACGGAGCTAATATGCAATCTACCAATAGAAATTAGTTGTTTTGAGCGTTTAGCATCAAACTAACAAAACTCAACTGAGAAATCGATTTGGACTCTCTTAATTTTACTGTTTTAATTCTTTTTGTACGTTCAGTACTTTCATCAAATGAAATACTAGGGCGAACACGGCGCTTAAGCCTTTTTTTCAGGGCAACAAACAAATGGAAAGTGTCTTACTTAAACCAAATACTATCGAAGTTTCGTATTCGTTTTTTAAACTCTTCTCCTAGACAAACAAATAGCGCCTGTAAATTTGTAATTTAATATTTTCAGCACACCGAATTATATAAACAAGCTCCCTACTGGTTATAAAAACCGTATTTCAACTCGTACCCACAGATTAAAACAAATGTCCGAAAAAGACATTATCCAAAGAATTTTTTAATCAAAACCGTAAAAATCCGCAAAATTTGCTAACAGTTCCTTACAAAAGGTAAGATAACCCATCAATGTTTTCTAAAAGTAGGGCAAAATCAGTCATTTTAAAGTTTTTTTTTTTCACAAATAAAAGACACACTTAAATAGCCTGATACATACCAGAACTTGAAAGCTCCATACCGAAAATTTTAATTTTTTATAATCTCCACATTCTGTATGCAACTCAAAACAACTTACAAATTTCTTCACAACAAACCCGAGCTGTCTGCGAACAAGAATGGCTTGCGCCGATGCCTGTCATGCAAAAGATAAATAAATAGGAGGAGTGACTTAAAATGGAGGAGACCTAAAACATCTGCCGATTCCGAACGGCTAATGACCAGCACTTCTTATGACAAGTGATATTGTTAGAAGATTTGTCAATTCCTCGCAAGAGGCAGTACTCTGAAAACTTTTTTGAAGCGGCTGAGAATCGAACCCAAGACCTTCTCCATGACAGTCCAACGCACTGACTATTATGCCAAGGAGTAATGTTTATGATAAAAGTTTTAAACTTTTACAATATTAACAGTGAGGTATTTGAATATTTAAAAAATATTAACTAAGAGACATACCAACTATGGAAAGCTTTTCAGTTTCTTTGATGCAAGGGCCATTAAGGGATAATGGCATGGGTGGTATATTTCGCTGGGCCGGAAGAACATAACTTTAGATTTAGATTTAGATTTAGATTTATTTCAATACATTATTTTCAATACATAGTTTACAATAAGTAGTTATCAGTAAACAATTAAAATATTTATATTATAAACTAAGAATTATGGATTGAAATGAAGTTAAATATGCACTTTGTGGTACAAACACCAGTTTTAAGTGCATTATACAAAAGATAATCAATTAAAGTAAAGCCGCGCCGAGTAAAATATTGGAGAAAGTGAATTTGAAATGAAAAAATTGTTACAAAAATATTTTGTGTTTAAAAAACTTAGAGATATTTGGAAGATTTGGAAACAGAAGGCAAGAGGGTTTTTGAGACATATAATATTCATGAATTAAGCAAGTAATGAACGTTGAATTAAGTAACTATTTGAATTAAATCTTCTACACCTGATCTTGACAATAGCCAGATTCTGAGGTTAATTAAGAATTTGTTAAGGGTAGATCTATTTGATATATCGGCTGGAAGTTTGTTAAAGATATGAGGAGCTATATTAATTGCAAATCGTCTAACATGTTCTGTTCTAGCTCTAGGAACTATCACAGTATTAGAGGCTCTTAATGAATGGGTAAAATTATTACTAGTTAAATTGTTAAAACCACTTCGTAAGTAAAACAGTCTGAGTACTTTATATACGTATAGTTGTCTGAGTGGCAATACCTTAATAGATTCAAACAATGGAAATGATGGCTCCCAACTAGGCTTGAAAAGCATTATTCTATCTTTTTCTGAGCTGTGATAATAGGTTTCAGATTACTAATGAATGCACTACCCCAGCAAGAGATACCATATTCCAAACGTGAATTGACCAACGCATAATAAATTGATGTCATTAAGTTTGGTGGTACTAGCCGGCGTAAGTGAAATATTCTATTCAGTGCATAGTAAATATTTTGTTTCACAGTTTGTATATGTGGTTTCCAATTAAGTTTACTGTCTATAGTGACTCCTAGGTACTTAAACTCAGAAACAGCTTCAAGTTGCAAGCAAGAGACATTGCAACTATGACGATCACAATTTAAATCATGTAGAACAACTCCATGGATAAAATACTCGTTTGTAAGAGAGAAACACATTACTTTCGATTTGCTGCTAAGTACCAAGTTATGATACCTAAACCAGCATGCTAAAACAGTTAGGTCAGCATTCATTAAGATCTTTAAGTCTTCAGAAAGGGGTGCACCATAAGTTAAGGCCAAATCATCAGCAAAGGCTATTATGTTACCATTAAGATTAAGCTTAAAGATGGAGTTTAAGTAAATAGAGAAGAACAATGGTCCGATGACTGAGCCTTGAGGAACCCCCACATTTGAACAAAAGATGGAACTACTCATTGAAGAATTAACACGAACAAGTTGCTTTCTATTTTGAAGATAGGATGAGAACCAGTTCAAAATATTGTCTCTGAAGCCATATTTGTAAAGTATTTTTAACAACAGTTTGTGATTAACTAAGTCAAAAGCCTTTGTTAGATCTAGGAACAGAGCAGATGCTTTGTTACCTTTATCTATTTCCAGATGTATATGTTCCAAGACAGAGAGTATAGCTTCTTCAGTACACTTTCCCTTTACGAAGCCAAATTGCGATTTACTAAGAATTTTGTATTTATCAAAAAATTTCATCATTCTTTTAGTAATAATTTTTTCGAAAATTTTGGAAAATACTGATAATAAGGCAATCGGCCTATAATTGTTTGGATCGCATTTGTTACCTTTTTTATGTATGGGGATTACTACCGAAGTTTTCAAACACACTTTGTGTATCATGTTGTCACAGCCGAAGAACAGGGTTGTGAGTCAGGAAACGAATAAGAAAAGCTGATACAAAAGGCATCTGAATTCCCAATTCTTGGCACAAAATGTCAAACATTCATAGAGGGAATTCAGAGTTACAACTAGAAAATTTCAATCTCTAGGTGAATCATAATCAATTTTCATGAAAGGGGGAACACTATATAACTCATATTTGTATTTCTTTAGTAATAGAGAGAATCTGATTTTTTTTTGTCGGTGGAAATCTTCAAAAGACACTTGGTAATATTCGGTACCAAGTATAGTGGGAATCTTACCGCACCAAAACCACCGGGATCAGAACCAATCTATAAAAGATCGCAAATAATTTTGTTTTCTTAATTTAAAATCACATTGGGGGAAGTTTAAATTGTTAATACTTTGCCAAAGTATTTAGACCATTAGCTCATGAGGCTTGGTTCTTCTAAGTCTCCGAACAGTATCTCATACATTTAAGACGGTTTCCATCTCGCAGTTGGTATGACTTCATAGTCGCTAACAGTGTGATACACTTTAACCACTTCTGTGACCATTTCTAATTGAAAGTCACGAGGGGCATTTATTATTTCACGAAGGACTTTGTTTTTTTATTTTTAAATATTTTTCAATTTTTTTTTTTTAATTCATTCTTATTTTCATCAATCTTAAAACTATCTTAAAGCTAGACAAAAATTCGTAAAAACTAGTCTAATTATCCAATAACTTAAAACTAACTTACTGGCCCTATGCGGGCGCTCTAAGCTAAACTATAACTTAAATCTAGTGCCTTTCGGCCTAAAAATTAAATAGTAAGAGAAAATTTAAAAAACTCGGATTCTTTAACTTTTTATATTTTTTATATAAAACTTACAAACTAAAGTAAAACGAATTAAAAACTACCTAAACCAACTTAAACTACTTATAAAATAAACTAAACTAAAACTACTTAAAAGCTAGAACAGCCACAGCAGCAGATTTTTTTTTTTTTTTTTTTTTTTTTTTTAATATACATTAGAAGAATGGAGGTACCTACTCTAATTTTTTTTTTTTTTTTTGTGCCACTCTGACTGTCCGTACCTAAGAATACCCTTAAAACTATGTAAGTCGGCCAAGACAACTTGTCAACTATCGCTATCAACATTAGACAACCACCAAAACTGGTTCTCCTGTCTTACCCTGACTTTCAGGTCCCGATCGGACAAAGTCCTACTCAACCGAAGTCGCTCAGCTCCGTCTTGTACGAGGACGTCTCGAATATAAAGGAGCCGCCTATCCACAGTACTACGGCCAACGTGGTAGATTAGCGGAACCGCCTCTCTATCCTGGATCAACCCTATACTATCTAAATAGAGGAATGCATTAGGTGCAATATGGCCACTTAAACGCACACTCTCGAAGTATTCTGTGTTGGGGAAGTAAGCCCCAAAGATTAAGCTATTTGCTGAGGTCATCGCTCTCACAATGTGACCCCGAATCAGCTTTATCAAGAAATTACCTATTCTGTTAATGTTGGCTCTGTTGTATAGAGTCCCGTTGGAATAGTAGTGTTTTTACTCCGACTCTGGTGTTCTGTGTAATCCAAGGTAACGTCTAAGACACTGCCTCTCAAACACCCGAATATTTTCCATTTGAGATGGGGCAACGTTGAACCACACCGGGCACCCATAGGCAATCATCGGCCGGATGAGGGCCATGTAGCAAATCAGCTTCACCCTGGTATCAAGGCGGCTGCTGTAAAACAACCGTTTCGTCAAGGCAAAGGCTCCCCTAGCCCTTTTATGTCTGTCGAAATACAAATACTGATCCAACCAGATGCCAAGGTACTTTACCATACCACACTTTTACTCGCCAGTGGTTGCCGGTGCGGCCCTACGATCATCAGCTTACGCCAGTTTTTTCTAGTATCCCTAGGGGCTCTAGCCAATGGAGTCCTAAACAGAATCGTTTCACATTTCTGAAAGTTGATTTTCAACTTCCAGTCATCACAATATCGCTGAATCTTGTCGAAGTCACGCTGTAAGAGAATTCTGATAACCTCAACTTTTGGAGCTGCAATGTACGCTATTAGATCATCGGCATACGCAATTGCCTGAGTTAGACTACTTATCAGATCGCTGGTGTAAATGCTGAATAGAATCGGTGAGTTCACCGCTCCCTGCTGAAGACCATTCTTAATATCGAAGATTGCGGTAGAAATTACATTGCCGCTTTTGACAACAAACTTTCTACCATTGAGCATCTCATAAAGTATATATAATAGTGGTTTACTTATGCCGAGTCTAGTCAATTTTAGATAGAGACCCTCTAACCATACGGTGTCGAAAGCCTTCTCCAAATCAACCAGACAAGCACCTGTACACTGATTTTTAGTTTTGTTCCATTGGATATCAGAAACGAGCTTAGACGCAGCATGAATGGTGTCATGTCCGGCTTTAACCCGAACTGATTATCCGGTATGATATTATTGTCCTCCGCCCACTTGGACAGAGCTCTATTTATGACTTTCTCGAATACCTTGCTGATACTCGGTAGAAGACTTATCGACCGGAGATTCGCCGGATTGGAGTTGTCCTTTCCCTTTTTCGGGAGAGGATGAACAACAGCTGTCTTCCACCGCCCTGGATAATATGCATTATTCAGTGCGTTGTTAAACAGTGTGACATAAATGTCAATTGCTTCCTTAGGTAGATGTCGAAGTACAATATTGGATATACCATCGACTCCTGTTGAACTTTTTCTTCTTTAATGAATCGAAGATGAGCTGGAGCTCCATCCTCGTAACTAACAGGGAACTACTCCCATCTTGCACGGCGATGATGGCATTCGCCAAGTTAGAGAAGCGATGCTTTCATTAGAGCCAAGGTCGTTGACAAGTGGAACATTATTTAGTCTTTTGTTTGTAAAGTTTATATGCGTCGATTTTGTTTCGTTTAATTTGGTACGCAATCAGCGCGTCCAATCTCTTGCTTTATCGACTACATTTTCCAGTTTTTCTGCAGACTTTGTAACGGATTTATCAGGCACCAATATGGCACTAAAGGTGGCCAGGATAGCGTTGACGTCCGCTGGAATATCCCTAGTATATAACAAATACAGGGTTGGTCCTAAGACACTTCCTTGGGGTACCCCGGCTTCAATTTTCTTTAGTTCCAAATAATTGTGGTCGTACCGTACTCTAAAGGTTCGGTTCGTAACGTATGATGTCAGTATTTCGTAGTACTGCCTGGGAAGATCCCTTTGAAGTAAGAATAATAGCTAAACATACTTGTTTTTCTTCAAGTGCTTTTTCTACAACATCCATACTTCGATGCACTTGATCTATCGTGGAATGTTTATTTCTAAACATCCAAACTGATGGTTCGGAATAGTTTACTTTTCAGCAGCAGTTTCTCGAAAACTTTTGCCGCGATTTGTATGGCGATAAAGGTCTGTAAGATGATACTTCTGTTGATGGCTAACATTGTTTAGGTATAACAATGAATTCTCAAATCTTCCAATGATGTGGCACATATCTAAGCTTAAGGCATGCCTTTATTATAATTTTGGAGTTTCTTGAAAGTTAATTAAAGGCATTTCTTTCAAAACCTGAGCAATAACTAGATCGTACCTTCGTGATTTTTTGTTAGATAACCTATGTTGCTAACACATGCTTTGACAATGTGAATTTCATATTCGTCACTTCTATCAACAAACTTATTTCATCTGTGTCCGTATTTGCTGAGAATGGCTTAAAGACATTCAAGACAAGATGTCAGCTTTCTGTTTCGGGTTTTCGATCCAATTTCCGTCTTGAGATTTTACTGGCGGGTTTTGTTTATGCGGTCGTTTTTAGGCACTTGGCTAATTTCCATAAGGTGCATTCGGTAGAAGAATCCGTCGTCAAACTTTTCAGGAATATATCAAGTGAATTATTTTTGAATTTACTGATTCTTTTTTTAGTTCATTGTTAAGATGGTTGAATACTGACTAATCGCGTGGAAATCTCGTAGTTTGCCATTTTCTTCAAGCTCTACTTTTTTCCAATATCAGCTCTTTTATTTCGACATGATATTTTATTTTAACTTTCTTCTGCATTCTGTTGTATATCATCAACAAATTGCTCTACTTCATGATCAAGTTAATCAATTGTTTCCATAGGTGATCTGAGATTTATACAACTTCCAAGCTTATCTCTGAATACGCTCCAGTTTATTCTCTTACTTTTTTCCATCATTTCTACCTCACTTAGTGACAAAATTACTGGAGTATGATCTGACGATAAATTAAAATTACTTTCGACACTTATAAAAAGTCAATAAGATCTGGTCTGGAGAATCTGATGAAAATAAAAATATTGATATGACTCATACATACATACATAATTATACCAAGTTTTTGTTCATGCTATGCTAAACTCATATTCCACAAGGTAAAGGTTATTCTTAATAACGAATCAAATGAAATTAAATTTTATCCGCTTATCATTCTATAATTCAAATCTATTCATTCATTCTAATTTCTTTAAATTAAATTGTGTTACGGAAAATTTGACATTCATTTTAAACAAAACATAACTAAATTTGATTATGAAGTGCAATATTTGAGTAGGTACTGGGACGGAATTTTAAATTATTTTTTCAAGAAAATACCTTGAAAACTCATTATGCGAGTAAAATCGATTTAATTCTAGTTTTATGTTTTATGCATGAATTAATTGACAATAATAAAAAAAAATATTTCGATACTGCTCCGATTTCTAAGCGCACACCGCTAAGGTTCACTGCTCATAGAGCTCACCAAAACTTGTGAAAATGAATTAGTCTTTGGCAACGCCAATGCCAACAACAGTAACGAAAAATCTCTCCATTATTCAAATTACCCCACTCCCCAATCTGGGTCATTGGGAAAGAAGAGCTATTAGACAAGAACTAATTCTGCACCACATATGTATGTACATATATGCCAAGAACCCCATCATATCTCCAGTAATTAGTCGTTCCGAAGCTTTGTTAGTTCTTTTCATCATCAAGTTATCTGATCCTAACATCATAATCGTCGGGCTCTAGATTCTTGCAGAAGCAGAAGTCAATTAAATGTAGTTTCAGATCTCACCTGGAAGTAATGTTAAATTAATTTGAGTTCAGCCACAAGATGACTCTGATGAGATAATTGTTATCTTGATACGAAAAAGAAGCAGGAAATTATGCGAACACAGCATAGGCGAACTTTGGAAAAAGCGGAAAGGATTCTGGTGTCATTTATGATGCGAATACGAACCACGCTCAAAGCAGGTATCTGTGCTAGTGGGTCAACGGAAATTTGCATCGTATGTGGAAGACGGACTTCCAAGTCCAGCCAAACATAGAAGACTCCCAATTGTTAATTCCATATAAGGAAAGATGTTGACACCATAAAGATATAGGACCCGACGCGACGCGACGACGACAATAACAACCACAACAACGACAAGATGAATATGGATTAAGAAATGGAAATTAGCTTAGAGTTTAAACCAACTCCAATATGGATGCTCGCGCCAATCGAGAATCTAATTTTCGTGCGGTTCGAGTATTAGGGTCAGAGTCGGTGAATCGAATTGAATCTGAACGGAGGAAAACAAATCAATGACCGGCTTTCTGCTTTCTTGTTCGATTGTATCTGGATTCAATAATGGTTGGTGATGGCGGTTTAATAAAACGAGTTTGTAAGACAGTTTTATGGGCTTACAATGGTGATGGGTTTATTGATTGAACTGGTTGGTTCGGTGGCAATGCAAGTGAATGGAGGAAGAATTATTGTTTGGAATTCTACTGGAATTCTCCACACATCTGAGATTAGCAACGCTGCAGAAGTTGATGAGATTTGAAACGACGAACGGCGATGACGCCACTTTAATTTGTTTTACTGCTCAGAGATATATGGTGATGTGTGTGGTATAAGAAATCGGAAGGCCAAATGGAAAGCTAACCTGTGACAATCGAATTCCAGAATGTTTCAATTTTCTTTTTTGGTGGCTCCGCAAGAAAACTGAACTAAATGAATACAAAACTGCACAACAAATCATGGATGCCTTAAAAATAGAAACAATGTAGATATAAGAGATGTAAATTGTAACGCATTTAGACTAGTCTAATGAGGCTTGATTTAAACTCATCAAATTGAATAACAGCACGGTATGCTTTGAGAACTTAGACATTAGAAGTTTGTATGTAATATTGGAATTCACAAAATGAAAAGTCCGGTGGTCAGTAAAATTCTTTTTTTTTCAGTAATGTTGGTAAAGAATAATTCCGAAAATCTTATTACGAGTATTAAACATCAATATCCGTGTTTAGTTATATGTAAGCGGATTTATTTCAAAAACCTATTAGACGATATAGCTAATTCGTAAATTATATAAAATGTCAATAATGCTTTCCAGAATATCTAAACTTCTTAGTATTTAATTGAACGTAATTTGCCATATTTCATGATATTTTTGGTAAGTATAAATGCAAGGTAAATAAAAACTATATAATTTGGAATTTATTCCAAGTTCAAGTTAAAATTTTGAAAATTACTATCTTTTCACTTTTCTTTCTTTTGATCCGATATTTTAAAGGGACTATTTCTTATATGCTATGCAGGGTGGACCAAATATAAGTTTCTTTTTAAAAATGCAATTAAATTAATGTATTATGGCTTTATTAGTAAGAGCAAATATTCCAATTAATTATAGAACACAACGTCGTTCAAGTGTCTGCCTCGGCTGGCTTCGCAGTAGCGCATTCTATCACTCCAATTTTCCAAGACCTTGTTGATGGTTTCGGACTGTAGCTCGAGGATTGCTTCGATGATTTACGCGTTTACTTTCTTTAAAAATAATTATAATTTTGTACTGTATTCAAATGTTCAAGTAAATTTGTTTTTTATATAAAACAAAGATTAAAGCTAATATATTTTTTTTAATATTATTAAATAGATTTAAAAACCAGTTGTTCTTTTATCTAAAAATAGCGGTATCCTAAATTTTAATATTAAAAAATCGGTTCCGAAAATCTTATTTTTTATCTACGAGTATACTTGTATCTAATTCAATAAAAGAATTTCATATTAAAAATAAAAAGTTTAAGAATCATTGAATTTTAAAAATATAAAAATGTATAAATATATAAAAATATATTTTTTTTTTGGATTTTCGAAAATATTTGTTTTTCTATTTTTAATTTGAATTTTTATTTTTATTTTAATGAAAACATAAAGTATCGTTCCAATTTTTTTTTATTGAGAGTGAAAATGTTTGTAGGGCCATCTAATGGTTTCTTTTTAAATAATGTTATTTTATGTTTCCCGCTCAAAATGTTGGCAGAAAGTCAGTATTATAACTCCACGGAATTAAATATTTATAAATATTTTTTTTTTTTCAAAAACTGTTCGACAGATTTAAAAAAAAAATACAACAAAAATTCATTTAGTTAGAGCTAGGTAATGGTTAAAAAAAATGGAACCATTTTTTTATTTTTAATTTTCTCAAAAACGGTACCATTAATTTTGACCATGTTTGTATGCTAAGGCTCCCCAAAAATTTAAATAGAATTGTGTATTGAAATTTTCAAAAACAATTTTTTTTTTGGATTTTTAAAAAAAATTCAAAATTTTTTTTTGGAAACTCAATATGTATTTCGAAAACCCTAGGCTCGATTTTTTTCAAATTGATGAATAAAATTTTCCTAATATAATCTACAGGAATTGAGAATAAGAATTTTTTTTTTACATTGAAATACAAATGTTAAAAAATGGTTTTCAAAAAATCGTAGTTTTCTCGAAAACGGCGCCTAGAATTTTGATAAGATTTTGTGTCCTTCAATCAATTTTTATGATCTTTAATTAAATAAAAAAAGTTTGCATTTTATTTTTCATACCTTTCGCTTATTAGAAAGAGAAAATCACTTTGTTTGTCCAGGGATTTGAAGAGAACTCAAATTTTTTAACAAAAATTTCATTAAAATTATTTCTTTTATACAATGTCCGGTAATTCGTGTGCCATACTTTGGGATGTGATTCTTGGTCATATTCTAAGAAAAAAATTCTTCTACAGTAAAGTCTGATTTTCGACTTTGACATCACTTTTTGACGATTTAAGGTCAATTTCTCTGTCAGTACTAATGGTAGAGATCTCATTTTGGATTTTTTTTACTAACCTTTAAAACATTGTTTAAATTGAGCTGATATGATTTTAAGGTTGCCAGATATTCAATTTTAAATACTGTTCAATTTTTTTGACCCGAGCAAAATTTAGACTTTGAGGTCATTTTTTTTTTAAAAATGCGTAATAAACATGAAAATTTCTTATTTTTACCCGATGAACAAAACAATAATAAAAAAACTGATTAATAAGTGCACCCAAAAATCCATACATTTTATGATACTTTGGAAAATCTAAAAATGGTAAGAAAACGAATTTTGATTTTTTTACCTACTTTTATTGCAGCATTTGGCAATTGGAGTGTTTGTTTGTTTGTTTTCTGAATTGATCATAAGTCTATTAAACATAATTGTGGACCCAATCGTGCATTTTATTTTAAATGCTTATGAAATTTTCTATATAGAAAATCCCACTGTAACAATGTTTTTCATTTTAAAAAAGGAATTCCTAATTTTTTTTTTCAAATTAATTTCCACTTGAACGAAAAGATCAAGTTTGTGTATGTCCTTAGTTTGAGTGTATTCGAAATAATGTAGTTTAATTTAAGAATGATCATTAAAATACCTTATGAACATACCAGCATAATGTATATCCAGTACTTTTCTACCGTAAACCGAAGAATGAAAATATTTTTTGATTTATCAAAACAATTTTGAAAAAAAAGATAAAACGGCACCTCAATTTCCGTCATATGCCATGTAAGAAGTTGCATCATGCATCAATCAATTTGGCACTCAGAATTTTTTCACAACCCAAACACGGAACCTCACTAAAAAAATCTCAGTTCATGGTAGGTATAGCAGGTGTGCAATGTACATCTATGCACTATGCAATATAAACATACACGAGGAGGGAAAAATCAAGTCTCTACGTAAAACAGAACATTTACACCCAGAAGAACAGGTAGAGGAACCTCAGATGAAGTTGAAGGTGATGCTAGCCATCACAGTGTTCTCGGATCTGTTTAACGTCTTGAGCTGTCTCGCTCTCGGTCCTATCCAAGGTCCCATCGCACCGCCACCATCAGAGAATCGTTCTTGTATGGAAACAGTTAAAATAAAACCCTCAAAACTCATCAAGACAGTTGTCATCTTTATGCTTCTGAAGGTTCTCTAATGATCTTTCTTCCGAACCTCCTCCTTCTTCTCTCGCTTTTTATTTACTGTCGTGCTTTTTCCATTATCTATTATGTTCTTTTTGTATTTTTGTCAGCTGAACATGACGAAGATGATGATGATGATGGAATTCAATTAAAATTTGTTTTGTGACTCTATTCACTTTTACCAGACCAGAATGCTCTGTGTCGTCGTCGTCGGTGTGGATAATCTTTTTCAAAGCTCCAAAGTCACAAAATTACATCCCTGTTTTACACTCAGCGAAAATAAGTATTATAAGGATGAAACTTTATATAATTAGTTATTAAAGGTATTACAATATTAACATAATATGTAAACT
Organism: Chrysotoxum bicinctum; assembly: GCA_911387755.1. Taxonomy (NCBI): domain Eukaryota; kingdom Metazoa; phylum Arthropoda; class Insecta; order Diptera; family Syrphidae; genus Chrysotoxum; species Chrysotoxum bicinctum. The sequence continues at coordinate 126,429,379 of OU426989.1, read as the reverse complement.
GTCAGAAGATTAAAAACAAAAAAACTTTTGTCGTTTCGGTTAAGCTTTTTGTATAGTATCAAATCAATCACAGAAACTTCATCAATCTACTCGAAAGCTACTTAGAGTTTTTAAAGCATAATAATATAAAATAAGTAAAAACACAAAATGTATACTTACAAAGGATCGCTTCAACATGGCGTTTACATAGTTAACTATCTTCAGTATAATTATCAATTTACAAAATCAAAACATTTAATTATTGAACCCATAAAAGAAAAGAATTGTTTTGTTAAATGTTTCAAACATGTTTTTAAGAAACATTGCGTTTGGTCACAATGTTTCTTGGCACTCATTAGGAGTACAAATAAATGGAGAACATCTTAATGAGTTGCGGATATGCAATGGAATAAATCTAAAAAGCAGTGAACAGGTTTCTGTCTGGGGCCTATTGCAAATTTGTGATTAAAAAAAAATTACATATGAAAAAAACTCGATTTTTTACTAATTTGTGAATAAAATGCTTGTAATCATAATTTTGTAAGATGGTGCAATAGGCCCCTGGTCTTACTGTCGAAAAAGTTCGGCACCTTTTGGTCAGAGTGTCTTTATGTAAAGTTGACCTGACTTTGCATAATTCAACCACTATTATAATGTGGTTATGTGGTTTGCGATATGTTCGATGGTAATTTTTTTTGTCAAAATAGTCTTCAGCAGGGAATGGTCTATTTGGGGGTCAACTGGTAGGTAGTGTACCTCATGTAATTGCGGTTGAAGATTATGTATTAGCTTAAAATTAATAACAGAACAGTTAAAAAAGGGAAGGGAGTCAGAATAATTTTGCAGTGTGACTTCCACAACACTCAGCGATACTGCGATGCAGTCATTGTTGAAAATTAACTTTCAGGAATCAGAAACTAGTCTGTTTAAGACTTCGATGAATGGAACCTCAAAAGATACGAAAAAGAACTGGCGCAAGGCACTGGTGAATAGAGGCATAGTAAAGTACTAAATTGGCAACTGGTTGAATCAATATTTGTATTTCAATAGATAAATAAGTACTGCACTTACCATGGCTACGGAAGCTTTTCCTCTGACAAAAAAGTCGTTTCATACAGCTCCCGGCTGCGTATTGCCAAACTGTATATCAGTACAGAGCTCCGACGCTCTATAATAGACTACAGAATGCTCATTCAAATTAAGAGCATACTATAATACTGTGTCAGATCAAAAGCAGATTTTTCTGTGTTGGTATACATTATTTTGCTCAAGAAACTAAGAGCAAAGTACCTGTGATTACAGAGCCATCGTTCACGTTGGTGTGTGGTGCCGTGACATAAGGCCAAGTGACAAAATGCCAAATTTGTTTGTGACTTAAGGCCAAACATAAAATGTTTTGTCTTGAGCAACAGTATCTTGGGTGGCCCGCTTCGCGGGTTTTCAGGATTTTAACTCCCTTTTCGGGGCTCACACCCGCTCACGCAACTCCGTTGCTCCGCTTAGGGTATGTTCAGTCGCCAGGCAGGCGCCTGTAGCAACAGTTTTCCTGAGCAGCAGTACATAACTGTTAGTTGTTTACTCCAATTAATGTAAAATACAAAACTGTTGCTACAGGCGCCTGCCTGGCCTGTTGCTTAGGACAAAACATTTTATGTTTGGCCTTAAGTCACAAACAAATTTGGCTTTTTGCCACTTGGCCTTATGTCACGGCACCACACACCACACACAATAATCACACCAACGTGAACGATGGCTCTGTAATCACAGGTACTTTGCTCGATCTGAAATAGTATATAGTTTGCTTCAGCTTTTTTAATATTTTACAAGCAAACTGCATGTGACCACAGAGCGCTCTGTGGTAGCATACAGTTTGCTATACAATACTTTCAAATTCGGTGAGCAGAAAATGGCTGAGCACAGACTAAGGAGATCTGTGCTGATATACAGTTTGGCAATACGCCTCCCGGCTTGACAGCAGAGTGAAGATGATTTTCTAAATGTCCCACATACGGACGTTTACTGCCTATGGGTGCCCGGTATGGTTCAAGGTTGTCCCATTGCAAATGGAAAAGACGTTCTTAAATGTTCTTAATTTTTTCATAACATACAATAAGCGTACTAGGTTGTTCGTATATTGTATTTTTTTTTGTGTATATACAATTGTTTTTGTTAACAGCTTTTTTTTATTACAGCAAGTAATTTCATACATAAAATTTGACCATTTGTTATTATTTTTTAAAATGGAAAGAGCAAACAAAATTTAGTAATAATTTCTGTACATTTGTCTGAAAAATGATGATGGCTTCCTAGATCACATCTTGCTAAGAATCCCTCAAAACTGAAAACTCATTTTCAAGTTAGCTCCTAAACTGTTTTTTTGTATTGATTTAAATACATAGTTTAAAAAGAAATTAATTTATTTGTTGAACAAGACAACATGCCACAGGCGCTCGACAGCTTCAAAGCCCAAAAATCTGCAACACCAGACGGCATTGATTTTAAGTTTGTTACCTTCTTGCCCTCGCTGATCATGTTGCCATTTAGCAGCTAATGGAAATGATACTGAAACCATCTGTTATTCCCTGTGAATTGATGAATAGGTAACTATCGCTGCTTCAAAGAAGCTGCATCTTGGTCGTAAGACCAGCAGCTATTTACTAGACTACTAGCGGCCCGGTACGTGCTTCGCTACGTATAAAGTGAAACAATAAAAAAAAAATAATTGCAACATCAAATTCATTTATTCAAACAAAAAAATATTTTATTAATTGCTAGCTATTTTTTTTAAACTTAATCCAAAACGTTTGGATAAACAATAATCTTTGTTTTTCCATTTTGGGCATGAATAAACAAACGGCTGGGGGTACCGACTCTGGAACAGACAACATAAAGTTGACCATGTGAAAAACATGATTCCTCCAAATTAACTCCACAAACTTGAAGTGTTTGCCCTTGTTCCTTGTTGATGGACATCGCAAATGATAAACGCACAGGATATTGTAATCGTTTGAACTCAAATGGCATATCAGTTGGAATCATAGGGATACGTGGTATCAAACAAACTTCTCCTTTTGATTTAGCAGCTAAGATCGTAGCTTTAATCAAATTTGGCAATAACTTTTTCACTGCCAATCTGGTGCCATTACACAGTTTTGGTGGATTAATATTTCGCAATAATATGATCAAAGAACCAACTTTCAAATTCAAGCAATGCGGTGGCATACCAGCTAGTTCCAATGAATTTAAAAATTCAATTGGATAATTCATTGCCTCATCTTGATTCGCAATAATATGATCAAAGAACCAACTTTCAAATTCAAGCAATGCGGTGGCATACCAGCTAGTTCCAATGAATTTAAAAATTCAATTGGATAATTCATTGACTCATCTTGATTCATAACACTGCTGATTACCACGTAAATCTTTCATTGTTCGATTAAATGCTCCTAGTGATTTTTTATTCGCTGTTGTACACTCATCCCATAAAATAATTGGCGTTAATCGCAGAACTTTTGCCATAGCAGAATTTCTCGAAATATTGCAAGTTGAAGTTTCAATCACCTGTACATTCAATGGTAATTTTAGTGCAGAGTGTGCAGTCCGAACACCTTCTAATAATGTAGCAGCAATTCCCGAAGATGCAAGTGCCAGTACAATTTTTTGTTCCGATCGAATATTTAGAATAGCTAAAATCAATGACATAACGACCGTTTTGCCTGTACCACCAGGCGCATCCAAGAAATATAATCCACCTGCATTATTGGAAACGGCTTGCATGATTGTGTCATATACGATTAAGTTCCGAAACATGTTGCAATTGCTCATTTCTGCGATGAAGTACAATATCACGGGATTGAAACTGATCAACAAGAATTACAATTGTAACCTCATCAATTGTGGGTGCATTGAATCGCCTTGCATGCTCTCCAACAGGTGTTCTATCAGCCCTTATTACGATTTTGTGATTATCAGATGGCATACGATCGAGAGCAATTTTGAACAATTGATCTAATGTGTTATGCTGATGGAAAAACCTTTGTAGCTCACGAATAATTTCTCGTCTTGTATTCGAAACAATTGCACAACGTTGATCCAATTCACGATTTTCATCACCAATAAAATAAATTTGCAAAAATTGATGATCAACGTCGAAGTATGGTAATAACGAACCAGCTTCATGATAAATCTGGCCCTGAATCTGTAACATGTATGCAATTTTAGGTAGATGTTGGATCAGAATTTTTAAAACTATCGAATACTTTATGATTCAGATTGATATAAACATGGGACAATCATGTTGAAGTATTTACCTTAAACGTCGGCATAATTATCTCTAATAATTTTAGTAGCACTAAAAGATGTCATTTGAAATGCCGAATTGTGTTGTTGAATATGGATCAAAAAGTGATTCGACGTTTGAGATGTCCCAAAAATAAATGAATACAATGGTTTGGGTGGAGTTTCTAATGCTGGAAATCTCACTTTGCCATTAGCACAACACATGCCGGGCTTTTCACGTGGAAAGTTAGCCGTATCACAATGTGGACTGTTGTAATTAAAAGCAGCACGCATCATTTTAGCCAAAAGAGCAGCACGACGTATTCGTGATCGGCGTGCAAGGTTCAGTACAGGTACAGAGGGTCAACAGATCTACATATTTCGTGCATTACGTTTACTGCGATGCATTAGCTTGTGCGCGTTCATCTGCAGTCTGTGATCGACTAAGTAATGCCACATCATTTGCATTACGTATTCGCCGACCTATATTTGTTCGCCCGGCTTGTGACATTATTCCTTCATATAAAAAAGAATAAATCAAATTAAAAATATAAGTTTCAATTTGACAGCAAAATCCCCACTAACAAAATGATCCGACATTTATTGAATTCATTTGTTACAAAAAATGTGATAAATGAAGAACCACTCGACCGATTTTGTGCAAACTTCACATAAACCATCTACTAAATAGTCCAAACAAAGCCATAAAATTTGGTTTGGATAGGTAAGCCCGTTCTTGAGTTATAGAAACACAACGAAAAGTGGCATTGATTTTTATATATATAGATTTTATAGGATCCCCGGATGTTGTTTTCAATTGAAAGAATCTTCGATCTCCTTTAATTGGTAGCCTTCGTACGCCCAATTTTATCTATTTAGGATATTCCTTTCCCCTATTCTTCATTCTACTTTCGATTTTAATGTTCTACGCTGCATCATATTTAAATGTGCGTTTTCCGTCAATTGTTTCAGTTGAACGCACTCATCATCATACCACGGTTTCTTTCTGTGGAGTAATTGGTAAGGGATCATGACGTTATCTCGAATGACAAAAATCTCGAATGCAAAAAATCTCGAAAAAACAAATTTTTAATCTAGAATGCAAAAATCTCGAATGCACAAAAATCTCGAATGAACAAAGATCTCGAAAGACAATATCTCGAAAAAAATCTCGAAAAAAAATATAAATTCGAGATTTTTTTTTTACCTATTTAAAGAGTTCACACTTTAATTAAACGCATAACATATTTAGTTTATTCAACAATTTATTCCTTGTTTGAGAAAATAAACAATAAAAAATATTTAAAATATTTAACAAAAAAAAATCATTAGGTAGGGTAAAGTCAGGAGGATTTGACAGGTTAACAGTTTTTTTTAAATATTTTGAGATGCAAGTATAATTTCAAATTTAAAAGTTTTGCATAGGTTTAACTGTAATTTAAGCAACAAAGAACCATCATTAATTTGTCCTTCTAAATATTTTTTCCAAAGTTACAACCTTTTTTCTAATGCCTTTCTAAATGTCAATTCCTCCTTCATTGAAGGAGGATTTGACAGCTTCGCAAGGAGGTTTTGTCAGTATTTAAAAAAAATAAAACAACAAATTCCTTCGTAAACATTTATATAATTAAAATAATGCAGTAACAAGGTGATGAAATAAATAAACAAAACACAAAATTTATTATAAAATTAATTGTGTTTTCGGGTTTTCGCAGACTTAGGCCAGACGCGCACATTCAATTTTTAGTTTCGCAACTGTTTAGTTGCTAAAATGAAACATATGGTCGTATATGGGACACCGCGCACTAAGAAAAACTCGATTTGAGCAACTAAAAAGTTTGTGTTTTGACACAAACTAAACGATTGCCTAAAATTAATTCGCAACAGTTGAGCTGTTTTCTATAAGCGGAAGAGAGAAAGGAGTATGAGCGTGAGTAAAGAGTTGCCAGTGCGCGGTTCTCTTTCAACTGGTGATGAAAATCAACTATTTGATTTCGATCACAGTTGCCAGTGTGCCACTAGCCTTAGTGAACTGTTGCGGTTCATAAAACCAGCAAGCCAAGCCCTTCCAGCTTGCTCATTTGTGTTCCAACTACTGGTTATGGGATTTTGTTTATTTTAACATGTTGCAAAACAAACTGTTTTGCCAGTTCAAGCCTAGTACTCACCTAGCGTGAAATGAAAAATAAATACGTTCCAAATTACACGCGGAGAATTAAAATGAAAATAGAATAAACTTTTCCACGTGAATTTTTGATACTCACTTTGAATGAAAAAAAAAAAAACAATTATTTTTAAACTGAGTCGTTCTTTCTGTTTATAAATTTTCAATTTTTTGTTTTGAAAAAAAGTATTCAAATCAACTGACAAATGTCAGAGTTTTCCACGTTGCCTTAAACTTTTTCCTGATGATTGTACATTGAGAAATGAAAATCATAGCGTGGAAAAAGTTGTGGAACATATTTGTTTTTCCAATCCACATTTTAGTACTCACCTCTCCTTGCGGATTTCATGCCATTGAACCAGCAGTCACTTTTATATGAAATTTTCATTTTCACTTGAACTGAGTACTAGGCTTCATATGTTAAACCGAAATGAAGTTTAGTGCATTTTTTAAAATAATCGCAAAGCTCCTTTTCTTGAACTGTTGTAAGAATTTATTTGTTGGAATATTTCGAGCTGTTTTCTGTATTGATTGACTGTCCTTCATGTCTTTTCTTAAGTCAGAAAATTAAAGTGGTACGATTTATACCATATTTTTTAGCAGCACTGCTAATGGATTATTTTTTTTCAATATTTTCAATTGCCTTTTGGATGTTGGCTTCGTTAACATTGTGAGACGGATACTGATAAAGGAGGATTTGACACTGTCAATTGCTCCTTCAACATTGGTGTCAAAACCTCCTTTCAGTTGACTTTTTCAAAAATAATTTAAAAAAAAATAAAGAGTTGTTACTCACAAATATTTATAGTATATTATGATTTAAAAACAAATCTATGTGTTGTGTATTTCACTTAAAATAACTAAAACTACTTACTACCGAAACTGCAGTTAGTTAAGTTATCTCAAATATTAAATCAACTGGACTCAAAAACAATTATTTTTTCTGTTTCACACAACGATCAGATCACAGTTATAATTTTTTGGTAGCTCAAATCAATCGTAACTATCTTCGTTTTTTAATACCTAAGGTACTGCAAATGTCTACACTTTTTGAGAAAAGTCCTTATGTCAATTCCTCCCACATGTCAAATCCTCCTGACTTTACCCTATCATAATAAAATTATAAAAAATATCAAAAACAAAGAAAAATTTATAAATTCATAAACATACCTATAAAGGCATTATGTAGGTATAACAAAAAAGTATGAATTATTTTGAGTTGTACGCAAGACTCCTAAGGTACACCACATAACTCCTCTCTTCTTTTTCGTCGAGTCCTTTTAAAATTTGTTTTTTTTTTTTAAATACTCCCGTCTTACCTTAGTTTCCTGGCCCATCTGAATTTTTCAACCAGACAACTAATTTGAACTGACTCATTAGCCAAAATTTCAAGTAATTTGTAAGGACCAATGTGCGGCCTTCCAACTAAAACCTTAAGCCTCCTATGCCAGGACTCTACTCTGTTTTGAGTTCTGGGTAACTCTGTCATGGGTAGTTTACTAGTCAGTCTCAGTCGTGGTTTTGTTAAACAGTTATTAATAATCTAGAATTAATATATTAATTTTTGAGACAATGGTTACAATTCGCGCGAATTGTAACCATTGTCTCAAAAATTAATATATTAATTCTAGATTTTTTTTTTTTCGAGATTTTTGTGTTTCGAGATTATGCATTCTAGATTTTTTTTTCGAGATTTTTTCAATTCTAGATTTTTGTTTTCTAGATTTTTACTTTCGAGATTTTTGCTTTCTGGATTATTGTTATCGAGATATCGTGGTAGACCCAATTGGTAGCCTATCATTGTTTCGTTTGCATCTTTAATTATATCAGAGTACTGATACCACAGATTTTTGTAAGTGAGGTCTTTGATTGTTGAAAGCACAGCGGAGAGTTTCTCGCTCATGTTCTCTCTTTTACACTCCGGCAACTTCAATTTCTTTTTGTCGACAGTCAGGCTCTGAATTTCGCTTAAAAGTGTTCAATATCGACGTTTGTTCCTCGAAAAACACGCAAGTCCAAAACGTCGGACCTGTGCCAGGTTGATTTGTAAATTATTAATCTTGGGAAGCTGGCGCTATTTATCACGTATTACGAGCTGTCGTAAAATCTATTAGACGGAAGCTGTTATCTGTTGTCGTTTCGCTTAGGGTATGCCAACCAACTTTTCTGCCGAATTAATATTGAAGTCCCCGAACACATTTACATCGTCCAAGAGGTCATAGAACTCTGCCTTGATACGTTCTTAAGGTTCTTTGCAGGGGGGTTCAATAAATTTGTTGTAAGCCAATTTCGCACAAGAAATACGTTTCTAAATATGTGAAATCTTTTATCGAAGCTGTAATAAAAATTGCATTTTTTTCTTTTTCTTTTTCATCGTATTTGCTGGATGTTATATCTATCTGCCTTATACCGCGTGAGGAAAAATTGAATCTTTAGTATCAGCGGCTTAAGGTGTTCTTACGTTATCCTTTAATTTCAGGGGAGTCGCCATTTGGTATAGTGATCATTGTCCGAGAGTCCTCTCCTACGTGTCTCTTTCATAACAAGTCATTTTACGAGGTAGAGAAGTTAACGTCACGCTATCCCCATATGCAACACGGGGATATAAAAGCTGTATTCGTTGGCCCATAACGGCAACCTGGCTTAGTTCTGAATGGTGCTCATATAACAATCTTTTTCTAAATGTTTCAAAGTGCCAATCAATGTCCTTCTTTAGAAGAAAAAATCCAATATGTTACAATTACAGCATAAATCAAGCCATTCTAAGTAAGGTAGAAACAACATGCGACCTGGGCGTTCACTTCTCGCAAAATCTAGACTTTTCACTCCACATTGAGAAAATTGTCAGTAAAGCAAACTCAATGCTTGGATTTATTAAGCGTTGGAGTAAGGAATTTTCTTGTAGTCTTATAACATCTTCGTTGTACAACACCTTTGTTCGTCCCCAATTAGAATATGCTAGTTCTGTATGGTCGCCACTTTACTCAATACACATTGATCGAATCGAATCTGTCCAACGTAAATATCTACGCTTCGCATTAAGTCATCTTAATTGGAGTGACCCAAATCATCTTCCATACTCCATACAGCAGTCGCCTTCTTCTTTTAAACATGAATTCTCTAGAAAAACGCCGGAAAATCAGCGATGTTATGTTCTTATACGAGCTCTTGGTTAGTTCCATAGATTCACCGGTTCTTCTAGAACAAATTCATTTTAAAGCTAGAAGCCACAGTTCTCGGAACTCTGAAATTTTTCACACCGTACCAATTATGGTCTCAATGAGCCTTTGACACGTATGAAACATGAGGCTAATATAAACCATGATGTTTTCGATTTAAGTTACTCAAAGCTTACACTTAAGCACAGGTTGTATGGGCGTTCTCATTAAGTATTGGAAACTACTCGTAACGTTATTGTTTTTATAGCAAGTAGTATGTATTTGACTTGTCGTTATTTTTGTAGCTACAGATAGTAGATTAATATTTATTATTTCTTTGTTTGTCATATTTGTTCGTTTTTTAGTAGAGTGTTAGGCTATATGTATGTATATCTATTTACTAACAACTAACACCACGCTAAATGATGACTGTGACAAGCTGATGTTTCCCAGTATCTAAAGGTGAAAAAACCCGAAGAGAAAAGAAATATTGTTACAAATGCTTGCATTAAGTAGTACTGATGGCGTTAAAAAAAAAAAAAAAAAAATATTGACCAACCTCAGCTCCCAATATAATAGCTGAGGTAAGGCGAACACTAAGTTCGGCCAAAAATTCAAAGTCACATCTGCAACTTCCAACAGCTTAAAATTGTATTGGAGTTGCATTATGTTTAAGACCGTTTAGTATTTTAATAATCAACAAAATTTTCATTTTTATAATCTATATTTTGCTATTAATATCCGTACGACATGTGCTTATTTTTTTCTTGCGACTAAAGGTACTATAAGGCAAGTTATGCATTCGGAAAAAAAAACGAACTCGGGATTTTGATCAAAGTTGACATTACCATGAAAGCGAAGACTAAAAAAGTGGGTCTCGCAATTCTGTCTGTCTGTCTATCTGTTGGACTACAGCCTAAACGGCTCGGCCGATTTTCTTTAAACGTGGTAGATATCGCTTTTTTTCCCCACACGTTACCTGTACCTGTCATACGATTTTTTTTTGAAATTTTATAAATATTTTGTTTTTCTCAAAAACTGTTCGACCGATTTAAAAAATAAATACGAGTAACTCCCTATGGGAAGTTAAAAATGGTTGAAAAAAAAATTCGAAAAATGTGTACCACCGATTTTGATAATTTTTTTATGCTAAAGCTCACCAGCAGTTTGAACAGATTTGTGTATACAAATTTTCAAAAATTAGTTTTTTTGATTTTTAAGAAAAGTTTCATTTTTTTAAACTCAATATTTCGAAAACCCCATGATAAATAAAAGTTTCTCAATATAATCTACAAGATGTGAGAACAAATAAAATGCACGACTGGGTCGCACGAACTTGCTACTATGTAATAGAATAGGAATTTTAAAAACGAATGTTATTAGAGAAAAATGTTTTTTTAAAAATGATATCTACCAAGTTTGAAAAAAATCGGCCGAGCCGTTTAGGCTGTAGTCGAACAGACAGACAGACAGACCGACAGAATTGCGAGACCCACTTTTTTAGTCTTCGCTATCATCGTAATGTCAACTTTGATCAAAATCGCGAGTTCGATTTTTTTACGAATGCATACCTTGCTTTATAGTACCTATAAGTCGCAAGTAAAAATTATGTTACCTAAAAATAAAGGTACCCACCATACAAATTTTAAAAAATGGGTTTCAAAAATCGTATTTTTCTCGAAAACGGCGCCTAGAATTTTGATATTATTTTTCTATCAGATAATTTTTATGATCTTTAATTTAATCAAAAAAAAAATGAAATTAAGATATTACAGCTTGTACCTACCATAGAACCATTTTGTCTAATTTTGAATTTCTCACTATCGACATAACGGATTTTAATGAAATTTTTTCTAGAGATGCTTCTAAAAAGTTTAAGAACCATTCAGTGGCGTAGCGTACCATCTCGCCGCCCGGTGCGGGAGACCCATTTTGCCGCCCCCATTCAATACTAAATTAAAATTAAATTTCGAGACATCATTTCACAGGCAATGAAATATCTTTTATTGAAAGTAAAATAGAATTAGCGGTTTCATAAACGGATTTTACGAGCATTCGTAAAAAAAATCGAACTCGAGATTTTGATTTTTTTCGAAATTGTATAAACATTTTTTTTTCTCAAAAACTGTTCGACAGATTTTAAAAATAAAAATACAGAAAAATTTCATTTAATTAAATCTAGGTATTGGTTGAAAAATTTTTTTCGAAAGATGGTTATTGAGGGTACCCCCATGGGACCATTTTTTTTGTTTTTGATTTTCTCAAAAACGGTTTAACCGATTTTTTTTTTTGATAAAGCTCCCCAAAATTATAAATAGAATTGTGTACTCAAATTTTCAAAAAAATTTTCAATTTCGCACAAGAAATACGTTTCTAAATATGTGAAATCTTTTATCGAAGCTGTAATAAAAATTGCATTTTTTTCTTTTTCTTTTTCATCGTATTTGCTGGATGTTATATCTATCTGCCTTATACCGCGTGAGGAAAAATTGAATCTTTAGTATCAGCGGCTTAAGGTGTTCTTACGTTATCCTTTAATTTCAGGGGAGTCGCCATTTGGTATAGTGATCATTGTCCGAGAGTCCTCTCCTACGTGTCTCTTTCATAACAAGTCATTTTACGAGGTAGAGAAGTTAACGTCACGCTATCCCCATATGCAACACGGGGATATAAAAGCTGTATTCGTTGGCCCATAACGGCAACCTGGCTTAGTTCTGAATGGTGCTCATATAACAATCTTTTTCTAAATGTTTCAAAGTGCCAATCAATGTCCTTCTTTAGAAGAAAAAATCCAATATGTTACAATTACAGCATAAATCAAGCCATTCTAAGTAAGGTAGAAACAACATGCGACCTGGGCGTTCACTTCTCGCAAAATCTAGACTTTTCACTCCACATTGAGAAAATTGTCAGTAAAGCAAACTCAATGCTTGGATTTATTAAGCGTTGGAGTAAGGAATTTTCTTGTAGTCTTATAACATCTTCGTTGTACAACACCTTTGTTCGTCCCCAATTAGAATATGCTAGTTCTGTATGGTCGCCACTTTACTCAATACACATTGATCGAATCGAATCTGTCCAACGTAAATATCTACGCTTCGCATTAAGTCATCTTAATTGGAGTGACCCAAATCATCTTCCATACTCCATACAGCAGTCGCCTTCTTCTTTTAAACATGAATTCTCTAGAAAAACGCCGGAAAATCAGCGATGTTATGTTCTTATACGAGCTCTTGGTTAGTTCCATAGATTCACCGGTTCTTCTAGAACAAATTCATTTTAAAGCTAGAAGCCACAGTTCTCGGAACTCTGAAATTTTTCACACCGTACCAATTATGGTCTCAATGAGCCTTTGACACGTATGAAACATGAGGCTAATATAAACCATGATGTTTTCGATTTAAGTTACTCAAAGCTTACACTTAAGCACAGGTTGTATGGGCGTTCTCATTAAGTATTGGAAACTACTCGTAACGTTATTGTTTTTATAGCAAGTAGTATGTATTTGACTTGTCGTTATTTTTGTAGCTACAGATAGTAGATTAATATTTATTATTTCTTTGTTTGTCATATTTGTTCGTTTTTTAGTAGAGTGTTAGGCTATATGTATGTATATCTATTTACTAACAACTAACACCACGCTAAATGATGACTGTGACAAGCTGATGTTTCCCAGTATCTAAAGGTGAAAAAACCCGAAGAGAAAAGAAATATTGTTACAAATGCTTGCATTAAGTAGTACTGATGGCGTTAAAAAAAAAAAAAAAAAAATATTGACCAACCTCAGCTCCCAATATAATAGCTGAGGTAAGGCGAACACTAAGTTCGGCCAAAAATTCAAAGTCACATCTGCAACTTCCAACAGCTTAAAATTGTATTGGAGTTGCATTATGTTTAAGACCGTTTAGTATTTTAATAATCAACAAAATTTTCATTTTTATAATCTATATTTTGCTATTAATATCCGTACGACATGTGCTTATTTTTTTCTTGCGACTAAAGGTACTATAAGGCAAGTTATGCATTCGGAAAAAAAAACGAACTCGGGATTTTGATCAAAGTTGACATTACCATGAAAGCGAAGACTAAAAAAGTGGGTCTCGCAATTCTGTCTGTCTGTCTATCTGTTGGACTACAGCCTAAACGGCTCGGCCGATTTTCTTTAAACGTGGTAGATATCGCTTTTTTTCCCCACACGTTACCTGTACCTGTCATACGATTTTTTTTTGAAATTTTATAAATATTTTGTTTTTCTCAAAAACTGTTCGACCGATTTAAAAAATAAATACGAGTAACTCCCTATGGGAAGTTAAAAATGGTTGAAAAAAAAATTCGAAAAATGTGTACCACCGATTTTGATAATTTTTTTATGCTAAAGCTCACCAGCAGTTTGAACAGATTTGTGTATACAAATTTTCAAAAATTAGTTTTTTTGATTTTTAAGAAAAGTTTCATTTTTTTAAACACAATATTTCGAAAACCCCATGATAAATAAAAGTTTCTCAATATAATCTACAAGATGTGAGAACAAATAAAATGCACGACTGGGTCGCACGAACTTGCTACTATGTAATAGAATAGGAATTTTAAAAACGAATGTTATTAGAGAAAAATGTTTTTTTAAAAATGATATCTACCAAGTTTGAAAAAAATCGGCCGAGCCGTTTAGGCTGTAGTCGAACAGACAGACAGACAGACCGACAGAATTGCGAGACCCACTTTTTTAGTCTTCGCTATCATCGTAATGTCAACTTTGATCAAAATCGCGAGTTCGATTTTTTTACGAATGCATACCTTGCTTTATAGTACCTATAAGTCGCAAGTAAAAATTATGTTACCTAAAAATAAAGGTACCCACCATACAAATTTTAAAAAATGGGTTTCAAAAATCGTATTTTTCTCGAAAACGGCGCCTAGAATTTTGATATTATTTTTCTATCAGATAATTTTTATGATCTTTAATTTAATCAAAAAAAAAATGAAATTAAGATATTACAGCTTGTACCTACCATAGAACCATTTTGTCTAATTTTGAATTTCTCACTATCGACATAACGGATTTTAATGAAATTTTTTCTAGAGATGCTTCTAAAAAGTTTAAGAACCATTCAGTGGCGTAGCGTACCATCTCGCCGCCCGGTGCGGGAGACCCATTTTGCCGCCCCCATTCAATACTAAATTAAAATTAAATTTCGAGACATCATTTCACAGGCAATGAAATATCTTTTATTGAAAGTAAAATAGAATTAGCGGTTTCATAAACGGATTTTACGAGCATTCGTAAAAAAAATCGAACTCGAGATTTTGATTTTTTTCGAAATTGTATAAACATTTTTTTTTCTCAAAAACTGTTCGACAGATTTTAAAAATAAAAATACAGAAAAATTTCATTTAATTAAATCTAGGTATTGGTTGAAAAATTTTTTTCGAAAGATGGTTATTGAGGGTACCCCCATGGGACCATTTTTTTTGTTTTTGATTTTCTCAAAAACGGTTTAACCGATTTTTTTTTTTGATAAAGCTCCCCAAAATTATAAATAGAATTGTGTACTCAAATTTTCAAAAAAATTTTTTTTGGATTTTTAAAAAAAAACTTCAAAATTTTTTTTCAAAACTCAATATTTCGAAAACCCCTTGCTAGATTTTTTTTTAAACTTGATAAATAAAAGTTTCTCAATATAATCTACAAAATGTGAGAAAAAATTTTTTATTTTACCTAAAAATAAAGGTACCTACCATACAAATGCTAAAAAAATTTAAAAAAATGGTTTTCAAAAATCGTATTTTTCTCGAAAACGGCGCCTAGAATTTTGATAAATTTTTTTTCTTTCAATTAATTTTTACGATCTTTAATTTAACAAAAAAATTCTGAAATTAAGATATTACAGCTTGTACCTACCATAGAACCATTTTTTTCGAATTTTGAATTTCTCATCATCCACATAACGGATCTTAATGAAAATTTTTATAGAGAAGCTTCTAAAAAGTCTAAAACACATTGCATTTCAAAACTTAAGAATAAATATTTTTTGAATTTTTGAAAAAACAAAATCTATTTTTTTCTTTTTTTGAAAATTCGATATCTCCGAAACGGGTCAATATTTCTTTTCGTAAATTTAATTTTTGTTCGAACAATAATAAAAACTTTAAATTGGCGTACCTAATTTTTTTCTTAAAAAGCTTTTAAAAAGTTTGTATATAAAAGTTTTTTTTTTAAGAAACCACTACAACGACTTATAATTTTTGTTCTTGCATAAATTCATAGTTGGATAGCATTCTGTTTTTTTCTCTTACTACTAAAAGAATTTAAAAATTAATTTTATCCTTATGAACAGTTTTCTCTAATAACATTCGTTTTTAAAATTCCTAGTCGATTACATAGGAGCAAGTTCGTGCGACCCAGTCGTGCATTTTATTTCCTGTGAATTGTACTCGTTTTGAGATCGATTCCGAGTTTTTTCCAAAAATTCTTAGAAAAGTCGATTGCAACTTGGACGAAACGGTCTCTGCTCTCCACTAGGAGAGCTTTTAAAACGCAGAGTTTCTGAGCACACTTATCCACACTCAGTCCACATTGCTGCAGGTAAATCTGTGCGTCATCTTTTTCAGCTAGCTCTGCAGCTCAAAAGTTAAGAAAAGTGAGGAAGTTGAATGACTGCATGACTGTCAGAAGAAGACTGGCTACCGATCCGTCAATTCTTCCAGTACCTCAAGAACTTCCACAAATTTATTTTTAAGCGTCTTTACAGCTTCACGAGGTTCACTTTTTCTGCAGGCTTGTGACTAGATCCTTGACATACTTCTGGTGAGTCGACTTCGTCTTGACCCTGCTCTGTGGTGGGACCAGAACGACTTCCAACTTCGACGGCAGGCACGTCTTCTTCTTCTGCCCGTAAAATAAGTTATGCATTCCCATGAATATTGGCCGGAGGACAATTCTAGGCCACTCACGATTGTAGATGGAGGAATCTTACTTACATTGGAATCACTTCCGCTGCTGCTGGATGCCGCCGAAGACGTTAACGTAGCTTTTGAACCAGAACTAGAACTGAAATATTTCGCGTCTTCGCGTCTGCTTCTTTCTTAGCCTTTTTCTTGCGGTATTCCGCGCCGCTTCCTTTAACTCTTTTCATTTTCAAAAACTAGTTCAAAGGTTGAGTGAAGTACTAAGTGCTTAGTTTTGGAAGATTCAACAGTATTTAAACTATAAACAACACAATCGAAATAACTTTCTGTGATGCGGGAGGGAGCAAAAACATTGAGCTGGCTGAGACTAGAATAACGTTTTCGTCGAATCCTAGTTATCTTATCATATCTCGCATATGCATATCATATGTTTCGGAACACTCCCTTTCAGTTTCGCGAGAGTTTCGGAACGTTTTGTTTTAGTTTCGCGATAAGCGCGACAATACGGAATGCACTCTTACGGCCCTACTCACCGTCTACGAATTCACGAAAGCGGTCAACGACGAACCACAGATAGGGTGGCAAATTTCAAATTTACATCATTGTTGTTTGTTGACTTGTCAAACGATCTGTCATAAAACATATGATTTCTACTCTACCCGCATCACCGGCGACATTTTGCCGCCCCCCTAGGCCTGCCGCCCGGGGCGGACCGCACCCCCCGCCCCCCCTACGCTACGCCACTGGAACCATTACAAAAACGGCTTAATATTTTTTTTGGAAATATAATTTTCATTCGTACAATAATAAAAACTTAAAGTTGGCGTACTAAATTTTTTTCTTAAAAATGTTTTAAAAATTTTGTATATAAAAGCTTATTAAAAAAAAAACTACAAGGACGACTTATAATTTTTGTTGTAGCATAATTTCCATAGCATTTTGTTTTTATGTCTTACTGCTAAAAGAATTTAAAAAATTAATTTGATCCATATGAACAGTTTTCTCTAATAACATTCGTTCTTAAAATTCCTAGTCTTTTAAAAAGTAAAAAGTAAAAAAGTTATTCGAAAACAAAAATGAATGATTAATTTAACGTCTACTTGTATACCTTTAACAATTGAAAAACTCCAAATTAGAGCAAGTACTTACGTAGTAGATTTATATAATTTTGACTTTTTCGCGCTAATTTGTTAACATTGTAATTCTAATAAATTAATAAACTACTATTGTTTTTAATTAATATTATATTTTCAATTCAATCTTATAACTATTATATTATAGCTATAAGCTACACAAAAAATTCTTCAAAAACTAGTCTACTTTTCAATACCTTACAACTAACTTTCTGGCCCTAATCGGGCGCTATAAGTTAAACTATATAATATTTTACTACCTAAACCTATATTAATGCTAATTAAAACTTCTAAACACTACTTTAAAAAATTACTCAAAAACTAGAATAGCCACAGCGGTGTTTTCGATTTTATATATATTTTTTATGTTGATTGTTGTTGGTATTATAATTTTTTTAGAGCTACCACGACTGTCCCTAATATTAAAAACTAATACACTTAATGTAAGTCTGTCAAGGCACGAAAGCAAGTCGAGTTTAATTACCTAATTGTCGTCGGAATTGAGCCACCAAAACTGATTCTCCTGCTTCCTCCTATCTCTTCGGTCCCGATCGGACACAGTCCTACTGAACCGAATTCACTGAGCGCCGCATTGTGCGAGCACGTCTCGATTACAGCGAATACACATAGTTCTACCGCCTCTCTATCCTGGATCAGCCCTCGACTGTCTAGACAGAAGAATGCAATGTGTTGAATAAAGCCACTTAAAGTACAATCTCCAAATATCCATTTTTGAGGTAATAAGTCCGAAAGATTAAGCTATTAGCTGACGATATCGCTCTTTCAAATTGATCCCGGATCAGCGTAAGAAATTATGTATTCTGTTTATATTGGATCCGTTGCATGGAACCCTGTTGGAATCCAAAGTAGCGACGTAACCTCACAGCCTCTGAAACACCCGAATCTTTTTCATTTGAGATGGGGCAACGTTGAACCATACCGGCCATCTATAGACAATCATCGGCCTGAAGAAGGCCATGACACCTTAGCCTTGGTGTCAAACCAGCTGCTGTAAAACAACCCTTTCGTCAGTATGAAAGCTCCCCTAGCCCTGGCCAGAGTAGCCTTTATATGTCTGTCGAAATAAAAATACTGATCTAACCAGGTGCCAAGGTACTTTACTACATTTTTACTTCACTGGATGTCCATATGGCCCTACGATTACCAGCTTTCGCCAGTTCTTTCTCGTATCCCTTGGGGCTCCAGCTAACAGAGTCCTTGACAAAATAGTTTCTGATTTTTGAAAGTTGATTTTTAACCTCCAGTCAACACAATACCGCTAAATCTTGTCGAAGCCACGCTACAAGAGAATTTTGATGACTTCAACTATTGCAGCCCTTCTGTTCGCAATAAAATTGTCTGCATACGCAATTGCCTGAGTTAAATTACCCAACAGATCGCTGGTGTAAATGCTGAATATAATCGGCGAGTCAGCCCCTCCCTGCTGAAGACCATTTTTAATCTTGAATACAGTGGTAGAAGTTACATTGCCATTCTTGACAACAAACTTTCGACCATTGAACAATGGACATGTCATTCATCATAATTAAAAAAAAAAAAAGTAAATAAGATAAGTATAATAAGATAACTAACAAGTTAACTTACATCTTCAATGCCTAGCGTCGTTATAGATTTGAACTAGAAAATAAAGTTCCGATTCCAGGAACGTACATTTTATTTACTCTTAAATAATGACATAGAGGTTCACTTCAAAGTGGATTTACACAAGTATTTTTTGCACAGTGTACTTATCAATCTATAGAATACTTTATGCAAAGAATGTTTGAAAATAATGATGAAGATGGAGTGGAGGTGAACTTTTCAGGTGCTAATGTTGGTTCAACGGTATTTGTGCAAAACATCACCCATTGCGCATGCGCAACAGCAGCACAGTAAACGAAATGTCTTTAAACAGCAACAACAACTACAACATGAACGGTTTGGATAATTACTGAATGAGTAATTCATCGTTAAGGTAGTTTTCTTTGCTTAGTAATTAAGGAGCCGCGAGTGTCGTTGGTATAAATAGTGATATTTGTTTTTGTATGAATTTGTTGTACGTTGTTCCATTAGACTATCTATATTAAAGAATAGTGAAAGAATGACAAATATTGGGCTGAGGAATGACTTAAGTTTAACGGCACTCAGGCTCATGTTTGTCTAGAGTTTTGACTTTGAGATAAGTATGCTTTGAAAAAAGAGGAAAAACTCATGAAGATTCTTAACTCAAGATAAAACGGATTCTTTGGGAAACAATTGTGTAGGTAAGACGGTTTGTTAAGATTGTGTGACCTATTTTACGTTCAATGTATTGAATTTTGTCCCACCCTTGTATAGAATTTTTTGTCTGATTTAATCTATCTGTCTAAATGAAAGCCTAAGTTTTCGGAAACGAACATAAATTAAATATTTTCTATGTATTTCACCAGGAAAAACGAAACAGGTGTTTAATGAGAACTCAGACGTTATTGTGATATAAGTCTTAAAGGTTTTAATTATGTCAGGCAGACCTCCGAAACAACATAGCAAATGAGATTAAAAGAGTTGGAAGATTTTAAAGATGAAAACAAAAGTCATTTCATTTCGTGAGTTTTAAGTAGATATATGTAAATATTTTTGGGTTATTGTTGAAATGACTTGTGTAATTTTTTTTGACATTTTTGTTTTTGTTTTACTTTAAATATATGTACATATGTATTTGGATATGAGTTTAATTTATTTTTTAATTGGATAAGACTTATCACCCGAAAACAGCAAAACCTGTGGGCTTAGATATTTAAACAAAATATTATACATACTTAAAAAAAAATATCTAAATGTAGAAATAAACTTTAACAAAATCAATTTTTGATCTGAATAGAAGAAGCCTGAAACGAGTCAAAAATATACACTGCCGCTCATCTGAATAGGTTCACTGTTTTTCGTAACTTACTGTAAGACTCTCTGCATATATATGGCAATGACACGTCTGTGTTATGAAAGAGGATTATTATGCGTTTAGTTTGGGAGAAAAAATGTTTTCTAAACTTAATTCATTAAAAATAAAATGCACGATTGGGTCGCACGAACTTGCTCCTATGTAACAGACTAGGAATTTTAAAAACGGATGTTATTAAAGAAAACTGTTCATAAGGATAAAATGAATTTTTTAAATTCTTTTAGTAGTAAGAGATAAAAACAGAATGCTATGCAAATATGAATTTATGCAGGAACAAAAATTATAAGTCGTTGTAGTGGTTCCTTAAAAAAATAAGCCTTTATATACAAAATTTTTAAAACATTTTTAAGAAAAAATTTTGATACGCCAACCTTAAGTTTTTATTATTGTACGAATAAAAGTCTAATTTCCAAAAAAAAGTACTGAGCCGTTCTTGAGATATCGAATTTTTCAAAAAAAAAAATTACTTTCTTCTCTAAAAATCGAAAAAAAAATATTTTTTCTTAAGTTTTTAAATGCAATGTTTTTTAAACTTTTTAGGAGCTTCTTTATAAAAAATTTCGTTAAAATCCGTTATGACGATAATGAGTAATTCAAAATTCGAAAAAATCGTTCTATGGTAGGTAGGTACAGTCAGTAATATCTAAATTTCATTTTTTTTTTATTAAATTATAGATCGTAAAGATTGATCAAAAGAAGAAAAATTTTAGCAAAATTCTCGGAACCGTTTTCGAGAAAAATACGATTTTCGAAAACCATTTTTAAAAAATTTGTATGGAAGGTACCGTTAGTTTTAGATAAATTTTTTTTTCTCAAATCTTGTAGATTATATTAAGAAACTTTTATTTGTCGGGTTTGAAAAAAATCGTGCATGGGGTTTTCGAAATATTGAGTTTCCAAAAAAAAATTTTGAATTTTTTTTTTAAATCCAAAAAATAAAAAATTGAAAATTTGAATATGTAATAATATTCAAACTTTGGAGGAGCTTTGGCATAAAAAAATGATTTAAATCGGCTGTACCGTTTTCGAGAAAATCAAAAACAAAAAATGGACCCATGGAGGCTACCAAAAATAACAATTTTTTGTAAATTTTTTTTCAACCATTAGCTAGTTTTAACCAATTGAAATTTTTCAAATTTTTTTAAAAAAATTCTGTGGGACAGTTTTTGAGAAAAAAAAATATTTATAAAATTTCGAAAAAAAAAATCGTATGGCAGGTACCGTTATTTTTGGTCTTAAAAAAAGGAAAAAAACGTGTAGGGGGAAAAATTAAAAATGATATCTACCAAGTTTAAAGAAAATCGGCCGAGCCGTTTAGGCTGTAGTCGAACAGACAGACAGACAGACAGACAGACAGACAGAATTGCGAGACCCACTTTTTTAGTCTTCGCTATCATCGTAATGTCAACTTTGATCAAACTCGCGAGTTCGATTTTTTTTACGAATGCATCACTTGCCTTATAGTACCTATAAGTCGCAAGTAAAAAACTAAGTTTTTTTTGGCTCATCTGAATAGGTTCAAAAGCAAAAAAAATCATTTTTAATTGATGTGAGCGGGTAAATCGAATTGTTTTAACCCGTTTAACAAGAAAAATGGGTCGCGGAAAATTTTTAAACGAGGAAGAAAAAGGCAAAATAAAAGCATTTCGTGATTTAGGGCTAAGCCAAAGAAAAATCGCAAAAAAAATGGAATAAGCCAAAATTTAATGGGAAAATATTTGCGGAACATCGAAAACTACGGAAAATATATGAAAAGTGGAACTTATAAGGCCACATCAATGGCCTATAGACGCGCAATCATAACAGCTGCTTCTAATTTGCATGATTCCGCGTCAAAAATTAGACTCAAAAGTGGTGTTATGCGTAGTTTGGCGACGGTTACGTGTTATTAACCAGTATTTAACATTTAAAGAACACCGTTGAGCGAAAAACTAAAAGAAAATCGTCTTCAATTTTGCAAAAAATACATGTCGTGGAAATCGGAGTGGAGGCGAGTTTTATTTTCAGATGAAAAAAATACAACTTAGAGCGCCCAGATGGCTACTTAACTATTACTTTCATGACCTTCGTAAAGAAAAACATTATATAGGCCGTCTGCATAGCTGTGAAGGCAGTGTCATGCTGTTCGGAGCAATTTCATATTATGGAACCTTTGAGCTGCAATTTCTTACATTGCGAATGAATGTGAATGTGTACAAAGGTGTGGTGGAAAAGATCTCCCCTATATGACTCCATTCCAGATCCAATTTTCGAAACAATTTCAAAAAAAAAGTGGCAAAACACATTATTTATATGAATTATTATGTCCCTACCTATTTAATGTGCAAAATAAATCATTTAATTACAATTATTTTTCTTGTTTTCTTCCAGTTTTTGCTTTTAGACCTATTCAGATGAGCCAAAAAAAAAACTTAGTTTTTTTTTAATGAATTAAGTTTAGCTAGCGTGTGAAAATAACGGTAAGCTTTAAGAAAAAATTTTTTCTCCCAAACTAAACGTATTATAATCGCATAATAAGCCTCTTTCATTACATACATTACACAGACGTCTCATTGCCATATACATATATGCAGAGAGTCTTACAGTAAGTTACGAAAAACAGTGAACCTATTCAGATGAGCGGCAGTGTATATAAAATTCATGACAGGATCTGAGGTACTTGCTCTTATTTAAATTTGTTTTGGGATTACAAAAAGCGCGTCTTCAACGTTTGGTGGCGAAATTTGAGAAAGCCAATTCGATAACCAATTAGTCAAGATCGCCAGAGAACATCGCTGCGGTCTGTGAAAGTGTACAGCAAAACCCAAGGCAGTCCATTCTTCCCCGTGCAAAAGAACTTGGCCTTTCGCAGACTTCAACTTGGCGAATTTTGTACATCCGTACAAGACCCAACTGTTTCAGGACTTCAAAGTTCATGACCATAGACAACGGCGCCGTTTGTTCGCTTACTGGGCTTCGGTGCGTTGGAAAGAGGACCCCAATTTTGGACGAAAAATCGTCTTTAGCGACAAGGAGTATTTTTGGAAGAATGGCTGTGTAAACAAGCAAAATTGCCATATACTCGTATGTGATGGCAAGAACCCACATAAGGTTCACCAAAAGTAACTTTTTAATAATTTAAAGTAATTTTTTAATGATTTTTTTTTATCTACGAAATTTCTTTAAATTTTTTCAAAAAAGAATTTGGCATCCAAATTTTAAGTATTCAATATTATATATATGTACATTTAAGGAAATAATACAATAAAATCGTTCAAATGGATTTTTTCTTACATAAAAAAAATATTTTTTTTCAAAAAGTCTTATATACGTTATTATTTTTAATTTAAAGAAGCTCCTGTATTAAATTTTGATCGAAATTGGTTAAGCCGTAAATGACAAAATCTAAGATTAAAAAACGGTTCTTTTACAGGTACCGTTAATATGATTTAAAAAAATTTATTTTTGTTGACCAAAATGTAGAACATGTCTACACTCTACAGTACACAATTTTTTTTTACCAAAATCGGTAGATCCTTTTTTGAAGATAAATAAGTTTGTCATAAGAACTATATGGCAGGTACCAGAGTTAACAAAAATTTCAATTTCCCTTCAGTGAATGGCCGAAAACCCTTAAGTACCGAGCTTTAAAAAAATAGCTGCAGCGATTACAGCTGAAGGTGAAGGTATAGACACAAAGACAAAGAGGCAGAATCGCGGTACCTACCTACTTTTTTCGTGTTCTCCATCATCGTAATGTCATGTTCGATCAAAATCTTAAGTACGAGTTTTTTTTACTAAATGCAAAACTTGCCCCGTAGAACCTATATATCACAAGCAAAAAGACATGGAATTGTTCTTTGATGCATTTAGTTTTATATCCAAACCTCGATTGCAATTGCCATGTTTGGGCAGGTCCTCCAAGAACTCACTTGAGACTCTCGGGTAGAATCCAAAAAAAAGAGCTCTAAAAATGATAAGTGATAGAAGTAAACAATAACATTCGAATCTCTCGATCACCGCCGCAATGTTTCTTATGTTTCATTATTTTACTATTATTTTAATGAACAATGTTTTAGTTAAATAGCCAGTTGCATTCCTCCCGTTAAAAAAATTAAACCGTAATACTCGCACTTCAAGGAGTGTTTATCAGTTTTCCCGTGAGCCCAACTTCAGACGTTCTGTTCAATTCAAAGGTTCTTTCTTTAGCCGCACTACACGAATGTGGAATGCTTTATGTTTCCCTCCTATTATAATATTCAGGCATTCAAAACCAATGTATCTTTGCATCTCCTTTTAAATGCCTCAAACTTTCTTTAAACGCTCGCACTGTGCTTAAACAAAAAGATGGAGAGATGAGTTACATATGTATGTCATTTCGATAGGCTAACTCAAAAACACGTCTAACAGAAACGAGTGGTGAATAACATAAATATATTTTATTTATTTTTAAAACATTTAACCGACCACTTCGTATTTCTGTAAATTTAAAGAAACCGTCAAGCTTAGACCACATTGGGAGTAAGCCATGTTGAAATCAAACTTTGAAAAAAACAAAGAAAAAAGAAGTTTTTGAAAGAAATACTGAAAAAATGTTATCTTTTGTTGTTAAGAATTTGGTAAAATTTTTTGGGAAACTAAATTTTTAATAATGGGTGTTTGCGCCGCGGGCTCTAGTTACTTCGTCGAGCCGGTTTGACAATCCGTCAATGATGTCCTGAATATCCGACTGAGGAATATTGTGCCGGTGCAGGGAAATAAGTCCACGGGAACTAAGTCCACTGAGGGACTAAGTTCTCGCTTGAGGTGGGAAGTAAGTCCGCGGGAACTAAGTCCATTGATGGACTCAGTTCTCACTTAATGGGAACGAAATTCACTTTACTAAAGTGGTCTTTGTTCCCATTAAGTGAGAACTAAGTCCACTTTCTTATGGGAAATTAGTACACACTCGAAAGTATAAAGTGGGAATGAATTTCCAACAACAAAAACTTATTGATTTTATGTTGGTTATTTTCCAGATTCTTTAACTGCTAAAGAAACTTTGTATACACCCAACCTCGCACTTACCCCAAATCCTATAGTGTGCCCAAGCAGGGGGGTTGCATACATAGCTCACTGTTTATACGTGTCGTTCCCATGGCTTAACATGGGAATTTATTTCACATTCAAATGGAACTAAAACCCACAGTTTCTTGTAACGAATTTCGCACATTGCATGGGAACAAAGACCACTTTAGTAAAGTGGATTTCGTTCCCAATAAGTGAGAACTGAGTCCATCAGTGGACTTAGTTCCCGTGGACTTATTTCCCACCTCAAGTGAGAACTTAGTCCCTCAGTGGACTTAGTTCCCGTGGACTTATTTCCCTGCACCTATTGTGCCACTCCTCTACAGCTGCAGCTGTCTTAAGCTCTCCTAGAGTGATAGGGGCATGTGTTCTCACTCGGACATGTCTTTTGAGGTTGTCCCAAATATGCTCGATAGGGTTGAGATCTGGACTGCGTGATGGCCATGGAAAAACTGGAATACCGACCTCATTTAGGTAGTTAGTTATAGAATTTGCTGTATGGCAGCTTGCGTTGTCATGCATTAACCGAAAGTTGTCACCAATAAATGGTGCGAAAGGCATCACATTGTCTTGCAAAACGTATATCTGAGCGTTCACATTGCCTCTATCGAACATAACAAGGTCTGAGTGAGCTACATAACTGATGCCTCAACAAACCATTATAGACCCTCCTTGGTAACCCACTGTTTCGGTTATCGTACATTGAGCAAACCTTTCGTTTTTTCGCTTGTAGACACGCATACGTCCATCTGGACCTCGTAGACCTATTCTGCTTTCGTCTGAGAATAGGACGTCCCTCCATTCCTCTGCAGTCCAGTTAACATATTCTGGCGCAAAACGAAGTCTTGCTGTACGGTGCTGTGTGAGCAATTTCTGGGCGCCCGCCGCGCCGGCCGGTCGGAAAGCTCTGATATTCAATTCTGCCAAACTTCTTCTAATGGAGCGTTCCTCACCTCAAAAAGACGGGTACGAGATTCAGTAGTGTTGCAAAACGGATTTATCAGTATGTTTCTGACGACAAAGCGATCAACCCGAGCTGAAGTGCATCGATGACGATCTTGACCTGGCCTCCTCGTGTATGAGCCAGTTTCCCGAAATCGTCTGATGGCATCCCCAATCGTAGTTTTAGATACACCAAGCGTGCGAGCAATGCGGCGTTCGCTATACCCGGTATGAGTTAAAGCCACTGCTCTAGTTACACCAGGATAAGTCGAGTAGCATTTTTCTAGATAAAAATATTAAAAAAACGCTTCGATGAAACAATTTTATGGGGCGAAATTAGGGTTTTAGTGGTTTTTTTTCGCAAATATAAGTTAAGCAAAAAACAAATCAGCAGATAAATTATAGTGAACTTAAAGAGTCAGGGTGACGAAAAATGCAGATGGTCGGATAACTTTGTCTGTGAGTGAATAAGTATAAAGAAAAATGAAAAACAAATGTATTATAGTGTTAAGGCAGTATGACTAATAAATAAGAAGCGACCAGCAAATTTCAACTGCTTAAAATAATTCAGTTGAAAGTTCAATTGATCTCAACTCCAAAAGCGTTTTACTAAAGTACAACAGCGCAAATTATATTAATAATAAATTTATAATAAATTTATAATAATTCAATGAAAATAAAATACACAAAAATGAAGTTAACACACAAAATTATATCATGTATCTAATATTATTTATTAAAACTGCATGCATACAAATTTAATTCAAAGCCGCTTATATTGAGTGTCATTTGAAAGTTAATAAAACATAGCAGATCGTACAAATTTAAACACACAGCACAAATTTTATCAAAATCAAGGCAGCCGTTTTCGAAGAAAATAAGGTTTTCCTAAGTGGTTTCTTAGCTTTGATGACTATTTTCGATCTAGAATGCGTTTAAAAAATGTCTAGGTGCCAAGTTTTCAAAAGACAAATACTTTAAATTGTCAAAAAAAACACATATTTATAGTTTTTGAATTTGTCGAAATGGTATTGTCACCAAACACGATTTTTAGAAAAAATGTAATGGTGGCCTTGAATCTGCTCAAGTGCATAATTCTCATTATTTTAAATAATTTATATTATCATCAAAAAAACTGTCAAAAATTAACGATTTAAGAACTTCTCTTATTGGGTGTTGTCATTGTAAGACTTATGATGTTTTTCCCAAATCCCAACTATGCAGGCATTGTACATTATCGACTGACTTTTATTTATATGTTCGCTTAAATAAGACATACAAACACATTTATCACTTGTGAAACTATAATTTTTCTATTATTTATTTGAAAAGAAAAGAATGAAAATTCAAAAAATCAATCAGCCTACAAATCAAAGTGTAGAAATAAAATATCAAATAATTATTCCTAGCGTTTCTTCAAATAACAGTAATTAACGTATCTATGGTGTATTATAACCCATGGACTATCATCTATCAGTCAGACGAATTAATTTCTATTCAAAACACGAAATAAATGGCGGTCTACTTTTAACACATCATCGTTCTAAACATATACCTATGTGTGCTTCGCTCATCTAAGTTCTGCGAGGAGGGACGTCACACAAGCTTACTCGTTATTCATATTCCAGATACGAACCATATGCAAGACGCACTCTTAAGACCTCTGTTTTTCTTCTTCTAATTCACCTCTAAATTGCCACAATTTATTATGTCCCAAACCCAAGCATTTTTTGCCTCCTTTGTGTTCTTTTCTATAACTAAGCCTAGCTTTTTCACTCCGGAATGGAGAATCAATGCCATCGAGCCGAGGCATATAAAGAAGTAACAGCAGAAAGTTGAACGGAATTTCCCTAGAAACTGAATCGCATAACAATAATAACGAAACGACTGCAACTGACAGAGCGCAGCGGAGCTGGAACTGCGTTGGCAGGAGGTCGGTCGGTAGGTTCTTGGAGCATCCGCTTTCTACCATTTGGCCCGATGGTGTTTGCTGGTTGATTATATTGGTTGGCTACCGCAAAAATTCCTGCACTATTTTCGAAGACTTTGTCTGTGCATTTGTACGCATCCATCTTGATTTATTATTTCACAGATAGTTTGTGTTATTGTCGTCATATCATTGTATGAGTAAGTAGTCATTTTCGACTACGTCTGTGTTGTACTAATGAACTTTCATCGTTCTAACAAAAACTGTGCTGGGGTTCTAGCTTATTTTACAAAGAAGACCTCATATCCAGATGATGAAGGCTTACAACGTGTAAGCTATCCAAAGGTGGACGGATGGAAGAATACGCATCACAATAGAGTACGTGTCCGTGATGATGTGTAGAACAAATGCATGCTAATGAAGAAATCTCCAAATGAAGCACTTAATTACAGTTGGAGCGGAAAAGTTATGAAAACATGAATTTCTTAGGTGGGCGCTGGGTAAGGTACCTACATGAATTTTCATTATAACATTCTACATAGATGGTGGCGCTTAACGTGAGAATTTGAGTAATGAACGTCTTGACACACTTTTTTAACAAACTACCTACTTTAGGAAAATAGCAGCTAAATAAGTAATACGCTATTCAAATTATTTGATGAAAGCTAAATTCCTTAATGTAAATACAAAATCTTAGATATTTCAGTAATGATATGCAGTGAACTTAAACTTATGGAAACTAATGATTATTGGGTCAGTTACTCAGTTCTTTACCTGAAAAGTTCATATGTTTGAGATTCTGGAGTTTAATTCGCCTAAAAAGTAGATTACACAAAGAACAGATACATATTGTTTGTTGAAAAGCAAAACTGACTATCTATCAAAATTGGTCCAAGAAATATTTGAAATCTCATTATACTTTATACGATGTATACATATAGCAGGTGATATAGGGAAAGTTTTGGATTTTGAAAAAAAAAATCATTATAGCGATCACGAAAAAATGCAGTCTGTCTGTTGTCTGAACCTCGACCTACAGCCTAGCCGCTGAAGCGGTTTTTTTCAAACGCGGTGGCAGGGTTGCGAATTTTTAAATTAAAAATACAGTAAGTCATAAGTCTGTAGATGACTAGTGAATTACAAAAATTTAATTCATAAGTTTGTTAGTGACTTATCTAGACTTATCTTATTTAGAAATCATAAAGATTATTAACAAATTAGATAACTCTCATGCATGTGGTAAAGATGGAATTTATAATATAATTCTTAAAAAGGTATCACTAAATGTTGTTGATGTTTTAACTTATGTTTTTAATTTAAGTGTTACCACTGGTATCTTTCCAGACAAATTAAAGATTGCCATGTTATTCCTTTATACAAAAAGGGTAGCAGAAAAGATAAAAATAATTGCAGACCAATTTCTTTACTATCTTCAAATTCCAATGTTCTTGAAAAAGCTATGAAGAGTCGTATGCTGCATTATTTTAAGAACTTTTTGCATATTAATCAACAAAAGCTTGGATGATTAAAAGTCATTTTGTCTCTTTGTCTCTTTGTAGACATTACGAAAGCTTTTGACATGGTGAACCACAATATTCTTTTAGACAAATTATTTTGTGCGGGTTTTCGAAGTTTTTAATTAAGCTGGTGTGCTTCGTACCTAGAGAATAGATTACAAAAGGTAAAAATTGGTGACAGTTTAAGTTCAAGCCATTTTCTTAATCTACGTGTTCCCCAAGGATCTGTTCTTGGTCCTATTTTATTTCTTGTCTACATAAACTCTCTTTTTCATCAATAGTTTGTTGGAAAAGTAAAAGCTTTAGCTGATAATTTACGTATTGCATATTCTTCAGCCAATCCATTGAATTTAATTGCTGATATTAATAATCATGATGTAAACTATAAATAAATGTAAATTTTCATACATATGTAATATCTTATTAGTTGTAAGCCAAATTGTAAATAGTATGTTCAATAAAACAAAATTGAACAAAATGGAATTGAATTGATACCTGCCAAAGAAACGTTTTCTGATTTTTGACTTTTTCATTAACGAGTGCACCGACTCCGATGAAAACTTTTGTATGTGTGAGGTATTAACAAAATAATTTTTTTCTTAAAAAAAGGTCCATGCAAGCCATTATATATGTCATATCACATCTTTTAAATGCTAGCTTCGGATTCTTACAGTGGAACGGATCAGACTGGTCCAATTTTGAATAACTCTTCCGAATAGATCTGGCTGAATTTGAGCGATAACCTTAACCTTGGTTATGTTCACCCCAAGAGAATCTTTCGATTGCGAAACTAAAAGGTTTATCGGGTTCAAATTGCATGACCTTGGTTGTCAATTCACCTTTGCGAGAGATAACCTTACCCTCAAATCGCTCATGCAGAATATCAATGGTGGTGTGTGCTGTGTGGCACGTAGCGCAATCTTGCTAGAACCACATAACATCTAGGTCCATATGGTTAAATTTTGGCACACTTCGTCTGGTTTGGTGTCGTCCCATGGTCGGCAATTTTGCATTTTCTCATAGCCAATACTATAAAAATGAGCCCCGTAGCTGAAGATGATTTTTCGAGCAACGAAAACGTTCCGAATCTATGTCAGCGAACAAACGGTTTTGTCTATGGTCATAAACTTTGAGCTCTTGGGTCAGTTGGATCTTGTACGGGTGTAGGCCTAAGTTTCGACGCAAAATTCGCAAGCTTGAAGTCTGCGAATGGCAGAGTTCTTTTGCACGGCGAATCGTCAAAGTAATAAGATTCACAACCGGGCTGCACGATGATTGTTATTAGAGACAAATTTCCATCTTTTTTTGAATTAAACAACTGCTTTAGTAGTAGGGACTAAGAAAAGAAAAAAAAAAATAATTTTAGACGAAAATAATATTTGTATGGTTTATTTTTTTAAGGTAGTGTACAAAAAACTGTTAATTGTTAAGTTTAAACAAAAATCGAGGATGTGAATTTCGAAATATTCAGTTTTCAAAAAAGAATTAGGATTTTTTTTAATTAAGAAAAAAAAATACTTGAAAATTTGGACAAATAATCCCACTCAAACTTGTTAGGAGCTTTAATATAAAAAGACTAATCAAAATTAATTGCGCCGTTTTTTGAGTAAATCGAAAGGAAAATAACGATCTACTCAAAGGTATCATCAATAACCATTTTTACTTGCGACTTATAGGTACTATAAGGCAAGTTATACGTAAGAAAATCGAAAATAGAAGTACGAAGATCCGAGGAAGCCTTCATGTTAAGAAAACCATTTCCCAAAAAATTGAACACGACCAACTCAGTTGGTATTGCCATGTTCAAAGGAGAGATCCTGAGAACCCCGTCAAAAAGGCAATATCATACAACGTTCCAATTCAGAATAAAAAGAAAGGTAGGCCTAAACACTCCTGGTACAAACAAATGCAAAAACACCAGCATTCAGTTGGCCTCAGAAATGGAACAATACAAAACCGGGAGGCTTGCCGCCGATTTCTGAGGTCAACCCGGCGAACCCCACAGGCGGATCACTAGTGTGAAGCAGATACGTGGGAGAGTTATGATCCCCTCGACATCGAGATCATAACAGCGCCGAAGAAAAGGAAGAAGAAGATACGTAAGAAAATCGAACTCGAGATTTTGATCAAAGTTGACATTACGATGATAGCGAAGACCAAAAAAGTGGGTCTCGCAATTCTGTCTGTCTGTCTGTCTGTCGGTTCGACTACAGCCTAAACGACTCGGCCGATTTTCTTCAAACTTGGTAGATATAGGTTTTAATTTTTTCCCCCCAGATGTTTTTTTCTTTTTTTTTTTTGAGACCAAAAATAACGGTACCTGCCATACGATTTTTTTTCGAAATTTTATAAATATTTTTTTTTTTTCTCAAAAACTGTCCCACAGAATTTTTTTGAAAAAAAATTGAAAAATTTGATTTAGTTCAAGCTAGGTAATGGTTGAAAAAAATTTTCCAAAAAATCGTTATTTTTGGTAGCCCCCCTGGGTCCATTTTTTTAGTTTTTGATTTTCTCGAAAACAGTACAGCCGATTTAAATCATTTTTTTTATGTTAAGCCGTCTTTAAAGTTTGAATATTTTTACATATTCAAATTTTCAATTTTTTTATTTTTTGGATTTTTAAAAACAAATTCAAAATTTTTTTTTGAAAACTTAATATTTCGAAAACCCCATGCTCGATTTTTTTCAAACTTGACAAATAAAAGTTTCTTAACATAATCTACAAGATTTAAGAAAAAAAATTTGTTTTATCTAAAACTAACGGTACCTTCCATACAAAAGTTAAAAAAGGGTTATCGAAAATCGTATTTTTCTCGAAAACGGTTCCGAGAATTTTGCTAAAATTTTTTTTCTTTTGATTAATTTTTACGATCTATAATTTAATAAGAAAAATTAAAATCTAGATATTACTGACTACCATACAACGATTTTTTCGAATTTTGATTTTCTCATTATCGGCAAACGGATTTTAATGAAATTTTTTATAAAGAAGCTCCTAAAAAGTTTAAAAAACATTGCATTTCAAAACATAAAAAAAAATATTTTTTCAATTTTTGGAAAAAAGTCATTTTTTTTTTTGGAAAATTCGATATCTCAAGAACGGCGAAATATTTTTCTTGGAAATTTGACTCTCATTCGTACAATAACAAAAACTTACGGTTGGTGTACCAATTTTTTTTTTTTTAATGTTTTGTGCATAAAAGCTTATTTTTTTAAGGAACCACTACAATGACTTATAATTTTTATTCTTGCATCTATATATATAAAAATCAATGCCACTTTTCGTTGTGGTTCTATAACTCAAGAACGGGTTCACCTATCCAAACCAAATGTTAAGGCTTTGTTTGGACTATTTAGTAGATGGTTTATGTGAAGTTTGCACAAAATTGGTCGAGCGGTTCTTCATTTATCACATTTTTTGAATGAATTCAATAAATGTCGGTTCATTTTGTTAGTGGGGATTTTGCTGTCAAATTGAAACTTATATTTTTAATTTGATTTATTCTTTTTTATATGAAGGAGAAATGCCACAAGCCGTGCGAGCAAATATAGGTCGGCGAACGCGTAATGCAAATGATGTGGCATTACTAAGTCGATCACAGACGCAGATGAACGCGCACAAGCTAATGCATCGCAGTGAACGTAATGCACTAAATAGATCTATTGACCCTGTACTTGTACTGAACCTTGCATGCCGATCACGAATACGTCGTGCTGCTCTTTTGGCTAAAATGATGCGTGCTGCTTTTAATTACAACAGTCCACATTGTGATGCGGCTAACTTTCCACGTGAAACGCCCGGCATGTGTTGTGCTAATGGCAAAGTGAGATTTCCAGCATTAGAAACTCCAACCAAACCATTGTATTCATTTATTTTTGGGACATCTCAAACGTCGAATCACTTTTTGATCCATATTCAACAACACAATTCGGCATTTCAAATGACTTCTTTTAGTGCTACTAAAATTATTAGAGATAATTATGCCGACGCACGTTTAAGGTAAATACTTCAACATGATTGTCCCATGTTTATATCAATCTGAACCATAAAGTATTCGATAGTTTTAAAAATTCTGATCCAACATCTACCTAAAATTACATACATGTTACAGATTCAGGGCCAGATTTATCATCAAGCTGGTTCGTTATTGCCATACTTCGACGCTGATCATCAATTTTTGCAAATTTATTTTATTTGTGATGAAAATCGTGAATTGGATCAACGTTGTGCAATTGTTTCGAATACAAGACGAGAAATTATTTGTGAGCTACAAAGGTTTTTCCATCAGCATAACGCATTAGTTCAATTGTTCAAAATTGCTCTCGATCGTATGCCATCTGATAATCACAAAATCGTAATAAGGGCTGATATAGAACACCTTTTGGAGAGCATGCAAGGCGATTCAATGCACCCACAATTGATGAGGTTGCAATTGTAATTCTTGGTGATCAGTTTCAATCCCGTGATATTGTACTTCATCGCAGAAATGAGCAATTGCAACATGTTTCGGAACTTCATCGTATATGACACAATCATGCAAGCCGTTTCCAATGATGCAGGTGGATTATATTTCCTGGATGCGCCTGGTGGTACAGGCAAAACGTTCGTTATGTCATTGATTTTAGCTATTCTAACTATTCGATCGGAACAGAAAATTGTATTGGCACTTGCATCTTCGGGAATTGCTGCTACATTATTAGAAGGTGGTCGGACTGCACACTCTGCACTAAAATTGCCATTGAATGTACAGGTGATTGAAACTCTAACTTGCAATATTTCGAGAAATTCTGCTATGGCAAAAGTTCTGCGATTAACGCCAATTATTTTATGTGATGAGTGTACAACAGCGAATAAAAAACCACTAGAAGTATTATCCAATGAATTATCCAATTGAATTTTTAAATTCATTGGAACTAGCTGGTATGCCACCGCATTGCTTG
This sequence comes from Chrysotoxum bicinctum, assembly GCA_911387755.1. Taxonomy (NCBI): domain Eukaryota; kingdom Metazoa; phylum Arthropoda; class Insecta; order Diptera; family Syrphidae; genus Chrysotoxum; species Chrysotoxum bicinctum. The sequence goes on along the minus strand of OU426989.1, from coordinate 126,394,450 downwards.
AATTTGAAAGTTGGTTCTTTGGTCATATTATTGCGAAATATTAATTCACCAAAACTGTGTAATGGCACCAGATTGGCAGTGAAAAAGTTATTGCCAAATTTGATTAAAGCTACGATCTTAGCTGCTAATTCAAAAGGAGAAGTTTGTTTGATATATGTATATATGTATTCCTATGATTCCAACTGATATGCCATTTGAGTTCAAACGATTACAATATCCTGTGCGTTTATCATTTGCGATGTCCATCAACAAGGATCAAGGGCAAACACTTCACGTTTGTGGTGTGAATTTGCAGGAATCATGTTTTTCACATGGTCAACTTTATGTTGCCTGTTCCAGAGTCGGTACCCCCAGCCGTTTGTTTATGCATGCCCAAAATGGAAAAACAAAGAATATTGTTTATCCAAATGTTTTGGATTAAGTTTTAAAATAGCTAGCAATTAATAAATTTTTATGTTTGAATAAATGAATTTGATGTTGCAATTATTTTTTTTTTTATTATTTCACTTTATACGTAGCGAAGCACGTACCGGGCCGCTAGTAAATTCATATTTGCATAGCATTTTGTCTTTATCTCTTATGTACTACTAAAAGAATTTAAAAAGTTCATTTTATCCATATGAACAGTTTTCTTTAATAACATTCGTTTTTAAAATTCCTAGTCTATTACATAGGAGCAAGTTCGTGCGACCCAGTCGTGCATTTTATTTTAAATATTTTCCAACCATAAAATACGTGGAAACTTTTTTTTATAAAAATAAGGTTTTCTAGAATAATTTGAATGGGAAGTAAGTACAGTTATTTTTAGACTTAAAAAGAAAATAAAATACTTCAGGGGAAATATTGAAAAACGTTATCTTCCAGGTTTAAAAAAATCGGCAGAGCCGCTTAGTAGGAGTATGTAGTCGAACAATCAGACAAACAAACATTATTGCGGGATATAGTCATCTAAAATTTGTTAAAAATATCGAGTTCTATTTTTCACGAATGTATAACTTGTTAGGTATATAGTATACTTACATAAAAGAAAAGGGAAATAAAACAAATCATTCAAAACTGATTAGCCCAAATACATGAGACTAAGACGAACTTTGACAATATTTACCTTAAAGAAGAATCAACTCACAGAAATCATTAAAAGCTAATTTTTTAAAAGTCTTACAGTTTGATCTGCCTGTTCTCTATCTTCATGCAAACATATATTTCGTCTTGTCCTCTGTAACGACCAGTCTCAATTTGTTAGAATCTGAATTCATACTCCCTTTGTCCCTCCAATTACATTGATGTCATCAGAAGTTGCGTAGATCTTTGAAAGATAGTGTCTGTTTAATTAACTTGGGCGTTTCGTACATTTCCAAGAACAATGTTATTCTTGAAGCCCATCCTGATTAGTCTTACCAGGTTGACATGGCACGATATAGTTCTTCTCATTCACACTATTATGAGCGGCCATAACATCGTTGATAATGCGGGGTTATCGATATCTGGCGATTCATGATCCAAGATCTGGGGCAGTGTGAAGATTTTTTCGGTGGTAGATTTTCAGGTCTGAAGAGACATTGATATAAGACCTCTCAGATAATTAGCACATATCTTGAGTCTTTCACATAAAACACTGGATAGAGGTTAACACTTATATGCGAGGTTAATATTGCTAATGCTTCTGTAGTTGGTGCAGAGAAGTCAACGCCTTTTTTATGTACAGTCCAGAAAGTGCTTAGCTTCCAACCGCAAGTTTCGCTCTGACAATATTGTAGCGAAGAGTTGGTGAATGCTCCTGACCAGGTCTAATTAAGTGTTAAGCTCTTAATGCTAAAAAGATTCCGAACGGCTAATGAGCAGCACATTTCATGACAAGAGATGCTCTTGGAGGATTTGTCAGTTGCTCTCAAGAGGCAGTACACCCCTGAAAAACTTTTTTGCAGCAGCTGAGAATCGAATCCAAGGCCTTCTGCATGACAGTCCAATGCACTAACCATTAAGCCAAGTGGTACTACTACTACAAACATTTTTGTCCTCCAAAATTTAAACAGCATTACCATTTAAACAAATTTCATATAGAACTTCTTGAATAGTTATTTCAATGCTGAAGATTTTATAAATTTCAAATAGAAAAATTAAAAATGTACATATTTGTACTTTCTTTAATTTATTTGCACTCATATATTTGTTCATAATAGCCCAGAATATTTCCTTTTATAGAAATATAAAATAATTGAATTCAAGAACCAACTCTTTGAAACAAAATATTGACACTACATCTTGAGTTTTGACAAAAGAATAAAACACCAAAACATTCCGTTGGCCTATAAACTAAAAGACCAAACTTCGATTAATCATTTAATGACCTGAATTCATGGTAAAAATAAAGAAATCCCGTTTGATTTTACTTAGATGTAAGGGCATTCGACTAACTGTTACAAGTGGTAACAAATAAATCTAAGATAACAATTCATCATCAAACAATAACAGTTGCGTTCTAAGAAGCTTACCTACATCTGGATACAGAACACTTTTGCGAGTTCGCTGCTCAGTTCTTTTGTTTAAATATTTGACCTTTTGTTATTTAATAAATTTGTCTTGTGAATTTATCTATCATTAAGTAGATTCAATTTTGAAATTAAGGTTATAAATGAGATCGAAGAACGTGGACAGTATTCAAAGCAAAAGCGATTAAGAATAACAGAAGACCAAAATATAAGAAAAAAATATTAATAAATATCATTCTGTTGAAGAACCCACGTTTGAAAAGAAAGATGATTGAAAATGTTATTTCTAAAAGAATTATAACTGTATTCTTTTGGCTTTATGTTTACTTTTGCTTATTCGACCTTGGAATAAGGTCAGAAAGCTAGAGGCAAAATTCGTTTAATGATTGGTATACTCTTAGTTCTATGGGCCAAATAACAAGAAAACGAAAGTTTTTCCTGAATCAACAAATGAGTTAAGCATTTCAAACAATTAAGCTTGTTATAACTTAGTGCCAAATAAGGGGTAAATAGTTTGTTCTCATTTTTAAAGAGAAATTGATAAACATTTTGTTTAAACATAAATTAATTTTTTTGAGCGGTTTACTAAATATGTTAATAAAAACGATTGAATTTTTGTCAAACATATAACATGAAATGAATTCAACACAAAATTGCGTTTAAATGATAAACGACACTCGTTTGTGAGAATCAGGCATACACTTCATGGACTGTTAATGGAGTTAATATTTATTTTAGATATTTTTTTGTTTAAATTGGATAGTCATTTATTTATAGGTTTTGGATTTAAAAATTTAGGTTTCCACATGTTTCAGAAACCGAGATGGACATAAAGTGTGATTAAGAATATTTCGAAGGATTCAATCAGAGCTCTCGAAGTTATTTTGAAATTTTAAACTTAAAAAAAACTCATTGTGGATAAGCTAACTAAGAATTAAACAAAAAAGAAAGATTAACAGGCCTTAACAATAATTTGGGTTCAAAAGTCATCATTCACCAGATACACCGCATAACCAACGATACTAGAGCAATTTCGCATAGGGAAAAAGCACAGAAATGGTTTTATGCTATACCGAAATGTCATGTTGGTATGTCATGAAGGTCAAACTTCTAGTAGTTGATTTCCACTTTTCGTAATAAAAGTTTTTTATTCTATTTTATCTGAAAGGTCAATAATTCGTTTTCTTACTTGTTTGATGTGTCCAGTTTTATATAAAGGGTTTTCAATTGGCCACGTATAGATTTTGCCGGCCTGTTGTAGCCATATTGATTTAGTGACATCTGTTAAATCATTATTATTTATTCAATTGTTGATGTTAAATCACCTTGGTAAGTTACACTAATAAATAGTGCGACCAAATGATAACCCTTTATTATCCAAATAAGTATTTGTGTTAGTGCTAACATTGCGAACGTTGTGCGTGTTTGACGGTAGACGTGGTGGCTCTTTAAAGTCGACTCTTTAACTTTTGGTGGCCAAATTTGAGATGACTGGTTCGGTAATTGATAAGCCAACATTCGTCCGTAAAGGAAATGCATGATCTGCCGAGAAAATCAACAGAACCTGATTCATACGATTCCTTGCCGTGGACAAGAACTCGGTCTTTCGCAGACTTCAACTTGGCGAACTTTGGGGACGATTCGGTACTTGGACCTCAAATTTCGAGTCCTATACCATAACCGTTTTTGCCTAACGGGGCTTCGATGCGTCTGAAAGAGACCCTTTTTTGTCCGAAAAATCATCTTTAGCGATGAGACGCATTTTTTGATGAATAGCTGTGTAAATAAGCCCGGCTCCGTGCCACCGTATGAAACCGAGGCGGGCATGTGAACGATGTCATGTTCCATACATAATGGCATACCATGTTTGAAACCTCCTAAACAGCTTGATTTTTTTTTTTTGCATTTGAACAATTCACCCTTATTAAAAAGGCCTTTATATTATACACATTTTATTTTCCGCGAATGCAAAAGAGAAATTTTTGCAGATGATACATCAATTTCAACATTAAAACCCAGCTAGCATTTAGTGTTGTATGTTCGTATTTTAACAAACGGAAAATAAAAATTGATGTTGGGAAAACTCAAAACTCTGTTCCAACAGAATGAAAATACAACACCAAATATTTAGGAGTAGATCTATAAAAATCACTTACCTTAGTTATTAGCTGCAAGACCATGTATTTTATCAATACTAGTTCATATTGTTCACATCCATGAGGTTATTTTTTTTTTCATATATTATACGCGAACCCAAAGGGTTATGAATACCCTTATACATATAGTTGAGCACAGTGCGAGCAATTAGGAAAGTAGTACATAGTTTAATTTAAATTCGGTTGGATGTGGCGGTGCTCCGAAAAAAGCTCTAAAAAAAGGTGACAAAAATTGTAAGAATACAATAAACCAATCTATTGGCACATTTTTCCATGGGCCTCAATATTGTCTAGACTCTAGAGATTCGGGATTTTCTTTTGTGATTTGAACATTGAAAAATTGACTTGACTCTTTTTAATTAACACCTGACTTTTTCACAAACTGACTAACTGAGACGCGGAATGCCATGCAATTCTACCTCCTCGTGGTGCATTCTTGGTAACGCTAAATGATTTGCTGTACCTTACTTACAAATGAACCACATTAACATTAATCCTCAAAATGAAATCACAGAGGTACGAGTAAATATCAAAAATCAAAAATTTCATAAAAAGTAGTTTTAGTAATTTTCAATTTTCTCAAAAACTAGAAGGCATAAAACCATTCGGTTTTTTGTGTTCGATTCAGAATTAATAGTAGCATTGACCACAAAAAGCCTTAATCACTTCATATCACAATTTTGAAAAAAAATTTGTCTAAACTTTTTTTTTCATTTTTTTTAACAAAATTTTGAGTTTGCATGCGAAGTTTTCAAAAACTATTGACATAAATAATTTAATTTAAATTTAGGATAATAGAACAGACTTCTGGCTTTTAAAACCGGTATAGTACTTTATTGTAACTGTTGCCGTTGTTTTTTAATATTTTTTTTTTCAATTTAAGTCATTTTTTTTAAATCGCCCCTACCTCCTAAATGGGGCGAGATAGACCCCCCCCCCTCCTATATTAAAAAACGCTTGTATTTGACCCTTCTACAAAAATCCGTTATCAATTTTTAGCGCCTAAGTTATCGTACTCTCCCCAACCTCTCTCAAATGAATTAAAACTTTTTCTGAGCAGATCGTCCCATTTCACCGTATATTAATAACATTTCCAGATATTCTTGATTAGTGTAATCCATTATTAACAAATAATTAAAAAAAACACTACAACTTGAATTACAAATCCAAAATGGAGTAACAAGTGAAAGAACACGACGCGGACACTAGATCACGCGAGAAAGACATTTACCACCTTCAAATCATAATGCAAATCTTTACTGTTTATGTACATTAGTTAACGGTCTTACTAATTAACTTTATCTATTTTTCCTTTTCTTAACCACAATAGCTCAGAAAAAGTTTTAATTCATTTGAATTAATTTTGTATTTAAAAATTATTTTTTTTTTTAAATTCACTCAGTTTGTTTATTTTTTGTTAATTACATTTAGTATTCTTTTTAAGGAAAACAGAGAATATTTTTTTTATGAAAATAAACTGGGCTTTAATAATAAGCGAAATAAATTAATACTCATTAACGTGTTTTTTTGAATAAAATGATATCAAAGTGAAAAAACAACTTAAAAAACGAAAAAATTGGGTTTAATGCAAAATTGCGGAGAAACGGTTGTCCGCAGAAAAAAAAGTTTTGGAACAAACTAAAACTATAATAAATTTTTGATTGGTTATAATAAAAACCTTACGAATCGGACGTAGTTTGGCAAAGATAAAGCCAGTTAAGACTAAAATCATAAAAACCGGTATAACTGGAAAACGGGACGAAAACGAGAAAATTACCTCTTAAGTTTTTCGACTTAAAATTACCTCAAGAATCCATGGTTTTCATTTGGGGCGGTGACTGTGGGACACCCTGTATATTATGTGTATTTTAATCTTCTCGATTTATAATTTGATTTTGGAAATGTAAAGAAATTTTATTTTCATTATTTTATAATTCTTGCTTATAAAATTTATAAATTAAAACTTAAATCTAACCAAATCAAGTTTTCACTAAAGAGTTTAATAACCAGGCTCTGAAGTGCGATCTTGAACTATCATAAATTTAATTCAATCAATAACCGATAGGTCAAAAACCACATGGCGGGGCCTTATTTTACTGACATCACAATAAAGCTATTAAAACTTGACGGATTGAATCTTTAGAAGTTATTTATAACTCTTTCATCCGCCATGCTTGTTGGAACCTATTTAATTGCCTTATCAGTTGTTCGCCTTACAAAATAATCTGGTATTTAATCGGAACGTTCGTTAAGTCTGATAAATAAACATCATCTGCGTTCAGGAACAAGAAAGCTTCAGGAGGTACTAAATACTTTTCAAAGAAGCGCTGAAATGTTTAGAAACACTTGTTGATCTGGAAATATGACTTCCCGCAGTTTAGTATACATACAACTACAATAACATACAATAACTTCTTTTTTGAAACATAATGCCGAAACTGGGAATGTTCGCTTCTGTACACATGTATACAAGCTCTAATGCATTTCTCTCAAACATCCTTAGCTTTTCTTCATTTTATTCTGCGTGTTCCACCAAACTGGACTCGCATTAGTCAGAATTAGACGCGAATTAATGCTTGGTACCAAATGATCTTCACTTTATATGATCATTATAGTACAAAAACTTGTCCCAATTAGAACTCGAATAACAGATTTAAATTCGATCTGAAGACTATTTGAACCTGGAGAACCAGGTCATAATGACTTATAAATCTAAACTATAGTGTGTGTGTTGTAAGCAGGGAGCCAGGGATACTGTGTAAAAAGCATTTTTTATAACAAGAAATAGAATTTTGCCTTCCTTCGAAGTGAACGTACTCCTGAAAATAAAGTAGTTTCTTATTTATATGACTGCCAGTGAGCGGGAATCGATCACCAGATATTCGCCATGACAATCTGATGTACTAACCATAATGCCAAAGGGTATTCATTTATTTATGTATGTATACTGTATACTATTAAATGATTTTATTAAAATCAATTGCAAAATCCGAAATAAAATATTCAAGAAACAATATCATAGAATTCAGAACAATTCAAAAAGCATTCTATAATTGGAATGTACCATCGAAAGCTCACTTCAATGGTTTCCTATATTCCGTGCTACGTATTTTCGCCATTCGCAATGCACTCGGACCATCGCCTTACATACACTATAGTCCGAGAATACCCATACATAAATGTACACGCATATATGGATATTTATAGGTATTCATGTATATACATTTGTGTCATAAGCAAAATAACAATATAACTTTATCGTGGAATGCCTTTATATTCAAATTCTTTTATGTTTTATACAGCAGTAAATAGAAAGTGAGAAAGAACTTCCAGAATAAAAGAAAGAAAGACGATACTGGAAAATTGAGAATATCACTTTGTACCGGGTAACTGGAGAAAGTCGACATCATTGGGTGTAGAGATGTCAGCAGCGAGAGAGAAAGAGAGTGGATCGCAAATACTTTAGAATCATTTAGTGCAAAAAAATACCAACTTCGGACCATGGAAACTGGAAGTAATATGATATTCGCCAACCGAACATTCCATTTAAAATCAAGTAGAAGTAATTGTAAGTGTCATGTCTTCGGCCTGAATATATTTTGTTATTACAAGCAGTTCTTATGTGCTGTAGTTCGCCTTTAAAAAAACGTTGAAAAGTCAAAATGAGCTTATTGGTGGCGCCTCATTAATTTTCGAAAATAAAAATAACTTCTGGTTTTTGTTCATTTAAAAAGTGGAAATATTGAGGTACCGATTGAGGCCAAATAAATGTTTTCACTTGTCGAGTCAATGATCTGCCAAAGACAATGTATAGGTATTTATTATTATTCTAATGACACAAGAAGATGAATTTCACATGTCCACATTATGGAGGTGTTAAAATTAGAAAGCTAATAAAAACAGATGATGGCTACCTGTAATATGATTACTGTATTATTTGTATGCTAAAAAAATAATAACATGTAGTTCATAATTTTTTCATCAGTGTCACTTAAATGTCTTAAATGACATAATATATGTACATTTGTAGACAAACATATTAGGAATTAAATCGGAGTTAAAAATTTAATATTAACTCTAGTCGCAAAATTATGTTTAATTGTGATAGGAATAAATATTAAAAGCCGGTGAACATTGAGTGGGAAATATCGGGTTAAGTAAAAAGTTCCGCATACGTGTGGAATCCGTCCGATATTGGGATCAACGGTAAACGAATGGGCATTCTGGTTAGATGTGTTGTGTTGCGTGTGAATTTGTTCAGGGATGAAATGCAACTGGCTACGTCCCAAAAACACTTTTTGTAAAAAAAGCTATACAAAGCGGATAGATAGCAAACACTTCTGAGATGTTGAAGAGTGTCTATGTTATTACCTATAATTCTTTGTTTTGAAAACGATCAAGAGGATGTAAGGATGGTAGGAAGTTTGTGACACCTTAGCCAAAATATTACAATTCCAGGAGTCGAACATCCGACTTCACTTGTACTAATATTGGGAAACGAAAAACATCGTAGGTATACGACTGTTCCTACGACTGTAGTCGAATACGAGTAATAAATACGAGTTTCAGAATATGCGTGAGTTTTTCTCGAACTTGGGATTTTAGCGTTTAACGTTTAACGTTTTACTGTTTACGGGTTACTCATATAATAGAGAATACAAAATAGAATTGAATATAAATAACTTGTATATTATAGTCAGATCAGAAAGGGTACAAAGGACACCTAAGCATCTTGCAGAACTTTTTGGGATTACAAGTACCTACAGTCAACTTTCGTTAATTCGAAAGACTTTGAAGAACTTTTAAAATATAACTAATTTTCAAAAGCTACTCGTATATGTCAAATGGTTCGAAATTTTCGAGAGAAAAAATATGGAAGTTCGAATTATTGAGTAATAAACAATTAGTATTTATTAACTGCTATTTTTTTAACAAAATCAAAAGGTTAGAGGTAGATACATTGTACATACATAACATACATATTGTGATTTGTGAATTAGTTATTAGTCTTTCAGAAGAAGTCTATAATGTTAGTTTGCTTCAAAGTACATTGGTGAGACTGATTAATAACTTTTTTTTTTTTGTCAAATATAGTGCCATAAATGCTGTTTCCTCAGTGTCGTTTTGTATAGACAGAAGCTTTGTAATGTGTCGAATGAGGCTCTTGCTTCCTTTACTGACACCCAAGAAATCTGATGTATCATCCTCATCTACATTGTTGATTTTTCACTTACGACTTATAGGTACTATAAGGCAAGTTTTGCATTCGTAAAAAAATCGAACTCGAGAGTTTGATCAAAATTGACATTACGATGATAAATTAAATTAAATTTGGTGGTGCAACAGCTCGAAGTGAACCAGGACCTAGTGACTTACAACTCTCAACCATTCCTGTGTGCGTGTTACCAGAAACGGAGGGGACCTACAATTTTCTGCCGATTCCGAACGGCTAAGGAGCAGCACTTTCCATGACAAGAGATACTCTTGGAGGATTTGTCAATTCCTCGCAAGAGGCAGTACACCCCTGAAAAAAAACTTTATTGCAGCGGCTGAGAATCGAACTCGAGACCTTCCGCGTGATAGCGAAAACGAAAGAAGTGGGTCTCACAATTCTGTCTGTCTATCTTTCTGTCTGTCTATCTTTCTGTCTGTCTATCTTTCTGTCTGTCTGTCTGTCTGCTCAACTACAGCCTAAACGGCTCAGCCGATTTGCGTTAAACTTGGTAGATATCGTTTTTAATTTTTCCCCCCACATTTTTTTTTCTTTTTTTTTGTTTAAATCCAAAAATAACGGTACCAGCCATACAAATTTTTTTTTTCAAAACCTGTCCCACAGATTTTTTTCTTAATTCGTAAAATTTCATTTAGTTAATGACGTCTCAAGACTAGCTTTAGGATTATCTACACTCCAAATGCGTATCAACATGAGATCAACAGCAATCTCGTTTCGAGCCCATTCACCGAATGTACGCTGTGCCCGGTGGTCTAAATGATGACTGTGACAAGTTGATATTTCCTAGTATCTAAAGTTGAAAAAACTCTAAGAGGAAAGAAATAATGGTACAAGTGATGACAACTAGCCGTAGAAATACCGTACAAAAATAAGCAAAAATGACTAGCCCTTAGAAGCAAGAACCAGCTCAAACAAAATGAAAATAAAAACAACACAAACATGCAAAAATATTTAACAGGATTTTTTTATAAATTATGTTTTTCTAAATAGAGAAAAAATTATTACTGCAAGTGAAAAGAAGAAGAAGGATTAGCCAGTTCACTGGACTCTACAATTTTCAAGAGATTTTTTTTTTCTGAGGAATAGGAAAATATTGTTTCACAAAAACAATGTGTTGCAGATTCAACGTCGTTATGAAGCTAAAAGTCCTGGAGCATGGGCCTTTTGAGACTTGCTTCTCTATTTGATAGTTTTCGGCATATCATCGTATTGTGTTTATATTCAAGGTCAGTGTGTCCTTTTTGATCGACAGACTCAATATTATTTGACTAAAATATTCAATTACTGTTCAATATTCAAAGCTGTTAACATTTACACCTACATTACCTAAGTCTAGTAGGCAAGAAGCAGAATATTTTATTTATATGGTATTCCTATGTACGCGATACGTGAGTTGTATGTTCTTCCTTTCGGACTGATTCTGGACCAGAGCACTTGGGTCCATTCGCATGATTACGTTATCTCAGTTGTTGAACTTTAGAGCACGGGGTTATATCTTCTCTTCTACTCATCAACTGTGCAAACAGCACCAAAAATCATCCAGAAAATTTTCTTTCCAAACCATCCAGGACCACCTTTTATCAAGTCCATTCATCTGCACCATATATAGAAACCGGGACGGTAAGTGTCTTTTAAAGGTACACTTTAAAGGACTTGCTACTCAATTGCAATCTCAGCCCAAGTTCTTCCAATTATTTCAATATCTTCGGCGTACCCGATTAATATGGCGGACTTTTGAAAGCTTGTGCTTCTAGTTTTGAAGTGGTAGCTTAGGACTATTACTTCTAGAGATATATTAAAAAAATCACATGAGATAACATTATGCCTTGTCAGGAAACTTTTTTGACATCAAATGCATCAGCGAGAATGGTACAGCGTCCTTCATCATCATCCTGTATAAACTGACAAGATTGCCAGGGATGCCAAAACTATATAGTTCGTCCCTATCATACGTTACTTTTAAATTGATGAAAAGGATGAAGTGTTGATTTGAAATTTCTGAGATTTTTTCTTCAAGATCTGCCTTGCTATAAATATTTGGTCGACATTCCTGATCTAAGGCCACACTCATATAGACCTGCCAGAAAAAAATTTGTAAACGATGTCTTTATCAATGGCGGAGTTCAGATAGTCTTCTTTCTTGAGGAAAGGGCAACCAATGCTGAGGTTCAAGCATCAGACCTGGTTTATTGCGACTACCAGCAGATGAGCTGGTGCATGCTGCTAACCGAGTCAATACCTTCCACTTTGAAAAATTCTGTAGCAAGAAATTCAGCTCCAGGGGATTTGTTGGACTTAAGATTTGATGTAGCTATCTTCAATTCGTTGGGGTTCTTCTTTTTCCTTACGACAAGCCAATATTCTTGTCTGCTCGCAGAACTTATGTCCAGCTCTGGTTCATCTCTAACAAAAAATATATTTTATTTTAATTTTGCTTCGAAAAAAAAAATGCTTTCAATGACAATTCGCACTTAATACTCCCATAAACATCAAAATATTATTCTTTCCCCATTTGCCGAACCACCAAAGGATAGCTCTCATAAAAATCGCAAAAACTGTATATCCTCCAAAAAGAAAACACTCGACCATTATAAAAGATCAACTTAGTAATTAAAAAAAAAAACTGATTACCTTTTAACTGATCCATTACTGAAACAAGATGACCATTTATGACCATTAACTAACCTTTAAGCTTGCATGTCGTTTTTTAATCTCCCAAAAGAGGTGCGGAAAAGTTTTTCTGTCACCTTGAAAAAATTTTAAAAAATCATAATAAAATCTATTACTGACACTGAAAATAGTTGATTTTTTGTCACGATTTATCTTTTGGAAGGTATATATCTTTTGCAAATATCCCACAAATTAGGTGCCAAAAAAAATGCTCTTGACCTTGAAAAACTTTAAGCCTTGATTAAATCTGACCAATTTCTAACATTCTTGATGACATTTTTTGAACAATTAGATGATATATTTCTTTGCGAATATCACATATATGCACTCAGAGAAATAAATAGTCATTAATAACTATTTTTTTACTATTTCCATAGTCCGAATAGCGACAGCTATGCAAAAAATTAACAAAAAAGTTATTTATGAGTTATGACTATTTCTATTTGTTATTCACTTTTTACTTTTTTTCTAATTAATATTAACTATATAAAGAAGTTACATACGACTTTTACAAATAGTTATTTTTGGTAATAACTATAATCCCAATTAAACTTGACTATGCATATAGTTTATTTTGATTATATCGATAGTAGTTATCTATAACTATTAACTATACATATAGTTAAAATTGACTATTATATTCACATTGTTGTTGCGAGTAACCTCTAGAGGTAGGTAAAAAGAGAACAGAGTATTTGTAAACTGAATAAAGAAAGAAACAAAATACTTTTAGGTTTATATACATACATATGTGCTAAGTCAACAACTTCTTGTTTGTGAAAGTATTTATTTTGTAAGTCGATAAATTATTATATTATAATAGCGATGTATTATATTTATTATTTTGCACATATGGGAACCGAAATATAAGTGCGGTTGAAATTTTATCTACTAATTCTAACATTTTATGTCGAAAAAAACAAAGCGCCTTCGAAATGATGCATATTTAAATTATTTTATTCACAACTTTTATCAGACAAAGGGTTACCATATATTCTTTTTGAAACCACATACTAATATCAACTACACCATAGTCGTATTCAACTATTTTAAGAAGTCGTTTGTTAAAACAATTTATCCTACATATTTAAAACTAATTTATTATTTTCTTGATTATTAAAATGTTAATATATGTTATTAAATGTTAAAGTATTGAGTAGTTATTTAAGTAGGTATTTTCTTATTTTGACTATTAAAAAGTTAAAACTTACTATTAAGTAGTCAGAATTCTCCATAGTCGCATTCAACTATTCTTAGTAGTGGTTTATTACAATCGAAGTATAACTATTCAAAATAGTAGCACATTACTTTTTTGTATAGTCATTTATATTTTTAACTATTTCATAGGTTAATTCTAACTATATTTAACTTTTTTTTAACTATTTTTGATTTATTTTTGATGAAAAATAGTCACTTCATAAATTTCATGGAAAATTATCAAATGACTATTGCAATAGTTACAAAAATAACTATTTTTTTTTCTGAGTGTGGGGTGCCAAGATCCCATAGCCCTTTCAACTTTTGCAATAGAATGGCAGAAATCTTTAAAAGTACCCGAATACTCGATGGATTTTGAAGCCTTTCCCCTAGACATTTTTTCTTATATCAGTGTTTCTTTTAAGGAAATTTTCTTTTTTTAATTGCTCTCTGAAATTTCTTGGATACTAAAGATTCTTTGAGAATACTGAATTTTTCACTCGGCTTAGCCAAAATAATTATTAATAAATAATTTTTTTAAGATAATTAAAAAATGTTGATTTAACACACCCTGAAAACTGTGTCTTTTAAAGACAAGTGAAAACCTAGCATTAAACTTAATATTTTTTGCTTCAGTTTGTTAATTCAAATGCGTTTGGGACCGAAAAGCAAAGCCACTTAATTTGAGATTTTGGGTTTACCAATACTGTTAACTTTGCCTTTATGGCAAATATTGTTTAAACGTAAAAAGAACATTTCCTGACTTTAATCAAACTCAACCTTACGATGATTGATTGATAAGTCCCAAAAGCGTCTACAGTCTGTGCGTCCACTGTGTAATGTAAATCAAACTAGAGCCTTAATGGATAGACTGATTTGCTAGCACAATTCTTTTGATATTTTAAAATTTTATCACAACCGGATCAAACGATTATTATTAAACTTCTTTCCTGTAATACCCAGAATAATTTGTTATTCTTTTCCATAATCTTGTTTTGACACAATATGTCTAACAAAATTTCATACTGTAGTGCGTTCAACTTCAACACCTTGTCCTACACCGAGGTTCGCACCTCCTTTATTTGATTCCCCTAATAAGTATATGTAATAAGAAAACCTCTGCAAATTTTCCGAAAACAGAAATAATCCAAAATAGCTTTTTTTGGCCTTTAGTCCACAAAAATTTTTTAAATTCAGTTCATCTTAAATCGATTTTTTGACAAAAATCCAATGTGAACTATACCCAACCAACATTAAAATTGTAATCATTAACGTTGGACGATTTTGCCCGTGGCCTGGCATTGATTCTATATGAAAGTTTTTATAATACAAATTCTATATAAGGCGTTTTTCAGTATAGAGCTCTGAACAGAGTCCGAGCATATCGAGCATGTTCCGAACATTCTCTGAACCAACCGTGCTCTGAGCGCTCTGAGTATATTTTTGAAACACACCTGAACACTTAGCTGTCGCCATTTTTTTTTTAATTTCCATCTGTCAAATGCTTGTGTTAAGCATTTTACTCTGTCTGCTCAGTTATTTTATTCTGAGCTCATAGAGCGCACTCTGAACACGCTCAGAACATGCTCAGAACGAAAAAAGAAACACATTTTGAAACTATGAACACTCTGAACTAAAAAAGAAACACAATTTATTTTTTGACAACTCAGGTTCTGTTCTGAACTAAAAAAGAAAAACGCCTATAGGTACTACTGAAATAAATCAGCCAAGTAGAAGACTTAGCACTATTATTGGACTTGTTGAATTATTGATTCAAAAAACCGAAATAATCTATTTTAGTCATTTTCATTAATTTCTGGCCGTTTTATATAAAATTTTGGTTGTCGCACTAGACATATTCGCACTTCAACTTAAGAGAATTCTAAGACTAGTCAAAGCAGAGGTTCAGGAATCTTGATATTTTTGTAGCTTTAACTATAATATTTTACGTCGAAAAAGAGACAAAATAAAAACCCTACGAAGTGACTTTTTCTGAAGGACTTTAATCATATGATCGAAGTTTAAATATGGTACCGCTAATGAGTTGTGGATTATTCAATAAAGTTCGATAAAGCATCTATCAACTTTTATTTACATACAGAATTCTCTCTTCTACTCGCTGTATGTATGATTGAATGTTGTAATTATTTCCCATATCCGAATTATGAAAATAATTCCAAATACTTATGCATAGCTTGAAATTTGTATCCATCATACCCATGACCTTGACGGCCTTAACAAAAACAAAACCTTAAATCTTTTTCATCGCATTTACAATTTTAAATCCCACTGACAGCTTATTCTCCACTGCAATACAACTCTAAAATTCAAAATTGAATCTACAATATAGAGCTTTTTTTACAGCTTTTCAAATCAACAGTTAAGAAAAAGCTTCTTTTCATATTGACACTGCAATTGTAACCTTGATCTTACTCAATGCTAAGGTCTTTGACGTTTCTTTCCATTGAGAGCCCAAGAGAACCAACCTTCTCTCATACTCATGATTATTGCCGCTCTATGAATCTCTTTCCCCTTGTCATCTCAAAAAATACTATACCAACTGGCTATTGCAAAAACCGCTCTTGTAACTGGTAGCAGGAAACATTTTCCATTCCATCCAACTTAAAGAAGGGGAAATAATAGAGCTTGAAGAATGTTCATAGTTTTTCTTTACAAAGAATCTAAAAGCAAAGTTGAATTCCCGTGTTAGGCACCACACACTACACACTCACTGGAATGGTAAATTGATAAATTTCTCCAGCACATATAAATAAAATGAAGAAAAGAAAACAACTGAAAGAACGTAGGCAACAATCATCGTTGTCATCATTTATATCGTTCCTTACTTCTTCGCGCTGTAATTATATTTGTTTCTCCCCTTTTTCTGACTTTTGGTTTGCCTCACACACTCATGTGTAGTTTGGAGAGTCTTTGGAAAAGGCATAAAAGAGGAACGTTTACAGGTTCAAAGTCATTGCCCATGATGCAACTAATGTAGTAACATCTTTACCCAATTACCACCAAGTTTGGAGAAACCTTGTTTTTTTGTCTGCTCCCAATTTAGTGTGTTTTGTTCTTTTGTGAAATCTCATTGTTGGATATTCGTCTTCCTAAATAAATCCGGGCATTAAGAAATTTATGAATTATTCGAATTTGTTCGTTCCGTTTTTTTGTGTAGCATCAGAGGCTTATGATCATAAATAAGGATTTAAAAGGATAATTTTAAAAGATCGAAAAAAAGAAAAGCAGTGAAAAAATCATAGTGGATTTGTGGAATAGTGGATTTTTATACGCAGTTTTACAAGAGTGGATTCTTTTAACATAACGAAAAGTGCAGTTTAATAAAAATCAGACAGACTTGTGGATAATAAATAATCAACACAAAAAAAAAACAAGAAAATAGTTTTTGGAGTCCAGATTTTGGGATCATATTGGATATATTTCTACACCAAAGTTGACTTGAGTTTCAGTAAGTAGAATAATGTCAATTAAATCAATGCAAATGGATATCAAAAGCTAGGTTAAGTGATCAAGTTGAAAAACTCTTCATTAGAAACAGAAAACCTACTTACGAATATTGGGCAAAAACAATTTTTTAAGAATCAATTTTCAATATTTATCGAATTTCTCTTTCTTGATTTGTATATAATTGATAAGCTCATTCATATTTTGAAACACCTCCAACGAACCAGAATTGTAAATTCTTCTCATATGCTTTTTTGAACGCAAAAACTGGTCATATCTATGTGTCTTTCCCATAATAGAAATAAATGTTTGAACAATTAAATTAAACTTAAAACGACAGATTTTTAAATGGTGAACACAAAACGAAAGAGCTGAACAGCGAACTCTTTTTTTCTTTTTCGTGTGATTCTTAGTTATGCATATGGGCTGTGTTTAAATAAATTGTGTTTGTAATGATCATTTATATACAATTTGACATTTACAATTTTCATGATTATTATCAGTCTTGAGGTTGATTTTCAACTTCTTTCTTAGTTTATTTCTAACTGATTCGAAAATTATTGGAAAGTGAGACATACTTGACTCTTATTCTTGTGTTGAGAACAATTCTTGAAAACCAAACTATTATTTAAAAAAAAAAGTTTAAAACTGTACTTTTAAAACCTTAAGAAAGTTTTATTTTTCAATCAGTTCAAAATTTTATAGAGAGCTTTAAAAGGAAAACTCTATACTAAATTTAATTAATTAAAGATTAATGGCTTTGAACCACTTATCAGTTAAACTTATACCGGTCATCGGTCAACAACATTTGTGTCTGCAAACTACTTACTTAGTTAGTTTTGCCTTGAAAATTTTGCACTTTAGCTGTGTTAGGACTGAAATTACAGAATTTAATATTATTATTAATTTTAGGAGAAGGAGTATTTGTTATAAATTTTAATTTATTCTTATTTGGTATGTAAAAAAGGTTCAAGTAATGGTTTTAGAAGTAAGTTTTAGAAAGTTTAAGGTGAATTAAATTTGGTATCCCTGAAATTTTGTATTACTTATTCTAAGGTGGCAACGACCTCTGGCATGATAGAACAAGGCACTAACCAAAAGATTGCGCTACTTTTGGCTTACATTAGAAAACTTGAAACAAATTAATTAAAAAGACGATTTAACTTGAAAAAAAAATGCTGTGAAATTAGTTATAACCAAATACTCGAATTCTTTTTTATTTTTTAATATTTAATTCTATAAAAAACTAGAACTTTATAATCATAGGCCTTGAATTTTTTTTTTATTGCTTGAAATTCTTTCATAAAATGCATTCGACTAATGGTTCACAGAACTAGATTTTTGAGGGTTTTGTAGTCCTGATTCCAAATTCGATCTCTCGTCCTGGTTATTCACATAAAATTCTGATCTAAAAATTTTGAAAAAAACTTTTACTCAATCTGGGTTCGATTCTAGTTCTTCTGAGGAACTGACAAACCTCCAAGAGTATCACTTGTCAGGAAAAGTCCTCTTCATTCCTGCTAACACGCACCCTAATTTATTTCTTAATTTTACTTTATTCTTACTTTGAGCAAAATAAAGCCAATATTTAAAATAAAACAAAAGCCCTTGCGATAGGTTAGAGGGTGGTGTTTATATAACAGTAATAGAGGTGCACTTAAGTATTAAGATTTGTTTGAGTAAACAAGTTTGCAAAAACTTTTGTTTGTATAATGTAAAGAATTTGTATAATGGTTTTTTCAACTATCAAGCTGGCCGGTATTGTTAAAATGCATTATTACACATGGCTTTTTTTTATTGTTAATCTCGAAGAACAAGTCCGGTATACGATCCGTCAAAGCATTAATCTGAAACAAATAAAAAACACCAAAATCAAACATTTTTAAACCGAATTAACAAAAATTATATGGGTAATTCTCTTACGAATCGAACACCTTTCTGACCGACCCATTTCCGATTTGGCTGAAATTTTTTGTACGTGTTCTTTATCGAATAAGAAAAGATACCTATCCGAGGAATTTATTTTTTTTTTTGTTTTTTTTTTTCAAAAATAGAGGGGGTTGAAAATTTCAGATTTCGGTGATTTTTGTCTTGAAGACTGATTTTTAAAAATTCATAACTCCGGTTCATTTTAAGCTAGAGACACAATTTTTTTTCATCTTGAAGGTAAAAGAGTGAATTTAAAAAAAATAGATTAAAAAAATGTTTGAACAGTTTCATATTGTTATAAACAATTGAAATGTTTGAATCAATTTTTTGACAACGAAACCCACCGATTAGCGTGTTTAAAGTATGACCATCGTATTCTACTATTCTGATGGGCTTACTTGGCAAGTTTTTTTTTATGTCCAATTCGAAAGGTTTTAAAAACTTGCCCAGTGAACCCATCAAATTTAAGTCAGTAATTATTCAATAATAAAATTTCTCTATTATACATTGTAGCTGTTTCAATATTATTCTACTTTAAATATTCGGTATTAAACCTTCATGACGTAAGAACTTGGCGTACTTTTAGATCTCAGTACTTTTCCCGGCTGACTTGTTACACAAAGGTTTTTGTATAGAAGAACTTGGCTCTTTTTCTAAAATTTCGACGGTTAGCTATGAATACCTCCTATGTCGCATTTTGTAAACTTTTAAGGGGACACAAAAAACTGATTATAGTCTCAAAATTAAAACGCATAATAATAAAATTTTATACATTATCAGTTTTGAATATCTATGATGTGAAATAATTTAAATTTTAAAAATTCAGCGAAGCAGATGGAAATTATTAACGAAATGACATCAAAAAGTGAATTTCACAAAAAATGTATGTTAGGAGGTATTCATAGTTAACCGTGGATTTATGTTTTTGGTCTGATTGAAATATCATTGTATGATTCCAATTTCATGCAAGAGTTGGAAGCAAAGCAGTTATCTTCTTACGAAAATAAAAAAATTGTGAAATTTTTTAAGTACAAAAATTAATAATGGAATTAATTGAAATGAATTGAAATCTTAATATATAAATTGTGTTTTGAACTAATGTTGTTTTTTTTATTTATTTTACCCCAATTTTTTATAAAACATTATTTATTGATAAACAATATTGTTCAATTGAAAATTTAAAACATACTGTTCATACTATTTGCAATATAATGCAGAGAATAACGGTATAAGGCCAGAATACGAGGTTTACTTTGCAACTGGCGCGCAGACGCGCTCGTCTTTTTAGTTTGCTTGCAATAATAAAAATCGTTTCTCCATTAATAAAAAAAGCA
The DNA here is from genome assembly GCA_911387755.1 of Chrysotoxum bicinctum. NCBI lineage: Eukaryota > Metazoa > Arthropoda > Insecta > Diptera > Syrphidae > Chrysotoxum > Chrysotoxum bicinctum. The sequence goes on along the minus strand of OU426989.1, from coordinate 126,373,977 downwards.
TTTTCGATGGAAAAAAAGGAATTACCCATATTTGTTATTTTGATTTATTTAACAATATCCATTGGTCTCAACTTATACCTTATATCATAAAACCCCTTTAAGGTCTTAAAAATATGAGCAAAAATTTAACACAATCATTTTTCCAGTGTCTTTAACTAACATGTTTGTCTGAAAGGAAAAACAAATATTACAAAATATATGATATTCATGGAGATACGATCTTGTTCAAGATGTCTGTTCAGTTTTTACTATACCTCTCCTTTAATATAAATGTCCATTTAATCTTTCGTCTCAATCTTTTTTTCTCAACATTTAATTTTATCTAATTATTATATTTTCGTGGAACTAAGCATTTGGTTTGGTTTGATTTATACCTGATGATTAAGCTGATAGTTATTTAGAAAAGTATTTTTGAAAGATAATTATGTATCGGTAGATCTAGTTAGTAAATTTTTGTCACTATCATAAATAAATTCTTCAAAATTCAAGCAATCAACTTGACCCTTATACATTTAAAATTGTCTAAGATACGAGTAACTTAAAAATTCATAAACACCATCAATACGTCAACATTTTTTAATGATGAAAAGCCAAGAACAAATCGATTTTTTTTTAATTTGGTCATAATTTATCTTAAGATAATTATCCAAATAATATAAACTAATATTGATTCGAAATAGCTTTTTTATGGCCTTTAAGTCCACAAAAATTGGTGTTTCGTCCCAGCGATCTCATATGGCGCATCACTCATCAGTTGACTATGAGGGCCTTATCAATACACTGAAAATAATATCTAGGTATATATGATAAAAATCTAGGTTGATCTGACAAAAATTTTGTCAATATACGTCCAACAAAAAGTTTTATCAAATTGACAAAAATAATGGAATTTTGTTGAGGTAACAAAAAATATTTTGTTGTATCCACAAAATTATTTTGTTATGCTAAGAGATTAATTTGTTGAAATAACAAAAATATTTTGTCAATTTGACAAAATTTCGTACAATTTACAAAATTAATTTGTCATATTAGCAAAACTTTTGTTGTATCAACAATTTTTTTTGTTAATGTTAAAATTTTTTTTTTTAATATTACAAATTTTTTTGTTAAATTAACAAAATTTTTTTGTTAAATTAAAAAAATTGTTTTGTTAAATTAACAAAATTGTTTAGTTAAATTAACAAAATTTTTTTGTTAAATTAACAAAACTTTTTTGTTATATTTTGTTAAATTCAACAAAATATTTTGTCAATTTTACAAATTTCTTTTGTTGAATCCACAAAATTAATTTTTTCAAAATAGTTTTTTTTTTGGGATTTAAGTCGACAAAAATTGGCGTTTCGTCCTTACGATCTCACATGAAACCATCTGTGAGGGCGTATGGACAATACGCAATTTTTGTTAAATTCAGTTAACCTTACATCGATTTTTTGACAAAAACTAAATGTGAACTATATCATACACAAAAGAAATGTCATGATAAAAAAAAATATACGCGCAGAATTTTTTGGTTTCCTTACAAAATAGTTTTATCTATCTGATAATATTATTTTATCAATATTACAAAATAACTCAACCCCAGAACAAAATATTTGTCATTTTAACAAAAACGCTAAAGCGGAGAAATGCCGTGTCTTATTTCTATGTCGCTTATAATTCACATTATTTTTTGAAGAAGTAGATGTATGAAAATTGTACTAAAGTTGGACTAATATACGATTCATAAAATACAATCAGATTGGAAGGGAAAACAAAATTTTGTACATACTTGAGGAAAATTCTCATACTTCACAACATTTATGGCGACATCGAACATTCATGGTCTTTCCACAAGAGGTGTTTGATCTAATAACCCAATAAAAACATGCATATGTAAAAATTTTAAATTTTTCATAGTTATCCCCCGATTTACGAGGTAAACTTGTAAATCTTGTTGATGAAACTGAGTTTTACCTAAGTACCACAGAAATATATCTACAATTTCTTTTAAGCTAAACATTATTTCTCTCTTTTAATCAATCATTATATACACCTGCAATCATTTCACTTTCTTTAGCTGATTTTAAAGTCTCAAATCCGAGTTTTTATTCCACGGGTGCCAACAAAAAATGAGTAAATAATGATTAATTAAATTCAGGCCTTAACTCGATCTGAACAAAACGATTCAAAAGCTTAATTACATACAACATTAGTTCATTTTATTGAACCCGGCGAACACACTCACCTCATGTAGATAACGTCAATCACAGAGAAAATATATACAAAGAAAAATCGTGCAGTGAAAATTCTCTCACAACTTATTTTATTTTTGTTTTCTCGATCGGTTGACCCAAATTCAGTTAATTATTACCATCATCACACTTCTTATTCCCATTCCCAGTCACAGGCCCAGGCAGTTATTTTGACTTTCAGACTGGTTTACCAAAAGTGGTAAAAGTAACAGGAAGAGACAGTCAAAGAAAGCGTCACCATTACGTTGTGTTCGGCGTCATCTCAAAATCAGCACCGCATTCTGTTGTTCTTTCTCGTTGTGGGAATTCTGACAAAAAAGGGCATACACTGCAGTAGGCCTTTGGCATAAGAATATAAATACATAAATAGATTTATCTGTGCCGATTGAATTTAGAACCCACCATCTGAAGAAACTCCATAGTTGCAACGCTATTTCCGGCTTTTTTTTCCTAGCCGATGGCCTACAAAATAACATGAATAATCATCAGTGATCTTTGATCAGTGTTCTTCTTCTATGTCGACCTGTAATTTTAGTTTTAACTTGTTTTGTTTTTTGCAACTCCAAAGTTGATGGAATACAAAAAAATCTACAAAAAGTGAAAACATTTTTGTCGTGGAAATCGAAGATATGTAGTATATGCTTTCCACGACCATAGAGACAGACTTTGGGTACAAATGAAATTCTTGAAGTGAATTAAAGAACTCTTCGGATTTAAAGAAAGATTGGGTGTAGAGATGACAGGGTATACCGTTTTGATTAGTAAATTCGGAAAGTCTGTTTCTTATGGTTATTTGTTTTAAATAAACTTAGTGCAGGGTGTTTTAGAACGAAAGAATAATTTAAGTACACCCAAACAATTATTGAAATTATTTTATTTCTTGATACAAAAATGTACACAGTGAACCAAATTTATGTTTTTGAATAGTACATGCCCACCTTGCTTTTAACAACACTCTTCGAACATTGTTGAAGATTTTTAGAAGAAGAAGTTATGGAAACAGCCTGATCTTTCCTTTTCGGTTTCATGGATTCCTGCTGCCCTAAGACGGTTAATACAAAATTGAAACTGAAAAGAACAGAAGAAGCTCGTAATTGGTTATCCATCGTGCTCACGGTTATGTGGCAGATAGCTTATGGGGGATCTACGTTGTTCAAAAATAATGCACAAAAAATTATGCCGTTGTAAGTTTTCGGTGTGTATTATTTAAGAAGCATTTTTGCTCATGGAAATCGGTAGGATCCAATGATTTGAAAAAAGTTTTTCTATAAGGCCTGTACTGACAATGTTTGTTAGACAGGATATAACTAGTTTCCATCTGCATCGACCCCAGAGTTGTGCAATTAGTCGGTCGCTCGGGAAAGTTATGGAGAGGGCTAAAAAGTAATGTAAGGAAAGATCACTTCTATCACCACCCCATTTCCAATGGTTTTATGTACCCTATTTTTTTGCTTTTTGTTTTGTATTAATTTGTATCAAGTCTACGTTGAATACGAGTTAAAACACTGTTTGGGCTTTGAATAAACTTTTTTCCTAATAAAGTAATTTGAAATGATGCTGATTCCAAAGTTCGGTATACTTTTATAAAGAATATAGTATTTTGTATTCAAAAAATATATACAAGTTCCTCTTTCAATATTCATAGATAAAAATTAAAAGGTGAAGGAAACTCACTTGGTACATTTCTGTTGAAACATTTTTGTGGCATTTTATTTAAAAAAAAATACTGCAATCGTTTCTAAAGCGAAAGCTGATACAGAAAGTTGAATTTTTATCCAGCGAAATTATTTTTTTTTGCCACAAATCCTGCAAAATAATATTGGTATGTTTGTACATTTATAAATACAATATAATATACAATTTTCACAAAATCATTTTATCCATACAGTAGACAAAATGGTTTTTTTTTTAATTTAAAGCGAATTTTCATTCAAGAAAATGAAACACAACTGTTTTGAAATTATTAATTTCTTCAAACAGATTAACAAATATCTTTGTTTTTTAAACAACTAATTAAAAGTTCCTTATAATAATAATTTGACCCATCTCTATTTTCAAGAGATTGGTTGATTGACAACAAAACAATTCGACATAATTAATAAATATTTTCGGATTAGCCACGTTATTAAGAGTATTTAAGAGTGCTGAAGGTCTTTTTATGTTGGACAAACGCAAATAAGTTAGTATTCCTACACGTCTGAAAGAGCACATTAGTGCTGTGTGCAAAAAAAGCGGGAAAAATTGGCAATTTGTGAGCATATCTTGGACAATCTCACTAGATTCATTTTGATCAAGCAAAGGTTTTAGCTCAAGAAAAACATTATATCCCACGTTTGGTACGTGAGGCGATTGAAATCAAGCACCATCAAAATTTCAATCGTGACGACACACAGTGCGGCCAAAAGCCGGTTGTAGGGTTTTTTGGGGTCGCTGATTTCGAATCTGTTATCAAAACAAGCAAATTCAAAATGACCGACCTAATATGGCTTCATGTCATACAAAAAACTTATAAAAAATAAAATAACTTGGATAGTTCGTTAAACAATTTTGTTTTCAGATTATTAGGGCATGTACTTGAAAATTTACTAAAAATTAACAAATTCAAAATGGTGGAATGCAATATGGCAATGTTATATAACAAAAAAAATCGAAAAAAAAAATATTTATATATTTGTATTGAAGTCGAACACAGTAATTTATAAATCATAAATTTAGAAATACAAAATGCAATATGAGCAAACAATATATATAAGTTAATCCGATATTTACATCATCTACATCTGTATCTGTTTCAGAAGCGGAAGAGCTGTCCAAAAATTGTTGTTCATCTTCTGTTCTATTATTTACAGGTGGAGTTGCTAACAAATTGATACAGTCTTTAGACAAAGATTTGAGTGGTTTTAGAAGTAATTTCTGACATTCCATTGTCTTTTGACGATAACGTTTTCTTGCGAAATTCTTTTTAGTTTAATTTAGTTTTTATTATTTTAAAGTTCTTATTACATTTTAAGATAAGTTATCTTATAAATCAATGTTATATTATAATTTGGGATCGTTTGTTTATATGGGTATATATTATAGAAAAGAGAAAGAAAAAAAGAAAGAAAGAACAAATTAAACTATAAATTAATTATTTTTAAATATGTATAGTTGTTATGAAAAGATTTAAATATGATCATTGGCTAAATACAATAAAAGACTCTTTTTAAAAAGTTTTGCGTTCGAACACGCCTCAGCGCGATAGGTAAAGAGTTCCAAAAGCGCGAGGCTGGAACGAAAAATTGATGTTCTGAGGTCAAGCAAGTATATGTTGGTTAGATAAGCACACAAGATCTTTGTAAGACAGGAAATACCAGCTTGTTGAATAAGTATTCAGGTTGATGTGATTGCATTATTTCGAAAAATTATAAGTTTCGTAGTGGTTGGTAAAAATGATTGTGCAGCCCAAAGAACTCGAAGCGTGCTATAAACCTTGCCAATAGGTTGGTTTATATGGTCGTCCCAAGTTAGAGTACGGTTAAAAGTGAGCCCGAGATTTTTAGTAGTATTTACGTATTCAATATCTGAGTTCCCTATAGTTTTAAACTTGGAAAAGAAGCTATGTCAAACCAGTTACGATAAATATTATTATATAAAATTAGCTCGATAGATTTTAAAAAAAATTATTACAGGCTTCTTGTACATCTTCCGACAATTGACCGATAGGTAAAACTGAATATTTTATTATTTCGTGTCCATGAATTAAAAGAGTGTGAACTAACGTAGGTATACAATACCAGCGATATTTTGGTAAAAAAATGCAATTTTTTATTTGGCACACGATACTTTTATTAACTATCTTAAATAGCAAGATCTAGCAAGACAAAAAAGTTTTATTTATTTTTTTTTTATTTTTCTTTTAAATAAATAAATAGTGTTGACATATCTCTGTCTAACAATGTACTTTTTAGGAATTTCTATTCAGAAATTCTTGAACTTATGTTACTCAACTGCAGGTGTTGAATCCATTTTATTGCAATAGATTTGCTTGGAAATAAAAACTTTTACACGAGTTTGATAGAAGCGTTCATAAGCCTATCTTAACGACGCGTGACTAGTAACTTATCAGCCACATTCAGACTGAGATTATGGGGGGAATTTAAGGCAAGGGACTCTTCTTCAAACATTTTTCGTGTCCTAGGGGTCTCCTTTAGCCAACCTGATGACAAAAAACCCCTAACTCAAAACTTTTATTTGGACTTTTGGCCGCATTGTGCCACAGTTTGAAGCTCTCTCGAGCTTGGCATCCTGTCATCACTATTATACGGGCATCCCAAATTAAGATTAAAACACCCTGCGATGTAGTGAGTGTCGCTTGCTCTCAACAACCTGCACCTCAATAACAACAACTTCAAGAGATAGAACTGTCTTGTTGTATATTCTATTATGTACTTGTATGTACAATGTACATACATGTCTATGTATATGTAACAAGAAGTCTAATAATGTATATTGTAAAATATAGTTGAACAGTCAGTCAGTCGGAACTAGAACATTGTCGAATAAAGATATACTTTATTATAACAGTCACATTTTGTCTTTAATTAAATATACATATATAACATGGTGTCAGGTGGTAAAATTTTATAAAAATGCCTCCAAAACAAGAGTCTACCAGTGCAAATACAATCGCTCAAAATATTTCTTCAATCCCGCCATTAAATGTGAAAAGTTCAAACCTTGCAATCACGTGGAAAAATTGGTCAAGTCAGTTTAAAATTTTTTTGAGAGCTTCGAACTTGGAAGCTGAACAAGATCAACGCAAAGTTGCATTACTGTTGCATCATATGGGACCAGAATCGTTTGATATATTTAATTCTTTTAATGTAGAATTAGACTCAATAAAATTTGATGACTTATTCAAAAAATTCGAATCATATTTTTTGCCCAAAGTGAATATTGCGATGGAACGGCATAATTTTTTTTCACGTTCACAAAAAGCCGAAGAAAATACCGATGCGTATGTAACGGTGTTAAAAAATTTAAGTTTATCGTGTGAGTTTGGAAGTATAAGAGAAGAGCTTGTACGGGACATTTTTGTTTGTGGTTTACATGACAACTACTCATACGTTAAAGAAAAGCTTCTCAACGAAGGAAACATCAAATTGGAAAAAGCTATTGAAATTGCAAAGACAATTGAAATTGCGAAAGAGCATTCACAGAAGTTACAGAAGAGTGAGCCTAACACATTGATTGGTGCACTTCATAAAAAAGCTTCGACCAACATACACAAGCAATCTAAAAACACAAATTACAATAAACCAACACAGCAGCGATTATACCAATCATCATCAAAAAACTATTCCAATACGTCACAACGCTCCAATGTGAATTCGTCGCACCATTCGCACCCACAATCCCAATACAATCACCAATACTTGCAGTCAAAGTCCAGTTCCAGCCAATGTAAAAAATGCGGCGAAGTTCACAAATACAAATGTCCAGCCTTTGGTCACATTTGCCATAAATGTGGGGGTAAGAACCACTATGCCAAAATGTGCCGTTCAAAAATCTACATACGCAATGTAGAAGCCAATTTTAACGAGTCATCACAGTCAGACGAATTCTTTATGGGATCACTTGAATCATCGTCAACGTCATTGTCGTGGGATATTTTCTTACACATCAACGGGAGTTGTCTCAAATGTCAACTTGATACAGGTGCCCAAGCCAACGTAATGTCTCGAACAATACTTTGGCAGCTCGGGTTGAATGATATTGCTATAGTTCCCACATCAAGTCGAATATTAACTTTTAGCAAAGAACCTCTGCCAATCATTGGACAATCGAATATTGCATGTGTTTATAAAAATAAGAAAAGTATTATTAGTTTTTATATTTCTGATTTAGATTGTCGAACTGTTCTAGGTCTACCAACTTGCATTGAACTGAATTTAATTAAGCGCGTAAATGAATTAAGTAATGAAGAAGTTAAACCGCATAATAGTGTGCATGAAAATAAAAAAGTTAAATTTAATATTAAGAATGAAAATTTAAAATTCTTAAACAAATTCAAAGAAGTGTTTAAAGGGCTCGGTTGTTTAAAAAAAGAAATAAAATTAAAAATTAAACCTGACGTGACTCCGGTTGTCGATTTCCCGCGCCGTATACCGTTCAGCCTTATAAAGCCGCTTGAAAACGAGCTCAAGCGGATGGAAAACTTAGGAGTAATAGTCAAAACTGAGGAACCAACTGAATGGGTAAGTTCGATAGTATTAGTGCAAAAACCAAATGGAGATTTGCGACTGTGCCTCGATCCACGAAATTTAAACAAAGCTTTGCTGCGGTCACATTATCAATTTCCGAATATTGACGAATGTAAATCAAAATTATGTAACGCAAAATTTTATAGCTCTCTAGACGCAAATTCTGGATTTTGGATTTTGCCACTTGATTACGATTCGTCTAAGCTTTGTACTTTTATAACCCCGTTTGGGAGATATCGTTTTTTACGATTACCATTCGGAATTAACGCAGCACCTGAAATATTTCACGCTGAAATGATTAAACATTTTGGCGATATACCTAATGTCATTATTTACATTGATGATTTTTTAATTTATGGAACTTCAATAGAAGAACACGATAATACACTTAAATGTGTCTTAGAGAGAGCAAAATCCATCGGTTTAAAATTTAATTTTTCCAAATCTAATTTTCTTCAAAAAGAAATCAAGTTTATTGGTCACATATTTAGTCATGAAGGAGTTCGTCCAGATGAGAACAAAATAAAAGCTATTTCTAAAATGCCTCGTCCCCAATGTGTCTCTGATCTTCAACGTTTTCTCGGAATGGTCAATTATTTAGGATCATTTATTAAAAATCTGTCCATAGAGAATTCTAACTTACGGCTCCTTTTGAAAAAAGAAGTTCCTTGGCATTGGTCGTCTAAGCAAGAAGAAGAGTTCAAAAATTTAAAAGATTTAATTACAAAGTCCCCAGTTTTAACGTATTATGATCCCGAAAAACATTTAACATTGTCTGTCGATGCATCTAAAAGTGCAGTAGGTGCTGTTATATCTCACGAGTCTTCTCCTATTGCCTTTGCTTCCGCAACTTTGACTTCAAGTCAAGAAAATTACGCCCAAATAGAAAAGGAACTTTTTGCAATACTATTTGGGTGTACCAAATTTCATCAGTACATATACGGTAGATCGGTTACAGTCGAAACTGACCATAAACCTTTAGTTCCTTTATTCAGTCGACCATTACACAAAATTCCAGTCCGTCTACAGAGGTTTATGCTAAGACTCCAATCGTATAACTTGTCAGTTACTTATAAACCTGGCAAATATCTATTTGTCGCTGACACTTTATCCCGTGCTCCACTGTTAGAACACACATTAACAGAATTTGATAAAGAGTTAAACCTACATTGCAATCTCTTAAAAGCCAATTTGTCGGCCTCTGATTCAAAATTAAATGAAATTCGTCTTGCAACACTTAATGATACAGTACTAAAAAAAGTCATAAAATACCATAAAAATGGTTGGCCGATTAATAAAAAGTCCATTGATCCAATTGTAATGCCTTATTTCAGTATACGTGAAGACATACAAGTCATTGATGACCTAGTCTTCAAATGCAACCGTCTTGTCATTCCGCAGTCTCTTCGTCACCAAATGCTTTTGCTCCTTCATGAAGGTCATTTAGGTATAGAACGTTGTAAAAATCTTGCCAAAGACCACGTCTTCTGGCCCAATATTAATCATGATATTGACAACGTGATAAGCAACTGTGAAGCTTGCATACGTCATAGAAATAATAATCGGAAGCAACCGTTACAGTCCCACGATATCGTCTCAATACCATGGTTTAAAGTTGGTATCGATTTATTCGAACTGAAAAAGAAAATGTATATCTTAGTCGTCGATTACTACTCAAAATTTATTGAGATAGCTCCACTTTTTACTGGGTATTCAAGTAATCAAGTTGTGATGCAATTAAAATCTATATTTGCCCGCCATGGGATACCGCAAATTGTAATTAGTGACAATGGACCGCCATTTAACTCCATGGATTTCAAAAAATTTGCCTCTGAATGGAATATTGACCACATTACATCCAGTCCGTACCTTCCGCGATCGAATGGCTTGGCTGAAAGGTCAATACAGACTATAAAGAAATTATTGCTTAAATGTGAAGAAACTGGTGCAGATCCTTATATAGCACTCTTGCATTACAGGACAACACAAAAAGGTAAATTAAATTCTCCTTCAGAACTTTTAATGTCACGTAAACTTCGCGTAAAGCTTCCGACCACGAAAAATATGTTAGAACCCAAAATAATTGACTTAAAAAAGCATCAGAAAAATATTACAGAAAAACAAGAAAAGGTAGAGTCATATTACAATCAAGGCACAAAAGCACTCCATCCATTAGAGGAAGGCAAGCATATATACTTCAAGAAAACTCCAAATTCAGAGTGGTTACCTGGAAAGATAATTTCAAAATGCCGTGAGCCTCGGTCGTATATTGTTAGTGATAATAATGGTGTTCATTGCCGACGTAGCCGTGAACATATTTTTGAATCTCCGAAAGATAACATTAATAAAGAAGAGTCAACTGAAGTTACGTCAGGTCTGCGAGACAATGTCGAAGACAATCCAATTAAAGGAGAAGATGTTAACAGTCCAAATAAAACCCAAACAAATATAGATAATAATGTTGTTAGAACGCGTTCTGGTAGACAAATTGTGCCTCCTGATAAACTAATATATTATGATTTCCGTACTTAAATTTCAATGATACACTTCTTCAAATTTGTTTAAAAAAAAAAAAAAAAAAAAAAAAAAAATCAAATGTTGGAATACTTAAAGTTTTACGTTTTTGAATTCTTATTTAAAAAAAAAAAAAAAAAATATGAAAATAAGCTAACTTGTTTTATTTTAAATTAAAATATTTTTATTTATGCAAGTATTTGATTGTATTACTATTACTACTATTTAGGTGTTAAGATTTTTGCAATAAAAAATTATTTGTTTTGTTTATAAAAGCGATAACTCTAATGGTATATATTTTTATAAATAATGAACTGAATTATCATATCTGAAAAAGGAAGGTGTTGTATATTCTATTATGTACTTGTATGTACAATGTACATACATGTCTATGTATATGTAACAAGAAGTCTAATAATGTATATTGTAAAATATAGTTGAACAGTCAGTCAGTCGGAACTAGAACATTGTCGAATAAAGATATACTTTATTATAACAGTCACATTTTGTCTTTAATTAAATATACATATATAACATGTCTGTAAACAGCAGTTTTCCGGTGACCACGCTCAATGCAATTTGATGCGAAACGTTCGGGGTAAGTTCTAAATCGCACTCTTAAATGTATCAAATAACGCGGCTAATCCGGAAATATTTTTTTAATTATGTCCAAAAACCGCGAAAACAATTGGAATTATAAAGAGGCTATCAATATTCCACCCCGTAGAATCTGAAAAGCCATTTTAGTGAAACGTTTTTAAATACTTGCAATTCTTAATGAATAAACAGATCCAAATTATAATAAAAAATAAAAAAACAATATAGTCAATATGACTATTTTTTTCGTCAAAAATTCAATTGATATATTTTTTCGACGATTTTTGCTAACGAAGTTGCACTAAAATTTTACAAAAATGTATTGGAGATGTATTTCGACAAAATTGCATACATTTATACTTTGGTCATTATCCGTGCACCAAACAGATATTACTTAAATTTTTCTGAAAACTAAGGCAAATCAAAATAGACTTAATTTAAAAGTAAAGTCTTAAATAGTCCGCACACATTAAACACTCACCATAATGAACTAGACTTGAAATTTAGTTTATGAATATTAAAACACTGGGGGTCCTAAATGGCTTCCTTGGGAAACATCAGAAATAGAATATTGATTTAAACATGCTTACTTCCTAGCGATATGACTTCTTTTAGAAAAAATACCAATTTATTTATAGAAAATCATTTCAAAAAAAATAAAGTACGAGTATTGCAAATATTTTTTCAAATCGGACAGAAGGTTACTTCTTAGAGGAGTGGAAGCTTTCGTATCTCGTGCCTATTCATAAATCGGGTGCAAAGAATAATATAGAAAATTATAGAGGTATCTGTAAACTTTCTGCTATTCCTAAATTGTTTGAAAGTTTAGTGAAAAGGAGACTGGATTTTCTTACATCTGAATTCTTATCAGCAGAACAACATGGTTTTGTAACTGGTAGGTCTACAGTAACTAATTTAGCGCATTTTGTATCTTATGTAACTAATTATATGGAAGAAAAATGCCAAGTTGATGCTGTGTACACCGACTTTAGTAAGGCTTTTGACTCTGTCAATCATCAAACACTTTTAAAAAAGCTTGAAATATTTGGATTTCACTCAGTACTGCTGAGCTGGTTGTCGTCTTACCTTACTGGTAGAAGTCAACAGGTGCAAATAAATAATACATGCTCTAGGAAAATTATTTGTTCATCAGGTGTTCCCCAGGGAAGTCATCTTGGCCCACTTCTTTTCATTATCTTTATCAATGATATTACTTCCGCAATTAATTATTGTGATTGCCTGATATACGCAGATGATCTTAAACTCTTTTTAAAAGTTAAAACTTTTGAAGATTGCCAACTGATTCAATCTGACCTCGAACGCTTGGCAAATTGGTGCCGTATAAATTGTCTTAAACTTAATATTAAAAAGTGCAATTCAATTTCTTTTTCACGAAAAACATTATGTCTTTTGTTTGATTATGCCATTGAATCTAAGCCTATAAATCGGGTCTCACAAATTAATGATTTAGGCGTTATACTTGATTCGGCCCTTTCTTTTAAACCACAATTTAATTTCTTAATCCCAAAAGCCAACTCGTTGGTGGGATTCATTAAGAGAAATGCTAAGGATTTCAGAGATCCTTATGTACTTCTTTCTTTATATACATCTCTTGTTAGATCGGTTCTTGAATACGCAGATGTTATTTGGAGCCCCGCGTTTAAGGTCCACTCTGATCGTCTAGAAAAAGTTCAAAGGAAATTCACCAAATTCATTTTTAAGCAAATGCGCTGGAGTTTTTGTCCTGGATATAGGGCTAGATGCCAATTTCTTGGCATTAAATCGCTAGAGTCTCGAAGAAAAATGCATGAGGTTATGCTCGTTAGAGATTTGCTGTGCTATCACATAAAGTGTCCATCACTTCTTGCGCAGGTTCCTATTCACGTTCCTGCTAGAACACTAAGAGCTAATTTTATTTTATTTCAAAGAACGCATAAAACCAAATATGGAAGTAATGCACCTTTATCCAGATCTATTGTCTCTTTCAATGAAGCATCTTTAAGTATTGATTTTTTATGTATTACACGTGAAAATTTTAAATCTAAATTATTTTACTTATTTACATTTTAATTTGTTCTTGGAGAGCCAAATATAAATATGTACATAAATGTATCTGTTAGCTGTAAAACTGCTTGTAGATAAATCAATAAATAAATAAATAAATAAATAAGTTACTAATCTACTTTTGGAACCCGACTAAAAAACAGTTATTCCAAGCATACACAGGAATTCACATTTACGCAGCGAACGGTTGAAAATGACAGCGAGTGGAGTAGCCAAAGCAATTGGCCAAGACCATCAGCTCAAGTTGCTTACCTTTATTTACAGTATAAGATTAAAGTTTTGTACACTGAACGAAAAGGGTTACACAAAAATTACCGATCGTTAAAGCGTCACAAAATGTTTCATCTTGGCATACCAGTCGATCGCTTCTTTCATCATTTATGAATTTATAAAAAAATGTAAATACAAATTTCATCAAAATCCATCAAGCCGTTTAAGAGTCCAAAGGCAACATCCACACATCGATTTTTATATAAATACAGTGTGCGTTGTTTGTTCAAGGTTGATTTAATTTCGTTGCCGTTTTTGTCTGAATGAAATTTGTCAATTAGTACTTGACAGTCGTAGAGAGAGTGCTCGAAAAGAATTTATTATTATTCTAACCCATCAACAACGTGTAGAAATTATTAAAACATTTAGTTTGAATCATTGCTTAACTGTAATTATGCGGAGAAAATTGCGTGACTTTATTGGTGTTAATCATGTTCCTAACAAGTCCATCATTCAGCGTACAATTTTTAATTTTGAAGATTTGAATACGCTTTGAGATAAAGTAAAGGATGGGCGACAAATAAGCCAATGAGCGTCAGAAAAGATTGATGCAGAGTCGCAGAGTGCTGCTGAATGTCCGGGTATCTCTTATCGACGCCGTGAATAAGAACTGGGAATATCCCCAACATTTAAATTTATACCTGTATACAATTTAATTGACACAAAAATTGCAAATGATCATCAACGTCGGCGGGAATATAGTGCTCGGGTCTTACAGCTCGCCGTGAGCGACCCCCATTTTTGGCAAACAATCATTAGAAGCGACGAAGCATATTTCGACTTTTATGAATAGGCACTATTGGGGCACTGAAAATCTTCGATTGATACACCAAAGACCACTTGACCCATGTAGAGTTAATAAATTGTGCGCCACGTAGGGCTTCGGTGTCATTGGTCATATTTATTTGAGGACCCCATAAGCAATCATCCATATTCTGAAACTCGTATTCGACTACAGTCGTATGTAGTTATTCCAGGAGTTGAACATCCGAGGTCACTTGTACTAATATTGGGAAACGAAAAACATCGCATACGACTGTTCCTACGACTGTAGTCGGATACGAGTCATAAATACGAGTTTCAGAATATGGGTGAATGTTGTTGGAAAATTTTCTTGTGTCAAAATTGGATCCATTAGTAGTTCCAACAAGACGGTGCTACATCACACAGTCTTACGATTTTTTGTTAAAAGAAAAACTTACACAAGGTCAACATAATTATAAGAATTAGCTTATGAAAGGTTGTTCGCTCTTGCAATGCTCACACTCAATTCGTTTTCCATTAAATCTTAAACAATAGATCGATTAAAATTTTAGCTCGATCTAGACCTGGAAGCAAAAATGGACAGACAGAAGCTATGAAGAAAACTACGTTTCTTGTAAATCTATATGCATGACTGATGTCTAAGATACGTTAAAATGAATTGTACCAAAATGAAAGGAAATCTGTTCACCCAGTGGCGTAGCGTAGGGGGGGCGGAAAAATGTCGCCGGTGATGCGGGTAGAGTAGAAATCATATATTTCATGACAGATCGTTTGACAAGTCAACAAACAACAATGATGTAAATTTGAAATTTGCCACCCTATCTCTTGGCTGATTTTCGTGAATTCGTAGACGTGAGTAGACGTGAGTAGGGCCGTAAGAGTGCATTCCGTATTGTCGCGCTGATTGCGAAACTAAAACAAAACATTCCGAAACTCTCGCGAAACTGAAAGGGAGTGTTCCGAAACATATGATATGCATATATGCGAGATATGATAAGATAACTAGGATTCGACGGAAACGTTATTCTAGTCTCAGCCAGCTCAATGTTTTTGCTCCCTTCCGCATCACAGAAAGTGATGTTGTTTATAGTTTAAATACTGTTGAATCTTCTAAAACTAAGCACTTAGTACTTCACTCAACCTTTGAACTAGTTTTTGAAAATGAAAAGAGTTAAAGGAAGCGGCGCGGAATACCGCAAGAAAAAGGCTAAGAAAGAAGCAGACGCGAAGACGCGAAATATTTCAGTTCTAGTTCTGGTTCAAAAGCTACGTTAACGTCTTCGGCGGCATCCAGCAGCAGCGGAAGTGATCCCAATGTAAGTAAGATTCCTCCATCTACGTGAGTGGCCTAGAATTTTTCTCCGGCCAATATTCATGGGAATGCATAACTTATTTTACAGGCAGAAGAAGAAGAAGACGTGCCTGCCGTCGAAGTTGAAAGTCGTTCTCGTCCCACCACAGAGCAGGGTCAAGACGAAGTCGACTCACCAGAAGTACCTCAAGCATCTAGTCACAAGCCTGCAGAAAAAGTGAACCTCGTGAAGCTGTAAAGACGCTTAAAAATAAGTTTTTGGAAGTTCTTGAGGTACTAGAAGAATTGACGGATCGGTAGCCAGTCTTCTTCTGACAGTCATGCAGTCATTCAACTTCCTTATTTTCTTGGCCTTTGAGCTTCAGAGCTACCTGAAGAAGATGACACACAGATTTACCTGCAGCAACGTGGAATGAGTGTGGATAAGTGTGCTCAGAAACTCTGCGTTTTAAAAGCTCTCCTAGTGGAGAGCAGAGACCGTTTCGTCCAAGCCGCAATCGACTTTTCTAAGACTCTTTGGAAAAAACTCGGAATCGAACTCAAAACGAGAAGAATTCGCAGGAAAAAACGCATGCATGGAGATGAATCCGCAGATGCAGCTTTGTCTCACTAGCCTCATTCGTAAGGCCCGTAGAATCCGTTTATGAAACCGCTAATTCTATTTTACTTTCAATAAAAGATACTTCATTGCCTGTAAAATGATGTCCCGAAATTTAATTTTAATTTAGTTTTGAATGGGGGCGGCAAAATGGGTCTCCCGCCCCGGGCGCCGAGATAGTACGCTACGCCACTGTGTTCACCCATTTAAGGTTAAGCTCAATGAATAGTTTGTGTACACATAATTTTCTTGATTGTTTGTTCTTTAGCTCAAGTGTATTAATATAAGAAATAGTTCAATTTATATAGAAGATTTCAATTAAACCGCAAACAAAATTATTAATAACGGAGGCGAAATATTTTTAAATCCCAGCATTGTAAATAAGTCAAAATTTTAGAAAGCAAAATGTTCAACCAGGCGTAGTGATTTCACCGAGACCATAAAATCGCTAGTCTAGAACATAAACCATCAACACAAAACTCCGCTTTCCATAAAAGTTCCCAAGGCATCTTATATTCGAATTTCTATTTTGATTAAACCTTTGTAATCCATACCATTCTGCAGAGTAAGGAATTCTTTATGCTGATAAACTAATAAAATATATAAATATATGTAGTTAGCAAAATGCACTACATGCTAGTCTAACATCAATGAAAATTAAAATTCCTATAATGCAGTATTAACTAAGGAGTATTTCGTACTTATGTTTGTATTATTGTTGCTCTAATGGTAACCACAATCACAGATAGATATAAAAGCAAAATCATGTCTAACCAACGCAACGCGGAAAACTATTTCCAACTGTTCCCTTTTTACAGCCACATTACATGTTCTCATCATGTTCATTCACCTGTAAATTTTTATGATGTTGATCTTGATGACAAAGATGAATTAATTCCATTTACATCAGAAGCTAGTTCCCATAATGGAGATCCTACTCGCATTTATTTGCTACAGATAGATATGTTATACATTATTGAGTTTCCATTCACGCAGTTCCTCTGGGTATCAAATTACGCATCGGAAAGTCAAAACAGAAGAAGAGGATGTAAAAATGTTGTTCCGTTATGCGTAATACCACACCACCATAATGACCACAACGACATCATCATCGTCATCTCATCATTATATCAACATCCCCTTCCCCCATTAGTGTAGACGACAAATCTAAAAGACGAGGTTTCTGGACGGATTGTGGACTAGATAATGTATTCACCCAATTGGAGCTCATTGATCTTGTTATGTGATATTTATAATCTTCTCTCGTTCTTCGTTCAATCTGTTCCTCCATAGAGTTATGCTTGGTGACTCTCTTGTATGTATTAATTGGAGATGTTTAATTATAAAATGGGGCTCAGTTTTGTATCATGCAAGATAACTGCGAATATCATTTTTAATAATAGATAATTCATGGCCGTTAACCTAGACTTTCAATGTAAGAAGCTATGATTGAAGATTGGTTAATTTTATACAGTAAAACAAGGCAACTTTCCGTCAAGGGAAAAATGAATTTTAAAATAATTTTATATTTTATGAATTTCCAATTCAAAATCTGATTAAAATAATCATTTGTCATTGTTGAATTCCCCACAAGTTTTCATTCGAACGATTTTAATTTTTAAATAAACTTAGCTTGAACTCTTCAAATACTGGCAGAATCATGTAAGCTATATTGAATGGAGTTAAGTAACCTTCTCTGTTGGGAACATTTGTTCCGCATTTTTCTATTTCTGCACACAACTTAATCCGGTTTGTCAAGCTAATCTAAATACTTGATTCTTAGTCAGGATCATTTTAGATTAAATAACTGTTCGAAAAATGTGTCGAAAACGTGGTACATACATATGTGTAGAACTATTAATTCCTCACCTTTCTAATTTCCTATAACATCGGCTCAGCAAGCACTCAAAATAAACAAAAAACTGTGTAAAAAAACTACAATTATCACATGAATAATGAAGGAAAAAAAGTAAAGGGTCACCAGGTTGGAATGATAATCTCACCAATTAATAAGTTTTAGTATCCGTCAAAGTTTCCAATTTTAGGTTTGCTCTTTTATTTAGACGACCATAGACAACCCCGTCAATTTTATAATTGGGCACTGGAAATTTGGCCGGAGATCCGGATTTTTTCCAAAATTCATCTTCTCGGAATAATTTTTGGCTCAGCGGCTATGACAACAAATAAAATTGCCTCAAGGCAAAAATAGCATCAAACAAAATACATTAACAAAAATTTGATATATGGTACGGTTTATGGCATCATCGGACCTTATTTCTTTGAAATTTGGAACACCGCACGGTTACCGTCAATGGTCTTGGATATAGAGCGTTGTTAACCAACTATTGTGGCAAGTGCTCGATAACATCGATATATTCGAGCTGTGGTTTCAAAAAGACGGCGTTACATTCCATACAAGCAACGCAATACTCTATACATGACGTGAGGGCAGTGGCGGCGAAGTTAAGGCCATTAAAATAATGTGCTTTTAAATAACGGGTGATTTTTTTGAGGTTAGGATTTTCATGCATTAGTATTTGACAGATCACGCGGGATTTCAGACATGGTGTCAAAGAGAAAGATGCTCAATATGCTTTGACATTTCATCATGAATAGACTTACTAACGAGCAACGCTTGCAAATCATTGAATTTTATTACCAAAATCAGTGTTCGGTTCGAAATGTGTTTCGCGCTTTACGTCCGATTTATGGTCTACATAATCGACCAAGTGAGCAAACAATTAATGCGATTGTGACCAAGTTTCGCACTCAGTTTACTTTATTGGACATTAAACCAACCACACGAATGCGTACAGTGCGTACAGAAGAGAATATTGCGTCTGTTTCTGAGAGTGTTGCTGAAGACCGTGAAATGTCGATTCGTCGCCGTTCGCAGCAATTGGGTTTGTGTTATTCGACCACATGGAAGATTTTACGCAAAGATCTTGGTGTAAAACCGTATAAAATACAGCTCGTGCAAGAACTGAAGCCGAACGATCTGCCACAACGTCGAATTTTCAGTGAATGGGCCCTAGAAAAGTTGGCAGAAAATCCGCTTTTTTATCGACAAATTTTGTTCAGCGATGAGGCTCATTTCTGGTTGAATGGCTACGTAAATAATCAAAATTGCCGCATTTGGAGTGAAGAGCAACCAGAAGCCGTTCAAGAACTGCCCATGCATCCCGAAAAATGCACTGTTTGGTGTGGTTTGTACGCTGGTGGAATCATTGGACCGTATTTTTTCAAAGATGCTGTTGGACGCAACGTTACGGTGAATGGCGATCGCTATCGTTCAATGCTAACAAACTTTTTGTTGAAAAAAATGGAAGAACTGAACTTGGTTGACATGTGGTTTCAACAAGATGGCGCTACATGCCACACAGCTCGCGATTCTATGGCCATTTTGAGGGAAAACTTCGGAGAACAATTCATCTCAAGGAATGGACCGGTAAGTTGGCCACCAAGATCATGCGATTTGACGCCTTTAGACTATTTTTTGTGGGGCTACGTCAAGTCTAAAGTCTACACAAATAAGCCAGCAACTATTCCAGCTTTAGAAGACAACATTTCCGAAGAAATTCGGGCTATTCCGGCCGAAATGCTCGAAAAAGTTACCCAAAATTGGACTTTCCGAATGGACCACCTAAGACGCAGCCGCGGTCAACATTTAAATGAAATTATCTTCAAAAAGTAAATGTCATGGACCAATCTAACGTTTCAAATAAAGAATAGATGAGATTTTGCAAATTTTATGCGTTCTCAAGCTCTTAAAAAATCACCGTTTACAATATTTATGAATGTAGCTTCAAAAACGCAATGATGTCTATTGTCGCTGAGGCCAAAATGTACCCATTTTGCCATTGTTCTTAAATGGCACTTGCATCGAAAAAGCCGAAAAGCTCTCAGTACTCGGTAAGTGTATCAACGACGATCTTCGTTGGAATGATCACTTCCTCGAGACCACCATCATCGATCTAAAAAAATTTCACAGCCTGATCCGGCTGCAGTTTATAAGGCGTTTATACATCCAAAACTCGAGTATAACCCATATCTTTGGGCAGATGCAGCCCAAACTTCTTTCACAAGCAATGCGCACTCGAAGTAGCCAGTTGCATTCCTCCTCTTAATCATTTCACCCTTGATACCCGTTTCACTAGGAATGCTCATCAGTTCATCTTCGATCCTAATTTTGATCGTAGCGTCATTTACAGAGATTCGTGTTTTAGTCGCACATCATAATTATGGAATAATTTACCCGACACAGTGTGTCCTTGCCCTTTCAATTTGCAAACATTCAAGACCAATGTTCATCGACAACTCCCTTCTAGTAGTAGTTTGAATAGTATTATGTATTCAAGTTTTGGATTAATTTTTTTTCGGATTTAAAAAAAAATGCATTTTTTTTTTGAAAACTTAATATTTCGATAACGCCATGCTCGATTTTTTTTTAAACTTAACAAATTTA
Source organism: Chrysotoxum bicinctum (assembly GCA_911387755.1). Lineage (NCBI taxonomy): Eukaryota > Metazoa > Arthropoda > Insecta > Diptera > Syrphidae > Chrysotoxum > Chrysotoxum bicinctum. The sequence continues at coordinate 126,352,916 of OU426989.1, read as the reverse complement.
AGTTTTTAAATACAATCTAAAAGATATCAGTAACATACAAATGTTAAAAAATGGTTTTCGAAAATCGTATTTTTGTCGGAAATTGCCCCTAGAATTTTGATAAACTTTTGATGAAACACAATTTAAAATTAATATATGTATTAATGACTGTACCTACCATAGAACAATTCTTTTGAAATTCTTATAATCGGCATACCGGATTTTAATGAAATTTTGTATAGAGAAGCTTCTAAGAAGTATGAAAAACATTGTACATATTTCAAAACTTAAAGAAATATTTTTTGAATTAAAAAAAAAAAACATGCTCAATATCTCAAAAAACGGGTTAATAGTTTTTTTTTGAAAATTTAATTTTTATTCGTAAAGTAATAAAAAATTTTAAGTTGGGCGTACCAAATCTTATTCTTAAAAATGTTATGAACATTTTTTTATATAAAAGCTTATTTTTATAAGAAATCACTACAACGACTCATAATTTTGCTTCTTGCACAAACGAATATTTTCTTGAGTTACATGCCATCCTGTTTTTAGCTCCAATTATTAAAGGAGTTTTTTTACATTCCTTTTTTAAATTCTTAGTCTTTTACATAAGAGCTAGTTCGTGCGACCCAGTCGTGCATTTTATTTATTTCTTCATTCAAAATGATTGCAGAAACTACCTTCTAGACGTTTCGAAAGATGTTACCCACAATGTATTTTTTAAAATAGCATTGGAAATTTTTACTTTATGATTAATTTATTATGTCTTATTTCGAAGTCGAACTTTAGACTTTCAATATGATGTAAGATATTACATTCGATTTGGGCTTGCCACCAGTGTCTTGTTCATCTGTTTTTCAAACACCTCAACGAAAATCAAAAGTGTTGATTTTTTTTATATTTCAATAATTGTATACTGAATGATTTGTTTTAAAAAACGCCCGTATTTTCGGCTTTTTATTAAAAATGGCTATTATAATTGAGTAAGTTTTCTTCATTAATAGGTTGAACCAAACTTGAACGATGGAATGAAATTATATCCATATTTAAGAAGAAGATTTAACTTAAAACTTGATTCTCTACAAGTTTTTGTAGTTTAATGTGCAATTTTTCTTTTTGACCCTATTTGCCACATTTACTATTAGTCCAGTCAAATTAGTATTTTATATCTACAAAAAATACTGCGTCGAATTTTTTTTTGTTTCTTAAAGAGTACCTATTGGAGAGTGTAAATCCAAAAAGTACGAACAAAAAACGCCCATGCGTTGTCCGCCATTTTGAAAAAGGCTTTGGAAAGCTTGAACTCGATTTTCTCGGCTCCTATCATATATAGAGCTGAATTTTTTTTTTAGGTTTGTACGTTAAAATATCTTCTTTAACTTTTGTTGAGAAAAAAAATTTGAAACCTCTTTCCAAAAAAAAGTTATCGACGAAAAGCTGTCGAGATTTTGAAGTAAAAAATGGTTTTTAATCAAAAAAATACTTGAGTTATTTTTTATAGATCACTTTATTTCCTACATTTTGGTATATTTAAATTTTATGTGCGACAAAAACTGTAGGAAATATAACCTGTCAAAATGGCAAATATCCTCCGAAAATTAAAAAAAAAAGAAATTTACTCACGTTTGAAAATTTTCAAATTTGATTATGTTCATTATGAAATTTAAGGAAACAGTTCAAACTCTTTTCCACACCACCACCGAGGTAAAGTTACGGCGCATTTTGTTTAATATGGTGTCCCCAGGAGGTATAATCCACGATTCAATCGTTTTCGTTTCTATTTCAGCCTATCGATAGCTCAATGTGGCATATAGTCCAGTCAAAGCGTCATGAAAAAGGGCCTGACCTTGCGCGCAGAGGCATGGTCAATTTTTTTTTCATGGATCGATAGGTGCTTATAAGAAAAGCTTAAAACCAAATTTGCACCACATGACAACTTTTTTTACCAAAGTTATTGGTAAAAATGTGTTTTGTGTCATTTTTTGGTCATTTGCGAATATCTCGGCTCCACTATCTCGTACAAACAAAAATTAAACATGTATTTATTCCTAATAAAATTATCTATTATGTTCTAAAAAAAACATTTCTTCAAACAAATGAAAAAAAAAGTTATAGTAAGTTAAACAAATTTGTTGTTGTTTAAAAATCACTTTTTCGTGATTATTAAGAAAAAAGCTCATTTAACGATGAAATTTTTATATTTTATTATTAAAGTTCTTGTAATTCCCTACAATTTAAAAAAAAATTCAACACTCTACGATGAACGAAAGCCGCGTAATAAATTATTGAACATAGGTAAGTCAGCGCAACCACGCATTTTATGATTTTATGTTTTAATTAATATCTCAGCCCCAGTATGTCGCAAAGTGAAAATAAAAAACTGTATTGCTAATAACAATATTTTCTATCAACTTGCATTTAATTTAATATGTTTGAGCAAAAACATAAAAAGTTACCGTTGGTTTCAACGTTTTTTTCTTGTTTTTAATACCTTTTTTTCATAGTTATTGAGAAAAAAACTGTATGTTACGGTAAATATTTTTCAGTTTTGGATTTTTGCTTTATAGTCCTGCTAATTTTCTTCAAATTAAAAAAAAAATTAGTCCATTACGACAAACGGGAGCCAAGATATTCATGATTTAAAAACTTAGGAAAGCTTACAATTTAGTATTTTAACCTTGTAGCTTGTAATTTTGGTGTCGCCAGCAACAAGACATATTGGTATCCTTCAAACACTCCACACATACTTACACATATTTGTTGCTTCTTGTTGCTGGCGACACCAAAATTACAAGCTACAAGGTTAAAATACTAAATTGTAAGCTTTCCTAAGTTTTTAAATCATGAATATCTTGGCTCCCGTTTGTCGTAATGGACTAATTTTTTTTTTAATTTGAAGAAAATTAGCAGGACTAAAAAACAAAAATCCAAAACTGAAAAGTATTTACCGTAAAATACAGTTTTTTTCTCAATAACTATGAAAAAAAGGTATTAAAAACAAGAAAAAAAAACGTTGAAACCAACGGTAACTTTTTATGTTTTTGCTCAAACATATTAAATTAAATGCAAGTTGATAGAAAATATTGTTATTAGCAATACAGTTTTTTATTTTCACTTTGCGACATACTGGGGCTGAGATATTAATTAAAACATAAAATCATAAAATGCGTGGGTGCGCTGACTTACCTATGTTCAATAATTTATTACTCGGCTTTCGTTCATCGTAGAGTGTTGAATTTTTTTTTAAATTGTAGGGAATTACAAGAACTTTAATAATAAAATATAAAAATTTCATCGTTAAATGAGCTATTTTCTTAATAATCACGAAAAAGTGATTTTTAAACAACAAAAAATTTGTTTAACTTACTATAACTTTTTTTTTCATTTGTTTAAAGAAATGTTTTTTTTAGAACATAATAGATAATTTTATTAGGAATAAATACATGTTTAATTTTTGTTTGTATGAGATAGTGGAGCCGAGATATTCGCAAATGACCAAAAAATGACACAAAACACATTTTTACCAATAACTTTGGTAAAAAAAGTTGTCATGTGGTGCAAATTTGGTTTTAAGCTTTTCTCATAAGCACCTATCGATCCATGAAAAAAAAATTGACCATGCCTCTGCGCGCAAGGTCAAATGACGGTTTGACTGGACTAATAGTTTTTTCATGTCGTTCTTATCTCCTTTTTTTTGGGCTAGGATAGTCATTGGTAGTTTCTTCAATGTTTTCAGCTGAGGAAAAGTCTTCACATGCGTCTTCATCTTCCAGTAAATTTTGCAAGGAAGGAACATTCTCGCATGTTTTTCCACTGCAGTAGAAACAATTCAGAACAATTCAGACCAGATTTCCGACAGCCACAAGCTCGACCACACTGGCTCTTGCATTTGCAGGATATAGTTTGCAATATGATTTGTGGAGCTGGATCCTGAGAGGTTGTAACTGGCTCTAATCCTCTCGGAGTTCTTTTCCAACCCCATTTTAGTGGGTCATGGTGAATATTGATCCAAGTCTGTACTTGATGGTAGATACGGAATGTGTGTTGAACAGCAGCTGCTGCACTAAGAGGCAATGAAGATAGATTAAACATAGTTTTTTTTTTGACGTTTTAACAAAGTTGCTATATCGCAAAGAATCCAGTCACTCATTTTCCTTCCCATTGAACAACGCAATATAAACTTTTTCTCCGGCTAACTAACGACGTTAATATGATCATTGATGTTCGTACGCCTAGCCCAAAAAAAAAAGAAGATAAGAACGATATGAAAAAACTATGCCACATTGAGCTGATAGGCTGATATAGAAACGAAAACGATTGAATCGTGGATTATATCTCCTGGGGACACCATATTAAACAAAATGCGCCGTAACTCTACCTCGGTGGTGGTGTGGAAAAGAGTTTGAACTGTTTCCTTAAATTTCATAATGAACATAATCAAATTTGAAAATTTTCAAACGTGAGTAAATTTCTTTTTTTTTTTAATTTTCGCAGGATATTGGCCATTTTGACAGGTTATATTTCCTACAGTTTTTGTCGCACATAAAATTTAAATATACCAAAATGTAGGAAATAAAGTGATCTATAAAAAATAACTTAAGTATTTTTTTGATCAGATGAACATGAGGCGAGATAAACGTTAAAAACCATTTTTGACTTCAAAATCTCGACAGTTTTTCGTCGATAACTTTTTTTTGGAAAGAGGTTTCAATCTTTTTTCTCAACAAAAGTTAAAGAAAATATTTTAACGTACAAACCTAAAACAAAAATACAGCCTTATATATGATAGGAGCCGAGAAAATCGAGTTCAAGCTTTCCAAAGTCTTTTTCAAAATGGCGGACAACGCATGGGCGTTTTTTGTTCGAACTTTTTGGATTTACACTCTCCAATAGGTACTCTTTAAGAAACAAAAAAAAATTCGACGCAGTATTTTTTGTAGATATTTCGAACTAATTAATTTAATTTGACTGGACTATATACCTTTTGTACTAAAAATACAGCCATTTTTGTGCTCATACAAATAAAAGTAGGACCGTGATAATGTACACAGTTCCAAAATTAACCAAATAGTTTCCAATCGAATCGCCTTCCATTTGTATGTATTCATTTAATTTTGTTTTAAAAACTTCCTAGTCCCAAGAATGTTAAAAGATATTTAATGAAGTGTTAAAACAAATATAAACCATTCTTAATAAAATGACAGTTTTACTTAAATTTTCTCACGATATATATATTTTTCTCGTTTTCAACAGGTCCTCACCGTTAACGAAAAGAAGAGGTGAATACTCTTCTAAAGTCAACGATTGGAGGATTAGCAAAAAACGTAAAGGTAAGCATATCCCATTTATATACTCAAATTTTTGATTTAAATTACACGTGGCAGTAAAAAAATTAATTGACTTTCTTACTCAGACACCGCACTGTGCTTTTCCAAAAGTTTTTGGAATGTCATAATATACTCTAAGCATAATGACAATGGGCCGTACCAACAATCAACTTAAGAGACGACTTTAATATTTGAGCGAAATGGACCATTATTTAAAGAGCTCTATAAAGTTAGCCATACATGTTATGAACGTAATATTTATGTGAACTCTAAATTATGAACAATTTATTGTACGGAACCTAAAAACTAAAATGCAGCATATATGGTCAGTTATATAGAGTCCATTAAATAATGCTTTATTTCGCTCAAATATTAAAGTCGTCTCTTAATTTGATTGTTGGTTAGCCCCAATATTACCTTAAAAATACAAAATAAAATATGAGTTTCCAGAACAATCCTCTTCTTCAAAATTAATTTTCAATGTTTCCAATATTTGTCTACCTCTCCAAGAAATCGTTACTTTTCTTAATTTAAAAAAAAAAAAAACAGTTTTTCATGTTAGAGGTTATTCCACATAAGAGAAGTTATGGAACTTGAAAGAACTTCTCGTCTTTAACATCCACTTTAATTTTTGGAAACAAAAATTTTATATTCGGTTATAACAAAAGTAATGAAGGAAAACAATTGATTGGGAAGGTTAAAAATGATATTTTAATGAAAGGTTAGTACAAAATAAAACCTCTTCTATAGTTATGACATAAGTTTGTTGAATTGATATCAGTTTTTGAAGAACAGAAAATAAATGTCCTAGATAAGACCATTTTTGCTCGAATTTGTATTCAGACCCCGTATTAAAGCTTATGGTTAAGTTACCAAAAAAATGTTTCTATATAACGGGTTTACCAATAGGGACTTGACAACTTTGAATTTAATTTGTGAACTCACCCTTTGACTAATCATCGAACTGTCATTGTCAATTTATTCAGTAAGCTTAATGTTTTCATCATGGTAAAGTACACGAACGAGTAACGTCTGCAATTTATAAAAATCTTCTACCGATATTCGGAGTCGGTGACCGCAACTTTAAGAACGTTAACTCCAATTTTCGATCGTAATTCTCGCCCTAATAGACAAGCAATAACAAGTTTAGTGCAAAAATTTGAGTCTACATATCCGTTGTGTGATGTTGCCGTGTCAGTGAGACAACGGGTTGGTCGAACTCTCGAAAATATCGCTGCCGTTCAGGTGTCCGTAGCAAACAATCCAAATCAGTCAATTCCACGGGGTTCTCAAGAATTGAGCATCGCTTAGACCACATTATGACGAATTTTGCGTAAGGATCGTGGTTTACACCCATACAAGATCAATCTGACTCAAGAATTGAAGGCGATGAACCATTTGAAGCGACGTATGTTCTCCGATTGGGCTCTGGATAAGATGCGCCAAGGTGATGAATTTCATCGCAAAATCTTCTTCAGTGACGAACCTCATTTTTGGCTCAATGGGTTCGTCAATAAGCTAAATATGCGTTATTGGTCGGGTGAATATCCATATTTGCTTCATGAATCACCACTTCATCCACAAAAAAAAAACTGTTTGGTGCGGTTTGCATGCCGGCGGCATTATTGGGATATATTTTTTCGTCGCCGATAACGATCGTCATGTTACTGTGAATGGCCAGCGTTATCGCGCCATGATTACCGATTATTTTTGGCCCGAATCGGAAAATATGGACTTGGACGACATGTGGCTTCAACATGATGGTGCCACAAGCCACACAGCACACCTTACAATCCATTTTTTTGAATAGTAAGTTTTATGAGCGTGTTATCTCAAGAAATGGGCCAGTCGATTGGCCGCCTCGTTCGTGCGATTTAATGCCTCTAGACTATTTTCTTTGGGGGCTACGTTAAGTCATTGGCTTATGCCAACAAGTCGACGACGTTGAAAGAGCTCACAGCCAACATTGAACGCGAAATATCGGCCGATTCGGCCGAAATGTGTGGCCGATTCATCGAAAATTGGGTCCAACGAATCGATCGCTGCAAACGTGCCTGCGGTAGCCATATGAAGCCGAGTTCCATTCATAAATATTTCGATTGTACTTCAAGCCGATAATAAAATTTGGAAGATTTTTCTTTAAATATAATATAAATTAATAAAAATATAAATATAATCACAGAAATAAGAAATCACAACACACATACATATAAAATAAAAAATCCACCGCGCGAAATCAATTCACTTCAAAAATCGTATAACACGTTTTATTCAGCTAAATATAACTTTTCTAGAATTATTGCAATGTACATTTAACAAACAATTACCATCACCATTTGTTCAATTAATTATTATCTAAGAAAAGCAAACAATCATGCGGGCACTTTCTTGTCCTGTTTAAACAATTTACTGTGCCCTTAACTCTCAAGATACAAAAAATCAATTTTCTTCGTTTTATCTGTTCTCGCTGCGATAGGTTTTCTAACAAAGCAAAAGAGCAGTCTTTTCATTTTCCGCAGCTAGCGGCCACGTCATACAAGATCGGACCGAAATGTGTATGGAATACATGCATGTTAGCCTTCGTTTAACACAAATATTTGCACAAATTTAAATCTAAAACGTGGCTAACTCATTGATTACATTCTCGGTAAAGGACTAGATCACTAGCATCAGCATATAACCTAACCATGTTACTCTTGGGGGCAAACACCATTCAGTCGACCCTTTGTGTACATTTGTTGTAGCGCGTCATCCTTGTAAAGTTGCATGAGAATGGGCTGAGGTTTTATACACTGTGTGTTGTGCACAGTTGTCATGTCCCGCATTGCAGCCTATATGATGCTGAATGCTCTGCAATTGCGCATAGGCATGTATGTAGGTACTTCTATCGCGCTTGATAGTTTGAATAATAAATACATAAAAATTGTTTTGTTTGCTCGCGAAGGATGATGTTCTGAAAGGGTAATTTACGTGACTTGCACTTTTGCATTCTTCCATTAGGGATAGGGATGTCTTGAAATAGTTTTTACTGAGTGAGAACACGATCACGACTCGCAAGAGCTTAGATGTCAATAATTGCTACGGATATATGTACATTTTTATTTCGCATTTAAATTGAAAACAATTTTTAATGTAAGAGGATGTTTTATTGAGAGTTGTGGATTGCTTTTGTATAAAAGTTACTTTTCCGGCGGCTTGCTGTTTAATTTGTTTATAGTCCTTTTGAAACTTAAAGAAACCGCTATTGCAATTATTATAAGATCGTACTCAATCAATACAATAAAATTCCTTAATCAAAAATATTTACCGATGTCATTGAACCCTTACCATCCTCACCAGCTATACATTATTGTATTCGATAGAAAACACATCAATCGGTATAAAATCTCTGTTTAAAGGGACGACTATAATTTTTTCTTATTTCATATCATTTTCGCACTGGAAAATTACCCTTGGTCTGTGATTTTTTTTGTTATTTTCTTGCAAATTAACTTTAAGCCTTTTTGCTTGTTACCACACTGAAAACTAAAGCTATTATATCCCTAGTCCAAGATGACAGTGAATAATACGTTGTTACAGCTGAATTCGTTACTCGGATGCACTCAACGTTTATGTATATACATATGTACATACATATTTGAATGTTTATATAGATATATATATAGGTTTTAAAACCAGACAGAGCTACACACCATTAGCAATGATCTTGCAAGAGTGTTACTTTAATGGCGCGGCAAAAAGCAACAAACAACTCAATTCATTTATTCATTTATGAACGTTTAGGATCTATTTATAAATATTTTTGAGATAGTGGGAGTGGCCTTATTTTGTATGATTCTGTGTCCTTTAATTGGTTTGCTACTAGAGCTCTAGGTAATCTGTATAATATTTTGTATATATATAAAACCAATGTGTATCTAGGTACATATATTTGCCTCTGTAAGGCTCAACTAATTACCTAGGTCGATATAGTAGTAGAAGCTGGCACTGTATCATACACATATGCAAATATGATACTTTGTATAAATTGAATTTAGATGTTTTAAACGCAATTCGTATAAATAGACATTAATGAAAACTTAATAAATTTATTTATCGTAATACAATACAAGTTTTACATTTGAACTTTAGATTGTGATCAGAATTGACATTTAGAATAGAGAACACGAAAAAAGGGGACCCTCAAATCTCTATCTGCTGTTTGTATGTATATATGTTTCCACCATTTTTATTTTAAAACTAAGTATGGTCAAAATTTTATTAAACAAAAATTGTCAACAAAAGTTTTTAACTGTATTACCTGACCATTTTTTTATTCTCGACTTTCTGATTAATGACTACTGATGTCAATCAAAATATTGCATTTAAAAATTTTACAAATTTTGGGTATGTTTTTGAGAACAAACAATTTTTTTTTTGAAAATTAAATATCCTAAAAATGATTTTTTTTTTAAATTATGTATTTCCTTAAATATATATTTTTGAATAAAATTTTGCAAACCAAAAATTGATTCTGAATAAAATTGCTCTTTAATTTAAAAAATTGTTTGCATAAAATCATATTTGTTCACCACGTAACGTTGAACACAATAATATCATATTAAAAGTGGCATTAGGTTTCAGCTTATATATCTTGGACGGTGCATTTATTAATTCGGATTTTCAATCGCGATAAGTAGACATTAAAAATTATAACTTAATGTACACTGAACCAGTAGCGATTCCTGATCTTTAGTATTGGGTTAGCGCCATGGTGTGAGGAAAAAATTGTAGTTTTTAATTTATTTTTTTTTTAATTTTATTAATAAGGAAAACAAAACACAAGCAATACTTTATATACTCCTTACACGCCGTTCAAGCTGGAGTTTTATAAGCTTGTCACCTGCTAAAAACTGTCGGCGACGTTTACCTCCACCCAGAATAAGATATTAAATGGAGTTATCGCTTTTAAAGTCTCAGCTGATGTCGTACCTTTTGGCTATATAGGATCTGCGTTTTCATGAAAAAACATTCAATTCATTCTTTAATTGAGTAAATTCAAATATGTTTGGTCAGCTCGTAATTAGATTTTTATTTACTTCTTCAGGAAAATTTGTTTTTTGGCGTTATTAAATAAATTTGTTCCCGTTCAGTTAATCGAAATATTTCAGTTATTCGATTGATGCCAACCTTTTTAATATCTTCATGCTTAATTTGTTTCATTTATATCAAATTGATCATTTTGAAGTTTTCGTTTTTCAGAATGTGTTAAAGCATCACAAAATCACGTTTTAATTAATATCTTAGCCCGACATAAAACAATTTATTGCTTTTATAACAATATTTTCTATCAACTTGCGTAAAATGCAATTTGTTTAAATTGTAGGAAATCACGAGGACTTAAAAAATAAGAAATAAAAAGTGCATCGTTAAATGAGCTTTTTTCTTAATAATCATGAAACAATTATTTTCAAACAACAACAAATTATTTTAACTTACTATAACTTCGTTTTTATTTGTTTAAACAATTTTTGTGTTCTATATAATATAATAGTTAATGTTATTATGAATAAATATATGTTTTATTTTTTTCTGTAATGGGTGCCGAGATATTTGCGAAAGATAAAAAATTTACACAAAACACTTTTTACCAATAACTTTTGTAAAAAAAAGTTGTCAGGTAGTGCAAATTTGGTTTCAAGCCTTTCTCATAATGTCCCTATCGATCCATTAAAAAAAAAATAGACCATGCGCCCAAGGTCAGGCCCTTTTTCATCACGCTTTGACTTGACTTATACATTCTCAATTTTTATCTGAATTCCATTCAAATGACCACTCATAAAGGAAGCCTCTTCGATGGCCTGGGCCATAACTTTATATTTTATGTTATATTTTTCCAATTGACCTGTAACTTATTGGAGCGAATCTTCTGCTGTTCGCCCAGAACTTACATCATGGATTTTCTAATTAAAGTAATACCGAAACACAACGAACAATTGGGATTTCATTTGAATGTCAGAAGATTCATCAAGAATAATGGCAACAAAATAAAGCTATTTAATTTTTGCAGAGGTATGACATGTTTAAAAGCACAGAAACTGCTTTGATCAAATCATTTTGCCATTGAGGTACCTTTAAAACCCCTTGCCGTTTCGTATTGTTTAAATACATTTAAAAACTTAATAGTTTTCTCGGTTTAAAAACGAAACAGATTAATTTTGGCCTCTAAAAATCAAAAAATTAAAATTTTAAAAAATCAATATAAGGACCACCCTAAAATACCTTGGTACAAAAAAAATTAAAAAAAAAAACAAGATCACACCATCGTTCTTCAGAGTATCAAAAATATCTATATTTATTCATATTAAAAATCCAGTCAAATACAAAATATATGTATATACTTAATTAATTTCACACTGATCTTAAATCTTAGGATTTATGTTTATTTCGTACTAAACTTTTGAGATTTAGCATCTAACTTAATGTCGCCAGATATTAAAGGCCAATCAAATAACAACACAAATAATCAGACCCTTTCCTTCCTTGTTTTTTCTACTGCATACAAGCAAGAGAACGCACATAAAATTTACCTGCTACTGCTACTATACGACTATACCTACTCATCTTCCTCTTTTATTCAACCTGATGTCTCTCTTGTTTGATCGCAATTTTTTGCGCTAACGCTTTCATATTATTTAGCTGGGCTTTGCTTAGGACATGTAGCCAAACGATGTTGTATTGTATAAATTGTATTGAATTTGTTAGCGCAAATTTTCGCGCTATAAATGCTTCAAGGGATATATTTTTGCATGAGAGTTTTGTGTTGCGTTTGTGTTAGTGAATATGATTTTAGAATAGGAATGATGGTAGGTTAAGTAGTTTTGTGTATTTATGTCAATGGTGTTATATTGTAGGAAATTTGGTATCGCAAATTTTAACGCTAAGGTATACTTTTAGTATGGTAGTTTTGTGTTGTGTTTAGGAAAATATGATTTGAAAGTTACGTCTTCCATATAAAATGTACATAATAGTAGTATTTATTTATTTAAATTCTTGGTTTAGCGGCAAAAAACCTGCTAACTGAGAGGAATCGCCACTGCACTGAACACTGGGTGATCTGATGGCATATCTCACCGAAGAGTGGAACAGATCTTTACATTGTTTTGGAGAAAGTAAGATTATTGCGCTTGATATTTCTAAGGCATTTGATAGAGTTTGGCACCAGGCTCTCTTAACAAAAATGCGTGCGTTTGGCATCAACGAAACCGTTATTCGTTGGATTTGAAATTACCTTCTAGATCGTTCAATACATGTTGTATTGGACGGTCTTAAATCTGATCTTTAAAAAATTAATGCTGGTTTTCCCCAGGGCTCCACTGTGTTTAACATTATAAGGGTCTCTTAACATACCCTTGAGCGCGAGTTAATTATAAAAAAAAAAAAAATTGTTCAAGAATAGTCCTTATAAAGGGTTTTCCAATAAGAGGTGTTATTTTGATATTCAAAGAAAAATGGCATTTTTGGAGATAAATGATCGGATGTTTATTTCATTATAAAGAGGAAGGTATGCCGTTAATAATGGAACACAACATCAGCCAAATGGCCGCCAAAACCACGCTTACAGGACCATATCCTTTTCATGAAATTTTCCATAACCAAATCGCCAAGTGGCTGCCCTATGTCCTCGATAGCCTCACGAATTTCATCTTTGAGGTCTTGAATCGACGCTGGGCTGTTGGCGTAGACCTTATCTTTCACATGGCCCCAAAGGAAGAAGTCGCAAGGTGTTAAATCACAATATCTCGGTGGCCAATTGTGATCACCTCTTCGAGAGATAACACGGTCCGGAAACTTTTCCCGTAAAAGATCGATGGTTTCATTGCTTGTGTGGCACGTAGCGCCGTCTTGTTAAAAGTAAACGTTGTCCAAATCAATACCATCCAATTCAGGCCATAAACAATCATTAATCATCTCTCGATAGCGCAATCCATTGACCGTAACTGTTGCTCCAGCCTCATTTTCGAAAAAGTAAGGTCCAATGACCCCGCGGGACCATAAACCGCACCAAACAGTCACGCGTTGAGGATGGAGAGGCTTTTCAACAATAACTCTTGGGTTTTCCGAGCCCCAGATGCGACAGTTTTGCTTGTTGACGTAGCCTCCGAGGTGGAAATGGGCCTCATCAGTCAAGATGATTTTTCGATGAAATTCCGGTTCATTTTCATGCATTTCAAGGACCCAATCAGCAAAGACACGACGTTGTTGATGATCAGCCGGCTTGAGTTCTTGTGTTAACTGAACTTTATAAGCCTTAGGACCCAAGTCTTTATGCAAAATACGGTGTAATCACGTTTGTGGAATGCCTAATTCCAAAGAACGACGAGGAATGGACAAACTTGGGTTTTCTTCAACACTTTGGGCTACAACAGCAATATTCTCAGTTGTTCTTGAGCGACGTGCACGGGTTTTATTCTTCACATCACTAACTTGTCCCAACAGCTCGAATTTGTCCACCAATTTCTGTATTGCGGTCCGACAAGGTGCTTCACGACGACCCAAAAATGTTTTAGTTTTACGAACCGTCTCTGCCAAATTTTCACCATTTTTATAGTGAATTTTAATAATTTCAATGCGTCGTTGAGGCGTGTATCGTTCCATTTTTATTAATAGCGTAGTTTCTACTTGTCAAATGTCAAAAAATGACAGCTTCAGAAGTGACAGCTACCGAAATAGCGGGCTATTCAAAATAACACCTCTTATTGGAAAACCCTTTATATCAAATCAAATCATATTTTCGACCATCAATCCAGTTCAGAGTAACCAATTATTAGAAAAATGCACATCTGGGTCGCACAAACTTGCTTAAAATTTTTAAAATTAAAGGCGCATAATTTTAGTTGAATTAGTACGATGTTAAAGCTGTTTTAGTATGAAACGAAAAACGATTTTGCAAATTTTAATCGAATATAGCATCATACTTTCTCTACCCTTTTATTAAAGTTAAAATCATCGAATACCTAGCTACGTACTATATTTTTTTTAGTATCGTGCTATTTACAAACGCCACACAAGGCCTGAATACTTAGTTTTTTGCACGAATTGTCATTGTTTTAGGTGTGTTCAGAAGCAATTTATTAAGAAAATTGCTTTAGTACGGTATTAGTTAGAAAATGTTGAAAATTAAGAATGAGTTAGTAAACTACTTTAAAGTAACCACCATATTGTTAAGTATCATACTAAAATCTTAATAATAGGCTGTTTAAAATTTTGCGCCAATGGTACTAGAGAAAAATGTTCATAACAATAAAATTTATTTCTTAAATGACTAAAAAAACTCCTTATGTAGATGAAGCTGAAAACATGATGCATTGTGATTTCTTAAGCAAATATTTATTCGTGCAAGAACAAAAATTATGAGTCGTTGTAGTAGTTCCTTTAAAAATAAGAAAAAATGTTTGTATGCCATTTTATTATTATTGCGGATAGAATTAAATTTTCAAAAAATATTTATCCATTTTTGAGATATCCAATTAAAAAATATATTTTCTTAGCGTTTTGAAATGCAATGTTTTCTTTACTTTGTGGAAGCTTATCTATAAAAAATGTCGATAATTAGAAATTCAAAATTTAAAAAAAAATAGTTCTATGGTAAATACATTAAAAATTTTTCGAAGGGGGGTACCATTAACAACCATTTTTTGGATTTTTTTTTCAACCATTAAACAATGTTCATAATCATATTTCTGAACACCAACATGGTTTCTTGAGAAGAAGATCTACAACTACTAATTTAGCAATATGTTCTAACTACTGTTTAACCCATATGGATACAAATTCACAAGTTAACACTATATACACAGATTTTTCGAACCATTTGACCGTGTTCAACATTGTGTCCTTTTGAAGAAACTTGAGTTGTTTGGCTTTCATTCTTCTCTCCTTAAGTGGATAAAAAGTTATTTAGTAGGTAGAAAGCAAATTGTCAAAATTGCTAATGTGTTTTCTAAAGAAATATTTAACTTTTCAGGTGTTCCTCAAGGAAGTCATCTTGGACCGATGCTCTAGGGGTTATATTTGACTCCAAAATGAATTTTTCTTGTCATATAGATCATGTTATTTCAAAAGCAAATTCCATGTTGGATTTCTTAATTCGAGATTCAAAGAATTTCGAAGATCCATACACATTAGAAACTCTTTATGCTAGTCTAGTTAGACCACAGCTGGAGTATTGCAGCGTTATATGGAATCCCTACACACAATCTAGCATTTATCGCTTAGAAAAAGTTCAAAAGAGATTCACTAGATTTGCTCTACGAAAAATCTTTCGAAATGTAAGTGTTCCATTAACTTAAAACCTCCTGTTTTGAGAAGAAAATTAAATTCAGTACTTTTTGCTTTTGATGTCTTGAATTGCGTCTTAGATTGTCCGGTTTTGTTATCATTGTTTAATATTTATGCACCTTCTCGTTCTTTGCGTCCGAGAAATTGGAAGAACTACTCTTATCGTCTTCGCTATCGTTATAATGTCAACTTTGATCAAAATCTCGAGTTCGATTTTTTTAACGAATGTATAAATTGTCTTATAAAGGGTTTTTCAACAGGGACGCTACAAAAGTAGAGCGACAGGGACAGCAAACGACGAGATATTTCTTGCTGCTCTTTTGACATTTCTCTTCAGTTAGGCTTGCTATTTCATGATGGAAAGATATACGAGCCAACGACTAGTCGAAATTATTAAAATTTACTACCGAAATTCGGAGTCAGTGGCCTCAACGTTAAGAGCGCTACGTCCAATTTATGGTCGTCATAATCGTCCTAGCTGTTTGGAGAACGTGTTATCTCACGAAATGGTCCAGTCGCTTGACCGCCTCGGTCGTGCGATCTGACGCCGTTAGACCAGTGCCGCCGCTGGGTGTTCGTGCGCCCTTGTGCAAGAACCTTAAATTGCCGCCCATGTGTATTTATTCTAGATTTCGCAGTTGAAAAATTTAAGCAAACGTGCATTGTTGTTGTCGCGTTCCGAGCTACACCAAATTCTTATACAATGAACGTAGTCATTATAGCATATATGCACAGATTTTGCATCCTTTATTTTTATTTTTATTTTTATATAAGTACTCTTTTTACTTGAGACTTATAGGTACTACATATAACGCAAGTTATGCATTCGTAAAAAAATCTAACTCGAGATTTTGATCAAAATTGACATTACGATGATAGCAAAGACGAAAAAAGTGGGTCTCGAAATTTTGTCCCCACACGTTTACTTTTCTTCTTTTTTTTAAGACCAAAAATAACTGTACCTGCAATACGATTTTTTTCGAAATTTTATAATTTTGTTTTTAAAACAATGTCCAACAGATTTAAACCAAAATCAAAAAGTTTAAAGAATCGGTACAACCGATTTTGATAGTTTGTTTTATGCGAAAGCGCCCCAAAATTAAAAATATTCCTGTGCATTAAGATTTTCAAATCTTTTTTTTTTTTTTGATTTAAAATTTTTTTTTCGAAACTCAATATTTCGAAAACCCCATGCTTGGTTTTTTTTAAAACTTGATAAATAAAAGTTTTCGAAAATCGTGTTTTTTTGAAAACATCTCCGAGAATTTTGATAAATTTTTACGTTCTATAATTAAACAAAAAAAAATTGAAATCAAAATATTACTGACTGTACCGAACATAGAACCATTTTGACGATTTTGGAATTTCTCATTACCGACTGAACTGATTTTAATGAAAATTTTTTTTTGGAAAATTCGATATCTCAAAAAAGGGCTAAATATTTTTTTTTGGAAATTTATTTTTTATTCGTAAAGTAATAAAAAAAACGTTTTAAAAATTTTTATATAACAGATTTTTTGACTTATAACTTTGTTATAAATTTTGTTCTTGCATAAACCAATATTTGCTTGCATCACATGGCATCCTGTTCTCAGCTCCAGCTACTACTGAAAGAGTAGTGAACTTTATGTTTATGAACAGTTTTTCTCTAATAGCATTCATTTTTGAAATTCTTAGTCTTTTACATAAGAGCAAGTTCGTGCGACCCAGTCGTGCATTTTATTTTAAGAGGAAACAAAAAATATTATATATGTATCTTCAACAAAACCGTTTTCATATAAAATGCATATATTCGAGTTCCTTGCACAGTTTTTAATTTATGTATGTCAAATCAATATTTTGGTAAAAACCAATAGTTTATAGCTTGACAGATAGAAGACAAAGTAGTTTTTGATATTTTTGAAAGTTTTTGTTTTCACTTTCTTTTTGAAACACTTAATCATTTACTTCTGGATCTGGAAGTATTATATATAATTCCTTGACATCTTAGGTATGCTTTGATGAAATTTGACATATTGTGGCTTGTGTTGGAACTATATTTTGATATAAATAGAGTCTGAACTCTGAATGTCAATTAATAGCTTAAATTCGAACAACCAATGAAACGTTAAATTTCTGGGTTATTCTGATTTTGTTCAATACGTTGACATTTAAGTTATTTATCAATTCAATTCCAAAATTAATTAAAAACTATTCGTAAACCCTTATTTAAAAAGAAACATAAATATTTAGAGGCACAAAACATTTTTTTTACCGTTGGTTTTTTTCCCAATGACTGCAATCGAAGAGGTTAGATATTTGGTGTGAAAGGCGTAAGTCACAAACAAAATATGAATAAAGATTTGTAGTAGATTGTGTGTGGGAACTACGTAGTGAACGGTCAAATGTAAACAAGTTCCAATAGCTTTAGGAAAACTTTTGGAGTATGCTGTATAGGTTGAGTTAGATCGATCTCTTAATTTTCCGCCCCTAGACGTTGTCGCCCTTGTGCGCCACACATTTTGCACATATGGTAGCGGCGGCCCTGCGTTAGACTATTTCCTGTGGGGCTACGTCAAGTCTATGGTCTATGCCATAAAGCCAGCGACGATTGATGAACTTCGTACGAATATCGAACGTGAAATTGCAGCAGTATCGGCCGATTTATGCTTAAAAACCGTCTAAAATTTGGTTCAGCGTCTGGACTTCTGCAAGCGTGCCTGTGGTGGCCATGCAAAAGAAATCGAGTTCCATACATAATGGCATCGAACGTACTTTCACAGGAATAAAGAATTTCATTGATATCCAAAACCGTTTTTGTTTTATTTAAAAAAAAATTTTGTAGCGCTCTTATTGAAAAACCCGATAGTACTTATAGCATTTTAAAAATGTCTGCAATATAATTTAAAATATGAAAATACTTCCATTAAAACCAACTTATTCAACTATTCAACTAGCTTGGAACTTCAAAAATTCTAGTTATACAAAATGTAACATGAAGCGTAAAATAAAATAGATAAAAAAACTATAAAAATAACTTTAACTTATAAAAAGAATACCGTGATTTCTTGAACATATATTCATAAGAAAATAATTTAAAAATATCTTTACACATGTTTTATTAGCTATCAGCACCTACAACCTCAAACTCCTCTTGTCCCACCCCAACTCTTAGTTAAAAGCTTAGATTTAAGTTAGTTTTTAAGTTAAACTTATAGCTTGAATTAAGCTCAATAAATGGGGGGTTAAGCCCCCACTAAAATTATTAATTTTTTTTTTGGTGTATCTACAACATTTCTTGAACTTTTTTCTAAAAAATAGTTTGATACACCAATTTTAATTACTTAATACTTTATATTTAAGGAAATAATTTGAAAAAAAACTCCAACTTCGAAAAATTATTTTTTTTTTAATTTTTATATGAATTATTACTTCAAATTTTAAATAATTGATGTTTAAAATCAAAATCGGTGCAGACATTAGTAAAAAAAGTCGAATATAAAAAGTAGTGGGGGAGGCATCGTTATTTAATATATTTTATTATTTTTTATTCACACAAATTTAGATCATATGTACCTACAATATTTCACATATTTTTGCTCAAATTACCATTTTCGAGTCATATATTTTTGTGGCGTTATTACCATAACTTAACATCGAGCTAGAATCCTAACGGGTAAATCGATTTTCTTAAAATTTGGAACATAATTTTTTAAAGAATATTCTCATAAATTTTCCAAATTTGACGAAAATCAGTCGACCCGTTTAGGTCTTAGCTCCATGTGAAGTGCACGTACAAACGCAAATTATTTTATGAACTTATCATACTCCTACCAAACACCACGGATTAAATGTGACATGTAAACGTTATTTTACGAGATAAACAAAGATTTCACCTATAGGAACTATGTAATAGCTTTAATCACCATCTTTGAAGAAAATCGCTTCGGCGGTTAAGGTCGTCGTATGCCGAGGTACAGACATACAGATCAGATATGAATGTTTACCAGACAGAAGTAATTGCGGAACCCATTTATTTAGGCTTCTCTATCATCGTTATGTCAAGCAGTTCGTTTTTTTAGAAATAAAATAATTACCAATTAGCTTTCAAAATGTCTCAAAGAAGAAAATATCAATTTTCAATCATAGTATTCCTTGATAGTTCTTTTAATATTAGGTGCACAATAATTTAAAAATAACCTATACCTTCCCTTGCCTATAAGGCTTTAAAATAAAGGAAACCATAAACTAAGTAATTGCCAATAATACAAAATACCACCGCATTTTGTGCAAGCAAAAAACTCGTTGATCCATACAAAATACTCGTATACTTCAATTCTTCTTAAGATCCATTAAAGACGAAGCGACTCAACTAATTGAAAAGGGTACAAGCAGTATATCAAAACACAGCAACTGTCAAAACTGTCTGCATACAAATAAGCATCTATTCTTTTCTAGAGTTTAACCTTTTTGACTTCCTGAGCTCGTCGCAGTGCATTACACTCAAAACGAAATCAGTAAACAGAGGCATCATAGCAAGTTCGAAAAAAATCAACAGCACAGACAAAAAGATTGTTTTCTTTTTTGAATCGTTTGTCTGACCAAACCAGAGGCATTAACAATAACAACAACAACAACAACAACAACAGGGCACATACAGTATAACAAATAAATTTGTTGCTTATAGCAAACCAGCTAGATCTCTAGCTAACTACCAACAATGAGGAGGAGGACAGCAGTAACTACAAGAAGACATTCCTCTGCCACTAAGGTCGTTGAATTTCATTTAGACTCCTTTGGAGCAAAAGAAGTGTTCCTTCTGTCCATGTATTCCCTTTAGCAAGGATAAGAACAGAAAACTAGCAATGGCCACAAAGAGGGATTAGCTTAACTTATCTATCAACTAATCTTTATCTGAGTAGATGCAAGCGCTTGTCTGCCAGTGCACGGCACCAAAGTACCTAATCATGTCGTCTACCGTGACTACATTGGCCAGGGCTATATGCTAGTAGAATGGTTAAGTCATTCATTAGTTTGGACAGGTTGAACGGAGGCATACGTCTTTGTCAATGTAGTCTGAGACTTTTTGACTGCACGTACTCTGAGTTAAGTACTTGAATAATACTAATTATGGTTCGAATTGAACTATGAAGGTGAGATGAATAATTCCAACAAGGCATCATATATGTTTAGAAATTGTGACGATTGCGGTTGATTAAGATTAGAGAATTTTGAAAAAAAAAAATAAAATTTAGTCAGATGTATGTACTTATAAGTATCAGACCAAAAACATAAATGTTAAAAAAAAGAGCCAAGTTCTTCTATACAAAAACCTTTGTGTAATAAGTCAGCCGTGAAAAGTACTGAGATCTAAAAGTGCGCCAAGTTCTTACTTCATGAAGGTTTAATACCGAATATTTAAAGTAGAATAATATTGAAACAGCTACAATGTAATAGAGAAATTTTATTATTTAATGATTACTGACTAAAATTTGATGGGTTCACTGGTCAAGTTTTTAAAACCTTTCGAATTGGGCATAAAAAAAACTTTCCAAGTAAGTCCATCAAATTTTAGTCAGTAATCATTAAATAATAAAATTTCTCTATTACATTGTAGCTGTTTCAATATTATTCTAAAAAAAAAAGCTCAATTTTTATTTTTGGTCCTTTATATACAATTTGAGCCCTACCGTTCTACCCAATTTCATTGTTCTACTGCAATCGGAAGTTTGCCATATATAATTTACATCAGTTCTGAAGAAGTGGGCGGATACCACACCCCTGAATGGAAAACCTAAAATTTTATATTTTTTTTCTTTGTATGCAATTTAAGCCCTACTACTTTACCAAAGTTCATCGTTTTATAGCAGTCGAAAGTGCTCCATTCAACCAACACCAATTTGGAGAAAGTGGGCGGATACCACGCCCCCTGAATGGAAAACCTCGATTTTTATTCTTGGTCCCTTATATGCAATTTAAGCCCTACGGTTCTACCAAATTTCATTGTTCTACTGCATCGGAAGTGCGCCATGTATAATTTACATCAGTTCTGAGAAAGTGGGCGGATACCACACCCCTGGATGGAAAATTTCAAATTTTATACTTTTTTCTTTGTATGCAATTTAAGTCCTACCACTTTATCAAATTTCATCGTTTTATAGCAGTCGGAAGTGCTCCATTCAACCAACACCAATTCGGTAAAAGTGGGTGGATACCACGCCTCCTGAATGGAAAACCTCGATTTTTATTTTAGTTCCTTTATATGAAATTTAAGCCCTACCGCTCTACCAAATTTCATTGCTCTAATGCAATCGGAAGTTTGTCATATATAATTTACATCAGTTCTGAGGAAGTGGGCGGATACCACGCCCCTTGAAAGGAAAACCTTGGTGTTTATTTTTGGTTCTTTATATGCAATATAAGCCCTACCGGTTCACCAAATTTCATCGTTTTATAGCAGTCGGAAGTGCTCCATAATACGATGTCGGGAAGTGCTCCAAAATTCGGAGAAAGTGGGCGGATACCACGCCCCTGAATGAAAAATTTCAAATTTTCGATTTTTTCCTCTGCTTTCATGACAAGACCTACCGTTGTGCAAAATTACAAGATTCTACGATGTCGGGAAGTGCTCCATAATTTTTATGATCTGTCAGTCAGTCAGTTACGGTTTTTGTGATTTTTGAGGCCTTATATCTCAGGAACCGCTTATGCTAGAAAATTGAAATTGGGTGAGCCGCCTGTGCCTGACTACCTAAGCAAGTATTCGGAGTTTTAATTTTCTGACTTCATTGGTACTGAAGATAGGGAGGGGTCAAAAATCGCCTGAGTTTGTTCCCATAAAAAGGGTGTAGTGCCAGAACTTGGCTGGGCACTACCGTGCCCTTTGATATAAAAGGTTTTTCAATAAAGCCGGGTAGATGTGGAAATGGAATAAAGCAAGCTTTGTATGAGCTATTAAAAATGTCTTTTTGAAAGGCCTATACATATATGCCACTGTGTATGAAATAAGACATCGTTCAAATTTCAGCTTCGGCTTCTTCAGGTGGCACTGACCCGAATGGTCCAATTTTAATGACTCTTCCGCATAGATCCGGCTGAATTTGAGCGATGGTCTGAGTTCTTCAGGAAATCCCACAAGACCTTGATGGCAAATTCACGTCAACTCTGACAAACATAAAAACCCTTTATAATGACAAATAAATAAATACATTTTTTGCATCGACAAAATCGTGGAGAACCAGGACCTAGTGACTTACAACTCTTAACCATTCATGGATGGTTATTTTTAATTACCAGGAATAGACTATGATTAAAAGTGACTACATAACACCCCGCTTAGACTTTTACAAACCGTTCAAGACCGGTCCTGGTAGTAACGAAAGCTGCTAGACAAGTCTCAATGATGGCAATACCACAAGCTGATATCACCTTTTTCATTGATAGCTTAGCGCAATAAAAGCGATTTCTGCAATTGAAATCAAATCGAAGCTTGTAACTTGCTGTCGCGAAGAGCTTAGGGTTCTTGGTACACAGCACAACATTAGAGTCTGCTGGGTTCCTGGTCACAGTGATGTCCAAGGAAATGAAAGCGCTGATGAGCTGGCAAGAATAGGATCAACACTTGATCCTAATCAAGCAGACACAACAGTTGAAGTCGCATCCTGTAATATAAAACAGGGGCCAAATTACCGCATCAGTTATCGAGTAATACGTGACTGAATTATGTGAGTTTGGCATTACCGCTTACGTTATCGAGCAATAAAATACTCCAATTTGACATTTTCATTCGATCACTGATGGGACTCACTCACTCGTCACTGAAGCGGTAATTCCACCCCAGGTAATCAAGAGTAAAATTCTAGCCTTAGCAAACAAGAGATTTATGTCTCTCGATTCCTGTCTTACAACCAGAAAATTATGGTCTAGTTTCAGTAAACAAAAGACCGAAGTTATCATCCAACTGAATAAAAAGTCTCTTTCTCTTCTTGTGAGCATCATCACAGGTCACAACCAACTCGGTTACCACAAGAAAAAGATGAAACTCAGTATGGACGACTTATGCAGAGGATGCGGTGACGAGAAGATACATGAGGACACTCCTCACTACCTGTGTCACTGCCCTGCGCTATATCATCTAAGAAACAGACATCTAGGGAGACACTTCTTCAGCGACTAGGAGGAGCGCCCTGGTATTCTAAGCAAAATCATGTTAAAATTCGTTAATGATACCAAATGGCTTGAGAATTCCTGATCTATAAAAACCACCTTCAACTACAGTACGATAGTGTAGTACGAACGAAAACGATAATGACGCACGTGTTCCTTGTGAGAGCAGCACCAACGGAGAATGGGCACTTCACCTATACACCTGCGGTTACCACTCCTACGTTGAACACGAGCATCAACGGTCGATGGGGCCACCTCTACCTAAGATTGGTAAAATCCTCTTTGGTATGGAAACAGCCTATTCGACTTAATTAACGACCAAGCAAACTAACAATACACCAAACACTGACTTTTCAAAGTCATCTACCAGACGTTGCAAGGAGCCACATGCTCCTACGGGCCTAGTGGGGGAATGTTTGCTCAAGTGGAGGTAAAGGAAAGGAATACCCGCCGAGAAAGCGTATATAACTCTCCCTAGCCAGGCTATTATGTGACGATAGAAATTTCAATGCTTTAGAAATACCCTCTGACATTTCAGGCTAAAGCTTGCTGTAACCCATATATACCCTTAAAGAGCTTGATCGACATAGGATTATCATAGGTTTCAATACAAGGGGTCACAAAACCTATGGTATCACAACGGATCTACATTGATCTAAGTGTGACGGTATAACAATATCAACTGTCAGCCCACTAACCTAACCTAACCTATGATTAAAAGGCTTTGTTAATATCTTCGTTACTTGCTCGCAGGTAGTGCCGCCGCTGGGTGTTCGTGCGCCCTTGTGCAAGAACCTTAAATTGCCGCCCCATGTCTTGGGTGCACGGGGGTATTTACGTTGAATAACTGAAAGTTTTATTTATTCTCCATTTCGCAGTTGAAAAATTTAAGCAAACGTGCATTGTTGTTGTCGCGTTCCGAGCTACACCAAATTCTTATACAATATACGTAGTCATTAAAGCGTATACATATGTACAGTTTTTGCCCCATTTTAAGGCAAGTTATGTATTCGTAAAAAAATCGAACTCGAGATTTTGATCAAAGTTGACATTTCGATGATAGCGAAGACGAAAAAAGTGGATCTCGACATTTTGTCCCCACACGTTTATTTTTCTTCTTTTTTTTAAGACCAAAAATAACTGTATCTGCAATACGATTTTTTTCGAAATTTTATAATTTTTTTTTTTAAAACAATGTCCAACAGATTTAAACAAAAACCAAAAAAATTTAAAGAATCGGAACAACCGATTTTGATAATTTGTTTTATGCTAAAGTGCCCCAAAATTTAAAATACTCCTGTGCATTAAAATTTTCAAAACTTTTTTTTTGGATTTCAAATTTTTTTCGAAACTTAATATTTCGAAAGCCCCATGTTTGATTTTTTTTTAAACTTGATAAATAAAAGTTTTCGAAAATCGTGTTTTTCTCGAAAACGAGAATTTTGATAAATGTTTACGTTCTATAATTAAACAAAAAAAATTGAAATCAATATATTACTGACTGTACCGAACATAGAACCATTTTGACGATTTTTGAATTTCTCATTACCGGCTGAACGGATTTTAATGAATTTTTTTTTCTCAAAAAAGGGCTAAATATTTTTTTTGCAAATTTATTTTTTATTCGTAAAGTAATAAAAAAAATGTTTTAAAAATTTGTTTATAAAAGATTATTTGACTTATAACTTATAACTTTGTTATAAATTTTGTTCTTGCATAAGCTAATATTTGCTTGCATCACATGGCATCCTGTTCTTAGCTCCAGCTACCACTAAAAGAGTTGTTTTAGTCATTAAATAAATGAACTTTATGTTTATGAACAGTTTTTCTCTAATAGCATTCATTTTTGAAATTCTTAGTCTTTTACATAAGAGCAATTTCGTGCGACCCAGTCGTGCATTTTATTTTAAGAGGAAACAAAAAATATGGCGATTGCGAATAATTTTCTTCAACAAAACCATTTTCATAATAAAATGCAAATATTCGAGGTCCTAGCACAGTTTTTAATTTATGTATGTCAAATCAATCCTTTGGTAAAAACCAATAGTTAATAGCTTGACAGAAAGAAACTATAGTCTAAACTACTGGAGGTATTTTCTTCAAACTTGGTACTTAACGGTCTTCGGTGATTCCCTAGAGGGAAAATTGAAATTTTTTTAGCTCTAAAACTAACGGTACGCCCCATACACCCGTAATGCAAAATCTTATTTATCTCGAAAACGGCTCCAACGATTTTGATAAAAAAATTAGGTGTGAAATTATGGACATGGACCATATTTTGGTAAAAAAAAATTTGGGGGGAAATGTTATTAGAGGTACCTGATATAGAACGTTTTTTTTTTATTTTCGAATATCTCACCAATGGCTCTAACGATTTTAACCAAAATTTTTATGCAGAAGCTTCTATACATTTAAAATTATAAAAAACTAAAAAGTTTTTTCGAAAAAATAGTGTTTGGATTTTTTAAAAATAATAAAATTTTTTTTTAAATTCAATATCTTGAAAACGGATACACAAATAAATTTTTAAATTACTTTATATAATGTATGTTATTGAATACTAACAATTTGCATATCAATTTTTTTATGAAAATTTTAAGAAAAATTTAGTAAACATGTTTCAGTGTGTCTGTATGTCTGTACCTCTCCCTACAGCCTAAACCACTAGAGCTATGTTCTTCAATCCCGGTAGTTAAGGGTCTTCGGTGATTCCCTAGAGGGGAAATTGAAATTTGTTTTTAGCTCCAAAACTAACGGTACCCCCCATACACCCGTAATGCAAAATCTTATTTATCTCGAAAACGGCTCTAACGATTTTGATAAAAAAAATATGTGTGATATTATGGACGTGCACTACATTTTTGTAAAAAGAATTGTAGGGGCAAAATGTTATTGATGGTACCTGTCATAAAACCGTTTTTTTGATTTTCGACTTTCTCATTAACGGCTCTAACCATTTTAACCAAAAATTTTCACCAGGAGCCCCATTAAGTTTAAAATAATATTGTATATAAAAATATTCGAAAAAAAAATATTTATTTTTTTTTTTTTGAAAAAATAAATTTATTCTAATTTATTTTTTGGAAAATCAATATCTTGAAAACGTGTGACCGATTATTTTTTGAAATTATTTCCTAAAATCTATACATATTACCTAAGCAATTAAAATTGGCATCCCAAATTTTGTTCTAGAAAAATTTTAAAGAAATTTGTTATATAAAAAATTACTTTAATAAAACGATTTTTATTTATTTTTGAGGAATGTTTAAATCACCTTCGATAATTTTGTTCTTGTTACCAACTTAGATTTAAAATATTTAGCTAAATCATTGCAATCAGAATATTGATACCCATTCATAGAAAAACACTGTTTTCGTGTTATTTTATGGGAAATACATGGGCTTTTAATCTAAAAAAAATCAAAACCCATTTCGAGTTTATAAGTCTGAGATGAAGGTTGCGTGGAAAGCTATTTCCCAAGTGTCAATCTATGGCGACATGGCGTTAAGCAGTTTAGACTATGACTGCAATCGAAAAAGTTATTTGGTGTGAGAGGCGACATACAGTCACAAACAAAATATGAATACAGATTTGTAGTTGATTGTGTGTGGGAACTACGTAGTGAACGGTCAAATGTAAACAAGTTCCAAAAGCTTGAGGAAAACTTCTGGAGTATGCCGTTTAGGTTGAGTTAGATCGAGCTCTTAATTTTCCGCCCCTAGACGTTGGCGCCCTTGTGCGCCGCACATTTTGCACATATGGTAGCGGCGGCCCTGCTCGCAGGAGGCATTGCTCCTGAAATAATGTTGCTTTGTTCATATCCGGCATTGAGTGTCCAGTTAACTTACCATTACAACAAAAGAATCAATACTCTAAAATAAAATTCTAGAGAAAGATAAAGTTAAATAACATAAACAACGAATAAGTGTTCATTAAATTTCAAAAAGCCTACACAAAGGAAAGCAAAAAAACATTTGTAAAACTATCTAGGTACACACAACTGCCTCGTCGTTTAATATTTTTTTTTATAATTAGGTATTTTGGTTTATTTTCTGTCGATAAAATTTAATTTTATATCAATTAAGCACATTATAGATTAGATGAGTCCCGCATGATCGGGTGTTCCCCACCCTTGGCAAAACCTTAACAGAAAGTCATTAGTAGTGCCAAGGTGCATCAGTACATCGCCGTCGGCAGAATCACTATTCCATTGGCCACATCTGTACCAGCTAGGAAAAACGAAGAACTTCTTTCATGCAGATCCCGACACACGGAGGTTTGTACTTTTATTACGAAAAGCAGCAACTAGCACACATCAAACTTCATACAATCTGTCCGCCAATGGATTTTGTTCTCCTTCCAAGTTTGGGGTCATTACTCCAATACCAACCAGCTGATGATCACATACCACATTCGAGCAAAGTAATTCACGCTATCCTATCCTGTTTAACAGACTTCTTATACCAACTTTGTAACGTCGTCCCTTCTTCACCTCTTCCCACTATCTTCATCTGGAGAGCCACTTAGTAAATTGTATGCATGCTATGATTTCATAATTCCCAGAATTGTTGGTCGGTGTCCAATTCCATCGACATCCGCACGCAAGAATGCGAAACCCAATGTTCTTCGGTTTTCTTCAAGTATAAGTAAAAAGAAAAAAAGAAAACATGTTGCGCATGCCACCCAAAGATGGCGCAAAGTTACTGCCATACTGCCACTCGGCGCACCATAATCTTGTGACAGTTTATTGTCTAGCTATGTCGCCAAACGGTTCTAAAGAGTACTTTCCTTTGCCGGAATCATGTGTGATGACACTATCTGGAGGTTGTATGTTTTGGTTTCTTGAGACGTTTCATGCAAACGCCCGCGCCCGCATGCCAGTGCTACAACTTCCCCCATCGATACAGAGTTCTTAAGTGTTGCTGCTAACAAAGAAATGTTAAAGCACACCAACACAGCAACGTTCTTATGATCCTGAAAAAGACTTTTATTCTTTAATCGTCTTCAAGAAAATGCAAGACCACATTTATGTTACAGGTTACAGCAAAAGGAATTACATCCCCTTGTTACTCTCTATCTACCGTACAGTAGAATCTTCTTAGAAGAATCTCAAAATGTTTAACGGTTAGGCGATTAAAAGGAAAACAAGTTCAAGTTTTGTGAGGAATAGTTTGCCGGTTTTTCTTTACAGTCCGAGCTGCAACTGGCCGCTATAGCCAATTTTCGTTTGGTCATTCATGATTGCTTTGCTCAATTTGGTTCTTCTGGTCTAAGTTCTATTTTCTTCCATCTTTCCAAGATGTGGCCTAGGAGACTCCGATGTAAAAGGTAAAAATATCCAAACCAACGGGAAAGAGAAGGTTGAAAACAACTGCATCTTCATCTTGGCTTCGTCTCCTGCTTATGGCTTGGTGTATATCTAGGTGCCTACATTTATATAAATTGCGGATTTCTAATGACCAGAAATGGTAAATGAGAATGAGAATAAACTACGCGCCATTACAGTGTCCAATAGATCGATAAAGCGGTTAATTTAAACAAGTTCTTTTCGAAGCAACTTTTTGGTTTCAAGTTTTTTGTATTCCTCTTCATATATAATACAACCACACACTTCGATGTGAATAGACATGTGGTGTACTAGGAATCGTTAGTTCAGCAGATGTATCTTGGATAAGTAAGGAGACAAATACAACTGTGGCAATGGCAATGAATTGGGTAGTTTTACGTATCCACTGAACCCACGTCGAAATGATAATCATACCCATTGAAAAGAATGGGCACTTAACCTACTAGGCAAAGATATCAGAAGGACTGTATCAAATGAAACTCCTTGCGCATGGTATTCAAAATTCAAATCAGTGTCTTTCGTTAGGATTGCAAAAGCAGGTAATTAAAAGTTTAATTATAATAGTCGAATGGAGAGTTCATAAGTGGATATTTATTTTAGACGGTGGCATCTGTTCATTTTATTTCATATATCGTCCTCTTTATGCCAGATGCAGGAATGTGAAAATCAATTTTTTTGAGGTTATTATTTGTGTTGAATTTTTTACGGCCGTAAATATCATTCTAACACTCTTAATCTGCGGATATCGATGAAGACATAATATTTTAACATAACAGTAAGTTCATTAGGCAGTTGAAGAATTCGTTCTTGCATTCTACAAGTAGAATCTTCCTTTTACCAAATTCATGCTGCCGGCATAAGGGGGACGATATTATCTACGTTTAATAAAAGCTTCGTAAGTTCATAATGCAAGAAAGTTTGAAAGTATTGGGTTCGTGTAAATTAATTAAAGTTCTAATTAATCTTATTATTACGATGATAGATTCTATACTCTGTTCAACAAAAATTGTCAGTACAGGCCTTATGGGAGAGCTTTTTCCAAAGCAGTGGCGCCTGATGCACTTATTAATACAATACGTTGGAAAAAATGCCACTTAAAACAGAGCAAGCCACTGACTTTCCTTAAACAATTGTTGTTGTAATTCTTCGCAAAAAGTTGTACACCCCAACGCGACCGTGGAAACTGCTGAAGGGATACTGTCAAGTCAATGCATGTTCGCATGAAATGCTGACTTTAATTGTGGTAATTTGACCTTGGCTGTTTATATCGAAATGTCAAATCATTTGAATATTGACAAACAGTGCTCATTGTTTCGAAGTCAAACGTTATATTTGCGGCGTAATTGACTATTCGATCGCATCTGAATGCCAAACGTTCATTTCGAGTAATTACGTTGACGTTTCAAATTATTTTATGCGTAAGATCCAACTGAGACAGTCGAACTCGAAAAATTGAGTATTTGCAACACACCAAATAATAAAAACTGGTAGCATAATACTTTCCCTTTAAATTCAATTCTTTTTCTTCAAATATCAATATTCAATGCGGAATTTATTATTCTTGTGAAAACATGTGACAGCAGAACTGTCAAACTAAACGTCACATTTTTAAATGCTTCCTTGAACCTTAATATAATAATCTGTTGTTCAAAAAACTAAGGTCTTTACACAATTGATTTGTGCATTCTGCAGGCCTCAATTTGTATTTCACACCTTACGCTTTTTAAATGTCCGATGGTTTGCCTTTCACTCATGTCAATACCTACATACGAACATAATATTCTTGTTGCCAACCTCCATATTTAGCATGCACAATACATATTGCAATCAACTTTGTGCCTGATGCTTTTGAAACTCTAGACACTTTTTTTAAAGTAAGTAAGGCACATAAACAATGTCACAAAAGATATATGTAAATAAATATGACACTTAAGACCCAATGTGCAATATGTCATCCATTTATTTAGGTTATTGCAACTTTTACATTACTAATAATCGGGAAGGTAGTGTTGTCTTCTTTGTTTTTATTTTACACCAACCGATTGTATACTTCATTGAACAAATGATGTTACATACGTCATACATAGTCTATAATTTACTGGCGTATGTCAGCTGAAAAAAACAACCACTTTGGATTTTTTTTCAAATTAAACGCCACTAAATAAGAAAATGCATAAAACCGTGACTCCAAAAAGTGCCAAATAAAAATCAAGATCCAAAATAAAAACTTACTCGCGCAAATATAAATGTATACAGTTTCATAATTCCTGTCATATGTGGATATACATACGTAGTTGTAAGACTAGGCAATTGGTTTCAAAAGTTTATAAATACATACATCGCTGATTTATCATTTCAAAAATAACAACTTCTACGATCTATAGAATAAAGGCGTTTCTATGTTTTGGAAGCAAAAGTATACAAAACATGAATTTTTGTCTTTTGGTTTTCATAGTTTCATAAAAACAAAAATCAAGTCATTTTGTCAAGTCTCCTCCGTAGTTAGGGTAAGATCGTTCAAGCCTAATGTGTAAGACTTTACAACCATGTTATTTGCAGTTTTCAAGATCTTAGCTGTTTGAAGCTTTGAACTCACTTCCGAATCAAAGTAAAAATACGGTCAGAAAAGGAAATTTGACAACTTAATAATATTTTCAAAATACAGAGTGCGCCGAATACAAATTTATTTAAAAAAAATGCAATGAAATATATATTATGGCTTTATAAGTAAGACCAAACATTCCCATTAATTATGGAACATAACGTCTTTCAAGCGATAACGAAGCGAATGTTTGTGCATCTTCAATTACTGAGTCAATTGGACCTTGTAGGCGAATAATCCGATATCTTTGTACAGGATTCTTCTCGGGCTTGTGCATGAATTGTTGAGACCGATGCACAGTGCGGCCGATGGCATCTTTTTGCGGCCAAAAGTCCAAAATAAAAGTTTTGAGTTAGAGGTTTTTTGTCATCAGGCTGTCTAAAGGAGACGAAAAATGTTCATAGTAGAATCTCTTGCCGCAAATCCCCCCCATAATCTTAGCCTGAATGAGGCAGAGGCTGCTAAGTTAACGTAGTGACGAGTCGTTAAGATAGGCTAATGGACACTTCCATCAAAACACGTGTAAAAGTTTTTATTTCCAAGCAAATCTATTGCAATAAAATGGATTCAACAGCTGGAGGTGCGTAAAATAAGTTAAAGAATGTCTGAATAAAAATTCCTAAATAGTACATTGTTAGACAGAGATATGTCAACACTATTTATTTACTTGAAAAAAAAAAATATATTTGTTTGAGTGAAAACTTTTTTTTCTTGCTGTTTCTTGTTCTCAAAGCTATTTAAGATAGTTAATAAAAGTATTGTGTACCAAATAAAATAAAATTCAGCTGCCCGTAGCTGCCCGTTGAGTTTTTCTGTGCATTAAGGTACTAGTACGTTCTCGAACGCCAAAAACGCACGATTTTTGGGAATCTTTTTCTCGGAAATTTTATTAGATAATATAATTTTTTTTTTAAATAATAAATATTTAAAATTGGGGTAAAGTGTCTTAGAAAACATAAAAACAATCAATGCAACAAGTTTTTTGAAAATCGGTTCAGTAGATCCGAAGATTAACTGTCCGCAATGGGACAATGTATTTATTGATGAGTCAACGTTGGCGCCCTATATAATTCGGCCACAATTAGAAAATAAAGACAGAAAAAAAAATGTTCTTGTACTCTTGACACATGTATTCATTATTTGAAAAAAAAAATTATGTTATTATCTAGTAAAGTTTCCGAGAAAAAAATTCCCAAAAATCGTGCGTTTTTTTGGCGTTCTAGACCGTAGTACCTTAATTTACAACAATATCCCTGGTGTTGTGTGCCCACGTTAGTTCACAAACTTGTAATTCATGGCCCCGAAATAATAAAATATTCAGTGTTACCTATCTGTCAAATGTCGGAAGATGCACAAGAAGCATGTAATAATTTTTTTTAAATCTATCAAGCTAATTTCGAAAGAAACCATTATTGTCAAAAGACAATGGAGGATGTTTTTAAAAGATTCCTAATCGCATCCGATCCATTAATATCTAGTTGTCGGGAATTACCTCTAAAACCACTTAAATCCTTGTGTAAGGACTGTATCAATTTGTTAGCACCTCCACCTGTAAATAATCAAACAGAAGATGAAGAACAATCTTTTGACAACTCTTCAGCTTCTGAAACAGATACAGATGTAGATGATTGTGACTGTTACGAGATGGGCAATGAAAACTTTTTCATGTAAATATCGGATTAACTTATATATTGTTTGCTCATATTGTATTTTGTATTTCTAAATTTATTATTTATAAATTACTGTGTTCGATTTCAATAAAAATATATAATTAATTTTTTTCCTTTTTTTTGTTATATAATACTGCCATATAGCATTCCACCATTTTGAATTTGTTCATTTTTAATAAATTTTCAAGCCCTAATAGTATCAAAACAAAATTTTTTACCTAACTATTTCATTTTTGATAAGTTTTTTCGTATGACATGACGCCATATTAGGTCGGCCATTTTGAATTTGTTGATTCTGATAACAGATTCGTAATCAGCGACCACACGTTTTTCGACTTTTGGCCGCAAAAAGCGGCTTTCGGCCGCACTGTGCGATGGGGAGTTGATGTTCGAGAGTTGAATCTCACACTCTTGGATGTAGCAGCCACTCTCTCGTCTGTGTGCACCGTACGATGACGGGGATCATGAGTATTGTCCACTGGCATACCAGTCTCACGAAATTTTTATCACAAAATTACATACAACAGGCGCGTTGGGTGCTTCATTTAGCCCTAAACTTCTTTTCAAAAAGCCCACTGTTTGGGCTACAAAGCAATTTGGAAATACGTTTTCAATATTTCCCAACGTTGTTTAAGCGTAAAGCGACTTATTTCGTTCGGCGGAGGTATAATATTGTCAAGATGTCGAGCGGGAAACAGCTGTCCTATGATTTAAAAGGAAACCACTAGATAGCCCACCCTACATGTGTAGAAAATGGAACTATTTATTTCTATAGTTCATATTCTGTTGTTTGAAACAAATCGAGTTTTTGAAAAAAAAACTATTAAAAATATATTCTCCCAGTCTATCCTATCCTATATTTCAAGCTGAAATCAAGTATACATTCACAAAAATTTCATAGAAATCGGTTGGATGGCTTCGGAGATTAACTTGTACGAATACAGTGACAGGTGGTATTTATGTGTTGAGATTTATTCTAAGTACCTTACATTAGCAAATAAGAGTCAAAAACTATTGTACAACTAACTCATTTAAACTGTAGCATTAGGACTCACTAAACGGGTGAATAGTTATGCATTGCATAAAGACCTATTCTTCCACTACACAAATTCGTATTTATAAAACATTTTCCTACCCATCATAGTTATAATGAGTTTTTGTCAAATACAGTACCAAAAAGTGAAAATCTGTTACATTTTTACGCCATAACACAGAGTTCACGTGTTTTTCAAAGAAAGGAAAACATCTGATCTGCCGGTCTAATTTATAAACAAAAATGGAATTACCAAAAGCTTAAAGGCTTAACTTAAATTCTTCGGTAAAGGTATGTCAATACTAGTTACCAAATTGATATTCGTTTTATCACAATCTGCAAATACTTCTCAGACAACTTATTGAGCACAAAATCTCAATAATCCAAAGTAAAATTGGGACACTATTATGTACTACAAGAAGAAAAATGTGTTAATTTATTTAATTCTGAAGAATTTTTAATTTGATTTGTTTTCAATAGAATATGGAATTTTTTTTTTCAATTAATAAAAATAATAAAACGTTTTTGTTTCAGTAACAACTGAAAGGTATTTTTGTTTTGGTAATCGCAATATATTAATGTGATGCAAAGTGAAAGTGACAGTTTAATACTAAAATTTCCTTATATAGCCACTATCCAACCTTTAAACTAG
Organism: Chrysotoxum bicinctum; assembly: GCA_911387755.1. Classification (NCBI taxonomy): domain Eukaryota; kingdom Metazoa; phylum Arthropoda; class Insecta; order Diptera; family Syrphidae; genus Chrysotoxum; species Chrysotoxum bicinctum. Next base: position 126,317,841 of record OU426989.1, on the reverse strand, counting down.
TTTTGATTTTAATGCTCCTATTCAACGTTGCATAAGTTTTATAAATAACAATTTTGCAATTAGAGGCATTATAAGGGCTCGCTATAATGAAAATAAATATAAATATGGCTGTTTCTGTATAGTATTCAAATATCCAGATTGGAAAATATAATTACCTAGACTTACGTTTCCAATTAAAAACACGCGCGCACATGTTGCGTTGTATGGAGATGTCACGTCTTGCTGGCACACAAATCAAATAGCGTAGAGATGACTTTTCCATATTTCCCAACTTCACTTCCCAGACTATAATTTTTTTGCAACTTACTCTTTATGGTAAGAGATATACACATAACAGTTGTTGTTGTAGCAGATACGGATAGGCCACGATTTACAATAACGTAGGTTGGCTCGGATGTATAAAATCCAATTCAAGAAAGTTTGATGTGGTAAGTGTTAGTTCTTTCTGACGATGCTTCGGGGTTAACAATTACACTAGATGTAGGTTAGTCAGTTTCTTCTTGTTACCAGTTCCTTTAACAGTTTGCTTCACATACTGCATTATCGGTGTGATTTAGACTTTTATTCTCTTAAAATATTGAATATATTTAAAATAATAATATTGATGAAATTATAAATAAGATATTTCTATATATAAAAATCAAAACTTGATTGCTTTCATGGTTGTCACATGGATTAAAATTGGAAAACATTTAACACATACATAGATACATACTTTACATTTAATTAATCTTTTTTTTCGATTCCCCTTCACCCCCTACCCTTTCGAGTGAGACAGGGACTTTTCATGCGATCGAGCGGTACAAGTTTAAATCCTTAGTAAGGCTAGCCGCGCACTAGCAATTTTTAGTTGCGAAACTGTTTGGTTACTTATAGAAAACAGATGAACTGTTTGGTTGAATGTCGGTGAATTTGCAGATAATTATATGGTCAATAAAATGGCGAACTTATTTTAGGCAATCGTTTAGTTTGTGTCAAAACACAAACTTTTTAGTTGCTCGAACCAAGCAGTTTCGCAACTAAAAATTGCTAGTGCGCGGCTAGCCTAACGAAAACTGACACTTTACAAAAAAAAAAAAATATGAAACATCACAATTACGCATTTTCAAAATCCCGTGTTGAAAAATCTAAAATTTCAATATTATGGAATTTCGAAATGAAAAATTTTGTAATTGTGAGATGTGTAGATTATGCTGAATTTCGTCAATGTAAAAATCTGATTGTAAATAGTGGGAAGCCCTTTTTAGAATTCCGAAAAGATATTATTTATCAAGGCACATTCCATTCCTAGAATCTCCAGATCACTTTTGAGGGGGACTCCCAATGTTTTCGAGCAATATTATTTTTTCAAGTTTTGCTGCAAAAGTTACATAAATGAAATAGGCAAGTCAAAATAAATTTCACAAACGTAAGCAAATTTTATTTTTTTGATTATATTTATTTGAAAGAAACGCTATTGTCTTTAATATTTCAAAACAATTTCGGAACTACATATTCTGAGTTTTTGTCGAACCGAGCTAAATTACTGGGTACATATGATATTGTTAAAAATTGAATTTGACATTTTTGAAAATGGTTGGGGCACAATAGATCAAACCGCAGTGTAAGGCCCCTTCTCTATATTCATTTGGAAATTATCAAGGTTGAAAAAACAGCTGATATACATAATCCAAGTTACTTATAAATATTTATCCAAATGATATGAAATTCATTTAATGGCTCAAATCTTTAACATAACTTAAAATTGTATTTTTAGAAAGAAAATGTAAAAAACTCAAAGGTATTCCAAAAAAAGATTGTTCTTGGATTTTTTTGTTTATCAAAAAGTAATTTGTATAATTTTTGAAATTTTATATTCCTTGAACTACATAATTAAAAATAAATGTTTGCATTATTAAAATGAAATCGGCTGAGTCTTCAACACGCATACTTATATATGTTAGAATAACCAACACTTTAGAGCAATTTTCTAAAAAACGTAAAAATCCAATTTCGTTATAAAAACTGAAGGCCCAGTTTTATTTGACATCACAGGAACTAGATTTAATTGAGAACTTTGGAACCGAATAACAAAAATGTATCATAGCTACCCATTCTAGATGAGGTGATAAAAAAATTAAATTTTGCTTCTAAAGATTCTCATAAGAAGCTTGAAGCGAATTGGTTAATCCGTTAATCTTACAGGTATACTGACAGGCGATATAATGAAAACCAATTTTCTTAACTTCGGTATTGTCGTAGTATTAATTTTCACACGAAACCCATTTGATAGTATTGCAGCATTTTAATTAACTCCGACTGCCAAATGGTACTCATTAACACTGATTTTCGAAGAAGTGATATAAACTTTAAGTACCTACTGATTTCTCGAATGTCGAAACTATCAATTTCATCACTTCCCACTCAACTATAAACCAAAAAAAGTGATAGCCAAGGAATAAAAGAACACATTCAGATGATTTTGTATACCCCCAAGCCAGTTGTTCTACCACAACTTCACAATCATCATCAGCATCTTCTGAAGATCGAAATGCAATGCCATGATCATCTTCATCTTTTGCTTGTAGTTAGGTCACGTTCTGGTTTTGCCTAAGATCGTGATGTGTACTTTTCGCCCCCTACTTACGGATACATCTAAATTCTTTATGTGATCCGTAAATTTCACTAATTACCAGTAGGTACCATCTGTATAAGAAAATACCTTGAAAATGCTTAACGAGATTTAGTAAAGCCCAACAACTTGGGCTAATAGTCCTCTTTGACATCCAAATAAACACCAGACAGACGGGTATTTAGCTAATGTTCATTGTTGTTGCATACAAAACAACAACTATGGCAGCGAAATTCCTCACTGGAGATCATAGACCATTGATTGCTTGTATACTATATATATGTATTTCTTTGGTTTGTATGGAATACCGTTTGGGGTCCAAGATGAATCTTTCTGTAGTTAGACTTTGACTCAAAACGAATTGGCTATTAGCTATTGTTTTGCCCGAGATGAGACTAGTACACCTACTCGTATAAGACAATACAAAATTCAGCGATTAGGGAGAGGTTTAGGGCCACAAACTCTGGCATTGTTAGTTTCGTCCAACGTCTGAAGTGGAACAAGTTTTAATGCCACAGATGGAGAGCAATGGTTTAATTTGTTTAGTTGGCATTGCCGGGAAAGATTACTTTAATACGAGTACAAACCAAATAGAGGTTCTCTGCTCTGCTTTTACACTTTTGGTCAAAGTTCAGATTGATTGGATGAATAGCAATTGCTTCCCAGATCAAATGTCACTTGCGAATAAAATTTTTGTTTAAAACGCGGGATAGTAAAAAAAGATAACTTTAATATTTTAGACGAGAAACTATCTTGATCTATAGAAGGTCAAACCCTTTTTTATTATAAATGGGATCTTTGCAAACAATAAAAATGATTACGTAAAGAAAGTCCTGAATAAGAACAATACAAACAAAAAATTGAAATACAAATTTTATAATGAAAGCATTTTAAAAGCACATAACTACACTGAGAAAATTGAACTATGAGATATTCAAATAGGAACATGTTTAAGTACATGTTTAAATAAGTACAAACAGAATTCGGTTATAATTTAACTCTTACCTGTTTACATTCGAAATTACTAGCATTCTAAATTAAAGTATGGTTAAATCAAACTCATTCACGTTTGATTATTCCAAGAGAATCTGCATGTGCATTTAAACTATTTTCAGTTTGATTTTTGAAATGCTAGTTTAATTTTGTTACTCACTTAAAAATGTTTAACACAAAATAACCATAAACGAGTTTGTTTTAAACATAAACCGAGTTGAAATATTTATAAGACAAAGAGATTAAACATACATGTTAAATTTAAACTCGAACAAGTTTGAATTGAACTCAAACGAAGTAAATAGATAACTGTAATTTTTTTATTTTTCGTATAGCTTGGCGTTGAAAGTCATTGTAAATTCGTCCGTTCTGTTGCGTATATCGATTTGTGTTCCGGAAATATATTTAATTTGTGAAAGTGGTAATATAAACAATAAAATGGAAAACCAAGAAATAATTGACATTATACCATCGTACACCGTAATAATATACATATACTGATTTTAAATACACTACAAAAATCTCCCTCCCACAATCAGAGTTTATTGTTGAATCCGATTTAAGTGAAGGAATATACAAGTCTACAAACGAAATTGAATACAAAGGAACAATTTATAAGCAAAATTTGTATTTATCATCTTTTTCGTATTTAGACGCTGCGATTTTATTTTATAAAATTATTTCATTTTTAACTAATGATATTGATGTGTTTGTATATTGCTATCAAGTTGAAATTAAGTTATTTGACAAACATTTTCAATCTTATGAAATTGGTAAGAAGCTAGACAAATCCTTGTATATCAAAAATATTTCTTATTTTACGAGCCCACCCTTACATGTTAATACTGTAAATAATGGATAATGTTATTTTAGAAATAAATTCTTGTAAAAAGTTATCTGAATGTGTTTTTATTCATATAGGTGATTAAAGCTTTTTCATAAACTTTTTTACATCGATTAAGTTATGTATGTGAAAAAAAGTTTGGGTAGAATTGGCTACCTGACACACTTATATAATTGATTCCTTGTGATTTAAGTTCGGGTAAGTATATTTGGATGTTCATACATACTAGTGTATTTGTAAATACAAGTCTCATATAAAGAAACTAAATAGATTTTAGTTTAGAATAACTAGTATCTGTTTGAAAAATCTGAAGTCAAATATATTTGTCTTGAACAAAATCGTATTTGACTCAAACACGGAAATGTTCAAAAAAAGTAAATATGATTCTATTTGAAACAACATCAAATGAAGTAAATTAAACAAAGATAAACATGTTTAAATCAAACAGAAATCGAGGTAAATTTAAACAAAATCCTGTTTAAATCGGATCAACCATATGTAACTACGTTTCTATTAAAATTAAATAGATATCGATTCCATGCCAAATCGTATGTGTTCGAGTTTGATTTAAATATGAATATGTTTGATATTTTTCTCAGTGATACGAATTTTGAAAGTTGTACACACTTATGTACATGGATGTAGTTGGAGAATATTTTAAATAAAGGGTTTTTCAATAACTTTAGTTGGTGCGCCTGGGCCTCAAATAGTAGACCCCGCCAGCAGTCTCGATCTCTAGCTTGCTGCTTCCAGTTTCGAGTCCCCAGTTGCCTTAAATCTCCCTCAACTTGAACACTCCACCGGAGATGAGGTCTGCCTCTGTTTCTCGTACCCTCTGGCATAGCGTTGAATACCTTACGGGATGGAGCGTCGACGTTCATTCGCTCTACATGCCCTAGCCATCTTAACCGCTGAATACGCATTTTCTTGACTAGAGACACGTCGCTGTACATCTCGTACAATTCATGATTGTATGGTCTCCGCCAGATGTTATTTTGCCAATCGACACAAACCGGACCATAAATCGTGCGTAGAACCCTTCTCTCGAAAACATCAAGGGAGCTTTCATCCGCCTGAGAAAGGTTCCATCATGCTTCTGCACCATATAGCAAGACCGGGATGATCAGGGTTTTGTATAGCGTCTCCTTGGTATTCCTCGATAGGGTTTTATTCCTCAATTGCTTACTTAGTGCAAAGAAATAGCGATTAGCAAGAGTTAATCTACGTTTTATTTCAGCACTGATGTCATTTGCAGAGTTTACAGCATATACTTCGTCTTCACAAGACCCATTTTGTACGCTTCTGACTCCATACTAGAAAAGGTACCCGTAACTGCTCGCTTGGAATTTCCTATTATGTCGAAGTCATCCGCGTATCGAAGATATTGAGTGGACTTTTCAAAGATAGTGCCATTGGTGTTGGCCCGAGTATTGCGCACTACTCTCTCAAGGACAATATTAAAACAGCTTGTTGAAAGCGCGTCACCTTGTCGAAGTCCTCTGGTGGTTTCGGTTGAATCTCTCCCAATTTTGACGGAGGAACGGGCATTTTCCAACGTCTTCCTGATAAGGCGTATCAGTTTGGCAGGAATACCAAAACTCGACATGGCACGGTACAGCTCTTCTCTATTAACGCTGTCATAAGCTGCTTTAAAATCGATGAATAGGTGGTGTGTATCGATATTAAATTCTTGGGTCTTATCCAGGATTTGGCGTATAGTGTGAAGATGTGGTCGATGGTAGACTTTCCAGGCCTGAAACCACACTGATAGGAGCCAATCAGTTCATCAGAAAATGGCTTCAGGCGTTCATACAATATACCAGACCATTAATCTGGTTAAAATGATCCCTCCAGATTTTCAACATCGACTTAGTTTCCAGGTAGATGTTGAAATGGAATAAAACAAGCTGTGTGCGATGTATTAACGAAATAAGTTTAATATTTAAAAGGTCCACGTATTACATTATATGTTCATATATGGAATATGATATCTCTCAACTGCCCGCCCTGGCTTCTTACCGTGGCACGAATCGGAATGGTCCAAATTTCAATTACTCTTTCTCTAAGTTTAAGTGATGGCTACGGTTATGTTCGAAAAGAAAATAGACACAAGAAAAAGTCAGGACAAATCGCTTCACCTTGGTGGCTAATTTAGGTCACCTCTGTGAAAAATTACCTTACCCTTAAATCATTCATGCAGAATGTCAATTGTGGCATCCGCTGTGTGGCACATATAGAGCCATCCTACTGGAACAACATGTCGCCTAGGTCCATATGGTTCAATTTCGGAGGTAAGAAGTTGGCTATCATCGTTCTGAAGCGCTTGCCATTGACGATGACCGCCTCAAGAACTTATTTTTTGACAAAAGTACCAACAAATGACGTTGCCGCCGGCCAAAAATCCACACCAAACGGTAACTTTTTGAGGATGCATTCATTGTCACCTGGTGAGCCTCGTGTGGTTAGGTTCGTCCCATGTATGACAAATTTTGCAACCAAACAACCATTTTGTTAATAAGGTTTTATCTTTTGGACGTGCTGCTCAATTGTGTCACTTGTGATAGTGATTTGACCTCAATAACTTGATAATACGCAACAGGTTTGACAGATATCACCCAAAAGAAGATGACTGCCACAGCACACCGAAATCGACTAAGTTGAAAGTTAGAAAAAAATTCTAAATAAATGATTTTTTTAAGTTCAAAAAATATATGTTTGTAAATTAGGATATCCCATATTATTATAACTTTAAGGACCTCATGTTTGAACATTTTGGTTGATCGAAATAAAAATAAAGAACTTTTTTTATCATTTTCGAATCCTACACAAATTATGTGTGTGTGTTGCTAAAATACCGGTACATAATCACATTTACAAATGATAATATATTAAGGTAATAATAAAATGCTGTCTGATCTTAATTTTTAGACCCTGATGATGAACTAAATAAAATTTAAATAAAAAATAAATTTTATTCAACTTAAGAGGCAATACAAAAATAAAATATAAAAGTATATTTAAAAAGTTCAACAATACAAAAATTAAAATAATTATATTTTGTATTCAATTTATCTTGATAATGTTGGTTCAAAGAAGAAAAATAACTTGAATTTTAATACTTTAATTTTAATGTTGCTGTTGCATCGCTCTTTTGCTGCATCACGCATTGTTTTTATTAACAAATTTTACACAGACTCGGTTTAAACTTTCTTTTGCTTTTGAAATTCCTATGTAATGTTTTGTAAGCAACGTTATCTAGTTCTGGCCATAAGAAATTTGCAAAAGGATTCAAGTCTGAACTTTATGAGGACCAATCGTCTGATGCTATAAGACCTGGAATGTTGACGCTAAGCTACTTACGAAGATGAATAAATTTAGGAAATCATTTAATGTTCCAAAATGAGTTTCGTTCAGGTGTCTCTAGTGAAAAGGGTATTCGTTAAACCTTACAACCACCATCAAGCACATATTCAATGTAGGCCTATTTTCTCCTTTAACATCTCCAAGTCCCTCAGACTACCAGACTTTGCGAGTGTATTTCAAGCTAAAATACTAGCAATCAAGGAGGCATGCAAGTTGCTTATGAGAACTGTCCGGTTAAGGGAAAGCAATAAAAAAAACTTCTTTTTTTTAACTTCATATTAATTCTGATTAATATTGGATCTACGATCTACCTTGCCATTTTCCACGAACATCTTCTTTATTTCTTGAAATCTCTGCAGCTTGTGTTTTTCCAATATTAAATCTAAAAAACTTTGCATAGATAAAATATTTCATGTCGTGGCTGAAAAAAAAAAACAAACCTTTTTGCCAAAGCGCGAACCAATAAGTTTTTGTTGCCCAATGCATTGGCAATTTACAACTTTTCTTGCCTCACCCTTTTTTACCGTTATTTTAACGGACTATACTCTAGTGAAATAGCCAGCTGCATTCCTCCCCTTAAACAATTCAACCGTAATATTCTCACTTCTAGGAATGCCCATCAGTTTACCCTTGAGCCCAACTTCGGACGTACTGTGAAGTACAGAGATTCGTTCTTCAGCCGTACTACGCGAATGTGGAATTCCTTACCACAGAGCGTCATTGCAATTTCCCAGTTATTGCAATGTTCAAAAATTAAAAACCAATGTACACCGAACCGACACCTCCTTTCTGACCCCTCCCTTTTTTCCTAATGCTCACACTGTGTCTCTGACATATAAAGGGTATACAAAAAACTTTTGAGTGTGATGAATGAGTAGCTGAAGGAAAGGAAATGACATGTGTAAAAACGAAACGCGATGAAAAAAGGGAACCATACCCTCTCAAAATTACACCAACTACCCCCAGTAACAAACTCGGGAAATCCCCTAATATCCTTTCAACATAACATCGCACTGTCCAGTTATTATCTTCGCGTCCGGTTATCGGAGATTTTCTTTAGATTTACTTACGTATTAAACATAAACTTTATTTAGAACAGATCTGCTGTTCTTTTTTTTTTTTCTTTCAATTAATTTTTACGATCTTTAATTTAATAAAAAAAAATTAAATTAAGATATTACAGCTTGTACCTACCATAAAACCATTTTTTCGAATTTTGAATTTCTCATTATCCACATAATGCGTCTTAATGAAATTTTTCATAGAGATGCTTCTAAAAAGTCTAAAACACATTGCATTCCAAAACTTTAAAATAAATATTTTTTGAATTTTTGTAAAAAAAATATATATTTTTTCTTTTTTTGAAAATTCGATATCTCAGAAACGGCTCAATATTTTGTTTTTGTCAATTTAATTTTTATTCGAACAATAGTAAAAACTTTAAATTGGCGTACCAAAATTATTTCTTAAAAATCTTTTAAAAAGTTTGTATATAAAAGCTTTTTTTTAAGAAACCACAACAACGACTTATAATTTTTGTTCTTGCATAAATTCATATTTGCATAGCATTCTGTTTTTGTCTCTTACCACAAAAAGAATTTAAAAAAATAATTTTATCCTTATGAACAGCTTTATCTAATAACATTCGTTTTTAAATTCCTAGTCTATTACATAGGAGCAAGTTCGTGCGATCCAGTCGTACATTTTATTTTATATTATACACGCACTTAAGGGGTTATGAATACCTTTATAATGTTAAACACAGTACGAGCAATTAGGAAAGTAGGATAGGTTTAGAAAGGAGATACCAATGCACATTGAAAAGTGTGGGAAATATTGAGCCCGTTAAAGCATTCACGTTCGTGTAGTGCAGCTAAAAAAAGAATCTTTGTACTTGACAGTGCGTCCGAAATTGGGCGCAAGGGTAAACTAATGAGCATTCCTAGAAGTACGGGTATTACGGTTGAATTTTTTGAGGGAGGAATGCAACTGGCGGCTATTTCACTAGAGCACTGTTTATGAAAATAGCGGTAGTATAATGATAGACATGAAACATTGCGGCGGTGCTCGAGAGATACAACTGTTTCAGTTAGACAACGAACGGTCGGCTATTATTCTTATAGCTCTGTTTTGAATTCTGTCCAAGAGACTCAAGTGGGTCCTTGGAGCACCTGCTCAGATATGGGAATTATACTCGAGCTTCGGAAGAATAAAGGCTTTATATATAATAACCTCCGTATCTGCGGAGATAACCTAAACACATAGCAGCGTTTTTGGCTACGTCAAATATGTGATCACTCCACAAAAGATGATCTGTGATGCACATACCTAGAACTGAAAGCTGTTCAGTCTCTTCGATGCAAGTGCCAACGGTCCGAAAGGTAATTTTTAATCCAACGAATAAGAGGTTTATCAATACCAAATCATTTCCGATAAGAGTGAGCTTGATGCCAAACTCTATCAAATGCCTTTGAAATATCAAGTGCAATAATCTTACTTTCTCCAAAACGATGTAAAGATTTGTTCCACTCTTCGGTGAGATATACTAAAACCGATCTCAAGGAATTATGTTAAAACTTTTGGGTTCAATGAAACTTACTACTCGTATTTCCAATAAAAGACAAAAATTTAATTTAAATTTAAATTTAAAAGGAAACTCCTCGAACTTTTCTTCAACTTCTCTTAAATAGTTACACCTAAATTAGAATCTAAATTCATCTACAATAACGCACTTACTTCAACTAAAAGCCACATTCAGCTCCCCTTTACACATTTTGTTTCAAAGGTACATACATATCTCAGAATGTAAAATTATATACATACATATGAATGTATTTTACTCTTTTTTCGATTCTATATCATGCATATATGCCCCTTCCTTGATCTTGTAATTCTCATTTTTTTATCTTTTTTCTCGTTCGGTATTCTTCAAATAGTTCTGACTTTTGCTATGAACCATTAAAGATATGCATTTGTAGCAATTTTCCTTAGTGGACATATTACCTATTCCGTATTCCCCCTCTCTAACGTCTAACCGTATCCGATACCTCTGTTAGAGCAGGAAAAGTGAAATAACGACTAAAGTCACTACGGGACAGTAACAACCTAGTCAGGCATCACAGAAAACTAGGAAGAAAAACTTCTCTGTTAAGAAGGAATTAGATACAAAATTTACAGAATGAGATGGAAAATGGAATACAATAGATATATCCAAAGAACCCCACTTGAAGAAGGACAGAGTCCAGAAGTTACGATCTTTGGTTTTGCTGCCAAGCGAACACATAACCTGGTAAGGCTGCTGCTGCTGCTGCTGGTAGTTGTTGGTGATGTTTTCCTATTGCTACTTTTCGGACCTCGGAGCTCCTCACCGTCGTCGTCGTCGTTATTGTCGGTAACTAGTTAGAAACGCTTCACTAACAACGATAAAGTGTAAGATGCCATATTAAAGTGGTTCATCGAACTTCAAGGAGCCTACAAAGATATTCCATTGTATAGCTATGCGAAAAACTTCGGATGTGTTCCTCTTGGCCAAGTTAAGAGCGCGCATCGGAATAGAACAATGAAATTTATTACTTAGGCGGGTCCAAATGTTGTAGAGAACAAAACTTCAGAGTCAGAAGGACGATTAAAACTTGTATATATTTACAAAATGTTAGATGGCGTAATCTATGTGTAGTGTAAAAAAAGGAACAAAAAGTAAGAGGCACTTCCTCCGTTCAAGGCTTGGATTGAATACGATAAGAAAAGAACGTGTGTGTGAGCTGTGTATTTTGTCAAATAAATGATGGAAAATATTTGTTTTTATTTTCGAAACGATTTTATTTTCAACAAAAAAAAAAAAAGATAATAAATTGTGATTAAGATAGCAGTGAGAAATGTCTATTAGTATTGAACATTTTGATTAAAATGATAAAGTATTAAGAAAAGAAATACATTTTGGAAAACATATTTTTAAGTTTAGAATGATTTTGCCCTTGTTTATCTTAACCTTGTTTTTGAATGTAAATCTATAGATTTAATAAGAACACAATCAATAATATTAATAAAGAACCTGAAAAATAAAAAAAAATGTTGTTGTTAAACGAAATCAATTCTTAGAAGATTGTAGTATATTTTTAATCATATTTAATATTCAATAAAAGCAGGAGAACTTTTGAAAACATAAAGTTTGAACAATGATATGTCCTTAAGTGGGCTTCAGGTCAATATTAAATATTGAAATTTTCAATAATCAATAGAGCTGCAACGCCCATTTAAGGACATACTTACTTACTTTACTTAACCGGCTCCCGATCAATGGAGGGTCTCGGCCTGAGTTATTGCGGTCTTCCATCGGTTGCGATCCCTCGCGAGCTCCCTCCAGTCGTTGGGACCAATATTGATTTTCAATAATCCATAGAGCTGCAACGCCCATTTAAGGACATACTTACTTACTTTACTTAACCGGCTCCCGATACATGGAGGGTCTCTGCCTGAGTTATTGCGGTCTTCCATCGGTTGCGATCCCTCGCGAGCTCCCTCCAGTCGTTGGGACCAAGCGCTCTTGCGTCTATAACTGCCTGGTCCCTGTAGCTGAGGTTCGGTCTTCCTCGTCGTCTCGAACCTGGGGGCTAGGATTCGAAGATTTTCTTGGCTGGAGCGTTGTTGTCCATTCGCTCGATGTGACCGAGCCAGTGTAGTCGAGGTGTTTTGGCTTTTTGGACTACATCCACATCTTGGTACAGCTCGTATAATTCACAATTGAATCTTCTCCTCCATTCGCCCTCTTCGCATATCCAAATATCCACCGAAGAATTTTTCTCTCGAAAGTGCCCAGTATCAATTCCCCTTTTTTACTTATCGTCCAGCACTCGGCGCCGCAAAGTAGAACTGGTAAAATTAGCGTTTTGTATAGCGTGCACTTTGTCTTTCGAGAAAGGAGTTTTGAACCCATTTGTTTGGCCAAACCGAAGTAGCAGCGGTTTGCTAGGGTAATTCTTCGTCGAATTTCCACTAAGGTGTCATTCGTGGGATTGATGTTCGTTCCGAGGTAGGTGAACTCCTTGACTACCTCGAAATTACTGCTACCAACAGTGACGTTTTGTCCTAGGCGATGGACAGATGCGGCTTTGTTTGTTGATAGCATATACTTTGTTTTGTCCTCATTAACTTCAAGACCAACGCGTTTCGCCTGTTCATCAATAGCTGTGAACGCTTCTAGCACAGCTCGCTTGGAGCGGCCGATGATATCGATGTCGTCCGCATATCCAAGCAGTTGGGAAGACCTGTTGAAAATAGTGCCTTCCAGGTTAACACCACTATTGCGCACTATCTGTTCCAGGACTAGGTTGAAGAAATCACATGATAGCGCATCTCCTTGTCTGAACCCTGTGCACGTCTGGAATAGCTCGGATGAGCTGCTACCCATTTGCACGTTGCACCGCGTATTTTGTAACGTCATGCGGCATAGCTGGATCAGTTTTTTCAGGATCCCGGGTTCCGACATTGCCAATAGAAGCTCTTGGTGGGTCTCGACTTGAAATTCGTTGGTCTCTTCCAGGATTTGCCTCAATGTGAAGATTTGGTCTATCGTTGATCTGCCTGGCCTGAAGTCACACTGGTACGTGCAGATTATAGTGTTGCAGAAAGATTTTAGACGCTCACATAGTACGGTGGATAGGATCTTGTAAGCAACATTAAGCAGGGATATGCCCCTGTAGTTTTTGCAGGACATAGGATCGCCTTTTTTGTAGATTGGGCATATGGAGCTATTTGACCAGTCGTCAGGCATACTTTCCTCCTCCAACACTTGGTTGATGAGCTGATGCATGCACTCTATCAGGACATCTCCTCCATTACTTAAAGAGTTCCGCAGGTAGGCCATCCGAGCCTGCGGATTTGTTATTCTTAAGCTTGCGTATTGCTTTCTTAACCTCTTCAGTACTGGGTAGTGGAACTGGATCTTCATTGACTGGTCTTATGCTTCTTTGCTCCCCTGTGGTTTCGTCTAAATAATGCCCATTAAGCAGCTGCTGGAAATGCTGCTTAAACACGTCTACAATTACCTGTGCTTCGGTGACTAGGTTCCCTTCGCTGTTTCGAAGAGCCCGCGTGCCAGTCCTATAACCTGATGCCAGTTGTTTGGCTGTTTTGTAGAACCGGCGGGTGTTTGTGGCGGTGCTAGACTCCTCGAGATACCTGAGCTGAGAAGCTGGGTTTTTTTCTCTTTCCTTCTCTTTTCACGGTACTCCTCTTTTGCTCTTGTTTTCCGTTGCAGCATTTGCATTCGTGCATTTATAGTCTCCTGTTTCAATACCGCGCATTCTTTATCATACCACGGGTTCTTTTTCCTAGGTGGTTGATAGCCTATGGTGGACTCGGCTACCTCCTTAATGATGTCGCGGTACTGGCTCCACTGGTTGTTGACGCTTGTGGCTGGGGGTACGGCAGAGAGTTTCCCGGTCAATTGCTCACTGTAGTCTCTGGCTTTCTCAGGTGTGCTAAGGCATGCAATATTGAATTTCTTCCTTTGGGCGGTCCTCATTTTCTTTTCGTTTGACAGTCGGGCCCTAAACTTTGTCACAACAAGAAAGTGGTCAGAGTCCACGTTTGCACTTCGGAAAGTTCGCACGTCCAAGATGTTCGACGCGTGCCTTGCGCCCATTAGCACGTGGTCGATTTGGTTGGCGGTTCGACCATGTGGAGATCGCCAGTTTGCTGTTTTTATCCTTAGCCTGGGGAACCTAGTGATATTTCTCACCGTATTCCGAGCTGCAGCAAAGTCGACATAGTACCATATTCATAAAATAAGGTCACGAAAACAGGCTAGATTTAGTTACTTCCAACTATTTTTATTTAAATATATTGGAGTCACCAATAACGAACGATAAAATGTTTGAGTTCATTCACTATATCAAGCGCGTTCGTTATATTGATTAATTTCCTATAGTTTTTTTTTAAGTAATTAAGAATTGTATTTATTTAATGTTAAATTTAATAATTTTGCCATTTATGTTTACTAGTTTTGCAAATTACTTTGATAAAATAATCATCCATAAGACTTTGTTATATGTACATATGTATTAGGGTGTGTCACTTTTGTATGCCCGCAAAAAAGTACTCTTATTTTTAAATGTAATAGTTCTCAAAAGTTGTATTAGGGTCTAAGGTTTAAGAACATGAAAAAAAATAATATATCGTTCGTCTTTGGCTCGCTCAAATCGGTTGAAGTTGAAAAAAAAATTTAATTTACAGTTAATTTTTTTTTACGTATACTAAAAAACAAACTAAACAAAATACAGAAAGAATTTTTGTCTTTACAAAAAGATATTACCACGATATTGAAGGTGGTTCCGTTAATTTTTAAGAATTTTTTTTGTAAAAAAAACGATTTTACATAAAAAAATGAGTTTTCTTCCTTCTTTTATTATTTCATAGCTTCTTTATCAAGTGTTCAATTTAAACAAATATAAGCTTAAAAGTGTTTCCTTGCAATTATCTTTCACTTGAAAGCCTAAATATATTTTATATAATTTTTTGTATCTACACGGCGCAATTTAAAACAACACATATTTCAAAAATCTCGAAAAATCAAAATTCTTTGGATTTCATCCTATTTTTGAGCGAGCCAAAGATATTAATTAAAATGAAAATTGTAAGCGCAGCATTTAATTTTGTTAAGCTATGCAACTTTTAAAAGCTATTACATTTGAAAATACCATAGTTGAGCACTTTGACACATCCTAATATGTATGTACTTCAAATGAGATTTAATCCGGGAAGCTTTTGCTTGAAGCCGTCTCAATTTGATCGGGTCAGCCATATCAACAAGTACTTGTTGTTCCCATCGCAACACAGTGGCTAAACAGCATACTGCTTCATTATGTTCTATTGAAGCCCAAAAATACTGATACCTACCGACATTTAGCACATCCTCGTTTCAAAGTTTAGTCTATCGTGTTTCATTATTGTTTTTATGTGTGCGGTTGTTGTACGTAAGTGAACTCCTTTTTAGTTCCACAATTCCGCGATTTTGGCAAATGAAATTTTATTTAAGTGAAGCACATTTGTTAAACTCAATTATAATTTTCAATATGCTTTTATTGATATTATAACATTTTTATTCAAAATTCCAAAATTGACACGTAGCGAATCAAAATACAAGAAAGCAAAAGGCAAATCAATCATCACCGTATAATTTTTAAGTCAATTCATCTATATGTTCGTTATATCGAATAGCAAATCGTGGCCACCATTCGCTATAAGGTGTTTTTCTTTTTTTACTCTGAGCAGAGCACTTTTAGAACTTGAACATGTCGAGTACGCTCTGAGCAGAGCTCTCCGATTTATTTGTAAAACACACTGGAGCACTGAACTGTCAAAGGCGTCGATCTCCATTTTTATTTTTGTTTTTTTTTTTGTCTCTGTCACATCACACGAAAAACAAGTGAAGTTAGCCGCGCTCAGCTTTTTATTCCAATTGCTAGGTCATATTATTTTGAGCTCATCGATCACGTACCGAGCTATGTAGCTCTGATTGAAAAAAGGAATACACCCTGAGCGCTGCGATGTATCTGAGTTAAAAAAGATACACAGACAGCTCAGTTCCTTGCTCTGAACTTAAAAAGAAAAATGCCTGTAGAGATACAAATGTAAATCTGAAAAGCGTTCGTTATATCTCAAATTCGCTATATCGGATATTCGTTATAATGGACGTCTACTGTATGCACTTAAATTATATTCTTTTACTATGTCCTCAAACTGGCTTTTCCAGAAAGATTTTAACAGACTTCCAAAAAATAAATAAAAATAAGCTTTGAAAAATGAAATTTGTTAGTTTAATAAACGAGAAATAAACACCTTTATTAACTTTATAACCAAAGGAGTTTAAAAATAAAAACTTAATTAAATTTAAGAAAAGAGAGTTAAGAACTCCAGGCAAATAAATTTTAACAAGTCTTGCATCGTTAAATCTTCTTGTTTAGATTTTTCAGTTTTCTTAGATTTATTTAATTTTTAAATATCTCCGGTGTTAATAAATAATTTTTATCGAAATAAGGAAGTTGTTCACAAGAAAGTTGAAAATATAAAAACAGGTTTCAAGGTAGGCCCCTTTAGTAAATTTCGCTTACCAAAATGATGGTCAACGTACTTACAATAAGTCACATCAATTTGTATATTCAATTTGTACAGAAATACAGACATGCAACCATACAAACTTAATAACTGGTTGGCTAAGTATACGAAATGTGCAGACATACTCGTACATACCCATGTACATCTGCATCACAGATATAATTCTGGTACTCCTTGAAAAAAAAACATCAAAAACATTAAAAATTTGTTCAGAATATGAAATAATGAATTTCACTTCTGCAATTCTTTCGATGAGCCCAGCTTCTGATACAGAAAACCAATGCTGAATATGCCCCTTAGAACAACTAGATTTAAAAATATCAAAGCAATACTCTTTCCACCTAATATCATATCGGACTTCAAAATGCTCCAAATAAAAATAATTAAGTTCTTGTTTTTTTTTTTTCAACAAAAGGTGTAGACTTTTATGCAAAGAAAGTAAAACCCCTTTAACGGGAACATCACATTATCTGTTCCATGAAAGAACACTCATTTATCAAGCTTGAAACAAGAGTCACATCCATAAGCCACCTGCATTTCTGTCTCTCAAATGTGCAAACTACCAGCACTTTCTAATTATCGACGGTCAATCACCTTTAAACTGCTACTGCTACCATGAGAAAAACATCAGTTTTGCAAACCTACTTTGTGTTTGTCAAATAGTAAACTGTCGCTGCCGTAACATATAATTTAGTTCAACTTGTTATTTACACTTTATTGCTAGCTATCACGGAAGAACTCGTTCCATGTCTGAAAGTGAAATTCATAAAATACTTGCCAATTCTAGACACGCACTACATCTTATAATCAAGAAGAATAAAACTAAACGAAAGAGTTAATGTGCAAACCTGAAAATATTCGTTTATGGAGGTTTAAGAGTTATTTTTGTTCTTAATTAACTATATTTTTTTTACTACCTTATTTCTTTTAATCTTGATTGATAATAATTTAGACATAATTTTTAATTTTTATATCTTTCTTTTTTTTAGGCGAGAAATAATCTCTGAAGATACTGAAGGTAAGTTGGGATTTCAAACAACATTCCATAATTGGGAAAAGGTTTATGATTCTTTGGAAAGTGTTTTGTGAAAGGAAAGTTATGGTTTTAATGCTGAGTAGATATAATCAAATTCAAACTTGTATCACGTTCTTTAAAAGGTTTTTTTTTTCTTTTTTATGTGAATTGTACGTAGGCATGAGACAAATCAGTAAATATGTTGCGCGTATAGAGTCTGTGGCTAGAAAAATGTTGATATATATGTGCATACATTTTTTAGGAGAATTGTGATAATAGAATTTTAAAGAGACTTATCTTTGTTTATGTATTCGTTTGAATTTCCTTTTGCTTCTTTACTTTCTTAAAAAAAAGGAAATAATATTGATTCGTATGAGGATATGTTGTTACATCATTGGCGCATGTTTGAGTAAAAATAGAAAATCGATGAATTATGTACGTATATCGAGATGAGGTAAGATGACAGATTAAAAAAAAAAAAAAAACAAAAAATTTCTTGTCAAAATTTTATTTAAATTTTAGTCTTTAAAATAAAAAAAAATAGAAACAATTTCTGTTTTTTTTTTTCTTCAAATAATAATTTTAAAAATAAAGAAAAATATTACTTAATGCTGTGAGTCATAAATTCTTGCTTCCAGATCTTTGTTTTTTTTTTCAAATAATAAATTGAAAATTAAAAATAGAAAAAATCTTGAGATTGTTTTTTAAATGAGTTTTATCTAAAAAAAATAATTGATCAATTAAGTTTGATTATTAAGCACCGGGTTTAAATAATATATTGTTGTATGCACACAATTTGTGATACCTTTAAGAAAAAAAACAAACAACAAGATTTTGGTTTAAACTTAAAAAAAAATTCAAACTAAACATTTTTCTATAACATCGCACTATAATACTTATCTGGAAAAGACAAGTCATTTAGCAAAATCAGATTTTGACCCTTGTATATGACGTTACTTTGAATATACCAAAATAATCGCTAATTCAATCCAAGGACGTTATTTTATTTTATTTAGCTTTTTTTATATTATTGTTTTTATTTTATTATTTATTCGGGCCCTTAATAGGCACTCCCACCAATTTTTTTGACATAAAAAAAAAAACTTAAAATTAATCTTGAATATAAATGAATAAAAAACGAGAGGCTCAAGATAAGTACGAGTTGTAAAAAGAGTTTGGTTCAAAAAGGCCGCGGTTTGCGAGGTGATAAGAAAAGCTGAAATAGGGAGTGGATCTTACGTGGTTACGTTATGGTATTAATGTGTATCATTACCAAAAGACAGAACGAATCAATAGCCCCAGCGAGGAGCTGGGCTGTTGCACAGCTTCAATTCTTTGGAAATGAGAGTTCTGATATGGTGATCAGACTTGACTAGCATAATCAAGACATAGAGTTCGGAAATTCTTTAGACCAATTTTTTATGAAGCCGAGAGAAGAATTACCCTTGTTAAGTATACTAGCCGACCCAGCTCTCGAAATTCGAGTGCCAATTTATTTATTTAATTCATTATCATTCAATAAAAGACAGAGAATTCATGATCTTTTTAAATTGTTAAATGCAATGAAAAGTACCTACTAAGCACTCAATCCTGGAGTCCAAAGGAAAACAGTTAATGGTAAACAAACTTTCAAACCTATACACATTTTTGACACATTAACAATTTTTGTTTCGATTCTTTCATGTCATTCTCTTCAGCTGTTGTTTTGGCCATAATATTGGAATGGGAATCAAACCACTTCGCCGGAGTGAGATCAACCTGTGAATTTTGTGTTACATCTAAAACTTTCACTCTCATCATTTTTTCATATCGCGGCAATAAAAAAAATATTTATCATTCTATTGGGACTCGAACATAATATAGCTAACTTCAAAAACATAAATTCAATTTACTTTTGTAAAACTTTTTTTTTTGCACATCGATCGGCCAGTTGTTTATTGTTAACAAAAAATGACATAAATGGAAGTGTTCCGAAAATGAGGTAGGTTTGAGCCCATGGAACGCATTCAACCATGGAGATTTAAATTTGTATCGCAATTCATGTTCCTCCGCATTTTTGACGACGCGTCGTCTCACGTCTGCATTTTCTATCTTCTCTCTTTCCCTGACAAATACATTTCGAGTATTTTGTATTCTTTTTTTTTGCAAATATTTAAAATGCAAATGCAGACAAATGTAAATAAGTTTTGAAAATAATTGACTTATACAAATACGCAGAGCTTACACTTTTGCATGAATACCCATATTATTGTAAAGCCATAACTGCAATGAACTTGAAAAGTGAAAAAAATCAGCTCTCCTTTTCCAAAACAATTTAAAATTTTATCTCCCATCTCAAAAAACCAAAAAGGAAATGTTTCACTTTTTGAAAACACTAATACATTGAATGAGTTTTAAAATTTTATTATAAGAGCTCAAATACTAAACAAACACATGCCTAATATTTACATTGATAATATTTCTTCACTTAGGGGGATTCACATTCAACAACATGTTCATCAACCTTTATCGTGTTGGCGGATTTGTGTAATGTGAATCTACCTTAATGTTTCGGGTTCTGGCTTTGGGTTTTCGCTGAATGCTTTCATTTTTCAAATTTTGGATTTGACCTCTTATGTGTCAGTCGATTTGACATTTCTAATAGTTTTTTTTTTTTTTGCGGGCATTTTTTTGCAATTTTCATTTATTGTTTTAAAAAATTTCTGTGTAGTATATTCAAATAATTTTGGCATTCTGCACATCTGCATATGCAAAAAATGCTTTCGTTTAGGATGTAATTTATGCTCCTTCGGTATTTGTAGGCCGCGAAAAGTGCACCACAAAAAACATATTCGCCGTTTTATCATATGACTAAAACATTACTCTTTGCCCAAAAATGTTAAAAAATCATTGTTTGTTATGTCTTGTAAAGTTGATCGACAAAAATGATACTTTTAATATTTTCGGATGGATTTAATGCAAATGAATAATAGTCTTTTTGGTAACTGTTTATTGTACTTTAATTGACTATATGATTATTATTTTATTACTTGCGCTATATGTACTTCAGGGGAAGTTTTGCATTTGGAAAAATAATACAACTCGAGATTTTGATCAAAGTTGACATTACGATGATTGCTTCGGAAAGGTTGGTACTGGGATGTTCTGGAATGCATATTTTTTTCTCAGAGATTTTTATTATGTCAAGACATTTGGAAATTAAGCTTCATGTTTTTTTTGTAAAAGACGTACAAAAAATCTCAAATGTCAATTGAAAGAAAAACTCCTTAATTTTTTGGATTTTTTTTTTGTTCAGGAAAATTGCGATTTTAGAACTTTTAGAAAGCATCTAGAAAGAAATACTCTAAGTAGGTCAAAAAATAGTATATTACCCATCAACCAAGCCAAAAATTGACAAATTCCATTAGAGGATGGCTGAGATCTAGATGGATTAAAAAACATCTAAAAAATCTAAATTTTTTCACCGAAAAATCGAAATTTTTTTAATTTTTTTTTTGTTCAGGAAAATTGCGATTTTAGGGCTTTTGGAAAGCATCTAGAAATAAATACTCTTAGGCTAGGCGCGCACATTCAATTTTTAGTTGCACAACTGTTTGGTTGCTTATAGAAAACAGATGACCTATTTGGTTGAATGTCCGCGCAGGTCCATATAATGATATGTTACACAAAATAGCGAACTCATTTTAGGCAATCGCTTAATTTGTGTCAATAACTTTTTAGTTGCTCGAACCAAGCAGTTGCGAAACTAAAAATTGAATGTGCGCGCCTAGCCTAAGTAGGTCAAAATATAGTATATTACCCATCAACCAAGGCATAAACTGTCAAATTCCATTGGAGGATGGCTGAGATCTAGATGGATTAAAAAACATCTACAAAATCTGAATTTTTTTTAACGAAAAATCGATTTTTTGCTCATTAAAATTGTACAGAAAGTATGAAAGTCCAACGCGAGCTCATCTTGTGTGTATGCCTTACGCATATTCCGTATATCGTACCTGTGGATACTGAATTTGTGCCAAAACAAAAGGTGCGTTTTATTATTCACAAATCTATCTGGATCCGGATCTGGATTAAGTTTTAACATGTATTACAAAAACAATTTGGGATCCTGTTTTCTATCGGGATCTATTTCAAAGATCCAAAAATTAGTTGTTACACTGGCGAGTAGATGGCTTTTATGATAAGGTAGTGTAAGCTATAGTGTAAAGAAAAAAGTAAAGAAATAGTTGAAAATTTACAAACCCAAGGATAAAAAGAGACGGACTTATAACACTGCTGTCACTAAGATCCGTATCGTTTTATTTTCAAGGGAAGATCCAGATCCGGATCCAGATAGATTTGGGGATAATAAAACGCACCTATTAAGTTCTGGTGCGTTTTATTTATCTACGGATCTATGTGGATCCAGATCTCGATTAATTTTTAACATGTATGACAAAAACAATTTGGGATCCTGTTCTCTATCTGGATCCATTTCATAGATCCAAAAATTTGTTCTAACTCTGGCGGGTAGATGGCTTTTTATGGTAAGGTAGTGTAAACTACAGTGTAAAGAAAAAAGACAAGAAAAAATTGAAAATCAACAAACATAAGCAAGAGAGAGATGAGCATACAACACAACTGTCACTATAATCCCTATCGTTTTATTTTCAAGGGTTAATCTATACGGATCTTCGGCGATAATAAAACGTGGCTGGAGTCAGAGGGCGAAGAAATGTCCTTAATTATGCTCATATCATCCGCTTATAAAGAGATATTGAAATCATTAATAACATTAATAACGTCATTTATAAGTAAGACACAAATCTAAGTTCCGAGACGATTCCCTTAAGGAACACCTGAAGTAGCATAAATGGGATCGTAAATTGAAAATCTAAACAAAATTTTATATTGGCGGTAGGTATGATTAGAGCCACGATATTAAAAAGGGTGGAGAACAGAGGCCTTCAGGTAAGCTTAAGGTAAATAATTTCATGACATATTTTATGAATAACTTTTCTATTGCTTAACGGTAAGACGGAAATTAAAAATATACACACAAATCTGAATCAACTTCTTAATTTCTTTAGCCTTATTACAGAAAACGCTGCGGGACGCTTTTAATGGCGGATTTGTATTTTCCTAAGCTCAAAAGCGATTCGCTACACATTCCAGAACTTATATGGAAAGCGAAGATCTTTCCATCAAAATCTCATTTGTTTTAAAAGCGATAACTGTGTAGGTGACGGAATCCACACAAAATGAGTTTCTTTTAAACAAAAAACAGTTGAACTTTTAATTAGTTACTTAATTGAATTTATTGTTTTTTGTGCGTTTCTTCCATCACCTCCGAGACGGTGAGTTGAGCCCTGGTGATGTAAAAATCTTGCCTTTTGGTATGAACCTTCTGTTATGAGCCTAAAGGTAGCGGCAAGCTTTAGTATTGGAGCTAAAGAGCTTTTATTTTGGCGTATAAATCATCTTTGATGTCTTCCAAAAATGCAAACACGATTTCCTCGATAATTCAAATAATTAAACAAACTCTATTGAAAAAAATAATGTAATAAATTTAAATTCTGATTAGAAAATTGTGATAGATGCCACTCTTTGTGAGGAATATCAACCGGGGAAGACCAAATTCTCAGTAATTTTCAAGCTACATGCATCTGCTTCTCTTGCTTCTTTGAAGTCAGCATTTATTAAAAATAATTAGGGAATACATAGAAATCTATTTTTTGTTTTTGAATCAAACCAAATCATTGCCTATACAATAATTTAATCATAAAATAATTGTTTTCCATGAAAAAATTGTCATACTTTTGCAAAGATTAGCCATTTAAATTGGAAGGTTGGAAGAAATAGTGGAACTGTCTTGAAAATATATGACATTTAAATTGTAAATCTGGCAGGATCGTTTTCATTCCTGTTTGCATTTGGAAATAACCCAAAGAGAAGACGCCCGAAAGTGGAATAGACCTCAGACTTCTAAAGACTTTTGTTAAAAAGATAAAAATGAAAAAATAGTTCAAAATTCAGACAACCTCTACTTGCCTTCACGACTAAATACACACATGATTTTTCTTTATGTATATTTTAAGAACAAATCTTTTCCAATAATGCAGGGTGGGCCATCTAGTGGTTTCTTTTTAAATCATAGGTTATTTTGACACTAACAACTGTTTCCCGCTCGAAATCTTGACAGAAAGTCAGCATCATACTTCCGGTAACTAAATGAGTCGCTTTACGCTTGAACCACGTTGGGAAATATTGAAAACTTTTTTCAAACTTTGTAGCCCAAACAGTGCGTTTTTTTAAAAGAAGAAATGCAGCATCCACCGCGCCTGCAAGTTTGTGCAAGAAGATCGTGAGACTGGTATGCTAGTCGACAAAACTCATGCTCCCCGTCGCCGCCACCGCACGGCGGTCACAGACGAGAATGTGGCTACTGTAGCCGAGTGTGTGAGACTCAATTCACGAACATAAACTCGCCGTCGATCTCAACACTCAACATTTCACGCACTAGCCTGAGGACTATTATTAATGGATTATTCGCTTACAAGGTCCAATTGACTCAGTAATTGATCAGCCGAGGCAGCCACTTGAACGACGTTGCGTTCCATAATTAATGAGAATGTTTGTTCATGCTTATAAAGCCATAATACATGGAAAAAATTTAATTTTCTTGATTTTATTGCATTTTTATATAATTGGTGATTTTTTTGCTATTTTCTTTTTGGCAACACTGGTTTTGACAGCTCAAGCACGTTTCGTGTTTTGTGTCACTGTCAAACATCTTCAGTTTGGTCTATAATTTATCCATGAATCGTCTTGCAAACGAACAACGCTTGCAAATTATTGAATTTTATTATCAAAATGCGTGCTCTGTTAAGAAAGTTCATCGCGCCCTTCTTCCATTTTATGGTCAGCTTAATAGACCTACTGAGGTGGCTATTCGGGCTATTGTGACTATATTTCGCACCAAATTTACATTGGTGGACATTAAACCACCAACTCGCATACGTATCGGCCAGTGTTAGTATTAGATTCATTGAAAACCCATTCTTAAGCATATGATATTTTCTGAAACGCGAAAACAGGAGTATAGGAATTCATGTAATTAACCAATTGCAGGGTTTCCTTAGTGACTTTCGCCATTTATTCCAAGAGCTACGAGAAAATCATGGTAAGTTTGAAGAATATTTCAAAATGACCATAAGAACATTCGGTTATTTACTTGACAAAATTCAATACAAGAGGAAAGATTTCATAACAAACCTAATTTTAGTCAATAAAACATCGTGCAATAACTTTAAATACAAAAAACAGCTCGAAATTTCACCACTTCTAGTTAACCCGCCATTGGTGACGCAAATTTGACTTTGATCAATGGTGACACCGGTCTCACGGACCGGATTTTTCAAATGAAGATTTTTTGAAAAATTTTACTAATAGTTTGTGTTTTTTTTTTAAATATATACTCCTTAACAACAAAACAAAGATATTAACTGATGATGGGGGACGTGCTACTCAAAACGGCAACAAAAAACAATAACGGAGAATAAAGTTGTTCGCATTTTCTTGCACACCCGGTCTCACAGACCAGTAGTCACCATTGGCGGGTTAAAAATCGCAGCGATTAGAGCGCCGCTTTGCTCTCTTGATGACTCTTTGCTCCATCTTCGAACGAGACGCTGCACTCTGTGTGCTACCCTTTCACTACACGTGTTTGATTTCTCCGCTTTGCTCTTTGCTCGTTGCTTTTGCTCACTCTCAGCTCTACTCTGTTTGTACAGTTAGTGATGCCCTCTGAATTATCGATTCGGTGCCGTTCGCAGCAATTGGGCCTATGTTACTCCACTACGTGGAAAATTTTGCGGAAGAATTAAGGTGTGAAGCCTTTCAAAATATAGTTGGGGCAAGAATTGAAGCCAAAGGACCTACCACAACGCCGAATTTTCGGTGAATGTTCTCTTAAAAAGTTGGCCGAAGATCCACTTTTTTATCGAAAAATTGTGTTCAACGACGAAGCTCATTTCTGGTTGAATGGATACGTGAACAAGCAAAACTGCCGTATTTGGAGTGAAGAGCAGCCAGAAGCATTGCAAGCATCGACCGTACTATCGATTCAAATTAAGATTTCATGCATTTTTCTGAATTTTATATGTTTTTATTTTTAATTTCCGATAGCTCTTAAAAAATCACTCGTTAGAAACTTGGTTTTTAACCACCCGTTACGTGTATAATTTAGGCTCGTGTGCTTATGATCGATTTAACAAAGGGTCCGATAAGTTTTCATTCACATATTAATATAATGATGCCGATTCCAAATTAAATTAATTTTCTTTTTTCTATTCCAATTCCGTTAATTTAACAGTGCAATTTTATCTTAGTTTTTATTAGGTTTTTATGTTTTTATAATGTTAAAACAAAGTAAAGTGATACTTTGGAGTTATGACAGTTTACAAAGAAGCTTTTAAAATAAGAATAAACATTGAGTACTCCAAAAGTTTAATAAAAAAAGGCAGGAAGAGACTTTCGATAACGAAAAACATATAATAAATTAAAATTAGGCTATACCTACCAGTAACATTTCTTCAAAACATTGGCCCAAACGCTTCAATAATTTTGCATGATAATATTCTTAATATGGACTGCATTATCCAACCACAATTAAGATCGAGGCCAACATTTGTAGTTTGGGAAAATATTAGGTCACAATATACCAGACAGCAACAAATAGTTCAGAGATTCTTCGACTTAAAACTAAATAATTAGCCAAACGAATCTCCGGCATGACAGCCAAACGCACTTACCATTATCCCAAGGTTTACCACGAAATAATTACCTAGTTCTTCAAAATAAGAAAAGATAAGAAAAGAAATGAGATTTCCAGTTTAGTTTCGATTAATCTTTTTTCTTTAATTTCTTCCCTTCTAAATACTGACTAAAATAAATTGAGTCACTAGGTCATGGAGTAAATTGTTTTATATGACTTCCTCTAGTATTTGGGGCATGAAAATTAATTACCACGTAAATACTTTGTTCTTACTTCTTTGCAAAATCTTATTAGAATTTTCGTTTCGCTAGCATTAGGTTAGAACCTAATTAGTTAATACGTACCTTCAAAATAAAATGCTCTGCCTCACACAGAACATGAACTGTGTATTGGTTTCATTTCACCAACTTTTTCCAAGCATTATTGTCTTCATTATACCAGAGTGACCGATAGAGACCTAATTTAAAAATAAATAAAAAAGTTGGTCGAATTTTCTTGAGGCCATTTCAGCTCTCATAGTCATAACGCATAGGTGCACATCACATGATCCAGTTTGACTTTTTTACCACATTTTTTATATATCAACATCATATCACACTGGAATATATGTATGTATCTTAATGACCTACCAACTCAGATAGAATATTGGTCATGCCTGACAACTTTTATAGTTGAAATTTCTTTTTGCGATATTTTTCTGAAGACAACACGTATATTTCAATTCATAATGAATGACATTTAAAAGTTTACTTTTCGCTTGACGTAAGGGGAACACATGTCAAGTTAGGAGTTGTCTTACAAAGCGTGACAAGAAGATTAAAATCATTTTTTGTTTGTGAATCGATGATGAGGTATTTTTGGCTTGATGCCAAGGTGCAAAGATGGGGGGAATGATGACTCGCGGAACTTGGCTTCTGGCTGATCTTAGCTCTGAATGGAGAACATGACGTGGGTAAAACAACAACTTGCTAACCTAGATAGATCTTTCTCCTTTTTTGTTATGGGAATGGTTTGAATTTTTAATACTGTTGTCATTTTTGTCTGGAAGCAGCTATTTAGATTGTTGAATAGTCGTTTTGTACATTTTAAAATTTTTGAGATTGAAGGTGAAGATCGGAATATAGAAATAAATGGAATTTGCTAAAGAACTTTCTTTTTCATTCACTTTCAAATAATATTTATTTTAAATATTAAATAATATTTATTTTAAATATTAAATATTAAATTTTATTTTAAATTTTAAAAAATCAATACGCATGTGAGCGGTTATGTGAGAGCAAAAATTTAAAAAGATTTTCAATATAGATATACCATTCAGAAAGTTGCTCTTGTGTTTTAAAGCTATCATTGAGGATATAAAGTTAAAGTCAAATGCATCTACATGTTTTAATGTATTAAAACATCTTAAAAATTCTAAAACAATTGAACTTTAAGAAGTTTTACGGGAGACTCAAGCTTCGGCCACGCACTGAGCGACGAGCGACTGAGCGACCGAGCGACGAGGGTTAGAGCGACGAGTCTGAGCGATGGGTGGCCATATACTGAACGTCATCGCTGAGCGATTAGTTGCGAAAATGTAATTGTCAAGTCTAGTTCCTCGCAGTCTTTTAGTTGAAATTCGCGTTCATATTTAAAGAGCTACATATATATTATAAGATCGTGAAAACGAAGGTTTGATGTACACTAGGGTGTGTCAAAGTGCTCAACTATGGTATTTTCAAATGTAATAGCTTTTCAATGTTGCATTGCTTATCAAAATTAAATCCTGCGTTTACAATTTTCATTTTAATTAATATCTTTGGCTCGCTCAAAAATAGGATGAAATCCAAAAAATTTTGATTTTTCCAGATTTTTGAAATATGTGTTGTTTTAAATTGCACCGTGTGGATACAAAAAAATTATATAAAATATTTGTAGTCTTCCAAGTCAAAGATAATTGCAAGGAAACACTTTTAAGCTTATATTTGGATTTTCACCATGGAGTTATACCGATTATTTAATAATTATGTTATTGGTTTTTTTTTTTTTAATTTTACGGTCATGAAGGAAATGCATCTTAATTACTTTTTTTTATCATCTTCCGATTTATTATCTTCCTATTCCACTGTTTTTACTTGAGCTACAAGTCGCAAGTTATGAATTCGTAAAAAAATCGAACTCGAGATTTTGATCATAGTTGACATTACGATGATAGCGAAGACTAAAAAAGTGGGTCTCGCAATTCTGTCTGTCTGTCTGTTCGACTACAGCCTAAACGGCTCGGCCGATTTTCTTTAAGCTTGGTAAATATCATTTTTAATTCCCCCCCCCCCCCCCACACGTTTTTTTCTCTTTTTTTTTAAGACCAAAAATAGCGGCACCTGCCATACGATTTTTTTCGAAATTTTATAAATATTTTTTTTCTCAAAAACTGTTCAACAGATTTAAGAAATATAAATAGAAAAAAATTTCATTTAGTTAAAGCTAAGTAATGATTGAAAAAAATTTAACGAAAAATGGTTATTGAGGGTATACACCCGAAGAAGCATTTTTTTGTTTTTGATTTTCTCAAAAACGGTACAACCGATTTGGATAATTTTTTTGGTGTATCCAAATTTTCAAATTCTTTTTTGGATTTAAAAAAAAAAAACATTTTTCTTCAAAACTCAATATTTCGACAACCCTATGCTAGGTTTTTTTTAAACTTGATAAATAAAAGTTTCTCAATATAATCTACAAGATTTAAAAAAAAATATTTTACCTAAAAATAAAGGTACCCAACATACAAATGTTAAAAAATGGTTTTCAAAAATCGTATTTTTCTCAAAAACGGCGCCTAGAATTTTGATAAAATTGTATTTCTTTCAATTAATTTTTACGATCTTTAATTTAATAAAAAAAAATTAAAATAAGATATTACATATTATATTTGGATTACTCATTATCGACATAGCGGATTTAAATGAAATTTTTTATAAAGATGCTTCTAAAAAGTTTTTACATTCTATTTCAAAACTTAAAAAAAAATATTCTTTGAATTTTTGAAAATAAAAATCATTTTTTTTTTTGGAAAATGCGATATTTCAAAAACGGCTCAGTATTTTTTTTTTTAATTTAATTTTCATTCGTACATTAATAAAAATTTAAAGTTGGCGTACCAAATTTTTTTCTTAAAAATCTTTTAAAAATTTTGTATATGAAAACTTATTTTTTAAGAAACGACTACCACAACTTATAATTTTTGTTCTTGCATAAATTCATATTTGCGTAGCATTCCGTTTATGTCTCTTACTACGTACTCGTATACTAAAAGAATCTAAAAAAATAATTTTATCCTTATGAACAATTTTCTCTAATAACATTCGTTTTTAAAATTTCTAGTCTATTACATAGGAGCAAGTTCGTGCGACCCAGTCGTGCATTTTATTTTTTAAGAAACTGCCTTAATTTTCTATACCTCGCCAATCAGATAAGAAACTAAACAAATTTATGTAAAATCAGTCAATTCTTAACGAACATGTTTACTTACAAGGCGAAACAAATCAAAATCATTCAAGAAAAAAAATACAAACAAATGTTAGTTTTCAAAAACCAACAATCACATTGTTAGGAGCTGCAAACATCATAATACATACACTCTCTTCATCCTCAAATAATAAAAGAAATCAACAAGGAAAATACACCATCAATCACAAAATCCAGATACAGTACCATATCTGTGTGTCGTTGGTAATTGTTTGGATAATCGTGTGCGCAGGTGGTGCCAGATTAAGAACCAGAAAAAGAAAATTGGAAATGCCAAACTAGACGAGTCGACAAGAAACCCGCTAGGTGACCTAGAAAGGCCAACAACTTGCTATCCTCGTATGAGATATATCATATTGATTTTTGTTCAGTGTAGGTTGCTATCTTTTCTTGTTTCGTATCTGTCTGAAGTCGCCAGAAACTCCATAACTAAAAAGTATATTCGTTGAAATTTCATAGACATAAATCAACTCCTCATGTGGATCTGAGATTATTTAGGAGCAGATTAAATGATTAAATTCGTTTTATTACGGACATTCGCACATTCGTATTCTCGCACTTACATTGCTTGCTGTGGTATAGATTTCCGGTTAACGTTGGATGCAAATAAAAGAAATATACATATATAGATGTTAGATGTTAGATACTCACACTGTAAGATAGAAATACCGGAAAAATACTTGTTCTTGACGATGCTGCAGATGTGCCTTTCATTCACACTCACAGGCACTATATATTTATTGTGGTAGCAGGTGCATCTCGGTAAATTTAGGTTAAGTTTTGGTCTCTTGTGAGATTATAAAGGTTGAACAGTTAGAGACTTTTTGAAGATGCTAATCATTTAGAGAATGAAAAATTGTCAGACTCAGTGCTTGGCACTTAAGAAGAAAGATCTTGGTGTATAGGTGTATCTACTTAAGATAAGAAGAAAATCGAGGAAGTCAGACATTAGCAGAGGATAAGGTAGCTTAACATTTTGAGTAACTTATGCCCATTTGCGCAAGTTGACATTTTGTACGCCTGCTAATATATGTATTTAAAATATGCTACATACATATATAATTATTTAATTGACATTTACTTTTTCAAATTAATACATTTACTTACACCTCAAATTAAACTTCGTAATAAGAGTGACATAAATGTTTGTATCAAACATAAATTGGGCAGACCTTCAGGTGGCAAGTAGAAGATAGAGAGTTACGGAGAGAACCGGTTCTACATATGTACATTGTATTAATTATAATTAGATGTCAATGTCCAATCGCAAAGAGAAGATTGTAATAAAGTGTAGAACGAAAGCTACGTATTTTGACCTGCATTGATATTTTGATATATCAGTGTGCTCCTCTTTTAGAACACCTTAAAAAACAATTAACCAATTTAAGGTGACGTTGGGTAGATTGAGTATGACATACTCGTACATAATTTTTGTTTATGCTAGAATTATTCAACACAAATTCTCTTATTTAGCAGAAGAAATAGCCCAGTATACTTAAGTTTCTTTTTATATGTTACTGGGTAAAATGTTATTTTTAGTTCGGTAGGGAAGCTTAAAAGTTGAGTTTTCGACCATTAACCTTTTGCATAGTTGCCACTATCTTGATTTTACCGAAAAAATTCCAAAGAAATATTATTTTTCACAAGAAGAATAAGTTCAACAAAGATGTTTTATTATACAGGGTGTCCGGTAATTCGTCTGCCATACTTTAGGATGTGATTCTGGGTCTTATTCTAAGAAAAAAATTGTATGTAAATCCAATAATTTTTTTAATTATTTCTTGTATAGGTAACTCGTTTAATATTTCATGTTTGAAAAAATATAATGTAAGCAATATAGTAGAACCAAGTTTTCAAAAATCAAAAGCAGGGTTGTTATTCGTAAAAAATAAACTCACTCTTAATTCTCATCAATTAGAGATGTCTACAACA
Organism: Chrysotoxum bicinctum; assembly: GCA_911387755.1. NCBI lineage: Eukaryota > Metazoa > Arthropoda > Insecta > Diptera > Syrphidae > Chrysotoxum > Chrysotoxum bicinctum. The sequence continues at coordinate 126,285,710 of OU426989.1, read as the reverse complement.
TTGCAAAGCGTTGATGCCTAAAAATTTGGAATTAAATTCTTAATTTAGTGTCCAAAAGATGGAGAATTCCAGTTGTACTAATACATTGTAAACCATAGGGGTCTAATTAAATAAAATTAAAACCATACATTGAAATTGTGTTCGTTAAACTTGGGTTAACGATGCATTGTTGTTGCTAAGCCTAATGATTGAAGAAAAACTGAAGACCTATTGGTGTAAAGCAGTTATTATTTCGAATTTTAATATGTACATATATACTTTAAGGAGAGTCATTTTTCGAAAACAGATCTTTGAGCTCAAAATCCGTTAAGGGAGCATCGATTTTAAAACAGTTTTTTTTCTAAGTAAATTTTGAAAGCTATTAATCACGAATTAACTTTGGCGCAAAATTTTAATTAAATATCGAATTTGCAAATTAAAATCATCGAATACCTACTTTATTTTTTTAGTATCGTGCTAGCTTCATATGACTCTTTGACATTTGCAAACATCAAAAAAGGTTCATGTACTTACTTTTTTACACGAAATATCAATGTTTTAGGTGTGTTCAGAATCAATTTATTAAGAAAATTCTTTTAGTACGATACTAATAACAAAATGTTTTAAATTAAGAATGAGTTAGTAAGCCACTTTAAAGTTAGCAAATTGTTAAGTAGTTTCATACTAATGCCTTAGTAAAAGGCTGTTTAAAATTTTCCGCCTTTGTGATTATAATTTCTATAATTTGAATTCAGTCCGCTTTTCAAAGCTCAGTTCTTATGTCAATGCGAAGCGAAATCGAGCCATAATGCGGCATAATATTTCGTGACAAGAAAACTTAAAATAACATACACGACTCGGTCCCACGAACTCTTCTGTTTAAGAATTTTAAAGAACATTTTTCAGAAGCAAAACTCAAACCTTACTCCTTTAGTAGTTGGAGCTAAAAAAATAATAGCGCACAATTTTAGTTGAATTAGTTAAAGATGTTTTAGTATGAAACTTGGTTAAAACGACCATTTTGCAAAATTAATTCGAATATAGCATCATATTTTCTCTACCCTTTTATTAAAGTTAAAATCGTCGAATATCTAGTTTATTTTTTACTCTTGCGGGCAAGTTCTGCATTTGGGACAACAATCGAACTCGAGATTTTGATCACAGTTGACATTACGATCATAGCGAAGACGAAAAAAGTGGGTCCGGCAATTCCGTCTGTCTGTCTGTATGTCTGTATTGCTGTATGTCTGTACCTCGATCTACAGCCTTAGCCATTGGAGCTATTTTCTTCAAACTCAGTACTTAAAGGTTTTCGGTACTAACAGTACCCCCCATACGTATTGCAACATCTTATTTATCTCGAAAATGGCTCTAACGATTTTGATAAAAAAAAAGTGCGCAAGGACTACATGTTGGTCACCAAATTTTTTATTTTCGGCTTGCTCATTTACGCCTCTAACGATTTTAACCAGGAGCCCTCTTAAGTTTAAAATAATATTGTAAGTATATAAAAATATTCCTTAAAATTCCACACCAAATGACAAATAGTGTTGTCAGACGGTGTTTTATGAGTAGAACTCATAAGTACACTTTGAGTTGACATAACTCATATAACTACACTTTGAATTAACACAACCGAACGAATATTTTCAATGTACAGCGTCACTTTTGCGGCACGTTACGAGTATTTCGGTGCGAAGCCATTTATGGTTAAAATTGTACAAAATTGACGTTTCAAATCCATATCTACATTTTCGTTACAATATAAAAGATGGCGCACGCATTTTAAACTAAATAATTAATCGAAATACATATAATCTATATGAATAAAATTCTTAATAGTATAGGTACCCAACTACATAATGCAAACTATACGTAAGTGAGTATACGTAAGTGAGTATACCATTCGTTAATTTATTTAACCAAATAAGTCAATATAACATAAATATACGCAGATTCAATCCAAAGGCAAATCGATTTAATCTATTAGCAATTTAATTTCAACTATAGGCAATTTAAATAGATTTTCGTTTGGATTAAATCTATTTAATAACCTCAGTCGAAACGTCGGGAAAACTAATGAAAGTCTTTCATTAATAAATTATTGAGACCAAATAAGCCGAATAAGAGAAATCTTAAAAAACTTTTTTTAAATCTATTTGCGTTAAGTTTAATTGAATCGTTATTTGGCTAAATTATTTATTTATTTATGGTATTTCGTCATTTAAGTTACAAAACCTTATAAAGACTGTATACATAATTTAAACTAAGGAATAAATAACATATTTACAAAGTATAAAAATAATAATACTTATTATGAACTCAATATATCTCTTTTAATATTTATCCTACTTTTATTAAAATCAATCAATCATTTAAGGCAATACATGAAGTAGTAATTGGATTATGTTTTGCATAACTTGTACTATGATAAGGAACATATTCGAAATTTCCATCTCTTGGTCGCAAAAAACGAGAAGGTGCATAAATATAGTACATTGAAAGTAGCATCGAAGAGTTAATATTTGAGTTAAGGATATCAAAAGCAAAAAGAGCAGAATATAGTTTCCTTCTGAGTGCTAGGGGTTCTAAATCCATAAAGGCACATCTGATCTCATAAGATGGAAGATTTGCGTTTCTAAATGTTTTCCGCAAAGCAAACTTGGTAAACCTTTTCTGAACTTTTTCAATACGAAAAATGCTCGTTTGAGTATAAGGATTCTAAATATCGCAACAATATTCTAGCAGAGGTCTAACAATGTATAAATACAGAGTCTTAAGGGTGTAAGGATCTTGAAAACACTTAGAATTTCTTATTATGAAACCCAACATCGAATTTGCTCTGGAAATAACTTTGTCAATATGAAGCGAAAAATTCATTTTAGTATCAAAAATAACTCCAAGGTCTTTTTGACTCATTAATCTATTTAGGTATTGACTATCAATTTTGTAATAAAAAAAAATAGTATTGAGTATTCTTGCATAAGTTACAACACTACATTTATTATTATTGAAATATAATCCATTTAGATTACACCACTGAACTATATTATTAAGATCATTTTGAACTTTACATGCTTCTAGTGGAGATTTCATGCAACTAAAAATCTTGAGGTCATCGGCATACAATGAATACTTTGAAAATGAAATATAAATAGGCAAATCATTTATGAAAAGAATGAAAAGGAGCGGTCCAAGATGCCTGCCCTGAGGTACACCGGAAAAATTTTCGATTTCATTTGACTGCATATTACCAATGTTCACGTATTGTTTTCGTCCAGTTAAATAACTATGTATCCATTTAAGAAGTGAGGAGTGAAATCCAAATAATTCAAGTTTTTTTTACTAGAACATTATGTTGTACCCGGTCGAAAGCTTTCGAAAAATCAGTATAAATAACGTCAACTTGATAACGGTTTTCTAAACTACGAAGACAGTAGTTAGTGAATAAAGATAAATTAGTTGTTGTCGATCTTCCGCTCACAAACCCATGTTGGTTTTTAGAAATATGATTTTTAATGAAATTATAAATTTTGTTTTTCACTATTGCTTCAAATACTTTAGGTATCAGCTGGAGTTTAGCAATTGGTCTATAATTTTCAACAGCAGATTTCGATCCAGACTTATGCAGAGGAGTTATCAAGGAATGTTTCCAAGTATCCAAAAATACACCTTGTCTTAAAGACAAATTGAATTTGGAATGGTATACATAATACATTAATCAATCATCAGCGGAGAACTTTTTGATTCGATTTATTAAATTATTTTTGCTAGTGATGGAAATCAGGCAGAAGATTTTTTCTATGTATGTATAGTAATAAGAACAATTCCACAGCTTTCTTTTAGATATAATGTACGAGTACATCAATCAATAACAACGCTTTTTTATTTAAATAGCAAATATGATTTAATAATATATTTTTCTTTTTTTGTTTCAGGTAAGCAAAGTTAAATATTTTGTATAGTAAGTACTAAAACATAATTGACAAACTACACATTACATTACATTTTGTAAATCAGAATTTTCTGTGAATCTTCTCAAAACTTTATTTCCTGTTTGATAGATCATTAGTTAGTTTTCTTTGCATGCTCCTATTTAATTTTTCAACACTTAGGTATTAAGAGTTTCACGAATTTAGTTTATTAAGGGTCAGGCCAATGCACACTTACCGGTACAACTGGTACTGAAGTTATTAGAACTTAAGACTTCATTTCACAACCTACGTAAGTAACACTAAAGTCGCCAACATGAAAGACTTATTAGGTAACTTTATATAATGTGAAGCTAGGTCTTGAATATTAATACCCCATTGGAGGTCGATAAAATTGCTTATACTGAATCTTACCTTCAAAATGATAAATTGATTATTTGGAGGACTCTAAAGCAAGGCGCGCAATGAAGTGGTGATGAAGTGGAGTGGCGAGTGGCAATGGAGTGGTGAACAAGTGACGTGGTGATGGAGTGGCGGCGAAGTACTATCAAAGTGATTTAATGCTCATGCGGTGGCAAACCAAGTATGGTGCCACCGATTCGTCAGTTGACAATGTCGTCCTCTAAAAATCAAGATGCTTTTTTAGTTATACAACTTTCTAACCTTAATGCTAAAAAATCAGGAGAAGAAGAACAACAACTATTCGGTTTATCCTCTCTGGCTGAAAATTAAAAAAAAAAAAACATCTTCCCCTTAAAAATCCACTTCTTCACTACTCGCTTGCCACTTGAAAATTAAACTAGTTCGAGAAAATTGGTAACAGACTGACACTACACCACTTGCGAAATATCACGCCACCGCCACCCCACTTTGATGAGCGCGTCTTCATATGCTTACAAAGGTTTTAGCAGTGCCACTTGCTACTTAGTCACGATGCCACTACCATTCCACTAGGTCGCCACTTCGGTGCGCGCCTTGCATAAGAGAGAGCAATTTACTTGCTTCTATTTGTTCACTTACCAGATACCTGTGTCTTTGGTGCACAAGTGCATAACACAATGGCTTTCTCGTATGTGATCTGGTGTCTCTGCATTAAGTGGCACTGCCCACTAGGCCTAGAATATTAAGGTCCTATCTTAGTTTAAAATAACCATCGACCATCGGGAGTTCATTACAACTTTTTAGTCAAGACATGAATACTAAATACAATGCATTTCCCCATCCCAGTTCACTCCTTTTTATTATGGTGGCTCTCTTGGCAACCTTTCTATGACCTCGTGCATTAGAATCAAGTAAAAATTATCTTGATTCTTCCTTCGAATGTGTTGAATCTTCTTTTTTTCCAATTTTGGGAATACAAATGAACTTAAATCTTCTCCATAGACTCAATATGTGCTCAAGTACAATACTCGTTCGAAGTGTATGCATACTAATAAGATGAGGCATTAATTCTTCTTTCCCACTTTATAGAAGGGATGGAAAAATACCATGTATCTCTGGTGATTTGAAAGGTTGAAAGTGTTATGGCACTGAATTCTATTACCTAAATAGATAGTTGCAGCAGTTTTCAAGTAAACCAGGTTTTGTTTGAAAGGTATTCCCCCAATTCCATTTCCTACTATTGTTAAATGATCCACAAGTTCCTATGTTTTATTGCTCCTTACTCCAACTTCGAAACTGGCTCTAAGTCACTCAGTAATAAGACATAAATAAACATACAACTAGTTTTTTAAGAGACAGGCGCCTTTAATTTAAAGAAAAAAGCACAAAAAAAATGTTTTTAATATCCATGAAATTAGGTTTATTTGAAAGATAAGTTTTGTCATTAGTGTTTGAATATGATTTCAGTCATGTGGCTGCCGCGGCTAACGCAAACATAGCGTCATGTGAATAGTTTTATAATTTAAAGTAAGCGTATTGCCGAAACGATCCAAAGTCTCTCGAAGTAATCAGTCTGATTGACGAAAATGAGCACTATAAAACGCAACGTTACTCCCGACCGACGTGCTCCTATAATTTAAATGTTTTTCGAAATTAATAAAATAAATTTTAACAACTTGAAAACAGTGTTATCAATTTAAAGTTCTTCATCACCTCTAAAAAACACTTTCTCATTCAAATTGTATCTTTCTAAAGGAAACATTCGTGATTGAACGCAGAAACTTATAATTTCAAATGAAGTCAAATACCTGATTTGCACATTTAGATTTAAATATCTCGGACCTGAGTTGTTATAATAGCCTTGAGTGCCGCATCAGCGCATCACAAACTCTCGGAATAATATAAGATAAAAACTAGTTTCTTAAACAGAAAGTTAATAAATTATAAAACCTTAAAAATAACTGAACTTATAGCTAACGCAGCAACTTAAGATATTGCTATTCATCATTCATTGTAATTACGAAAAGCGTTAATTACTGCAGCAATTTGTGCTCAAAATTACCCTAAAGTATTCATTTTGTGGGCGCCTATACAATACATTGCTTTGATCATTTAAAACACATCATCTTCTATACCAACATTACGTTTAACGTAATACTTTTCCCCGAGCGATCGTGTGGCCAACATCTTGACGATCCCATGATGGATTACCTCAAGCTTTTCCAATAACTATAATCAATGCAATAGACAAAAGACGAATTTAGGTCACTATATTTGTGATGACCAAATAATAAAAAAACTCCTTAGGACTTGGCATTCTCCAGTGCGATCGCATGTTAGGTATATTCTATCCTGATACTTAGAGCATATTCTACCCTGAGGCTATCTTTGAATCAATTTTTCAATTCTCGTTACCACAGGGTGAAAGATATTCTATGAATCTAACACACTTATCGTTTCGAAGAATTCGACGTTTCTCGAGAGGCAAACGAATAGATAACTTTATGAATTGATTAAGGCGTATGCATAGCTGGTTTCTAGGTGAATGTAAAGGAATCATTTGAGGGAACACGCGTCCTTGTTTCCTGATACTTTTATTGCTAGCAAACACGCAGCTGATTACCTGCCTATTCGGACTGTGTAATTAATGATGTTTTCTGTATGTCGTTAGTCAATATTAAAACAAGTTTGAATACAAGGAGTAACTAGTACATACATTTCCGTAACTGTTTTTTCGGCATTAGCAGAGAAATGAAAGCGAGAAAAAATTCTAATGGTTATTGGTAGCACTTTTATAAGATGTGAAGAGCATGTATTTTAATGGAGGCACTTCTAAAGGAACGATGGTAGACATGCAAATGCTTGTTGAATATATATTTAATTAGTATTACTCCGAAATTTACTAAACTCGTGAAACTAGAAGTATTAGTTATTTTAAGGCTTGCCACAAGAGATCACTTAATACAATGTCGTTTGTTTATTTCCTGTTAAATCAACCTTTTTTTCGAAAAAAACGGAGATCTGAAATACTAAAAAAAGTGTAAAGTGTAAAGACTAGTACGCAGATCGCGCTAAATTTTATCTCCCACTTTTTTCTCCAAGCATCAGCTAAAATTCAAGCTAAATTTTGACATAAGAACTTTGTGGAGAATATGTCACAGAAAACAGCTGTTCTCTTAATGAAATTATTTCAAAGAGAACGAATGAGAATTATGAATATGAGTGATTTTTGTTATGGAAAATCTTGTAAGACTCCCGTCACCAAATATTCTTTTAAATATTATTTAAATAATATTCCATTTCAAATTGAAATTGAAATTTAGCTCGAAAATAAATGTGCCAGACAATAATTTCGTGCGCTAAATTTTGACAGATAAGTTATGTACAGTTCGAAGAGAAATTTTGATTTTTTAGCTGGAGCAGCGTACCTCAGCGTACATTATTTCAGTTTGGCTAAATTTAGGAGAGAATTTTGTATGGGAGAAACAATTTAGCGCGATCTGCGTGCTAGGCTTAACAGAAAAATTCTTGTCTCCTTCAAGCAACGTTTGGATAGTTGTGTATGTATATGGTAAAGTCGGGGAATATGGTAAACCAGTTTTCTTTTTCTTTATAACGTGAAAAATAAAAGAGATTTTTATTTTAAATCAAAATGACTTTATTTAAATATTATGTACTATTTTATAAACAAAAAATAGGAACGAAGGGAGAATTCTAAGTCATTTTCATAAACATTAAAAAAAAATATCAAAAAAGTGGAGGGTGATATGGCATTGGTACCTACATCATTTTTTTATTTGTGATTTTGTATTGCGAACTCTAGCCAGGTGGTGGCGCTGAAATTAGCGCTAGATTTTACAGTGGAGAGTAGGATAACATACAAAACAATTAGTAAAAAAGAGAATATTTTATTATTAAATTTAGCAGAGACAAATCTAGCAAGTACTGTTCCTATACTTAAGATTTCGCCACAATCTTTCGTCTTCTTGATAGTACTGTAATATTTTTCCTAGGTTCCTTAAATAAAACTTATTACTCCTTTTAAAATTTCTTCTTTATTTACACTTTTCAAATCAAAACAATAAATCTCAATTTATAATCAACTCCAATACTTGTATTCAAACTTAAATCACACTTAGTTTTAGTTTTAGTTTTATTAGTTACATCAGCAATCAGAGATTACAATAATCATCTTGCAGACTACCTACAAATAAAGATATAAGTAGGGTTCGGATTTCCATGCAAATGCATATTTTTTTAGTGCATATTTTTGCATATTTTACTATAAATGCATATTTTGCATTTTTTTGTGCACATTTTACTATAAATGCATATTTTTATAATAAATTTATATTTTTAGAGTACCTACCTATATTGTTCAAAATCTAAACTAGACAGTAAAAAAAATACAAATTTTATATCAGTGCAAACGATTCATAAGACTATTATCTATTTCTTTTATTCATTTCACAATCTTGAACCATATTCAAACACCACAATATAAAACATTATATAAACAAAGGTGCATATATGTATGAACTTGACTAGATTATGCTGGCAAAACTTTGAAATGAAAAAAAACATGAAGTCTGTGTATTTGAAACTATATAAATGAGATCGAAATTTAAACGATCATCTATCAAAAATGAGAGTGTGTTGGTATAATGTGGTAAAGCTTAAAGCGCGAAACAGATTGAACCAGCACCAGCAACAGCGGAAGCCATTGTTTTAGAACCAATGGCGCAAAATTTTAATTGAATTAGTACGACGCTGAAACTGTTTTAGTATGATAATACTCGTAGGTTAAAACAACGAATTTTCAAATTTTAATCGAATATAGCATCATACTTTCCCTGCCCTTTTATTAAAGTTAACATCATCGAATACATACTTTATTTTTTTAGTATCGTGCTAGATTCATATGACCCGATGGCATTTGCAAACATCAAAAAATGTTGGTGTACTTACTTTTTTACACGAAATGTCATTGTTTTAGGTGTGTTCAGAAGCAATTTATTAAGAAAATTCTTTTAGTACGATGCTAGTTAGAAATGTTTAAAATTAAGAATGAGTTAGTAAACTACTTTAAAGTTAGCAAATTGTAAAGTAAGTACTCGTAGTATCATTCTAATACCTTAATAATAGGCTGTTTAAACTTTTGCGCCAATGTTTTTTAATCGTTCAACACAAAATAGACCAGCACCAGCAAAGTAAACAGCGTCGTTTGGTCAAAATCCAAAATTTGCTGTTGCTGGTTACAATAACACAAAATGCAACAACAATAAGACGTATAAATGTCAAAAAATTACAACACGATGCTGGTTTTATGTGTTTGAAAGTATTTGCTGGCCAGCGTGCTCTTTGCTGTTAACGGTGCTGGTGCTGTTGCTGGTATAATCTGTTTCGTGCATAAAGCTTAAAACGTTTCATGTACAACAGCCAACTGTTTTCAGTTGCGACTACACATAAACCACTACATGTAAACTGAAAAATCTTGACTGATGCACTCATGCTTATTTTTTAACTTATTTTAAAAGATGAAGAAAATGTGTTTTTATATTGAATAGAAATTAAGTTGAATTGGTTTTAAGAGCATATTTTAAATGCATTATTTTGCATTTTTAAGCGCATATTTTAAGCGCATATATTCAGATTTTAAGTGCATGAGAATCCGAAGCCTAGAAATAAGTAAAAATTAAGTACAAATATTTGTTTACATAAATTTATAATAAAAATGCAATGCGTTTAATTAGTTATTTAAAAAATGGAATACAAGTTTTCTTTTTAAAGTGTCTCTACTCTCATGAAAGTTAAAATCAACTACATTGGAGATGGAATTAGTTTCTCTAACACAGCGAGTTATTGGCTCATTAAGTGCATAGTTCACCCTATGGTAACTTGCACGCAAAAAATTTGTCTCTCTTAGTTGGCGAGATCGTATATTTATATCAATTAGAGATAAAAGGTGAGAACAGTTGATATGATGTGACAAAATATCACAAATAAACAGAACAGAAAAGATCTTGCGTCGATTCTCAAGTAACTCAATGCCGATAAGTCGGCATCTTGTAATATACGAGGGCATTTCAATGTTCCAACCAAGTTTCCATATGACGAACCTAGTGAATTTTTTTGGATACTTTCTAATCTATTTGAATGAGTGTTGTAGTATGGGTTCCAAACCACACAGCAATATTCCAAGATAGACCTAACATATGCACAAAACAGAGATTTAAGAGTTCTTTAATTACACTTTCCACAATCCAATACTTCAGCTTTGCACACTTTCATAATCGAAAATAAACTGTGTTCCGCTCACCGTGAACACTCCCTTATACTTGATTTAATCAATACAGTCCACAAAAACAAAAACAAAAACTTAATTTTCGTTTTTCCTTCTTCTTACTCCCTTATATACTCAAATTAGTTGTTCTCGAAGGTTCTTGTCTAGAATGTTCTATTTGCTTGGGATAAGGGGAAATTCATATGGAGGTCTTGTTTAGAATGTTCTAGTTGTTTGGATTAAGGGGAAATTTATATGACATTGGAAAAGAGCTTTTTTTTTGTTCCTTCATAAAGCAGATATGTAATTCTCAACAGATGGCGCTGTAGGAGTATAAAGCTCTGTTCGCAACAGTACTATAAGTTTTGTATACAAAGTATTAGTAAAAAATGTGTAACTTAGAATTTTGTTTAAAATTTTATTCCGCCGATGCTGGACTCAATCAACAGTCATTCAGGTACTATATATATCAATATACCGTTTTTAATTTTTTCAGCGACATTTTTTTTTACCAAAAATAACCGTACCCGTCATACAAATTTTTATGAAATTTATAAAATATTTTTTTTAAGCTGTTCTATAGATTTTTTAAACTCTTTTAGTAAAAACTAGTTTTTGGTTTTGTTTTCGATTTTCTTAAAAATAGTACAAATAATGCTATTCAATTTTGTTTATGCTAAAGCTCCTAAAAAGTTTGAATATTTTTTTTTGAAACTCAATCAATATTTCGAAAACAACATAGCTGGTTTATTGTAAATTTTATAGTTCACAGATTTTGATTCAATTTTCTTCTACCATTGGACAAGTTTTTTCTTTTTATCACTTTCCTATCATCGGCATAACGGAGTAAATTAAATTTTCTATAAATCAAAAAAGTTTAAGATGCATTAAATGTACCAAAACTTTAAAAAACATAATTTCTTAGGGTTTTGAAAAAAGAATTCAAAAATAAAAAACTTAAAATTGAAATATCGAAATTTTTGTTTCGAGTTCGGTGGGATTCTGAACATCTCATGGCTCATGGGACAATCTCCGCTTTTTCAGTATATGTTGGTTTGTCATCAACCAAGCAGGCAATTTAAATACAAATTTGGTTGAAATCGATTTCATAAGAAATACGTGCTGTACTGTATTTTTTACTATTACTATTTTATACTTCAGCAATTGAGAAATAAATGCAAGAATACTTCTTCTCAAAAATCTTTGAAAAAACTTCTGAAAACTTCACTTCTCAGCGCTCATACGTAAGGTAAAATATCTTCTCTTATCTCGCATAGTTGTGGAATAAAAAATGAAGGTCTTAAACTATTATTTCTCTCCGAATAACATAAAGATTGAATTGCCAATTTCGGAAAGAGCACTTCCTGTGTATTTTAACAAATAAATTTACATTTTTCCATATCAATCTATACTATTATATAAAAGCGAAACCATTTTAAAGTTTAATACACACGATCTCAGAAAGTACTCAACCGATTTATTTGAAATATATTTTATTATTTTCTATATTGTTATGAGAGTGTTTATGGCTTTAATTTTTTTTCAATAATTATTTGTCAAACTTAAATATTATTAATTTTACATTTTTTGTCCATTTTTTTTCATTAGTTGACTTATACAACCACTCATATCTTGAAACCTATTCAATAATCAACAAAGATTAGCATTGCTTCATAAAGTCAATATTGTTGCGCAAATTTTAAGCCCAAAATCACTTCTTAGTTAAACATACAACCTGAGAAATAAATAAAAACAAATTATAAAATTATAAACTTTTTGAATTTATTTTATCCAGGAATTAGATTTCATCACAATCGTGAGGTCGCTGCTTTGTTTCATTTCATTATCATTCCAACAATTTTAATTTTCTTTTCTTCCCGCTCCCATACACTCTCTCACTCTCTTAATATCTGTTACGTTTTTTCTCTTACCTACCTAGACCTACCTATGTACATATATTCAATTTTTCTGTATTGTATAGTTTATCTAATTAATCGACACACACACACATTTTTTTTGTTTCTCTAATTCTATCGTCACATCGCTGAGCAATGTGGGGGTGGGCTCTTTTTACTTGCGATATAAGTAGGTAATAGGTACTAACTATAGAGCAAGTTCTGCATTTGGAAAAAAAATCGAACTCGAGATTTTGATCAAAGTTGACATTACGATGATAGCGAAGACGAATAAAGTGGGTGCGACGATTCCGTCTGTTTGTCTATATGCCTGTATGTCCGTATGTCTGTATGTCTGTACCTCGATCTAGAGCCTAAGCCACTGGAGCTATTTTCTTTAAACTCGGTACTTAAGGGTCTTCGGTGATTCCCTAGAGGAGAAATTGAAATTTTTTTTTTTAGCTCTAAAACTAACAGTAACATCCCATACACCCGTAATGCATAATCTTACTTATGTCGAAAATGGCTCTAACGATTTTGATAAAAAAAAATAGGTGTGATGTTATGGACACGGACTACATTTTGGTAAAAAAATGTTTGGGGGAAATGTTATTAACGGTACCTGTCATAGAACGGTTTTTTTTTGATTTACGAATTTCTCATCAACAGCTCTAACGATTTTAACCAAGGTTTTTATGCGTGAGCTTCTGTACACTCGAAAAAAGATAATCTAAAATTTTTTTCGAAAAAATAGTTTTTTGATTTTTATAAAACTAATATAATTTTTTTTTGAAAATTCAATATCTAGAAAACGAATACACGAATAAATTTTTAAATTACGTTATAAAATGTATTTTATTGAATACTAATAACTTGCATATCATTTTTGTTTATACAAATTTTAAGGACGATTTAGTACACAAAAAACATTTATCAGTGCGTCTGTATGTCTGTACCTCTCTCTACAGCCTTACCCACTAGACATATGTTCTTCAATCTCGGTAGTTAAGGGACTTCAGTGATTCCCTAGAGGAGAACTTGAAATTTGTTTTAGCTTCAAAACTAACGGTACCCCCCATACACCCGTAATGCATAATCTTATTTATCTCGAAACGGTTCTAACAATTTTGATAAAAAAAAATTAGGTGTGATATCATGGACATTGGACATGGATTACATTTTGGTCAACAAAAATTTTGGGCAAAATGTTAATAACGGTATCTGTCATAGAACGGTTTTTTGATTTTTTGACTTTCTCATCAACAGCTCTAACGATTTTAACCAAAAATTTTCAGCAGGAGCCCCCTTAAGTTTAAAATAATATTGTATATAAAAATATTCGGAAAAAAAAAATTATTTCTAAAATTTATACTACCTAATACTTAAAATTTGGCATCCCAAATTTTGTTCCAGAAAAATTTTAAGGAAATTTGTCATATGAAAAATTACTTAAATATTAAAAAGATTAATCAGACGGCAATTCCATACATTTGAACATTTTTATCTCATTAAATCTATCTATATCTATACTATTATATAAAAGCGAAACCATTTTAAAGTTTAATACACACGATCTCAGAAAGTACTCAACCGATTTATTTGAAATATATTTTATTATTTTCTATATTGTTATGAGAGTGTTTATGGCTTTAATTTTTTTTCAATAATTATTTGTCAAACTTAAATATTATTAATTTTACATTTTTTGTCCATTTTTTTTCATTAGTTGACTTATACAACCACTCATATCTTGAAACCTATTCAATAATCAACAAAGATTAGCATTGCTTCATAAAGTCAATATTGTTGCGCAAATTTTAAGCCCAAAATCACTTCTTAGTTAAACATACAACCTGAGAAATAAATAAAAACAAATTATAAAATTATAAACTTTTTGAATTTATTTTATCCAGGAATTAGATTTCATCACAATCGTGAGGTCGCTGCTTTGTTTCATTTCATTATCATTCCAACAATTTTAATTTTCTTTTCTTCCCGCTCCCATACACTCTCTCACTCTCTTAATATCTGTTACGTTTTTTCTCTTACCTACCTAGACCTACCTATGTACATATATTCAATTTTTCTGTATTGTATAGTTTATCTAATTAATCGACACACACACACATTTTTTTTGTTTCTCTAATTCTATCGTCACATCGCTGAGCAATGTGGGGGTGGGCTCTTTTTACTTGCGATATAAGTAGGTAATAGGTACTAACTATAGAGCAAGTTCTGCATTTGGAAAAAAAATCGAACTCGAGATTTTGATCAAAGTTGACATTACGATGATAGCGAAGACGAATAAAGTGGGTGCGACGATTCCGTCTGTTTGTCTATATGCCTGTATGTCCGTATGTCTGTATGTCTGTACCTCGATCTAGAGCCTAAGCCACTGGAGCTATTTTCTTTAAACTCGGTACTTAAGGGTCTTCGGTGATTCCCTAGAGGAGAAATTGAAATTTTTTTTTTTAGCTCTAAAACTAACAGTAACATCCCATACACCCGTAATGCATAATCTTACTTATGTCGAAAATGGCTCTAACGATTTTGATAAAAAAAAATAGGTGTGATGTTATGGACACGGACTACATTTTGGTAAAAAAATGTTTGGGGGAAATGTTATTAACGGTACCTGTCATAGAACGGTTTTTTTTTGATTTACGAATTTCTCATCAACAGCTCTAACGATTTTAACCAAGGTTTTTATGCGTGAGCTTCTGTACACTCGAAAAAAGATAATCTAAAATTTTTTTCGAAAAAATAGTTTTTTGATTTTTATAAAACTAATATAATTTTTTTTTGAAAATTCAATATCTAGAAAACGAATACACGAATAAATTTTTAAATTACGTTATAAAATGTATTTTATTGAATACTAATAACTTGCATATCATTTTTGTTTATACAAATTTTAAGGACGATTTAGTACACAAAAAACATTTATCAGTGCGTCTGTATGTCTGTACCTCTCTCTACAGCCTTACCCACTAGACATATGTTCTTCAATCTCGGTAGTTAAGGGACTTCAGTGATTCCCTAGAGGAGAACTTGAAATTTGTTTTAGCTTCAAAACTAACGGTACCCCCCATACACCCGTAATGCATAATCTTATTTATCTCGAAACGGTTCTAACAATTTTGATAAAAAAAAATTAGGTGTGATATCATGGACATTGGACATGGATTACATTTTGGTCAACAAAAATTTTGGGCAAAATGTTAATAACGGTATCTGTCATAGAACGGTTTTTTGATTTTTTGACTTTCTCATCAACAGCTCTAACGATTTTAACCAAAAATTTTCAGCAGGAGCCCCCTTAAGTTTAAAATAATATTGTATATAAAAATATTCGGAAAAAAAAAATTATTTCTAAAATTTATACTACCTAATACTTAAAATTTGGCATCCCAAATTTTGTTCCAGAAAAATTTTAAGGAAATTTGTCATATGAAAAATTACTTAAATATTAAAAAGATTAATCAGACGGCAATTCCATACATTTGAACATTTTTATCTCATTAAATCTATGTTATATATTTATAAAATGTATTTTAAATTCCAAAGTACTTTTACATAAGAGCAAGTTTGTGCGATCCAGTCGTGCATTTTATTTTTTAAGTTACTTGAATACACTCAATAGCATTTTGGGTGACAAAAATGGACATTCAATTGACTACAGTGCCGTGCACATGAACTATTCTTTAAAAGCGAAACCATTTTAAAGTTTGGGTTGAGTGATCTCAGAAAGTAGTCAACCCGTTTATTTGAAATAATTTTTATTATTTTCTATATTGTTATATTTATAATATGCACAAACATGAACAAGCTCTTTTTTTTCAAGTGTGAAAGAGAATCTAATTCGATACGGTATGTTATACATATAAACTAAAATTAATATTATTGTAGCAAATATGCTCAGTCCCATTGAGAAATGTTTTAATATGCTAATATTAATATTAAGAAAATATTCGTAGTTACGATTTGCGAAGCAACGCGAGTACGGGTCGGCTAGTGTAATATAAACGCGTTCTTACAACTTTTATACTTACACATCTTTAGTATTTATTCTATTGTTGTTATCATTGTCGGTATAGAAATAATTTCAAAAATATCGCAACTGTAATAGGAGATGTGCCGAATTTATAGCTTTAAATACTACAAACGAAATTGTAAGATATCTTTTATTTAAGTATTATGTTTAATTTAAGATACTTAGAAAAAAAATTTCACAAAACTAATTTAGTTTTTTTTTTTTTCTTTAAATTGTGTACCGCAAATTTCTAAAAGAACATATCTCATTAGTATACGATATCTAAAAATGAATATAAAAAAACACAAAACATAAAATACTTCTGTAATATTCGATTCATTATTCAACCCTAAATGTAACTCACTCAAAAATAAATTTTATAAATTTTAAACTACTTTGAACATTTTTAACTTTCAAACATGAACACTTTTCAAATTTGGCAATTCAATAAGCTTTTGCAGAAATCTGTATGTACACAAATAAACCAAATCTCAAAAGGTTCATTCAAGTTTAAAATTGTATCTTTTCTAACCCGAAGATCGATGACACTCAAACGTGTGTACAAACGGGATATGCCTTACATGCAATCAATTAGCATTTTAACATGATATAACATACACTGAGGCGTTCCCGCTAATGATCCTTATCACGGATGTGTCCATGTGCAGTTCATTCTAAGATTAAACAAATTTTCTATACCATTTCACGATTTTCACATGAAAAACCATTCGTTATAGGACAAACAAATTCCCTAGGGATCTATGTTATAGTTGCAATCTGGAATTTAAAGAACTCTTTTCCAGTAAGATAGATGCAGGGCCTGTCGTGCAGATAATGCATACGAATTAACATCTCTCTATATTCTCAAGAACAGTTTGAATTTTAAATTGTATGGACAAAACGAAGAAGAATAAATAACAACAAGCCGTTAAGTTCTCATCAAATGCAGATTAGTCTCAATCTTCTAGTGAAAGTTTATTCCAAGATATAAAATAAAGAATTCTAATTTCAAAGCTTAAGGGCTTTGGAAAAATTGATTCTTTCGGCAATCAAATGACAAAGAAAAGAACCCCTTCTTTTGTTTAACTTTATCCAATTATAAATTAAGATTATTGTTCTAATTTAGTTTTTATTTTCTCTATGCTTTCTTTGGAAATGAATAACATTCATTCTATATTTCACTGTGGTTCTCAAAGAAATTTACATACATAATTACGTGATTATTAAAAAGAATACAAATTGAGCTTTAATTTTGATTAAATGAGAGAATTCAAAACCTTTTCGGGCCACAAATATGTACATATGTTTCTTATTATGATTAATAACACAGCCGATAACTACTCGTAAGAGCATTCTTTTTAAGCAGTTTGAAGTTATGGATGCAATTTTAAGTTGGGGTCTTAAATATCTTTAGAAGCCCACGCTCCGTTCCGAAAATAGAATATTAAAATATGTAAAACAGCTCCGAGTGATAAAACATTGAGAGATTATTTTCTATTGAAAAAAAGAAAGCTTGAAGTCACAAAATAGAAAGTTATGTTTGTAAAATGTTGTTTAAATTAGTGTTATAGATTTTTACATGATGATAAATAGTTTTTGGCTCTTAAAATTGATGTGATTTTGATTGATTACAGGCTTAAGAACTTTAACAACTATATCAACAGGATAAAATATCAGATTATTTTTATAATGTAACATCCTATGTATAACATTTATGAAATAATTGTATGGTTTCAATTCAGTTGAATTCAACATAAAGTGGAAGCCAAATACAAGTTTTTTTAAATGCAATAAAATGAACAAAATTAAGTTTTTTCCATGTATTATGGCTTCATTAGTAAGAGCAAACATTTCCATTAATTCCAATTAGTTCCAGTGGCTGCCTTGGTTGGAGTCAATTGGACCTTGTAAGCGAATAATCGGAGATCTTTGTACAGAATTCTCCTCAGGCTAGTGCGTGAAATGTTGAGCTGTTGAGATCCATGGCCAGTTGATCCTCGTGAATTGAGTCTCACACTCTCGGCTACAGCAGCCACATTCTCGTCTGTGTGCACCTCACGACGACGACGGTGACCGTGAGTCTTGTCCACTAGGATACCAGTCTCAATAACTTTTTGTACAAACTTGCGTACAGCAGGCGCGTTGGGTGCTTCATTTCGCCCAAAACTTCTTTTCAAAAACCGCACTCTTTGGGCTACACAGCACTCACTTTGGAAATAAGTTTTTAATATTTACCAAAGTTGTTGAAGCGTAAAGTGAAAGTGACTCATTTCGTTCCGCGGAGGTATGATTCTGACTTTCTGAAACTGCAGTCAGTGTTAAAATAACCTATAATTTAAAAAGATACCACTAGATGGCCCACTCTGTAGTTTAAATATATTGTCCAAATAAAAGTTTGCAGCATTGTGGGTAGTTGGTATGTAATGTAAGCAGTACTCAGCTTTTGTGTGAATTTTCCAAAAAAATTCCTTGCCGTTACTTCTTCTTTCGCAAAGCACTCTAGATCGTCCCAATATTTTTACTTGCGATATAGGTACTATAGGGCAAGTTCTGCATTTGGAAAAAAAATCGAACTCGAGATTTTGATCAAAGTTGACATTACGATGATAGCGAAGACGAATAAAGTGGGTCCGGCAATTCCGTCTGTCTGTCTGTCTGTCTGTCTGTCTGTCTGTCTGTCTGTCTGTCTGTATGTCTGTACCTCGATCTAGAGCCTAAGCCACTGGACCTATTTTCTTCAAACTCGGTAGTTATGTGTCTTCGGTGATTCCCTAGAGGGGAAATTGAAATTTTTTTTTTAGCTCTAACACTAACGGTACCCCCCATACACCCGTAATGCAAAATCTTATTTATCTCGAAAACGGCTCTAACGATTTTGATAAAAAAAATTAGGTGTGATATTATGGACATGGACTACGTTTTGATAAAAAAAAATTTGGGGCAAAATGTTATTAACGGTACCTGTCATAGAACCGTTTTTTTGATTTTCGACTTTCTCATTAACGGCTCTAACGATTTTAACCAAAAATTTTCAGCAGGAGTCCCCCTAAGTTTAAAATAATATTGTATATAAAAATATTCGAAAAATTATTTGTTGGGTTTTTTTGAAAAAAATTTTTTTTTGAAAAATCAATATCTTCAAAACCTATGAACGATTATTTTTTGAAATTATTTCCTAAAATCAACATTATGAAATACTTAAAATTCGCATCCTACATTTTTTTCTTGAAAAATTTTAAAGAAATTTCTTATATAAAAAATTTATTTATTTAATAATAAAACGATTTTTTAAAATTTGTTTGCATAAATTCATACTTTTCTAGAAATCAGACGGCAATTTCATTTTAAATTCATGTTTTATATTTATAAAATGTATCTTAAATTCCAAAGTACTTTTACATAAGAGCAAGTTCGTGCGATCCAGTCGTGCATTTTATTTCTCCTTTGAATGGGTTTTTCTCTTCTAAAATTCGCAAGTAATTTATAGTTTCCCTAATCATAATACCTTTAAAATCCCTTTCTGAGCTCGAAAATATTTCAAAAATAAAATTTATTTTTATATTTATTGAAAAGAAGGATAATTATTTCACTAAGTTTAAAAACAATCCTCCTTAAATAAATTCTATTTTTGATTATGTATAAAATGGAAGCTGTCAAATTGAAATATCAATGAGTTTGAAGGGCAGTTTAATTTAAACTTCAGAATAAAGACAGCTCAGAGTGAAACCGAATTAATTGTTGAACCGTAGTTTCAACTAAAAACGAGGAATCGAGGAAGCGTAGTGATTAGTTAAAGTTCCTGAAGAAATTATTGAGGCCGTCCCAGTTGGGTTTTTCGCGTTGTCAAAGGGCTCTCTTTGGAGAATCAAATTGTATATGGGTCATTTTTTAAAAATTGACATTTTTTTTGATCGTTTGAGAAAAAATTTTTTCAGTTTTTCTTGGGTTTTAGTTTCTAAATCTATAGTAAACAAGTAGAAAAGTAGTTCTCCGAGTTGCGCAAAAATAATTTCAAATATTTTCCATTTTACGAGTATTTTCTGATAAAAATTTAAATTTTAAATTTCGAATGTACTAAAAATGTTCTTTTCTTGCATAAAATAACAATAATCCACAAAATAAATAGTAACAATAGATAGTTGAAATTTTGTGGAAAGCAACTAAATTTAATAGGATAATTAATAAAAAAGTTGTTTGTTTACGAAATGATTTTGTTTAAAAGCATGAAAGAGTCAAAAAAAATATTTTTAAATAACGGCACACAACTTTCTTGGAAATTTTACGGTACCAATACTGTAAGGAATGATGAAATTCAGTATATTTATCTAGAATATAAAAAAATTTATAATAATATGAGCCATTATAAACTAAAAGAACATTTATTAAAAAACAAATACGAAAATGGCCACGGAGATTACAGGCCACGGAGATTACAAAATCGACTATTTCTTAATTTTAATATAGTAAATGTAATTCAATGTCATACAAATTATATTAGGTTCAAGTATGAGTAAATACCTTTCTTTTGGCGGTGGTTAGACTAAAAAATATGTATACGGTACAAAGATAACAAGGCCACGGAGATTACACTGAATTTTTACTCGGATGAAAAAATTATTTTGTATGCAAATTTTAAAGGAATTAACTGCAATAATTAAATTATAATAAAACATGAAATTAAAGGTTTTTTGACGTACTATAAGATAATGCATCGTAAAAAATTATTGAAAATTGTTTAGTTGTGTGAAAAAGCGAAAATGTTTAATTTGGTTTTTTTTTCCAAATCTTGTCACACTCGTTCAACTAAGTATTCGGACAACAAAACAAATTTTTTTTTTGGCATATCATAACATTGAAGTTTAAGAGAAGGCCTTTCAAACGACAAGGCCCAAAATTAAATAAAAAATCATTTTCATCATTAAAAATATTAATAAAACTGATTAAGCATGAAAATCACATCCCAAAAAGGCCACGGAGATTACACATTATTAATTACCATGGCTATTCGTTACCATCAATCGATCTGCAAACACAGTTCCATGCCAAATTTCAAGTCTTTAAATTGAAATGCAAAAAAAATAGAAGCAATAACGCTAAAAATGTAATTTTTTTAAAACGACCCATATACTCGTACATAAATACATATGTATATGTACGCAATAAGTTTGGTGAAACTTATAACCAGCGCAGCAATTTAAAGTGGATAAAATGAGTTCTAAATTCCTCTGTGAAACTGGGGGTAAGGCGTTGAAAATTTGGGCATTCAGGGTAATATTAATTGCATATTATGTTTTTTTACTTCCAAGGAATATACTTCGTTAGCGTATCTAGTAGGATTACAAGTTGTTATCGAAGTCGATCTCTCTCCTTCTTTTGTTTCTATTTCCCCCTAATTCGATGTTAAATAATTTGCGAGCTGGAACCTCGATGATACCAGTTAAAGACCTTATTTTCTAACTAGGGAAACGACACCGAGCAGCTCGTATTATTGTTTTATGTTGAACGTTTATTCTTCGCGAGAAGATGTTGTTTTATCTATTGACAAACACCGGACATTTCATTTTTGTAGAGATTTTTAATTATGTCAGAGGAGAATTATGCGTCAGCACCACAAATCAAATCAGGCCCAACTTGGTAATTATTGATATTGCTTTTTTCATCAATTCCATAAGTAGTTTAAATAAAGTACTAAGAGCCATTACTCGTATATACCTAATTTCAGACCCGATGTCATTTTCCGAATTTACGAGTAGAACAGACAACCTACATTTTATGGTAGACTCTGAATGAGGTATAAAGTTTACCACGATCGAAGGAACCAAGACTCAGTTTGTGAACTCTACCAACAAAAAATAGCAATATTTTTTAATGAAATAATAAAATCAAACATTACTTAACCAACTTAAGAAAAAATAATTAAGAGTTTTCAAAGTAAAATAAAACACCACTTTAGAATCAAAACGATTCTGTTTTATAATGAATTTTGTAAAGGTTAATATATTAAAGACAACAACATTTTAAAAATGTGTAGTTGTTTAGCAAATAACGAGAAAGTTAAAACAAATGCGACTTAAAATCATGAGACCTGGTATAATTTCTAATTAATAATTATTTTTCCTTTAAAAATGTTCATTTCAATCTCCCCCAAACTTCTATTCCTTTCCGAGAAATCGCGAATTGAAATTATTGTGAGTTTTTTATGATGGTAATTGTGAATTCGGAAATTTAGTTTACCAAATTAATTATGTAGATGTAGTTCCTGACTTTGCTGGTGTTTTTCAAACTGAATTACTGGCTATCAGGGAAGGTACTCAAACCAGATCCAAACCAGAACCGGAATACGCCAATTATCACAGAATGTCAAGCGGATA
Organism: Chrysotoxum bicinctum; assembly: GCA_911387755.1. Classification (NCBI taxonomy): domain Eukaryota; kingdom Metazoa; phylum Arthropoda; class Insecta; order Diptera; family Syrphidae; genus Chrysotoxum; species Chrysotoxum bicinctum. Next base: position 126,262,836 of record OU426989.1, on the reverse strand, counting down.
GTAATGCCTCCAAATTGATACAACAGTGCCGCAAAGAACTTGCTAGCGTTAATATTAAAAGCAATGTCACTCTTATCTGAGTTCCGGGTCATTTTGGCATTGATGAGAATAAACGGGCGGAAGAGCTGGCCAGGCAAGGATCAGCCCCTCATAACTATTTTGCGGAAAGAGACAACATTCCGCTCGTAGTTATGAAGGGCAATATTCTCTCAATTTTTCTTAGCGAATCAGACCGTAAGTGGAGCAGTTTAACTAACTGCATTATATCTAGAAAGATTTGGCCCACCTATAATAAATCCCGAACACTTAATCTGATATGCCGACCCAGACAAGACATAGCCAGGATCATACATAGCTACCTTTAGCGGAGCAACCAGCGAAGCTAGGAATTCCTCACAAAATTCACTGTCATGAGTATGGGGACCAGCGGGAAAAGGAAACAGTCCTCTATTTCCTCTGCAAATTAAGAGCACAATCATTAGGAAGATAATTTTTTGACGATATTGAAGAACTTTCGGTAATGAAGATCAAAGATTTGCTCTCTTTTCTCAAGGCGACAAATTGGCTCTAGGACGAACTTAGGTTACTTCTGTGTCGTGCCCTCCTCCGTTTGATTCCTAAGATCCCGAGATAGCTGACTGAATTCTTTCATGGAAGGTTACAGTGCGGGGAGCCAGATGATCACTCACGGATCACGAATTGGCTACTGTTCCAGCACCAGTCCACAAGCTGCCTAGCTTGGCACAGTTTAGATGGTGTCGGATGAATGTGGTCGTCCGGTTGAGTGATACATTAACGAGATTTGTGATATATTAATTGCTGCTTTAACTTAATATCAAAAATTTTCAGTGGTATAGTTAAGGAATAAACTCAAAGATTATAAACATGCAAAGTATAAAAAGTAATGAATAAATAAAATATATTTTTTCTCTTAAAGAAAAAACCACTCATTTTGTATTTCCGGAAAAATATTTTCAAAAAAGGCCAAACCATCGCCTGTTCATCGCTAATAAAAGTAACCATTTCACAATAATCTCCTTATTGATGTAAAAAATATATAAATTCCTTAAAAATTTATGAAATCGTTGACCACCCAGATCGCGTCTTTTATCAACTCTTCATCATACCATTGCGTTTAATTAAAATGATTTAACATGATTTTCAGTTCCATTATATCCAATCTGGAATTCATTAGGCTTTTATTATGATTTTATTACGCCTTACAGCGCATTATTGTTTTATAATTTTGCACTTGCGTGCTAAGATGAATGTAAGTCTTGAGATAAAAGCTATTTAAGACACAAAAAACAACCTACACAAAACACTTGTAGGAACATGAGAAAGCCTTTCATTTAAACGGCTCGGAGGTACCCGTTGCGTTGGCGCATTTTCTTTACGTTAGCTATCTTCATTCGCCTATCTTTGCAAACAAACTGGGTCAACAAAACATAATACAATAATACTCATAGAAAAATCAGCTTTTCGGATGCCAACCTGTAGTTGTGTGTGTTTCACAAAGCTTTACCTATATTCTTATACTATCTATACTTACTAGCTGTTGAGTGTTATTAAATGATAAATAATGCAGTACTGACCGTATTTGGGATTTAGGCGGTATAGAAGAACAAAAACGGCCTTGGGTATGGTTTTGATTTGGATATTCCACAGACATACTTTTTATGCCGACTGACCAAGCGACGAAACGGATGGTAAGGATGTTGGACTTAAAATGTGCAGCCTATAATGGCGGCCTGAAATTATAATTAATGGTTGAGTTGATGACCATAATGCGGTTGGATAATGCATTTGGCGTGCGCGATGGTGCTTTCCTTTTAGTAGTTTATTATTTAACAGATAAATAAATGATCATGCTTAATGATTGTGAGCAGATGAATTAATGGATTTCTGGATCTGTTGAATCTTGGTTGCGATTATATAATATCAATTAAATGAAACAAAAATCAAGCAATCGACATAAAAAATCCTTAGGGTTAACGAATTGCTAAGCAAGTAAGACTGATAACTGCGACTGGGTCTTAGGAGTCCACTTGGTCCATTGTTTTAATATGTGAAAATTCTTAAGTTTTAAAATAAAAAAAACTAGGCATAAAAGTAGAGCTTAGAGGAAAATAAATATGAAAAAAACAACCACCCGCCTGTTGTTAGTAGCAAGAAAGTAGATGTTACCCATCCAGAAATGCGTCGCTTTATTAAATAAATAAGTGTTCTAATATAATTAAATCCAAAAATTAATTAAAAAACAACAATTTTATTTTTTTTTTAGTTTTTTTATTTTTATACTAAATTAATAATCATTGTTAATATTGAACTTTCTCATTATAGCTTCCAAGCTCAGTCAGATTCGATACCTGAACCCTTAGGGCATATCAATTTTAGAAATAAATAACAATAAATTCTAATTAATAATAAATAATAAATAATAAATAATAAATAATAAATAATAAATAATAAATAATAAATAATAAATAATAAATAATAAATAATAAATAATAAATAATAAATAATAAATAATAAATAATAAATAATAAATAATAAATAATAAATAATAAATAATAAATAATAAATAATAAATAATAAATAATAAATAATAAATAATAAATAATAAATAATAAATAATAAATAATAAATAATAAATAATAAATTATAAATAATAAATAATGTTAATTATTTTATTATTTATTATTAATTATATTTAATATTAGCCTGAAGGCCACTTAAGAACATATTATTTTTAAAAGAAAGGTCATGTTAACAGGAAACATATATATCAATTTAACGTTAGTTTGACAAGGTTTCTAGCATGAAGCATGGAGTTAACTGACCTGGAGCTCCTTACGGTGCGTGCGAGGCTACCTATATCTAGTTTTTAAATATTTTGGGATAAACCCGGTGACCACGCTCAATGCAATTTGATGCGAAACGTTCGGGGTGTGTTATAAATTGCACTCTTAAAATTCAAATAACGTGGCTTATGCGAAAATATTTAATGTAATAGAAAACTGACAAATGGAATCTACATCTTTGGGATAGAGCAGGAGAAACTGAACGTGATTGTCCCTCTTCTTTACCGTGCAGATTCTGGAGAAATCCGCTTTGAGTGCTTCCTTTTTAGACCTATTACTGAGCTGATATGTGATCTGCATAAAGATAAATAAACACAGATCCAGTAGAGGCTAAATATTTTTCTGTCCCCTAACAAGTGCCACACCGAATTCTTGTTTTCTCTCTGTATAAATAGCTGAAAGTTCCACCTGGAACACCATACACTGATTGGTAAGACCAAAGGAGAGACTTAGTTTAAAGTCTGTCTGAGATACACCTCCACCTAGACCGTTATAGGTTTTAATCCGCCAGCATAAAAGTGGATTGATTCATCTTTCAGGAAAGCTAAGTCCACCTAAATAGATCTAAAAGGAATGGTGACTTCAATTGTTTGGAAGAGATCCATATGAGTCCAGAATAATGGATTGGTCAATCATATTATTGTTCCACTATAAAGAGGCTTTGCACGAATTGCTTTATATATCTAGGGATGTTTGATGGAACAGTGGGTCCTGATTATCGAGGTATATAGCCAATGAGTAATACAGGGCTGGAGACCTCATTTATTGCATATCCCCAGTGCTTTTTTTGCATGAGAAGTGTGGCCTTTTTGACTCTTTTTTGTAAGTTAAGGCTTCCAGTTCAACTTCATATTTTATGGTATTTTGTTTCTTCAGAGAATGTTAGGTGGTTTACATTTGCTTCTATCAATAAAATAAATATGCTACTTAAATTCTCCAAAGGTCTATTTGGGAAATTTTATAGCTTGTTTGAAGCTATTCACACATACCTGTTCTTACGATTGGTATGGTGCAGAGCTATCAACCTTGTCAAAATTGGATGAGGATGTTTCGAGAGGAAAATTCTGCGTCCGATCCGATCTTTGGTCACGTTTATATAGATAATATAATATAATATAATATAACCATGAACTGTACGGGATGTAATGCCAAGCCGACCTAGTCAAAAGAGTTAAAGTCCAACGACTGAGATGGCTGGGTCATGTAGAGCGAATGGACCCAAATGATGCGGCAAAGAAAGTCTTCGATACCGTGACTCAGATGGCAAACACATGTGGGGACCGAGCTAGCTGGAAAAGCTTGTAAGTTGAGGCCCTGGTCCACCTCGAACTGTATCGCCACATTAAGTTAAAGCAAATAATCTGCTCTTACGATCGAACTGTGCTCTTAGAGCCTGAATATAAATCATTTATTGTAGATAAATATAAAAATAAATCCGCACATGTGATTCTATTAGAAATAAATTAATTATAGCTGTCTAAAGTTTTTTTTTCAATCTACCAAAATCCTAATTTAGTTTAGTTAAACTTAAAATAAATGATTAAATAACTTCTGGAATTGTTTTTCCACCAAAACAATGTATTTATATACACCACTTGATTTCTTAAAATCTAAATTTATGAGAAACAAAATTTAAAAGCCATGTGAACAATTTAAAAAAATATATACATATATTTTACAAACCTACCTTTAAATGTGTTTAAATATTCTTATATAAGAAATGGTATGGAATATTTAAGTATTTAGTACTGTAAATCTTTTGAATCCGCTCGACGTGTCTGTGTGAATAGAGGCACAAAGAAATAGATCGGCGGATGTCATGAAGAAAACCTTTTTTTTAATTATAGATTTGATTAAAACCTCATTCTTAAAAATCGATTAATGCACAGTTTTATATTATTCCTCTATTTTTTTTTCAAGCCTTAAACAATGCACTAATAATAGGTCCATCTTCATTTACAAGAACCCACCTGAACTTATATTCATCTTGATACATGCAATCTATAAAGTATTTTAATTAGATACCTATTTCGGAGTATCACAACCATTAATCATTGCTACCATCTTAACTAACCTTGCTCTCAGCCATTACGTTACCAAACACGTTCCAACTTTTATCTCTCTGAATGAAGATTTGTAATTTATTTTTAAAAGAATCGAACTCCTTAACTAAAATGTAATTAAAAACCGATAACTTCAATAAATCAATTGCAACTAGTTTCATTTGCTATATTTCTATGTAGGAAGTTATGCAGCTTGCAAGTTAAAATTTCTTAAGAACCACATGACAGAAATCAAATTTGCTTCGATTCCTCAACAGGAAATCGTTGAAGGAATACTTTATGGCCTGTTACAAAGTTCCTGGACGAAAGGGCTATTATCCCTAAACAACATGACAATCGTAATCGATTAACGAATGACATGACAAGCCGGACAGATGGACTTGGACATGTGCGCGCTGCTTGCCGCAAATATATGATGTCCCGATCCCGAGTTAGAGGAATACAATTTTGCAGAATTCCGATATGAAATGCAAATGTGCTGCAACCATCGTATATCATAGAAATAACTATTTGTTAAGACAAGGATCCACCCACGTGCCCACATGCAAAGATGCAATTCAAGATATTGGTTCCTCATTCCTAGGCATGGTGCATCTATCCGAAACACCTAACCGGAAGTTTTTCTATGCTCAGGCATTTACAATCTGCTCGCATGTTGTGGAGAGATGAGTATCTCATCATAAATGTGTGGTGTGCCGCGTGGTCATTTAACCTTGAGGCAAATTTAATCTTCGAATGAGCTTGATTTGCGATTAGTTTATCTGCTAATGGGAGAAGGGATTGCACAAGGCTTGGAGGGAAGATAAAGAATTAAATGTGCAGAACATTTTTGTTGCGAGTTGTTTATGGCCGGAGGATATGAATGACATAGCAAAATGCAAGGTGGAATAAATATAAAAAAGGTTTTCAAAAGTTTCTTTATGATTCCTGATTTGAGTTTTTATATAGTATATTTTTTAAGAGGGACTTGCTGTGGCATTTATGTTAACTTAATGAACAAACTTGTGGTCTTAAAAACCAACACGAAAGTAAATTTACGATTTGTTTATATTCCTTTAACATTTAGATATACATAATGTAAGACTTTTCTGATGGTGTGAGTCGCATATGGGCTTACAAAAAGGGTACTTGTATTTTGGTATATAGACTGTCTCATAAAAAATGGTTAGTTTCAATCTAAAGAAACAAAGCCTAGAATTTTAGTGTCACAAATTGAATGTACAAAATCAGGTTTTATCTCTTTATGGATAATATTTTAGAATTTATATTATGTTTATTTAAAAAAAGGACACTTTTGTTACTGTTTAATGTCTTATCTATATTGTTTCGCTTACCAACATAGACAAACGATTATACAGTCTAAACAGTGAAGGCCTTCGACGGGGGTGACGTTTGACTTCTAGCCTTTGTTTGGTCAGTTGAAGGTTCACAATATTCGATACACAAATTTTCATAGAATAGAAGCATTGCTGTATCTGTTTATATTCCAAAAATGATCATTGATTGGTATCAAGGAAATATTGTAATGATTGTAAATGCTATTTCAATAAGGGCGGGTAGATGTTGAAATGGAATAAGACAAACTCTGTGTGAGGTATTAATAAAATTTGTTTGAATTTGAGGTATGGCCTATGTAATATTCACCATACGGGCATACGCCAATTGTGTTTTATTCGCATAGACATAGACCTGTGAAATAAAAAGTCTAGTGGCGTCAAATCGCATGACCTTAGTGACAAATTCACGTCACCTCTGCTAGAGATAACCTTACCATCAAATCGTTCATGCACAATGTCAATCATGGTGTCGGCTGTGTGGTACGTACGTATCGCCATTCTACTGGAACCACATGACTTCAAGGTTCAAATGCTTCAATGTAGGTCATAATAAATTGGTTATCATCGGTCTTTAGCACTTGCTATTGGCGGTGACCACTTTACCAAAGTCATTTTCCAAAAGTACCGACCGATGACGCCGCCGGCCCATTTACGGCAATTTTGCTTGTTCACACAGCCATTCATACCGAACAACCCAAAATTGGGGTCCTCTTCCAAACGCTTCGAAGCTCAGGCCAACAACTAATGGCGTTGTCTAGGGTCATTAACTTTGAGCTCCTGGGTCAGCTGGATCTTGTACAAGTGTAGGCCCAAGTCTCGACGCAAAATTTGCCAAGTTTCAGTCTGCGAAAGTCCGAGTACATTTTGTTTACGGCGATAAATCAACTGCTTTGGTATCTGCTGTACATTTTAACGGACCTCCGATCTTGCGTTCCTTTGACGTACGAATGTTGGCTGATTGATTACCGAACCGGCTGCTGTCTCCAAAGGAAACACCGGACCACATACTAGGAAGATGTTGTCCACTCATGCACTAAAGGAAAAACCATCTGGACCAATACCAGGTGGAAGAGTACGACCTATCCTCTCTGAAGGTGCCCCGAATACTTTGGAGGAAGTATAAGATGAGCAAGCTCATCTATTTTTAGGTCGGGCACAATAGATCTCCAGGTCGCAGTGCAATACCCCACAAACATTATGGCCACCATGTCTACCGCACTTACGAACACTCATTTTGATAATTGAGTTTTATCATTTGGACGTGCTGTCAAATCGTGTAGCTTGTCATGGTAATTTGGCATTAGTAATTAAATAAAAAAAAAAAAATTTAGCAAATGTCACCAAAACAATATTCCTCCCATAGGCCACCATAAAAGATTATGGTCAATTGAAAACCCCTTTATTACACGCCACTCTTATATCTCATAATGTAGTCGTATGTATATATATGTATATGTATGTATTTTATATCGTCGTCGTTCTATGAAAACTCCCTAAGTCCATTTAAAAAAAAAATGGTGCAAAATTTTAAACAGCCCATTATTAAGGTATAAGTATGATACTACTTAACAATTTGCTAACTTTATAGTAGTTTACTAACTCATTCTTAATTTTAAACATTTTCTAACTAGTATCGTACTACAAGAATTTTCTTCTCAACACACCTAATACAATGACATTTCGTGTAAAAAAGTATAAGTACACGAACCTTTTTTGATGTTTGCAAATGTCAAAGAGTCATATGAAGATAGCACGATACTAAAAATTAAAGTATAGGTATAGTCATTAGTACTGCCAACTCCACTTAGGCAGCAGTCGTAAAAATCGGAACGACTGGTTTGATGGCTGAACGTAAGAATGTTGCGTACCGAGCAATGCAACAATCTCATAGAACGCGGGCACGCGAAGAGGAATATAAAGAGCTCAGAAGAACAGAAAAACGGCTTCACAGACAAAAGAAATCAGCCTGGGAGAAGAACCTAATCTGTGAAATAGAAAACAGCCGAGAGCGAGGTCCGCACCAGGCGCGGAAGTTCTACCAATCCGTCCGAAACATGACGCAGTACACACCACGCTGCACATACTGCAAGGACGGAGAGGGAAATCTGATCACCGATCCTGAAAGCATACTGGAGCGATGGGAAGTGTACTTTAATGAATTGCTAAATGGTCAGCTCACTGCAGAAGTGGAGGCTCCACTACTTCAAGAAGAATACCCTATGTTGCCGCCACCAAGCATAGAAGAGGTTGAGAAGGCTATAGGCCGGCTTAAACAGAACAAAGCCCCGGGAGTCGATGGCATACCAGCTGAATTATTCCATTACGGCGGGCCAGCCTTACGTCAAGCAATTCATGATAAATTATAGTACAGGTATGGGAGCAGGAAGAAATGCCAGAAGACTGGCGAAAAGGTTTAATATGCCCCATACATAAGAAGGGAGATGTCACAACGTGCAGCAATTATAGAGGTATCACGTTGTTGAGTACCGCCTATAAGATACTCTCCTCTATCCTACAAGACCGGATAACCCCATACGCTAAAACCGTCATCGGGCAATATCAGTGTGGTTTCATTCCAGGCAAATCAACAACTGATCAGATCTTTACCCTTAGGCAGGCGATGGAAAAATGTCTAGAATTTAACATCCCAACATACCATCTGTTTATAGACTTTAAGGCCGCCTATGATAGCATAGCCAGGGTAGAACTTAACAAAGCCATGAGAGAATTCGGCATCTCAAATAAATTGACACGACTATGTAGGTTGACCATGACCAACGTAACAAGCCAAGTAAAAATAGCCGGATTGCTATCCAGACCAATCAACATCTTTAATGGACTCCGACAAGGGGACGGTTTGGCCTGCCTCCTCTTCAACCTGGCGTTGGAGAAAGCAATCCGTGACTCTGGCACGGCAACAAGAGGGACCATCGTCAACAGGTCCAGCCAGTTACTGGCTTACGCAGACGACATTGACATCATCGGAAGAACCGAACAAGCTGTACACGATTCCTTCATCCAGATCGAGCAGGCGGCACAAAATCTGGGGCTGCACATTAGTGAAGGTAAAACAAAGTACATGGTGGCGTCGAATGCGAGAGGAACAGTTGGTCAAACAATCAAGGTAGCGGAGCACGAATTTGAAGTGGTGCAATCCTTTAAATACCTTGGGTCAATAGTAGCAGCCGATAACAACATAGAAGAAGAAATACGCGGGCGGCTTCTCAAATCCAACAGAGCCTACTATAGTCTGTCAAAGCTCTTCAAATCCAGAAATCCCACCATAACTTCAAAACTGCTGCTGTACAGGACCATGGTCCTGCCAGTACTCACATATGGATCCGAGACTTGGGTGCTTAGCAAAAGGCACTCCGACCTCTTAGCTGCGTTCGAGAGAAAAGTCTTAAGGAGAATTGTTGGCCCCATATGTGAGGAAGGACGATTCCGGAGACGGTACAATCATGAATTGTACGCAATCTACCTAGAAGCAGATATCGTGACAAAAATTAAGCTCGGTAGACTCCGGTGGGCAGGGCACCTAGCTCGCATGAGCGAAGAGGAACCTGCTCGGAAAGTTCTTTGTGGTACATTCTATGGTAGACGACAGCGTGGTAGACCATGCTTGCGCTGGAGAGATGGCGTAGACCAGGACGCCCGAAGCCTTGGGGTGCGCAACTGGATGGCGTCGGCTAGAGACCGGGATAGGTGGAGAGACTTGTTGAAAGAGGCCAGGACCGGAACCCGGTTGTCGAGCCGATGATGATGATGATGAGGTATTCGATGATTTTAACTTTAATAAAAGGGCAGAGAAAGTATGATGCTATATTCGATTAAAATTTGCAAATTCGTTTTTTTAACCTAGTATCATACTAAAACAGCTTTAGCATCGTACTAATTCAATTAAAATTTTGCGCCAATGTGATTTAGTTCTTATTTAATTCATTCCGGATAAACCATTTTTAAACAAGTTTATTACACAATGGCTACGCCAAAAACATTTTACAATTGAAGCCCGAGATCGTGCTATTCTGAAAGTTTTGGATTTTTTAATATTAATTTCCTAGTTTAAATGCAAATATCTCAAAACGCAAAAAATGGACCTAGGGAGTTTTCATAGAACGACGACGATATTATATGAGTAAATTGTCCTTATAAAGCTCATTGTATAGTTTTGATTCCTCCAAGCTCCAACTCTTTAATGTCTTTCAGATAATTGATAAAATGAGGATTGGTTAAGAACAAATGTTGACCTTTTATAACTCTGTTAATATTTAATGCAAATATTTCAGTCACTTACATATTCTGTATATTCAGTTTACGTCAAGCACTTCAGTGAATTTTCGTGTGTCAAAATAGAAACTGCCATATCGATACCTTCAAAACCAAGGATGTCTTTATTTATTATTTATATTAAAAAAGAAAGGTCTTCAGCTATAAATAACGAACGAATATCAATTATGTTTCGAAACAATAATATATACCTATCTTACTTTTTTTATAATTCGCCAATTTTTTTAATTATTTTAGATTGTAGGTTCCAAGAATCTACAAATTTCATCGAGAAGTTAGTTTAAAATCGATTGCCAAATTTGGATTGAGTAGTGCGTTCAACTGTCATGCAATAGGTCTTGGGTTCGATTCTCAGTCGCTGCAAAAAACTTTTTCATAGATGTGCTGCCTCTTTCGAGGAAATGACAAATCCTCCAAGAGTATCTCTTGTCATGAGAAATTGAGAAGTAGATACTGCTCATTAGCCATTTGGAATCGGCAGAAAGTTGTAGATCCTCTTTACTAAGTCCTGGCTGTTGCACCACCAAATTTAAAGTTTGTATTGAACAGATCAAATAAACTTGGAATATGCCACTTGTCAGATTATGACAAAATTATTCAGATGTATAAAGTCATTTGCAAATTATCACACACACAGAATTTAAAAGCAGAAAAAACTATTATTTAAATACATTTTCTTAATACATATATCGTTCTCCAGACGCATGATTTTGTAATTACATTTTTGTTTCAAGTTGATTAATTGGTTTGATAAATCTTTAGGAACTCCATGTCATCACAGTCCAATTAATTTGTCAGTCTTGTCGGCAGGAATGGAGTGAGACTCAGTAACAAGGACTAAGATGAATGGGTACTTTTCCATGACAAGAGATGCTATTTTTATGATCTGTCACTTCATCGCAATAGGCAGTGCTCTTGAAATAAAATGCTATACCGGGTCGTACAAACTTGATGATGTAGTCTAAGATGCTTAGAGTTGAAAAAAATGTGTATACATATGTATATGGAACAAGGATGTTATAGAAAAATTCGTTCTTTAAATCACTAAAACAACTCGTTTAAATAGATATTAATTAAAAAAAAAAAAAAAAAAAAAAACAGAGCAATCACCCTTTTTGTATCAGGCATTTCGCTTGAACGACAAATGTCATTTTCAAAAATTTGTATTATGAATGGCGTTTTAGAGTCGATTATTGAGTTGTAACGCCTTACTCTGAGTGGAACGTAAGTTTTTGTATGAGAAATGTCACTCATTTGTATTATAACTATCGTTTAACTCGCCCTCTTCGACTCTCAGAACGCTATTTTTTGTCGAAGACAAATTTTCAAGCGACGCACTATCGAAACTGAATAAAGATGTAAGTTTTACATGTTAATATTGTGTAATTTGTATTATATTTGTTTTATTTAAGAGTACAAATAACTAACCCAGAACAGATCAAGTGTATCATTGAAACTCTTTTTGTGCTTGCAGCTCCCGCGCTAGGTCTTGCAGTTGAAACTGATCCAGTTTCTCGAAGCCTTCGAAAGGTATTTCCAAAAACATTTCCAGAAGGAAGTCGTCTGTTAGCATAAAGTACCTGGTATCTTCGTTGTACACTTCTTGAATTTACATTGCACAACCCACTTATTTAGTTAATTTATCCATTAATCCTTCATCACCAAAATTACAATTTTCCTGAGAACGGGTAAGATAATTAGGGTTCTGACAGCAAGTCAAATAGGCATACATATGTACACTTTTAACCCTTTTTATGAGTACACAGTCTTGAAAATTACCTAAAAACTATCAATTCTTGGAAAACCACACCAATTGCCAAGTTCAGCAAAAAAAGTAGGTCAAAAACACAAAATTCGATTTTGTACCTATTATAGATTTTCCCAAGTATCATAAAATGTATATTTTGTTTTGTTCATCAGTTCTGGCAACGGTTGCAGCAACACAAAATCAATTGGCAACATAGCTATACACGAAGCAACGGTTGCTTCAACATGGCTGTGTTGCTGCAACGGTTGCCTCGTATGTAGCTAGCATAAAGGCTAGTATTTCTACTAAAAAAAAATCCAAAATGAGGTCCATTAGTACCTCCTCACAGAGAAATTGACCTTAACATGGGTCAGGATACACCAAAGTTAGCCTTTTTTTTAAATCGTCAAAAAGGGATGTCAAAGTTGAAAATCCGACTTTACTGTAGAACAATTTTTTTCGTAGAATATGACCAAGAATCGCATCACAAAAAAAAAACACAAATTGTTTTAAAATATCTATTTGTCAATGACAGATGTTTATGTGGAACGCATGTTGATTCAAAACGCCTGGCGTTTAAGTATCGTAATAACGGCTCTTAAACGCCTTAAAAGTGACTCGTTGAAGTGAAACGCCTATTATAATAAGGGTGAATATGTGTTATTCAAAAAAAAGTAGCGGTTTTCTTAAAATATTTTTTAAAATATAAAACTTCCAGATGACTTACAACTCTCAAACATTTCTGTGTGCGTGTTTGGAGACTTAGTGGGGGCCCACAATTGTCTGCCGATTTCGAACCGCTAATGAACAACATTTTTCATGACAAGAGATAGCTACTTTTGGAGGATTTGTTAATTCCCCGCAACATTTTTAACATTTAAAACTAAAGAAATTTCTGATGATATTTGTCGTAAATGTAAACTTAAGCGTTTAATATCAGAAAAATGTATCAACCCATTTTTTGGATATTGAATTAAGTAACATAATTTTTCCATTTGAAGCGAAAAACGTAGGGCACATGCAATACATAACATAGTAACCTGTGCAAAAGTCCTTGAGAAATCTTACGCAACAGTTGATATCATTTTCAGTGCAATAAAATTTTTAGTGACTCAGGCTATTAAAAAATCGCGAACGCCATAAATTATTATCATGCTTTCATTTGTGATTTTTTGCCGCGCAGTTATTTAATAGCAAACAAATAAAACATACTTATTTTAGGCTAGAAACGCACTTGCGATTTTAATCGCCTAATTTTTTAGTCGCAAAAATAGAACACATGAGTTTAAATGAGAATGAACGCTCGTGATAACAACAAATCGTGATGATTTAAAGGTCGAAATTTGTTTCATTTTTCTGGCGATTTGATTGTCGAAACAAAAGCACTCAAATGGATATGCTCACACTTGCGATTTAAATTACTGCGACTTAAAAATCGTAGTCACAATAAGATATTAGAATGCCCACACTTTTAATTTTCAATTACACGATTTTTTAGCCGCAAGAAATAAGACACATGACGTTCAATGTGAATGCATATACACATGCGACTTAAAAATCGTAGCGATTATAAAAATGAAACAAGTTCTATTTTTTTAGCGTTTTTTTTATCGCATAATTAAATAGATCAAAATAGATTTAAATAATCCTGCACGTACTTGCGACTTTTTAATAAGATTCTTGTCAGTATTAAAATCGAAAATTAGGAAGTGATGTGTTGTGTCTCTTTTGTTATGTTTAAAATCTACTCAAAAACGTAAAAAAAAATATTGGATGCATCTGGTTACAAGTGGCAGGCTACTTAAAGATCAGTTCAGTAAGATCCACGATAGTTAACAGCCACAGAAAAGTGAGCAATACTCAAGAATGAGTATTGAATGCTTTAAGGAACTACTGCAACTAGTTGGACCCAGAGTACTGTATAATATACAAAATGGAGAAATTCAATATCACCTGAGGAACGATTATCTGTGACATTGAGGTACATACAAAACAAATTTATTAATCGTTGCAATTTATTTGTAGCAAATGCGTGCACTCACATTAAAACTGCTGTGTTATATTTATTTGTTTACGATTAAATAATCGCGCGGCAAAAAATCACAAGTGAGTTCATGGTAATAATTTGTTGCGACTGCGATTTTCAAATCGCATGAAAAAATCGCAAGTCCGTTCCTAGCCTTAAAGTAGTGTGTTTTATTTATTTGCCATTAAATAACCACGCGGCAAAAAAATCACGGGTGGGTGCGTTGTAATAATTTGTTGCGACCGCGATTTTTTAATCGCCTCGACAAAAAATCGCAAGTGCGTTTCTAGCTTAAGAGTAATATGTTTTGTTTGTTTGTGATTAAATTATCGCGCGGTAAAAAAATCACAAGTGAGTTGATCGTAATAATTTGTAGCGAGTGCGATTTTTTAATCGCATCGACAAAAAATCGCAATTGAGTTCCTAGCCTTAAGAAAGTTCTCTTGCATTTATGAAACCACACGTGAGATCGAGTATTATCATCAGTGCATTATCATTCCAACTTAAACCAAAACATCTGACAGCAACTCATTATTTATCGGTAATTGAACCATGCCCTCATATGTTGTAGGTATTCAATACATTATAATTTTTAAATTAATGACTTGGCTCTCACAGAATTTCCCCCAAGTTAACACCCCATAATTCTTGGACAGATAACGATTGACTTCCTTGACCGCCCACTTGCACATTGTACCGTACATACACATTATATACAGCCTACTTGTTAATCTAATGGCATTCATTTATTTATTCATTCATCAAACTGTGTCTTGTGTATATATTTATAAATATAAATATGGACTCTCAACTCACCCGAAACAAAATAATTAAAGAACATGGTTTACGCCAGCTCAGTGTCCTGCGGCGATTTCCAAAACAAAGATCTGATAATACTCGTAGGTAGGTACCCTTTAAAGATACAATGATGTACCTTCTAAGGTGCGAGCAAAAGGTGTTCAATGTTCACTCTCAGTAGACGGAGATAAAAACGATACCTGGGGGTTTGTAACTAATGATTACCATTTCATTCAAAAATTAATAAAACAAAAACTACAAGAATTACAAGAAACGAAGAACAAGAAGGTCTTTATTCTTTTCTTAGTCTCCATAATTCGATCATAAGGGCTAATTAGGAGAACTGATGCATACAGAAAAGAAACAACCAAAGCATTTAAAGTATAAAGAAGGGGTGATGATCGGACGGACAGAGATGAAATAATAATAGAGAATCAACTTGCGTTTTGCTCAATTCTCGCTCTTTCCGAGCAAGGTGAAAGACCTCTACTGCTGGTGCAGTAATACGATGGAAGATGCGTTGCCTACATCCACATCTATAATATATATTCTTCAATCAGCTGCGAGTAAAACATCATCCTTGGCGTCAGGGTCAGACTTAACTTACATAGACGCCTTAAA
Source organism: Chrysotoxum bicinctum (assembly GCA_911387755.1). Classification (NCBI taxonomy): domain Eukaryota; kingdom Metazoa; phylum Arthropoda; class Insecta; order Diptera; family Syrphidae; genus Chrysotoxum; species Chrysotoxum bicinctum. Next base: position 126,247,090 of record OU426989.1, on the reverse strand, counting down.
ACAGTATACGATTTAATGCCCTTTTTGAATCTAGCAATATTTAAACAACATTCGTTAGTCTTCTGCCTCTTAAGAAATAAAATGCACGACTGGGTCGCACGAACTTGCTCCTATGTAATAGACTAGGAATTTTAAAAACGAATGTTATTAGAGAAAACTGTTCATAAGGATAAAATGAATTTTTTTAAATTCTTTAAGTAGTAAGAGATAAAAACAAAATGCTATGCAAATATGAATTTATGCAGGAACAAAAATTATAAGTCGTTGTAGTGGTTCCTTAAAAAAATAAGCTTTTATGTACAAAATTTTTAAAACATTTTTAAGAAAAAATTTTGGTACGCCAACCTTAAGTTTTTATTATTGTTAGAATAAAAGTCTTATTTCCAAAAAAAATACTAAGCCGTTCTTGAGATATTGAATTTTTCAAAAAAAAAACATTACTTTTTTTCTAAAAATTGAAAAAATATTTTTTCTTAAGTTTTTAAATGCAATGTTTTTTAAACTTTTTAGGAGTTTTTTTATAAAAAATTTCATTAAAATCCGTTCAGTCGATAATGAGAAATTCAAAATTCGAAAAAATCGTTCTATGGTAGGTACAGTCAGTAATATCTAGATTTAAAATTTTTTTTATTAAATTATAAATCGTAGAGATTAATCAAAAGAAAAAAAATTTTAGCAAAATTCTCGGAACCGTTTTCGAGAAAAATGCGATTTTCGAAAACCATTTTTTAAAATTTGTATGGAAGGTACCGTTAGTTTTAGATAAAACAAAATTTTTTTTCTCAAATCTTGTAGATTATATTAAGAAACTTTTATTTGACAAGTTTAAAAAAAATCGAGCATGGGGTTTTCGAAATATTGAGTTTCCAAAAAAAAAAATTTGATTTTTTTTTTAAATCCAAAAAATTAAAAATTGAAAATTTGAATATGTAATAATATTCAAACTTTGGAGGAGCTTTGGTATAAAAAAAATTATTAAAATCGGCTGTACCGTTTTCGAGAAAATCAAAAACAAAAAAAATGGACCCAGGGGGGCTACCGAAAATAACAATTTTTTGTAAAATTTTTTTCAACCATTAGCTAGTTTTAACCAAATGAAATTTTTCGAATTTTTTTTAAAAAATTCTGTGGGACAGTTTTTGAGAAAAAAAAATATTTATAAAATTTCGAAAAAAATCGTATGGCAGGTACAGTTATTTTTGGTCTTAAAAAAAAATAGAAAAAAACGTCTGGGGGTAAAAAATTAAAACCCATATCTACCAAGTTTGAAGAAAATCGGCCGAGCCGTTTAGGCTGTAGTCGAACCGACAGACAGACAGACAGACAGACAGAATTGCGAGACCCACTTTTTTGGTCTTCGCTATCATCGTAATGTCAACTTTGATCAAAATCTCGAGTTCGATTTTTTTTTACGAATGCATAACTTGCCTTATAGTACCTATAAGTCGCAAGTAAAAATCCTATAACGTAACTGTCACAATAATCCTTATTAATTCGTGAACGAATATATGTACACACATAACATGATATTTTTATAATATTTTTTTACTGTATTTATTTGAATTATTTTATTTTAATAATAATGAAATAGGTTTAAAAAAAAACCATCCACCAAGAGAAAATGTATGTGCTCAATACATTCATATTATGTATGTACATAAATTGCATAGATGATTTATGTACTCAGTACATGTTGAAAACTGTACTGGCTACATAAATTTATTGCCTTTTAGCTTATAAAGAAATAATATGAAATCATAACATAAATATGTACCCAGTAAATAATTCTATAGATTAATTGCATACATATATCTATATGTGGTGAGAACATAGCCACTGTACTCCCCACATCGTGTTGTTCGTAATTGTCTTTAATGTGTGAAGCTTTTTTTATACCCTTGTTCAATATATTGAACCTTATGAGTTCTCGTTTGATAAAGTTATTTTAATAGGTTTATATAAATTCCAAGTTTTATTTAGTCACTCTTTTGGAAAATGTGGGTTGTTAGACTATAAAAACTTCGAACATAAGGACTTACTATTAAACTTTGCTCTATCAATGGAATTAAGGGTCTGAAGAACTATAGCCATAACATTGAAGCACATATTTTGTATACTGGAGTCCGTATTCAATGTAATGAATTCAGGCCCTAAGCAACACAGAGCCCAAATGTAATTGTCTTTTTAATATTATGGATAATCCGTCACTGTTCACTGTGGATCCTCATTGCCTTCTCAGATGAAAACCGTCTTATTGGAAAACAGGTGTGTTGCAGCAGCGCGCGAGTGTAAACATTCCCCATGGGACAGGCAGACAGGTAAGATAATATGATGAATTCCGCAGATTAGTCATTTTATAGGAGGTAACACCATGAAACATCAATGCACGTCGGCGTGCCTGTCGCTCGGTTGGACATTGATAGTTGGTCTCAGAGTATCGGGATAGTTAAGCATGAAGGCAATTTACCTTCAACAAATAAGTATCTAGATCAAGATTTGAATCAAATGTTTGTTTTGTAATTATATGGTTATGGTGTATCATTGAAATTATTATTTTGTTTTGTGTCCACATCATCGTCGGGCAAATACAAATATCATGAGCTCCCAATAAATAGGGGAGACAAACGATCCTATGTAACTAAGATTTTGCAAGATTATAAACGTACATTTTTTGAAAGATTGTGGCAATGTTTGAAATGAGATCAGAAGAAATCTTTGTTTTTAATGGTAAAAGAACGATTGGATCAACTAGGTTTTGCCTTTGGCCAGTTGGCATTTTTAGCAGTAATTGCATGACAGGCGTAAGCTATTAGTTTCTTCTATTTGTCATTTTTCGTCTTTTTCCTTTCATTATTCTTTTAAGTTAACTACCGACAGTCGCCAGATTGTACAATCAGATCTGTCAGTCAAAAATACTACAACCGTGTGAACGTACAATTTTGTCTGACAATATTGTCAAACCACTGCCAGACGTCCATCAAACAATGAAATTTTCGGGTACCTCAAAATCGTCTGAAATCACAATTTTCATTATTTCCAGGCATTAAGAACATTGTCAGGCTCCTTTGAAATTGTCAGAAGTCCTTCTATTAAGTGACACTACAAAAAAAAGATCTACTTTGTCTGACAATACCCGCCAATGGAAAAATTTATAATAAACAAATATCTGCCAACCGTGTGAACTGACAGTTTTCAACCAACTGACAATGTGTTCCAACTGTGTGAACTGACATTTTACATTGTAAGTTATCTGGCTATTGTATGTTCTTTGGCAGCTCATTGTAAGACAGATCTGGCAATATATTGTAGGATTAGACAATTATCGTACTTAGCTTTATTCTTGTTGTTTCTTCCCGTTTATATTCCATAGTATCAATAGGATGTATTTTAAGCACAACATAAGCATTATGTAATTAGTTTACTTGTCTTAAAATATTGAACAAAGGATTAATTTAAGAACCTTATATTACTCGGTTAATAGTCTAGATCAGTGTTTTTCAAACTGTGGGTCGCGACCCCCTGGGGGGTCGCCAAGAGATCATTAGGGGGTCGCGGTCGCAAGCCGGTAAGATTAATAAACAAAAGTCCTGTGCTAAAAAAGTTGAATAAAACAAAAACATATGTGCCTGTTTATTGAAATCTTGGATTAGTTTTCGACACTTTTAAGATTAAATCATTTTCCAAATTAAATCTGTTTCTTTTTTAGTTTTAATGTCAAACATTGAAGAGAATTTGACTTCACACAGGTATGAAGTGGCGAATGGCAAAAACAATTTCAAAGCCTCGTTTGCCAGCCCAGGATACTCTTCTCTTTTCTTTATCCAGAAATTGTCAATCGTTTTCGAATTGAATTCCATTCTCAGTATGCCATCTGCAGCTAAATCTATAAGATTTTCTTCCATCTTTACCAATGGTAAATTGGCGAGATTGACTGACATATTCAAAAAAGGATTTAATACCCATCCAATTTAATTTGTCCATCTCCACTTTCAGAATCCAGTTCCGGAAAGTAAGTTAATAGTTTCTTCTCTAAATTATGCAAACTCTGTACCATGAAATGAATATGAGAGCTTAATGATATCGATTCATCTGATGAAATTTCTTTGAGGATCTTTTGGAAGCAGGGAAAATAATCAAAACTGTTTGTTTGTAAAGATTCTGACCATAAAGGAAGTTTTGCGAGGAATCCTCTGATTTTATCTTTTGCAGTTACAATGCTTTCTTCTCTCCCTTGGAGGCTCTTATTCAATATGTTTAAGTGGTTGAAAAGCAAGAAATGATAATTTTAAAAGCCAGGTGGGATCAGAAAAATGATCCGAATTTCCAGATTTTGAATGTTGTAAGAACATCAATAATTCCGCTTTCAATTTCAGAACTCTGTCAATACCTTTCTTTTTGACAGCCATCTGACCTCTGTGTGAAAAAGGAGATTTTGATGGAGTGAACCCATTTCATCACATATGATCCTAAACAGCCGACTTTGCAAGGCCTTGCCTTTAATAGAGTTCACAACTCTAATCACATCTTTAAGCACATCATTTAATTCAGAAGTTAACACCTTGGATGCCAGAACTTGTCGATGAAGAAAGCAGAGTGTCCATGAAACGTTTGGCATTATTAATTTTAATTTTGCAATGAGCCCACTTTTGTTGCCCGTCAAAGCTTTAGCACCATCGCTACAAATAGCAAAACATTTGGTCCAATCAATCTCGTAGTCGCGAGAGCTTTCTAAAAACATATCGTACAAACACTGGCCAGTAGTATTAGCAGGAAGTGCTTTGCAAAATAAAATTTCTTCTTCAATGTTTTCCTCTGCTTCAAAACGAACAAATACCACAAACTGTGCACAGTCTGAAACATCAATAGATTCATCCAGTTGGAAGGCAAAATGTGGACTCTTCTTTAATTTTTCAATTAATTGTTCTTGAATGTCAACGGCCTTGTCACTTATTCTCCGCTTAATTGTATTGTCAGAAAGTGGTATATTTTTAAGTTTATCTGCCTCCTGTTTGCCCAAAATAATTTCAACCATATCAAGAGCCGCAGGCAAAATAAGATTCTCAGCAATTGTATGAGGTTTCCCGGCTTTAACGACTAGGTACGCTTTCTCATTGGCAATTTTTAAAACAAAAAGAATCTATCAAACAAAACAGTAAATCAAAATTACAATACATACATATGTACATATGTAGTAAAATAGATCAAATATGGAAAAAAATCGTAGGTATTTTTCGCGAATAAAAGCCGGTCAGTACATGTACATACATACTTACACCGGATGTGCAAGGCTGAAACGGCCTTTTTAGAAACTTGTCCATGATCACTCGTAAACAACACAACATAACACAACACTTAATTTTTAAATAAGTACTTACTCTCAATTGAAAAAAATTAAATGACAATTCTGATGTGCACTTAAGAATTCAAAAATGAAAATTACTGCAAGACCTACTACAATTTTTTTTTGGCAATACGGGAGAAAATTTCATCGCGAATAAGTAAAATCTTGTGTAATTAGACTGGGCTTGAAAGGGGTTCAGTATATGTAGCTTTTTAAATAACTGACATTATAATGGGGTAATGGAGGGGTCGCCAAAATTTTGTTACTAGCAAAGGGGTCGCGTACTCAAAAAGTTTGAAAAACACTGGTCTAGATTATAAATATAAATATCGAATGGATAAATTTATGACATTACCGTGAAGAAAAATGTATGTACATAATCAGTGTATAAATGTTTGTCCTTGTCGCTTGGTCATCGGCACACATATTTTATGTACATACTTTATACTGTGTAGCCAATACAAAGTTTTATAAACTTATCATACAAGTATGTACCGAATCAAATAGATACTTACTTATACTTAATCGGCAGCTTTCCATCCTCTGCGACGAAAGCACGCTGTTTTCAGTCATCTAGGTCAAGCGTTCTGGCATCCGCGATGGCTTTGTTATTACGCCGAAAGTTCAGTCTTCCTTCTTCGCCGTGAACCTGGCGGCTGGGATTCAAAGACTCTCTTAGCTGCAGCATTGTTGTCCATTCGCTCAATGTAGCTGAGCCAATATAGTCGACGTGCTTTGGCTTTTTGGACTACATCCACATCTTGGTACAGCATTCGTACTCCTCGCAGACAACACCAAATATCCGTCGAAGAATTTTTCTCATATCTCCCTTTCTGCTTATAGTACAGTACATCAAGGGGCCGGAAAGCCAGACTGGTGGTATAAGGGTTTTGTAGAGCGTGCACTTCGTCTTTCGAGTTAGGACTTTTTAACCTATTTGCTTTTCTAAGCCGAAGTAGCATGGGTTTCCTAGGGTAATTCTTCGTCCGATCTCCGCTAAGGTATCGTTCGTGGAGTTATTATTAACTCCGAAGTAAATGAACTCCTTAACTACCTCTTCTTGCTATCTATAGTGACCTTTTGCCCTAATCGGTGGACAGATATTTGTTGATAGCATAAACTTGGTCTTGTCCTCGTCTACTTCAAGACCAGCAAGTATGGCCCAATTTTTAAACAGCCGTGAAGGACTCTATTAGAGAACGTTGGGAACGGCAAATGATGTCGATATCGTTTGCATACGGTATTAACGCCTGCCCTACGAACAATCTACTCTAGAACATGATTAAAGAAATCACATGATAGCCCAAGCCCATCTTCTTGCCGAAACCCTGTGCATGTTTGGAATAATTCAGAGGAGTTGCTCGTTAGTTGCATAATGCAACTTTCCAAATGTGTCTATTTTCCAATGTCACGCGGCACAGTTGGATCAAGGAAACCAAGTTCGACCATCACCATTTAGAGCTCCTGACGATGAATGCTATCATATGCAGCTTTGACGTCAATAAATAGATGTTGATTCTCGACTTTTCTGTGATTCCAGCTCAGTTCGTTTCCAAGCTTATCAAATCGATCAAATCGTCGTTAAAAAAATAAGAGAAGAAATCTAAAGGTGTTTGTAGTTTTTTCACTTCGGATGCAAATCAGTTTTTCCTCTGAATACAACATCGTTCACATGCAACTACTCAATTTTAGCCACAGAATATTTCAGTCGAATCTTTATTGATATGGACAAAGTCACCTCCAGTGAAGTCACCTGAGTCTTCTACACAAAGTAATGGGGATACAGCTCGTTTCTTTGACTATTTCTGAGTCTTGCCAACCTGGAATCAATTCAGTTATTTAAGCAATAGCTACTTCATCTTGTGGGGTTGCTATCACCTTCTCATAGTGGATATTCATTGCGATTAATCAATTGCGTTGAAACTCAAGTCGCTAACGTTCAAGTTAATTGCATTTACAAATGCAAGATCCATTTATTGCAGACAATCGGCTATCATTGCATTGGCTGCAGGTTCTAGCTCATCTTAACCGTAATCGAGACCTTCAATGGTGTCATCAACATCGTCGAAGTCATCGACATTATCAATTGAATCCATCAGAACTTCAATATCTTCAGCACTCATGGAAGATAAAATGATTTTTTCTGGCCATTGCCGTCTTTATTTCTTCCGCTTCTTGGTGACATTTTCTAAAAAAAAAAGTACATAAGTACATAAATTATCAATACACGTGCGAAACAACACGAAAGTAGAACTAGGTTTGGAATTTTTTCAACTAAGCCACTACCTTAAGGCTAGCCGCGCACTGGCAACTGTGATCGAAATCAAATAGTTTAATCACTAGTTGATAGAGTACCGCGCACTGGCAACTCTTTACTCACGCTCACACTCTTTTTCTCTCTTGCGCTTATAAAAAACAGCTCAACTGTTGCGAATTAATTTAAGGCAATCGTTTAGTTTGTGTCAAAACACAAACTTTTTACTCGTAGTTGCTCGAATCGAGTTGCTCTAAGTGCGCGGTGTCCCATATAAGCCCAATTTGTTTCGTTTTAGCAACGAAACAGTTGCGAAACTAAAAATTAAATGTGCGCGCCTGGCCTACCTAACCGTCTACAGACTGGCTTTATAAAACCCTCAAAAACCAAACCAACTACAAATTATAATAAAATATCTTCAAATTTCTTACAAGACTGAGCTTTATGGAAGTATATTTTTTTTAAAGATGAAAACCAATATTTCATGAAGAGAGAGACTCTTAGAACAGTTACCAATTGAATTTAATAAATTTTATATTTGTTAAAATTTCAACAGGCAGGAAAATAGTATTTTCAATATGCAAAGAGTTTCGAAAGTATAATCGTTAAAAAATAAATACACATCCTTAATTATTAACATGGACCATTCAAAAGGTCAGCCACATTAACCAAACCATTTCAAAGGTGTCAAGCTGGGATCCTATTAAAATATACAAAAAGGAAGGTACGTCTTCTGAAACTACTCGTCACACGCTAGCGTACAACTTCTTTTCCATAAGTATAGTTCTTTCTGCTCCGAGTTGATTCACTTCAACCCAACAAATTGGTATTTAAGTTATAGTTCTTCTGTATAATTGGTCTTCAATTATATGTTTTATCACAGACTGTTAATTTTCTTGAGCTGCTTCAGATGACACGCAAAACAACTTGCAAAAAATTAGAAAATTATGTTAATGAATGCCGCCACACCGTCAAAGGGATCAATGCAACAAAATTACAAAATAAATGTTTTCTGAGCAAAGACTAGCATTTTTTTTTTTACATTTAAAATATTCCTCACAAAGTATCTATTATCTTTACTCTCCATTATAATATGTATGTGCAATGACCAGACCATTAGCCAAGGGCATCTATGAACGTAGCAAAAAGGGAAAAATATCAAAACCCATTAAATAAGAAAAGAAGAAGTTTCCAGGAGTATACCTAGGGGAATTAAGAAAATTGAAAATTATATAATTGCGAAGAATTTGTTGCGTACATTAAATTATTGTTGCCTGGAATATAAAGTTTTACCTATATCTCTGAAGGTATATGTAAATACATACTTATAAATACATAAAATACGAACAAGAAGCAGAAACGCATCTTGATTTGAACAATTGATCTAGCATACCTGTAATATAGCAATGTATAAATAATAGGTAGGTATAGAACTAAAGGAGTTATTCTCAGTTGATTGACGCTTTGGTAAAGTTCCATTTACCTTTCATAACTATTAGAATTAATTTGGAATAGAGCAATTTATCAATTATTTTTTTTTTATAATCATCTGTATGATGTTCCATCTTCTTGTAAATATGGATTTAATTAACTATAGTGAAGCACAAATGGATGTGTCAAATCGAAAATTGTTATACTCAATATAACATAACATAACATTCAACATATGTATGTACGTGGACTTGAACATCCTGAAACGATATGAGACAATTAAATTTAAAATTCCATAATCATTTCACAAAGAGCTACAAGCTACATACACACCCAAATGGATAATTTTCATTTGAAATTGTGAAAATTAATCTAAATACATATGTACATAATGTGAAAATTTATCAAGCTGAATTCATTTTAATAAAATTCGATCATCAAACTTAAATTAAAATTAAAATTATTTTGGAAATTTTAGTTCTGACATACCTAATTGAATTATCAATCTTGGTTGACCACATCGCTTACTTGTGGGGTAAAAGTGAAAGCCTTTAAGCGTATGATAAAAAGGTAAGAAAATGAGAGTATTACTAAAATTAGTTGATAACTAACTAACAGTCGGGCAATGTCTACCGTCAAATTGCACTGATAACGTCCCTTCTTTCCAAGGGCATGACAACGATAATTAATTGCCGCCGGTTTCTCAAGGAATATCTCGAAGAACGAATAGTTCTTAATGACATAGTACTGAAACTAATATTAAAATCATTTTGGATAAAATAAAACTATTGCGCTTGGTATTTCAAAAGCATTTGATAGAGCTTGACTCCATAATCTCTTTTCGAAAATGCGTATTGTTGGTATCGATGATCCTTTTTTTCGTTGGATTATGATCTTACTGTTGGGGTATAAGGTTACTTAGCCATAGGGCAGTTGTGAACTTGAACGTAAACTACCCTAAATCTTTAGATATATAATAATCGCTACGAACTGTTTAAAATTCCCTTAGTTTCTTAGCAAGTTTGTCTATGGAATTTTACCTTTAACGTTGGTTGAACTAAGCCGCACATTATACTTAAGTACTTAGTTTCTTCTTTTAATACCTAAAGTTAAGTAGGGAACATGTTACTGCTTTTCGCCTTTTGTTTGAAAGTATAAAAATTTATTTACCTCTTTATTTATAGATTTATTTGATTTTAAAAATTGGATTTGAACTGGAATCCTTGCATTTACTGATATTTCCCCTTACAGAAGACTTGAAAATTATGAGTTAGTATAGCTAAAATCCAGAAGTAGTGAATTTCAACAAAAACAATTATTTAAAAAAATATTTGGTGATTTTCAATATTTCGCCTTGATTAGTATACTGCGAAAAAAGTAGTGATTTACGAAAAAAAATATTGACCTAGTAATGAGATAAAATCATCTTACCCCTCGGGTAATACGAGTATTACAAAGCTAACGAAATATGGAATAATTATTTTGGACTTTAGTTTTTTTCTATAAGGGCGGGTAGATGTTGAAATGTAATAAACCAAGCTTTGTGTGAAGTACTCGTATTAACAAAATTCATTGTTTATTTGCCCGCTTCGGCTTCTTACGGTGGCACTGACCCGAGTGGCCCAATTTTCTATGAAAATTTTCATTGGTCGATTGTTGTTTATTCGCATAGACCTCCCATTTAAGGAAAGGCTAAAAGAAAAATTCTAGCGGGTTCAAATCACATGACATTGATTGCCAATTCACGTCTGCAAGAGATAGTTTTACCGTCAAATCGTTAATATACTGCATGCCAATCGCGGCGTCCGCTGGCGCTGTGTGGAACGGAATGCTATCTTGCTTGAAACTAGTGTTGGGCATAATCGAATGATTTAAAGAATCGAGATATTAGTATTCGAATGATTTAAAGAATCGAATGATCATTCGAATGATTTTTGAAGGAATATCAAAAAAAGCAGGAAACAAACACTCAATTTCAAGGCAAAAAAAAAAGCAAAAAAATCATAAAAATCGCTTCTCGTCTTTCATTTGCAATTCCATATTCAACCCTCAACGGTGTATCGAGTGCAAAAATGAATATGTGTAAATATAAACCCATTCATTGAATACATACACACGAGATACGCAAATAACCAAATTCTCGAGTTCTCGATTTTGTGTGTTTTCTTTTGTCTTTTCGTTCAATATTCGCTTCTCGGTCTCGAATAGGCACTCGAGTGTCGAGTCCTCATTTCGCTTAGAAAAAGTAGATAAGAAAAAATCATTCGAATGATTTGAGTATTCGAATGATTTGTGTGAAGAATCGAGATATCTCGAGATGTTGCCTGAATCGATTATAATCGATTATTTCATTCGAATGCGCCCACCACTACTTGAAACACTAGGCGTGGTTCAATATGGTGACCGCCTCACCAACATCCTTTTTGAAAATGTACGGACCAACGACGCCACTAGTTCAAAATTCACTCCCACGTATCTTTTTGAGGATACATTGTCACTTGTCACCTGGTGAACTTCGTTTAGATTGGTATCGTCATATATACATTGTTTGTTACCACAGTCATTCTACCAAAAATGAGTCTCGCTACTAAAGATCATTTTTCGGCAAAAACTCGGGTCTTCTTTTAAACGCTCATGAACTTTTAGCTTCAGGGTCAATTGGATCTTGTACGGGTGTAGGCCCAAGTCCCGACATAATTCGCCAAGTTGAAGTCTACGAAAGGCCGAGTTCTTGTCCAAGGCAAGGATGACGGGTTCTGCCACCATGTCTTCCGTTAAATGGGCGCAACGAGCGCAATATAATAATGTTTTTTTTTTTTTCATTTAGACGTGTTGTTCGTGTAACTTGCTATGTTGATTTTACAAAAGATCTTGATATAAACTAATCCGCTGCTCCTGATGGTATATCCCCCATTCTTCTGAAGAGGTGTTCTTCATCGCTGGCAAAACAATTGTTTGCGTAAGCTTTTCCATCGCTTTTACTGTTCTGGAATCTTCCGTAGAAAATGGGAAACAGCATTTATCCAGCCTGTTCCTAAGAATAGCAACTATTCTCCCCCTCCTCCTACCGACCAATTGCAGCTACGTCCCTTCTCGATAAGGTCATGGAATCGCTGCACTGATCAAACACTGATCAATATCTCCAAAATCTAAAGTTTTCCAATGCCCGGCAATACGGATATCACAGCAATCGTTCTACTGGTGATCTGGCTCTCTTATCGAAAAGACGTGCGTTTGATATCAACAAAAAAAAATTTTTGAATTTGAAATCATCTTCTATATCGTTCAATGCATCTTGTTTTACAATGCATCTTGTTTTAATTCTGATGTTCCCCAAGGCTTCGTTTTGTTTCGCTAGGAATGCTCATCAGTTCACCCTCGAGTCTAATTTTGGGTGTACCGTTAAATACAGATATTCGATTTTGAGTCTCACAACACGATTATAGAGTAATTTACCCGGCACTGTTTCCCTTGTCATTTCAATTTGCAAGCTTTTAGAACCAATGTTCATCGACACTCCCTTTCTATTTCTTCGTAATTTCGTCCTTGACTCGTGATGTGTTAAACATTATAGGAGTTATAAGCCCTTGAGCGCGGGTGAAGTATAAGAAAAATTCAAGTATCATCAACATTTCGAATAAATCCCAATTAAAACAACTTTGGCGCAAAATTTTAGTTGAATTAGTACGTTGTTAAAGCTAGGTTAAAACAATGATTTCGCAAATATAGCATCATACTTTCTCAACCATTTTATTAAAGTTAAAATCATCAAATACCTATATACTTTATTTTTTTAGTATCGTGCTATTTAGAGACGCTGCCAAGTCTGCTTACTTAGTTTTTTGCACGAACTATCATTGTTTTAGGTGTGTTCAGAAGCAATTTATTAAGAAAATTGCCTTATTACGATACTAGTTAAAAAATGTTTAAACTTAAGAATGACTTAGTAAACTTATTTAAAGTTAGCAAATTGTTTAGTATCATACTAATACCTTAATAATAGGCTGTTTAAATTGTTGCGCCTTTTTTACAATGATTTTCCCCTAAAAGGACATCTTTTATTAATGTATTCCTTATTGGAAATTTCAGCTCACTGCAAACCAAACAACAATATTAACTACTTTTAAGTAAAAATAGTTTTAGGAAGTTAAATCAGATCAAGATCCAGCAATATTATTTTCCTCGGTTCACTGATTGCTTACAAAAAAAATGAACAAACCATCATGAATAACAGCCAACCACAAAATTGAATCAGAATTCTTGTATTCACTTGATCAGGTTCGGTGTTCGGTCCCTAAACTAAATTTTCTCTCTTCCAGGATTATGATGGTGATGGAGAAGTTCGTTCATGGCGTCCATCGCGTCGGACTTTGGTGTGAAACCTGCTGGCGACGAAGACAACGATAATGATGATAGAATTATTATTATGATTATGATTACTATTTTTCCTTATGGCAGTGCAATTTTCCCACAAAGTTGTTACCTACTAAGAGTGTGTAACGTCCATTATGGGAAAGACCAATCACAGTATGATGATGCACTTTGGTTAGACCCTTATGGTCAGCGTGAGTTGTTGTAATCAAGAAAAATCTTCTCAGCACGTGATGAATGCAAATTTTTTTCTCATTAGATTCTTGAATTACCTGACCCTATTGCAGTAGGTATAGATAGTGTCACATCAAGTTCAAGTGTTGTATCTTGCAAGCATCGTTTTGGTTCATTTTATAAATAAAATTGCATCTTTTTGCAGTGGACATCACTTGGTTTCAGAGTGAGTTGTCGTAGTAAGCGGATGAATATAAAGACATAGTCACTTCTGCTTATGATTATACCATTATTAAATTTTGGATATCATATTTGGTGTGTTCTCAACAAATTAGCTTTTTTGATGCGAAATTCAGTACATACTAAGTTTTTACTCTTGGAATGTTGTCTGTTATTATTATAACTACAGACAAAATTTTAATATACTTTAAAGCCAAGCATTCTTAATCTGTCTGATACTTCGTCTTTAAAACTAAAATATAAATTTTTGTCGCAAGATCTCAGAGATAGAAACATAATTGTTACTATTCATGTAAATAAGTTCCCTTTTGGGTTCAGAAATTTGGAGAAATCTCCTTATGTTCAACAGGCTAATAATTGTAAACATGAATGTTATTAGGGAATATTTTTTCAAACCCATGGAACTCATTTCTTGCATTGCTTAAACAACTTCTTAAAAGTTTGAGCTAAGACAGAATGTCATAAAAAATTTTTAGCTAGAGAATGTTTGAAAAGAAACTGATACCCCAGTTTATTTATTATTTTTAGAAGCTAATGCTTAAATCATTTAATTTGAATAGGCTTAGGCGATAAACAAACAAATGGGAATACTATTGATACAGGATTTAAGTACAATTTTTTCTCCTCAATGGTAAATATTGCTAATTTTAGCACACACAAAATAGGGGTAACCGGGGATAGTTGGCTCCAGGGGCAAGTAGACTAACCGCCAATAACTTCAAAATAAAACAATTTCTTTCAAGTTTATTCTTTTTATTACATCAAGCACAGCTGCTTGCTTAGTTTCGTGTTGTCTCTCGCCAGAGTCCGGCGTCGTTCGGAGGTTATCGCGAAAAAACAACTTTTTGCTTTCGTGAGTAATTTTTTTGTTTTCTTTTCTTTTTCTTCTTTCGTAAGGGTGCTTTTGCCTAACGTCAAATTTTTTTTAGGAAAAAGAGCAAGTAAGTGTTTGTATTCATAAACCAGGTAATTTTATGTTCATTTGATTTCTGAGAACCGAAAAAAAATCATTGAATGCTGAAAGACCGATCGGGGTAAGTTGACATTTTTTCTTGGGGGTAAATTGACTCATTTTTTGTTTGGTAATTTCTAGAAAAATGAGGACATATGTAAGAAAAACATCATGAGGGGCAAATAAAATAACAGTTTTGGAACGTGCGTGCCAGCTTATTTGTGGAAAAGGAAAAAGCATACGATCTGTTGCTCATGCCTATGGTATTCCATATAAAACCATGCAAAGATAATATGTGCAAAAATTTAATTTGTTTATTTAATTTTTTTTTATATGCATCGCTTTATATTTTGTGTATAATAATATTTTTTTGTTTCAAACAAAATTAATTTTTAATTCTATTTGCTTATAGTTTTAGTATTAAAAAGCTGGAAATAAGAATATAGTCAACTGACCCCATAGCCTTAGCCAACTTACCCCGGTTCAGGGGTTATTTGACCCACTTGAGGTCGTTTTGTAAAATTAGGAAAAAAAGGTCTTAATATTAACTAATTTTAGAAAACATATTTTTTTTATAAAGCAAAAAAGATGTTTTATAAAATGGCATTTAATTTGTGTTGATATCTTTCTTAGTTTTCTTAAAAAAAATATATAAGAAAATTTTGAGTCTACTATCCCCGGTCTCCCCTAATAGAAACAGATTCTGAAAAGAAAAACAATGTTTAAAGGTTTTTAACAGTTATATAACAGGTGCACTTTTTTAGATCGAAAAGCACTAAGAAAAGTTAGATATCAAGTTTATTTATTTATTAATTTCTACTAATCAAGCAGGAATACTGCTCTTATAGATTACATAAAAATAATTGATAACATATGAAAAATTTAAAGAAATAAATACTAACCACCTTAATTAAGACTAAATAACAACCTTTTTTAAAAACACTCTTCTTACATAAGTATAAATTAAAATCAATAACATTATAATATATACATGCGTTTAACAGCGAGTTAAGGGTTCATAGGTTCCATAATTAGCCCCATGAAAAGGTACACAAAATTAACGATTACTTCGTAATCCATGACTGGGAACATGAAAACCAACTAACGAAAGCAAATAAAGGCAATTGATTTTATAATTAATTAAATCTCTTACAAACATGACATCAAAATAAGTACGACGTAATTACAAGGATTGAATGCCTATTAACAAACATCTTGTATTATATGATGGTACAACAAAATTCCATTGTAAGATCCGAATTGCAGTTCGAGTGCACCAGTTCTGTATTCTTTCAATTCTCACTGAATAAACAGCATATATAGGATTCCAAATGGAAGAACAGTATTCTAAAATTGATCGTACTAAACGAAAATAGTATAAAGATCCTAGAGTAAAAGGGTCTGAGAAGGGTCTGAGAAGTATTCCAGTAAATAAAGCCAAGCATTTAAGTGGCCTTAGAAATGATGTAGTCAATATGCTTGGAGAACATGAATTTTAAATCAAATATCACACCCAAATCTTTTTTTTCTGTAACCTTAGATAGAGAAGCTCCATGTACATCGTAAGAAAATAATATTGGTGACGCACCACGGTAAAACATCATACTATGACCATTTAAACAAAAAAAAATTTGTTTGTTGAGTTTTCACTGCACATAAAATGTGGTTTCTTCGAAATAGTGTGTGCTTGATAAAAAAAATTATTAGAAAAAAAAGAACTATAAATTCATTCAACAGCTATATTGGAAAAACCCTTTACCGTCCACACGACTACATTCTTAGAAATATCTAATTAGACAGTTCACACTGGTTATAAGAAACCTCAAAGCGCAGGTCCTTATAAGAGAACTCACAGGAAATGCATTTTTTTCCTAAAAAAAATTAAACCACTAAATCATAAATGCGTGGTGTATTGGAAAAACCCAAAAACCACGAATGAAGTTTTTTTTAATTTGATTTATTTTTTCTCATAAGCCCCGATTTGTGAGTGAAAGTTATCTTTTAAAAATTTCTCCGTGTTTGAAAAAAAAAAGACAAAGAAGACGGAATCAAGTTAAATTTAGATGGTGCAGCTATAATTTTGCCACCTAAAAATGATGCTGTGAGTGATAACGAAGAAATCGATGATAATGTGCAACTTTTGGAAGATGGAAATATGTTTCCAAAAGAATTAGCAGCTAAAATTGAGTTAGAATACACCTTTGATGATGTATGTGCTAAAAAGCCACAGGAAAAATACGATGATTCTAACAGTGCATCAACATCCCAAAATATCGCCTCAACATCAAAATAAGCATTACCATGTTTCCAGTATGACATGCCAAAGTGGTCTAAAAGCCACGGCGCGTTGAATTTTCGAATTTTCAAAAATTCCAACAGACGTATCAAATGACAAGATACCATTAATTTATGGCAAAATCGGTAAGCTTACAATATTTATCATATTCATAATATATGCTGTTCTTCCAATATTATAAGATAATCCAACTTTCAAAACAAATTTCAATGAAATCCGCAAATTCATTGGAATTTTTTTGTTTTTTTGGGAATCCATTCAGTTCCCCAGTTGGATCTTTATTAGTCTAATCAACCAGTATTTCGCTGCGTGATATGATGTGAAAAAAGATGTCAAGGGCAGGAGATCGATTCAAAACTATAAAAGCATATTTACATGTCTGTGATAACCGTAAAATCGATTCCGGCTACAAGTTTGCTAAGACTTCCGACCTGAACAACTTGCTAAACGCAAAATTTAAGCAATTTGGGATATTCGCCCATCATCTTTCAATTGATGATTGAAACTTGTGCTCACATGAAAAATACCTGTTCCAATTTATACCGCATGGTGGTGCATCAACTGTAATTTCCTTAGATTTTGATTTGGGTGAAAACATGTACTGAGGTTACTTTCAAAAGTCGATAAGCCAGGTCAGCATACGGTAATTTTCGACAATTTCTTTAATTCACATAAGCTTCTATCTACACTGGGATGTTTCGCAACAGGTAATTTCGATGACATGAAACACACTGTCATCAAAAGAGAAAAAAGTTTTAGCTGTCGGAAGTGTTCAAGTCAATTTTTTTTTTGTAAAAAGTGTTACGTAGCGCTTCATCCAAAATATTTTGATGGATACCATACAAAAACTAATATTTTATGAGCATACATATGTAGCTATATACATCCCTATAATGTTAAATTCTTTTAATTATAATTCATTATTAATTTATTTTCTGTTTTAATACGCTTTATCAAACAAATATTTGAATAAAGTTGATTTAAACTCCATATCAAAAAAAAATGTTTCCCAAAGATTTTGCTACTACATTCGGCGGATATTGCGAAAACGCAACGTTAATTTTCTAGGATTTTAGTTTCCCAAAATTTTTCCAAAAATTTTTTTCAGATTTTCTCTAGTTAGACCAAAAATAGACAGTGTGTAAAATTTCAAGTTCCTACCACACCTAGAACTGGTAGCCGCCGGAAATGGGTTAAAAACTTAAAAACCATATTTTAAATATTGGAATTATTTGGGAAAAACATTAGAAACAGTAAGAAACGTTTTCGAAAAAAAAACAGTTCTATTTAGATAAGCTAAATCAAATTTGAACTAAATCCTTTCATCCGTTTAAGCACTGATTTTGTAGAATTGAAAAAATCTTCACATTTGTTTTTGAAACTTGATTTAATTTAGTTGATTTTCTGTCTCTAAAAGATTCAAATTTTACTTCTGCAACATTCGGTACATTTTTTTTTAATTTGACTACTAATAAAAACGAGTGCCAAATGTTGAGTATCGGGAAGTTAACGAATTTACACCAATCGCGCCATGTCACACAGCCCATGCCACAATCGATCTTTTGCGCACCAAATTCCCAAAACGTGTTATCAGCCGTCTTCGTAAAGTCGATAGACCGCCTCAGAGCTGCTATTTAAATCCTTTGGGCTTATTTTTGTGGAGAACCGTGAAGGACCGATGTTATGTCAACAATCCAGAAACGATTCAAACATACTTAAGGCCAATATCAACCAAGCAATCCGTGAGCTACAGCTCGAAACCATTAACAAGGTCTTGGAAAATTGGAGTGAAATAATGCGCTCCTACGAAACCCCAGCCAAAGCAGCCACTTGTGTTCCGTAATTAATGGGAATGTTTGCTCTGACTAATAAAGCGTTAATACATTGAAAAAATTTAATTTTGTTCATTTTATTGCATTTTTAAAAAGAAACTTGTGTTTGGCCCAGCTTATACATATAGTTGTTAAGACCGAAGCTCTTTTAAGGCTAAGCTCTTAAAATATTTGTATTTCATATTTTGTTTATACTCATAGTATAAAAATTATCCAAGTTTTTGTTGGCGAAGTAAAATTCTGATTGATATTTTTTTAAGTCTTACCCTGACATCAATTATCTAATTTAATGTCCCCAAAGTATTAATAATTGTATGTCGTTTCGAAAAGCTTTACAGATAATGCATTTTGTATGACAATAGCAATGCCACCTGTATCTCTTTTCTCTTCCTGATGAAACGCATTCATTGCACTTATCTTGGAAATAACTGGGAATCAATCTAAAGGCTTCTTCGGTTGACAAGTTGCTTGCGGTTACTGTTTTATATTATTTTATTCCTCCACTATTTATATCTATCATCATCAACTACATACATATACATATATATAATATGTCACGTCTTCTAGGTTAGGTTAGGTTAGGTTAGGAGGGGTGTGCACAGCCCAAGGGCTGTTGCGTACACGGGGGCCTATTGGTCCATTGTGATCCCCTATTAATAAAAGCAGAGATGCTCCACGTCTTCTAAGTAAAAATAATAAAAAATAACCACTGATTCTATGTGCGAAAAAGATTCTTTCTTTGGTAGGAAGGTACATTACCTAGAATCTGAAATAGCTTTTGTCTTTGGCTCAGTGAGATATATAATTTTCTATGAACTTGAATAACCTGCACGCAAGCTGCACCGTGGCTGTTGTTATAACGGAACACAGCATTAGATGTTGGTAGATAGAAAAAGACAAAACCACACAACCGCACTTGAATATAGTTGTTTTTTTTTTTAGATTTATTTTTCTTGTTTTACGGTTAATTAACCATGAAGTTGTGTCAACTTCAAAAGAAATTTATGACATTTTTGAAAGACTGTCAAATCATAATAACAATAACTTATCCTTAAAGAAGAACGGTAGCCGAACTAGTATAATAATGGTTGGTTGATTTTTTTTTTTTAAGGAGTGCACTAAATGGCTGCCTATAACTAAGTATACTTCATACAAAATGCAATGGACTCAACGGAAATTATTATACTAAAAGGAATGGGAGGAAAGCAATGGGATTGAAATGATAAAATTAGTTTAACACTTCAAGTGCCTTGAAATTTTGTGTTTCTATTTTTTAATAGGAGGTTTCTTTTTTTTTATAAACGCGTTTTAAGGGTTAATTGAGAGACCCTTAATATGTTAAACACAGTACGGGCGTTATGGAAATTAGGGTTAAAAAGAAGGTATCGATGAACTTTGGTTTGGAAAGTTTGTAAACTGAAATGGCACTGGAAACAGTTCGGGTAAATTACTCCTTAATCGTGTTGTACGACAAAAAGACGAGTCTCTGTATTTGAAGGTACGCTGGTACGTCCAAAATTAGGCTCAAGGGTGAACTGATGAGCATTCCTAGCGAAATAGGTATCACGGTTGAACTGATTGAGGGGAGGAATGCTACTGGCTACTTCGAGTTAGCATTGCTTGAAAAAAAAGCTATAAAACAAGGAAATACATGAAAGATTTCCATTGTCTTCAAGAGATGAGAATGATGCTATGGTAGCATTGTTATACCTATGAGTTTAAACACTCCGTTCTGGATTCTACATAATAAAGGAAGAGAAGATTGTACTGTACCTGAACAAAGATTTGAGTTATACTTACTCGAGTTTTGGACATACATATAAAAGCCTTATAAATTGTAGCCATATTAGAGGGGGTGCAAAATTTCTTACATCGATATAGAAATCTTTAGCATTTGGCAGCGTTTTTGGTGGCCTCGAGGATATAGTCATTCGAACGAAGTTCGTCTTTGACCCACATACCTAGTTCTGAGAACTTTTAGGTTTCTTTGATGCAAGTGCCATTCAAGGATAATGGCATAGGGGGTAAATTTTTCTTCAACAACAATGTAGACAGCATTGAGTTTTCGAAGCATTAAACTCCGCACGATTTTTTATGTCCCATTTAACAATGCTGTGAAGATCGGAGTTTAATAAGCTTATTGAACAATTTCGTTGCAATTCCAATTTCCTGGACATGAATTTGCCATCAAGTATGAAAAGCTGAGGGTACATGATTCCCAAAAAAAATGTCAGAATCAAGGTCTAGCTCTCAGCAGGAGAACCAACATTCTTAGAAAATGAATTGATCCATTTGACCCCTATTGAATCTTGGACACTTTCTCCCTAATCGTAAAACAAACCAACATGCAGCTTTCTGCAGAAATCGTTAGAATAAACTCCAAGACACGTTGCGTTTAAATACCTATTATGGAGCCGATTTACGATCTGCTAAAAATATCTAACATTTGGAGCGCTTCTAGTACAGCACTGCAAGATATTGTTCGACCTCATGTTTGTCCTCTGTAAAGCATTCTGTTTAAGCATAAGTTTACACGTAGCGATAGGAATACACTTATTTCCCTCATCTGGTAATAAAGCTATCATTGTTCCATTTTTGACTTGTGTATTAATGAAAATGAAACACGCCTTATACATTGTGTGTATGCTTGAAGCAACATATTTGATTTTTGTTCAATCAGACGGACAGGATTGACATAATGTATATTCAAGAATGATTGCTGGATTATGCAAGAGCAGGCTTTCGAATAGACTCTGAGAAGGCACCATACATGTAGCGACTAGAACCGGACGTCAACTCATCTCAAAATTTACGTAAAATTGATGATTGAAGACACATGCAAGATGTTTGCGTATATGCAACGTCAAAATGATTTTACTAATACACTCTCAAATGCATGACAAGCATTTGAATTGTGTATATGCCGCATTATAATTTCCTGAAATGTCCCAGTGGCCCGGCCGGCACCCAGTAGGGGTGAATGTTAAACTGCTGCGCTATCTCCATCTAAAATGATCGGACGTTAAGGTCTGTTATTAAGCTGGTAGATCCAGAATCAAGAGATTTAATCGCTAAAACTCCCAAGTTGATTGGGAAGACGAAAAGAGAGACTTAAATTTAGTCTGTCTGAGTATTCGCCTATACCGTTATTAGTTTTTATATCATCTTCCAGGAATGCCATGTCTTTTCAGATTTCTTTAGAATAGATAGGTTTTATAAAACAGAATCTGATGGTGGTGTAATCGATGCTACTTGGAATGGGAGTGATGAATTTGGAATAATGGAGTGGCCAATTTCATTATTGGTGCGAGGAGGCTTTGAGACGAATAGCTGTGTTTGCAGCTATTTAATTGGCTAATATATCAAGGGGTGTTAGGTGGAGAGAATGTTCAGTGCAGCGGAAGGAGTTGTGCGAAGTGCTCCGCCCATGTACAGACAAACTGACCACTAAACCTTGCTCAGTATTTAGCAATTAGTATAAAGCTGTCCACCATACTAACACACCGTTAGTCTAATTACCGAGACATAAAGTCAATAAGTATTGCGTGGTTGGAGCCCCATTTATTCCCAATGGGTTTTTTTTCATGAATGTTAGGTTTCCAACTTAACTTCTTATCTAAAATAAGACCCAAGCATTTTGCTTTGTTCGCATAGGCAAACACTCTCTTCTTCCAGAAATCTCAACGGAACATTCGCTAAATTACAAACGAGGGGAGATAGGACATCGCCTTGCAGCGTCCTTCTATCGACAGATCTTCTTGCAGAAAACCCGCCCAGCTTTGAATTAAAAATTTTATTAGTTAGCATTTCATTTATCGAACCTTCTACATTCAGAAATGACAGAGCAGACGCGGTTGTAGATGTGTTCAAATTGTCAAAAGTGTATATCAAGGAAGGCAACCATAGTATACTCTTTATGATGGAGGGAGTATTCTAACCTTCTTACCAGTGTATGAGATTTTTCACCGATTTTACTTTACTGTAAGCAGGCTGAGCCGTAGACAAAAGTCTAGTGTCAATGTTCTTGAATGAATCAATTAGTCACTCAAAAGTTTTGAGAACGAATGATCTTAGATGATACGAGTAGTTATGTAAGCCATTGCCCACTTTGAGTTTAAATACACCTCCAACTTCACAGGAATACGGACCAATTTATGCAACTATTAAAGAGTATCTCTAGGACTGGCAATATAATAACTAATCTCTTGGAGTTCGGCTACATTTTAGCTAAACTAATTCTTTACAAAAAAGATACTGTCTCGTATGAGTGTTAAAGCAATAGAGTCTTGAGAATCTTTTATCTTCCATTATTAAAAAAATATGTATATATGTAGATACTCTGTTCACTACGACACGGCTACAAAATATAATAAGGCTTACTTAAGAATAGTACACCTAAGTGGTATGATAGTAACCTCTTTTTAGGACTTTTCCATTATCAAACGATTGTGTCTTAGCTTGGGCGTTAATAGTAAGTATCTACATATTTAATTATCGGTTGTCATTTGAGCATCCAACCATATGGACATTTTGTTACTTTGTCATTTTTTGAAAGAATAGAAATCGTTAATTAAATATATTAGTACCTTACGTGCATGCTAAGCAAATCACACATTCGCTATTTGTCATATTCTTTGAGCCTTCTACGTAAATCTTTATAAATTTATTATCACTATCCATGTTATTCTATCATCGTTAATAGTTGACAAAAAAAAATCTTGTAACGTCTTCCACTAAAAAGGTAGAAATTCCTTCAACATTGCGCACATTGTACATGCTCACACACCTTACCGACCTTCAACCTTTTAGAATCTTTTTCTTACGTTAATTTTTTGTTTGAATGTTTATAAAAATGTTTTCCTCTATTATCTTTTTCTGTTTACTTTCAGATGCGGACAACGAACTTTGCTTACCGCACTGCGATAGCGTTGGCTACAATTGCATGTTTCGCTTGCCTGCTCCCCACCGCATACGGACGTATGGCATTCGAAAAGCTAACTGACTACGATTTTGCCGGCACGTCATACTTTAGTGTGAAAAACCTGTCACTATACGAATGTCAGGGCTGGTGTCGTGAAGAACCGGATTGCCAGGCAGCCGCATTTAGTTTCGTTGTGAATCCACTGTCACCATCACAAGAAACACACTGCCAGCTGCAGAATGATTCGAGTGCACACAATCCATCTGCTGTGCCACAAAGGTCAGCCAACATGTACTACATGGTAAAACTGCAGTTGCGCAGTGAAAATGTCTGTTTGAGACCGTGGTCTTTCGAACGTGTTCCGAATAAAATCATTCGGGGTCTCGATAATGCCCTGATTTACACAAGCACAAAAGAAGCTTGTTTGTCGGCTTGTTTGAATGAAAAGCGATTCGTCTGCCGGTCAGTTGAGTATGACTACAACAACATGAAGTGCGTGCTAAGTGATTCAGATAGACGCAGCAGTGGGCCATTTATTCAATTGAATGACGCTCAGGGAACTGATTATTTCGAGAACTTATGTCTGAAACCCCAACAAGCTTGTAAGAATAATCGACAGTTTGCAAACGCCCGTATGGGAGTGTCTGATGAAAAAGTTGCCCAATATGTCGGTCTACACTATTACACTGACAAGGAGCTACAAGTTACTTCCGAGTCCGCATGCCGACTTGCCTGCGAGATTGAAACTGAGTTCCTTTGTCGATCATTTTTATACCTTGGTCAGCCACAAGGTTCCCAATACAATTGTAGACTCTACCACTTAGATCACAAGACTCTGCCCGATGGACCCTCGACATATTTGAATGGGGAACGTCCTTTAATCGACCATGGTGAACCGATTGGACAATACTTCGAGAATCAGTGTGAAAAGGCACCACCAGTAGCCCCAGGATCCGCACCACAAGATAACACCCTACCGGTCAGTATTGATGCTACAGAAGATCCAAACCTAAATAATTTGACAAGAACCGATGTGAACTGTGATAAGACTGGAACTTGCTATGATGGTATGTCAATAAAAATAATCTTTTATATCCTTTTTAACTAGAACTAGGTTTTTTTTTGCTGAATTAAAAGATATCGTCAAATTTTAATCAGCAATAACAGACCTAAGTCAAGTGTATGATTAAAAATTCATTCGTTTCATTTCTGTTTCAGTGTCCGTTCATTGCAAAGACACACGTATTGCTGTTCAAGTTCGTACAAATAAGCCATTCAATGGACGTATTTATGCTTTAGGACGTTCGGAAACATGTAATATTGACGTCATCAATTCCGATGCATTTAGATTGGACCTAACAATGGCTGGACAAGACTGTAATACCCAAAGTGTGGTAAGCACTGTTTTTTATTTTAAAAGGTCTTTATTTAATTTTCTGGTCACGATTTTTCTTACAGACCGGTGTCTATTCAAATACAGTAGTTCTTCAACACCACAGTGTCGTAATGACCAAAGCAGATAAAATATACAAAGTCAAATGTACATATGATATGAGTTCAAAGAACATCACCTTCGGAATGATGCCAATCCGTGATCCAGAAATGATTCACATCAACTCATCGCCAGAAGCTCCACCACCGAGAATTCGTATTCTCGATACCCGACAACGTGAAGTCGAGACTGTACGGATCGGAGATCGCCTCATGTTCCGTATTGAAATTCCCGAAGATAGTGAGTATCTAAGAAAGTGAGTATGGACGGTTGTTTTAATAAGAACGATTTCGTTGCAGCTCCATATGGAATTTACGCAAGATCTTGTATTGCCATGGCCAAGGATGCTCGTACCAGTTTCAAGATCATCGATGATGATGGTTGTCCCACTGACCCTACAATATTCCCCGGTTTCACTGCTGATGGCAATGCTTTATTGTCAACTTATGAAGCCTTCAGGTTTACTGAAAGTTATGGTGTGATTTTCCAATGTAATGTCAAGTATTGCTTGGGACCATGTGAGCCTGCTGTGTGTGAATGGAATATGGAATCATTTGAATCATTGGGCAGAAGGAGGCGTCGTTCTATTGAAAGGTAAATCATAATCTAGATCATTGTTTCATCGATTTTTCAGTGTTTTATAGAAATGTATTTATGGTACGTAGTATTTTTAGCAAATGTTTTGCTCAACTTAAAATTTATTTTAAATAGCTAAAATTGAGTAAAAAAAAATTAAACAAACGCATTTGATGATTGTGGGAAAGATATAACTAGACTTTAACGGGTTCATTAAATGCACCAAGAAAACTTTAGGAATAAAGCCCCACTCAAGGGTCTATCTCACTCACAACAAATCTTTCTACACAATCGAACGCATGCTTCCGCTGAAATTTTGACAAACACATTTTTACCATTATCTCGGGAACGACTTTTAATATCTTGTATTTACTGATCTGAGTGAATATAAGTTTTCACTTCTAAGGTATACCTTCGATTTTGTTGATTTTTGTTGAAAAATATTCCGTTGCTTTTTCACTTGCTCAAAATTAAAATTTTAAAGCGTTCTCAAGTTTTTGTATTTTTTTTAAATTACAATAAATATTTTCATTGTTTTCACAACATTTACTGAAATTTTAAGAACCAATAAGTGATTTAAAATTCTTTTTTTAATTAATTATGTTACCAACCCAAAAATGTAACTACAGTAAAATTAAATAATATGACAATAAGATAAGAAAAGTATGAGTCAATATCTTCCTGCTAATGACTCCCGTTTATTTATGTCGGGTAACATAAGAAAAAAGAAAGTACGAGTAGTTTCTTGTTATGCAATGTAGAAAAATAAAATAATTTATAAAAACAAAGATTTTTCGAGCAGAGATATTAAAATTTGATTTAAAACGTTCATTTTTAACTTTTTATTTGTTAAAAATATTAGAGTTATAATATTTTAAAAGAATAAATACCTGAAAAAGTGTGTTTCGTATAGGTAGGCGTCTTTTCAATTTGTTTTAGAAAAAGGGCACTTTCATCCTAATCTTTTGCAGTTTTTTGTTTCCCAAGAATTTCATTTTTTATTTTTCACTTAAATCCAACTTCGGCAGTACTGTTAAATTCAGAGATTCTTTCTTAAACCACACTATACGAATGTGGAATGCTTTACCCGGCACTATATTTTCTTCTCATTACGATATTCAGACATTCAAAACCAATGTGCATATCTCCATTTAAATCCTCTCCAATTTTCCTAAACGCTCGCACTGTGCTCAAACATATTAAGGGTAGTTGGGTTTAATTTTTTTTTTATTCAATATCTCGAAAACGGGTAGACGAATTCATTAGAAATAACGATTTCCTTAAATTTTCTTTGCATACATTTATATTTGATCCAGTTATCAGACGACATTCTATTTTATGAGTTTAAACTATGTATTTAAATTATTTTAGTAAGTTAGTTATCTTAGCCTTGGCATAATGGTTAGTTCGTTAGACTTTAATGCAGAGGGTCTTGGGTTCGTGTCTCAGCCGCTAAAAAAAAAAGCTTTTCAGGAGTGTACTACCGCTTGTGAGGAATTGAGGAATTGACAAATCCTCCAAGAGTATCTCTTGTTATGAAAAGCGCTGCTGATTAGCCGTTCAGAATCAGCAGAAAATTGTAGATCCCATCCATTTCTGTAAACACGCACACAAAAATGGTTGAAAGTTGTAAGTCACTAGGTTTATTCTCTCTATGAGCCGTCATGGCCTCTAATTTTGAAAGTATTTTACCAATCAAAAGACTGAATTTTAAGCATTACTTTCATCTAATAACATCCTTATTTTTATTTATACATTTTTTTTTTTTTAATTCTAATGTGCTTGTACTTAAAAAATTGCTGTCTAATAATAAGCTAAATAAACATCCATAAATCACAGGATACCGGTTGTCCCTTAATTCGTGCATAATATTTTAGTTCGTGATTCTTGAGTATATTCTAAGAAAAAAATGTTGTAGACAGTACAGTAAGGGGGGAAATACAATTAGAAGTTCCAAAAAATTGATTTTTTTTGTTTGTCTAAGAAAATCGTAAATTTTATGGAGATACGATGGTCTTATTCTGAATTTGAAATTCGAACTCCATCATTTTTTTCCAACGTTTTTTGAGGACGTTTTTCGGAGCGCGCAACAATTATTTTTGAAAAGTCGACGAGGAAATCCGTTTTATATTGTATTTTTTTGTATTTCTTTCTTACACATGTATATATAGATACATGTGTATGCGCATAATATAGATTCGCGTCGAAAACCACGTAGTAGGTAAACATCATTTTTCAGCAATTAAAACTTTGAACGCGTTTTTCTCGAAACAGCATTTTTGAAATTTGCGTGCACGATAACTCAAAAAGTTCTCAACCGATATTGCTCTACTTTGGAGGCTTCTTTCTTTATATCATTAGCATCTATTTGAACTAAAAATATTTGTGATTGGACTTTAAAAAATGTAAAAATTCATGCATTCGATTTTTCGACTTTTTCGATAAATCGGTGCCAATTTTTAATTTCTCCATTTTTCTTCATTTTTTTTTTGGTTTAAATAGAAATTATATCATCAATTAATATATGATTTTTTCAAGGACTATGGCAGACAAAAATTGTGGCCTCCAGAATGCACGCAGATCTATCCCTCACCTTCGACCGTTTAAACAAATATGATAGCCTATCTCCGTCTTGAGATATCCAGTTTTAGCATGTTCCGTTTTTCCTGCCCATGATAATTTTTTGACTTAGGGCTCAATTTTCTCCAGAAAATGCGTAATAAACATTCCGTTTTACTATTTTCTTTTAATGAAACCATAGATTTTATGATACATGGGAAAACCTGAGACATGTAAAATTTAAAAAAACTTTTTACTTGCGACTTTTAGGTACTACTTATAAGGCAAGTTATGCATTCGGAAAAAATATCGAACTCGAGATTTTGATCAAAATTGACATTACGATGATAACGAAGACCAAAGAAGTGGGTCTGGCAATTCTGTCTCTGTCTGTCTGTCGGTTCGACTACAGCCTAAACGGCTCGGCCGATTTTCTTCAAACTTGGTAGATATGGGTTTTAATTTTTTCCCCCGGACGTTTTTTTCTCTATTTTTTTTAAGACCAAAAATAACGGTACCTGCCATACGATTTTTTTCGAAATTTTATAAATATTTTTTTTCTCAAAAACTGTCTCACAGAATTTTGTAAAAAAAATTTGAAAAATTTCATTTGGTTAAAACTAGCTAATGGTTGAAAAAAAATTACAAAAAATTGTTATTTTTGGTAGGCCCCCTGGGTCCATTTTTTTTGTTTTTGATTTTCTCGAAAACGGTACAGCCGATTTAAATAATTTTTTTTTTATGTCAAAGCTCCTCCAAAGTTTTAATATTTTTGCATATTCAAATTTGCAATTTTTAATTTTTTGGATTTAAAAAAAAATTCAAATTTTTTTTTTGGAAACTCAATATTTCGAAAACCCCATGCTAGATTTTTTTTTAAACTTGACAAATAAAAGTTTCTTAACATAATCTACAAGATTTGAGAAAAAATTTTGTTTTATCTAAAACTAACGGTACCTTCCATACAAATTTTAAAAAATGGTTTTCGAAAATCGTATTTTTCTCGAAAACGGTCCCGAGAATTTTGCTAAAATTTTTTTTCTTTTGATTAAACTTTACGATCTTTAATTTAATAAAAAAAAATTTGAAATCTAGATATTACTGACTGTACCTACCATAGAACGATTTTTTCGAATTTTGAATTTCTCATTATCCACATAACGGATCTTAATGAATTTTTTTATAAAGAAGTTTAGAAAACATTGCATTTAAAAACTTAAGAAAAAATATTTTTTCAATTTTTAGGAAAAAAAGTCATTTTTTTTTTTTTGAAAAATTCGATATCTCAAGAACAGCTTAGTATTTTTTTTTTTGAAAATAGACTTTTATTCGTACAATAATAAAAACTTAAGGTTGGCGTACCAAATTTTTTTCTTAAAAATGTTTTAAAAATTCTGTACATAAAAGCTTATTTTTTTAAGGAACCACTACAACGACTTATAATTTTTGTTCCTGCATAAATTCATATTTGCATAGCATTCTGTTTTTATCTCTTACTACTAAAAGAATTAAAAAAATTTATTTTATACTTATGAACAGTTTTCTCTAATAACGTTCGTTTTTAAAATTCCTAGTCTATAGGAGCAAGTTCGTGCGACCCGGTCGTGCATTTTATTTTTTTTTTGCTTTAAGCTCCAAAGGCTTTATGAATAAAAAATGATTTTGTGTAAGTTACGATAGTTTTTATTTTATGTATGTACTAAAACCGCTATAAAATGTGTTTAAAGTGTCTTCCTTGGTTTTGTATGTACTATGCTAAAGCCCGTTTTTGTATTTCTCTGCGAATATTTATTGATGATAGCTGCTGCTTCACTTTTTATGACAATTCGAAAATATGGTTCCCTAATTCACCTAACGATGGAAAAAAAAGTTATTTCATTCATAGAAATCCAACATTGTAAGTAAGGAGATCTTGCAAGCCAGTGAACGGGCCCATTTCTTCCTATCAAACGATTATCTTACTCTTCATCTTACCAATTCTAAACCTCTCGATCACAGTGTGCTGGAGCGCTATCTTGTTGGAAATATTATGAAGCTAGTTGCATACGTGGAATGTTCTCCAATAGTTCTGTGGTAAATCATTGCGCAAAATCTTCAGACAGTTTGTAGAATTCAGCTTGGGGGAGTTTGTAGGGCCGATTAATTTGTTTCCAATTACGCCTACTCGCGTTAGGTCGTGTATTTGAAACTGGTCCCGTTTCTCGAAGCCTTCGATATGTACTTCCAAATACTCGTATTCTAGGAAGTCTATGGTTTGGATAAAGTTCCTTTTATCTTCGTGGGTTTTGTCGCAAACTTCTCATTGAGTTTTATTTTTATTATTGTTACATTCATTCAAAAAAAAAGTAAAATGGTATGTTTATTACGCATTTTCTTGAGAAAATTGAGCCCAAAGTCAAAAAATTAGAATGGGGAGAAAAAAAGGAACATGCTAGATTTTCCAGACCGAGATAGGATATCATTTTTATCTATACGCAATTACAAAGGCTGATATTTTTCTAAAAATAAAGGCCTTAATGAAGTTTCTATCATTAGAAATAACAGCGCAATTAGCTTTAAAATGGGTCAGGGTACACCAAAAGAGGCCTTTTCTTAAATCCCCAATATATGATATAAAAATTGAATATAGGCTTTTACTGTAGAAACATTTTTTTTCTTAGAATATACCCCAGAATCACTTCTAAAATATTATGCACGAATTAAGGGACACCCTGTATAGCGTTGTATGACAGCTGTTTTCAATTTCACTTAAAGTGATTTCGAAATTATTAAAACGAGTGAAATGTAGAACACTGAAAACAAATTTACTCGATTTAAAAATTCGTTTTCATTTCGATTTCACTCGATTTTTGGAACCTGGCTGATAACAGTTACTATTATTTTTATAGAAGAAGATAACTGTTACTTGTTACTGTATTACGTATAGTAAATAAAAAATTAACTTAAAACACAAACAAAATACAAATGTACATAGGTAGTAATGTAAAAAAGAAATTTGTATACATTTTATGTTTTAATTGAGATTAATAAAATTCCTATTTTTTGTTTCTAGTAACGAAACCAAAGAAGCCGATGATGATATGAATATTTCTCAAGAGATTCTGGTTCTTGATTTCGGAGATGAGAAAAGAGAATTTTTCAAGGCGGATCCAAGTACTGATTTCGCCAAAGGTAAGCAAAAGCTCATATACTTATAAATTTGAAGCCTTATTCAATTTTATAATTCTCTTTTAGATAAGACTGTCACAATAATTGAACCATGTCCAACGAAGACATCTGTCTTAGCTCTTGCCGTTACATGTGCCCTAATGATCCTGCTTTACATCTCAACTCTTTTCTGTTACTACATGAAAAAATGGATGCAACCGCATAAGATTGTTGCTTAAATGTTACGAAAAGAACTACTAAACACATTGCTCCCCCGCATAGTTTTAAAATAGTTTCATTTATATTATAAGGAAACACTTTTGCATTTCAATACACTCACACACGCTCTCACACATACAAAAATGATGAACGGAAACTTAAACTTGCATAGCTTACTGATGCATTTTACATAAATTTTAAAACTAACTTATGCATAGGATAGTAGATTTAAAAAAAAAAACAAAAACACAAACAAACAAAAATTATTTATTTTTTATCGGTTAGCATTATTATTAAAAATATCAAGCCACCCACAAGCGTTGGGAAAAAATACACTTTCTATTAAGTTCAAGCTGGTTGGAAGCAGGAATTGTTTTCGGATATGCGTAGTAATTTTTTAAGTTTTTTAGCCGAAATACGGCCGCATTTACAGAATGTAATTCAGACGAAAACAAAAACATCCAAGATTTTCTTAATATTTTAATCCTCTTCTATTATCCGTGTGAAAAGAGTCTTTCGATTCAATTTTACATACAAATTGGATTGAAGTCGACTTATTGGATCTATAATGATAGCAGAATAGGACTATTTGTTTTGAAGTCAATCAAACCCTCTTCATCCGACCAATTCGAACTTAAATAGAGACTGTTAAATTATTTATTTATTTTTTGATTAAAATTCTATTATATTTTCTTAAAAATATTTATTTCAAAAAAGTTAGCCAATATTAATTGTTAAATTTAATTAAGAATACAAACATGGAATGTTGAAAGTAAAAACTCTACATGGGATTCAAGCTTTGATTTGTTTGTGTTTGTATTTCTAAAAACATTACAAAAAAAGGTACCCTTTTAGAAAAACTCTATACCAGATTTAGATTAATTACAAATAATTACTTTAAATTAATTAAACTTAAGACGTCAAAATATATATTATGGCAGCATTGCAATAATTACTGATTTAAAAAAATAATAATTTTAATGAACACAAACAAAATAGAAAAGTTTCTTATAAGGTGATTTTAATAATTTTTTTTGTAATATGTAAATATCTGCAAGACATTTTTTTATTTATAAATAAATTAAATGAAAATTATAGATTGGTTTCATTTTGTTGATGTTGCAAGGCATAAGGATTATAGTAAACGTGGAACACACTCAAACATTACACTTACCCATATTAATAAAAGACGGACAACATCAAGTTAGAGCTTATGGACATGTAAGCTTATAATTGTTATAAATAAGTTTGAATTTGAAAAGCGAATAACGAATTCAAGACTCCTTAAAAATAATTATGCTAGAATATTATGCGGGAGAATTTGTTTTAGTACTAGTCTAGAATATAAAATTTCACCTTAAATTTAAGACTTTGATTTTTGGGTGGGAACGCAGTATTGTATATTTTCTTCCGTGAACAAAAGCAAAGACGCTTTTTCTTCTTAAAAAAAATGTTTAAAACAACTGGAGTTATAGTGTCGTGTTGATATTGAAGCCTAGTCCCACTTTCATGATTATTTAACTATATTGACGGAGTTTTAGCAATCTGTGACATAATAAACACATGCTTTAATTTTTTGTGTTCTATATTCTAGCTTAGATATTTGGTATTGTTTCCAATTATCCAAGAATACATGATCCAAGTTTATAAAGAACAAACTAAAAGAAATTATTTACATATAAAATAGATCTCTCTCTCTCTCTCACTCAAGCCCAGAAATAATTACAAAAGTGCCACTGTTCTTAACCTAAATTTTTCAAAGCAGAATAAAGGTTCTGAGTAAAATGAAAAAACTAAAAAAATAAAATGCACGACTGGATCGCACGAACTTGCTCTTATGTAAAAGTACTTTGGAATTTAAGATACATTTTATAAATATAAAACATGGATTTAATGAGATAATAATGTTCAACTGCATAAAATTGCCGTCTGGTTTCCGGAAAAGTATGAATTTATGCAAATAAAGTTTAAAAAACGTTTTATTATTAAATAATTTTTTTATATAAGAAATTTCTCTAAAATTTTTCAAGAAAAAAGTGTGGGATGCGGATTTTAATTATTTAATAATATTGGTTTTAGGAAATAATTTCAAAAAATAATCGTTCATAGGTTTTGAAGATATTGATTTAAGAAAAATTTTTTTTTTTTAAACCCAATAAATATTTTTTCGAATATTTTTATATACAATATTATTTTAAACTTAAGGGGACTCCTGCTTAAAATTTTGGGATAAAATCCTTAGAGCCGTTAGTGAGAAAGTCGAAAATTAAAAAAACGGGTCTATGGCAAGTACCCCTAATAACATTTTGCCCCAAAATTTTTTTTGCCCAAAATGTAATCCATGTCCATAATATCACACTTAATTTTTTTTATCAAAATCGTTAGAGCCGTTTTCGAGATAAATAAGATTTTGCATTACGGGTGTATGGGGGGTACCGTTAGTTTTGGAGCTAAAAAAAAAATTTCAATTTCTCCTCTAGGGAATCACCGAAAACCCTTAACTACCGAGATTAAAAGAAATAGGTCTAGGGGTTTAGGCTGTAGTGAGAGGTACAGACATACAGACACACTGAAACATGTTCTTTGTGTACTAAATTTTCCTTAAAATTTTTATAAAAAAAATTGATATGCAAATTATTAGTATTTAATAAAATACATTTTAAAACGTAATTTAAAAATTTAATCGTGTATCGGTTTTCAAGATATTGAATTTTCAAAAAAAAAATTGTATTATTTTTTTAAAAATCCAAAAACTATTTTTTCCAAAACATTTTTAGTTTATATTTTTCCAAATGCAAAGCAGCTCCTGCATAAAAATTTTGGTTAAAATCGTTGGAGCCGTTGGTGAGAAATTCGAAAATCAAAAAAACCGTTCTATGACAGGTACCCCTAATAACATTTCCCCCCAAATTTTTTTTTGACCAAAATGTAGTTCATGTCCATAGTATCACACTTAATTTTTTTTATCAAAATCGTTAGAGCCGTTTTCGAGATAAATAAGATTTTGCATTACGGGTGTATGGGGGGTACCCTTAGTTTTAGAGCTAAAAAAAAAATTTCAATTTTTCATCTAGGGAATCACCGAAGACTCTTAACTACCGAGACTGAAAGAAATAGGTCCAGTGGTTTAGGCTGTAGTGAGAGGTACAGACATACAGACACACCGAAACATGTTTTTAGTGTACTAAATTTTACTTAAAATTTTTATAAACAAAATTGATATGCAAATTATTAGTATTTAATAAAATACATTTTAAAACGTAATTTAAAAATTTAATCGAGTATCGGTTTTCAAGATATTGAATTTTCAAAAAAAAAATTGTATTATTTTTTTAAAAATCCAAAAACTATTTTTTCCAAAAAATTTTTAGTTTATATTTTTCCAAATGCAAAGCAGCTCCTGCATAAAAATTTTGGTTAAAATCGTTGGAGCCGTTGGTGAGAAATTCGAAAATCAAAAA
Organism: Chrysotoxum bicinctum; assembly: GCA_911387755.1. Lineage (NCBI taxonomy): Eukaryota > Metazoa > Arthropoda > Insecta > Diptera > Syrphidae > Chrysotoxum > Chrysotoxum bicinctum. The sequence continues at coordinate 126,211,824 of OU426989.1, read as the reverse complement.
AACCTTTCTATGACAGGTACCCCTAATAACATTTCCCCCCAAATTTTTTTTTGACCAAAATGTAGTCCATGTCCATAATATCACACTTAATTTTTTTTATCAAAATCGTTAGAGCCGTTTTCGAGATAAATAAGATTTTGCATTACGGGTGTATGAGGGCTACCCTTAGTTTTGGAGCTAAAAAAAAAATTTCAATTTTTCCTCTAGGGAATCACCGAAGACCCTTAACTACCGAGTTTGAAGAAAATACCTCCGGTAGTTTAGGCTGTAGTTCGAGGTACAGACATACAGACATACAGACAGACAGACATACAGACAGACAGACGGAATTGTCGGACCCACTTTTTTCGTCTTCGCTATCATCGTAATGTCAACTTTGATCAAAATCTCGAGTTCGATTTTTTTTCCAAATGCAGAACTTGCCCTATAGTACCTATATCGCAAGTAAAAAAGTGGCTTCGCGAATTCCTCTTCTGTCAACATTACTTACAATTTAAAAATTAGATATTTTTAGAGACAAATTTTCAGAAGCATAAAATTCATTTTTAAATGGGTAAAATAACTTGTTTTTAATAACTACAGCATAAAACATATAATTATAAATTTTCTCAAGAATAAAAGTTAACACTTAAAAAAATGTTGCTACTCGAATTTAAAGTTTTTATTATTTTGCAAATAAAAATTGGATTTAAAAAGAAATCAAGGATCCTTTTTGAAAAATAGAATTTTCAAAATAAATAGATTTTTTTTATTTTAAAGATCCAAAAATAATTTTTCGTAAGTTTTGATATGCCATGTTTTTTCAACTATTTAGGAAAACTCTATATAATAAATTTCATTCAAATCCATTTTACCGATAATGAGAATGTCAAAAATCAAAAAAATAAAACGCATGAACTTGCTCTTATGTAAAAGACTAAAAAATTTCAAAAATGAATGTTATTAGAGAAAAACTGTTCATAAGCTTAAAATTCAGTTTTAAATGACTAAAACAACTCCTTTAGTAGTTGGAGCTAAAAACAGGATGCCATGTGGTTTATACAAGACCAAAACTTTTAGGTCGTTGTAGTGGTTTCTTAAAAAAATAAGCTTTTATTCACAAAATGTTCAAAACATTTTTAAGAAAAAATGTTGGTATGCCAACTTAAAGTTTTTATTATTGTACGAATAAAAAATATTGAGCCGTTTTTGAGATATCGAATTTTCAGATAAAAATAGATTTGTTTTTTTTTTTTTCAAAAATTCTAAAAATAGTTTTTTTTTTTAAGTCTTGAAATGCAATGTTTTTTAACTTTTTAGCATCTTTTCTAAAAACAAATCCGTTATGGTTATAGATGGTGAATTAATCGAAAGAAAAATTTTTTATTAAAATTCTTGGTACCGTTTTCGAGAAATATACGACTTTCGAAAACCATTTTTAACATTTGTATGGTGGATACCGTTGTTTGTAGGTAAAATAATTGTTTTTCTCACATCTTGTAAATTATATTAAGAAACTTTTATTTATCAAGTTTTAAAAAAAAAAACAAGAATGGGGTTTTCGAAATATTGAGTTTTCAAAAAAATAATTTGAATTTTTTTTAACTGTCCAAATTTTTTTTCATAATTTGAATACACAATAATATTCAAACTCTTGAATAGCTTTAGCATTAAAAAAAATGATCAAAATCGGTTGTACCGTTTTAAAGCAAATCAATAACAAAAAATGGTTCCAAGGAGAGTACCAAAAATAAGCCTTTTTACTTGCGACTTATAGGTACTATAAGGCAAGTTATGCATTCGTAAAAAAATCGAACTCGAGATTTTGATCAAAGTTGACATTACGTGATAGCGAAGACCAAAAAAGTGGGTCACACAATTCTGTCTTTCTATCTGTTTGTCTATTCGACTACAGCTAAACGACTCGGCCGATTTTCTTCAAACTTGGTAGATACGGGTTTTAATTTTTTCCCTCGGATGTTTTTTTCTTCTTTTTTTAAGACCAAAAATAACGGTACCTGCCATATGAATTTTTTTCGAAATCTTATAAATATTTTTTTTCTCAAAAACTGTCCCACAGATTTAAGAAAAAAATCAAAAAAATTCATTTAGTTAAACCTAGGTAATGGTTGAAAAAAATGTCCAAAAAATTTTTATTTTTGTACCCCCTTTGGAATCATTTTTTGTTGTTTTTAATTTTATCAAAAACGGTACGACCGATTTTGATCATTTTTTTTACGTTAAGGCTCTCCAGCGGTTTCAATATTATTGTGTATTCAAATTTTCAAAAAATTTTTTTTTTGATTTTTAAAAAAAACTTTCAAAATCTTTTTTTGATAACTCTTTACAAATTTCGAAAACCCCATGCTAGATTTTTTTCAAAACTTGATAAATAAAAGTTTCTTAAAATAATCTACAATATATGAGGAAAAAATTTATTTTACCTAAAAATCACCGTTCCCTCCATACAAATGTTAAAAACTGGTTTTCGAAAATCGTATTTTTCTCGAAAACGGTTCCAAGAATTTTGCTTAAATTTTTTTTCTTTAAATTAATTTTTAAGATCTATTATAAATTGAAGACAAGATATTGCTGACTGTACCTGCGATAGACCGATTTTTTTAAATTTTGAATTTCTCATTATCGGCATAACGGATTTTAATGAAATTTTTTAGAGAGAACCTCCTGAAAGTTTAAAAAACATTGCATTTCAAAACTTTAAGAAACATTTTGTTTTTTAATTTTGAAAAAAAATCTATTTTTTTTTGGAAAATTCAATATCTCGAAAACGGCTCAATATTTTTTTTTTTTTGTAAATTTATTTTTTATTCGAACAATAATAAAAACTTTAAAATGGCGTCCCAATTTTTTTTCTTAAAAATGTTTTAAGCATTTATTTTATTATTCTTATTATTTTTTTAAGAAACCAATACAAAGACTTATAATTTTTGTTCTTGCATAAACCAATATTTGCTTGAATCACATGGTATCCTATTTTACCTCCAACTACTAAAGAAGTTGTTTTAGTCATTTAAAATCAATCAATGTTTGCTTATGAACAGTTTTTCTCTAATAACATTCATTTTTGAAATTCTTAGTGTATTACATAGGAGCAAGTTCGTGCGACCCAGTCGTGCATTTTATTTGGATTTTTTTTTACACAATTACCTAGCTTTAACTAAATGAAATTTTTTTTTAAATCTGTGAGAAAAAAAAATATTTATAAGATTTCGAAAAAAGTTCGTATGGCAGGTACCGTTATTTTTGGTCTTAAAAAGAAAGAGAAAAAAAAAACCTGTGGGGAGAAAAAATTAAAAACGATATCTACCAAGTTTGAAATAAATCTGCCGAGCCGTTTAGGCTGTAGTCGAACAGACAGACAGACAGACAGACAGATAGACAGACAGAATTGCCAGACCCACTTTTTTCGTCTTCTCTATCATCGTTATGTCAACTTTGATCAAAATCTCGAGTTCGATTTTTTTTACGAATGCATAACTTTCCTTATAGTATCTATAAGTCGCGAGTAAAAATGTTGTATGGTACTACCACTACCATCTTTTACTCGATTTTGTGCTGAATCAATTTGAGTTTCACTGAAATCATTCAAAAAATCCACAAGGCCCTGCTAGTGTTTTGATGCAACCTCATGTAAAAAGCGGTTAAAGTTGTCATCTCTAAGATGATCCCATATGAACAATACAAAAATAAATTCCAAATTAATTATTTTTAAATTGATTAAAGCATAAGAAACTGCTGTAAATGTCCTTTTTTCATCATATCCTTCTGTAATGGTATGTAAAGTTTTCATTATTTGTGGTAATTATTTATTTAATACGTGAATTGAACTATATTTTGGTGAGTATTCGTTCAGTTGTATGATTCGCGCTTGAGGACCTTGATATTTTCTAGCCATATTTGCGCCATTGTCTTACTACTTACCTCTACAATCTGAAAGTATGAGACCATCTTTGCTTAGTCATTTTTTTTTCATAATTTTTAAGTATGTACATATTATATTCAAATAATTAAAAAAGCTAAACAATTTTCTTCTATCGCACACTTGCCATTATTTAAAAAAAAATGTCTTTGTGTCTAATATCGGGACTTCAATCAAAGATACATAATAATAATTATATAAAATAATAAATGAAACTAAAATGAAATTTTTATTTTTTTCTCATCAGTTTTTGAGAATAAAAAATTATAAAATTAATAAAAATTATTTTATAAAATTTTGTTATTTTTGGTCTTAATAAAAAATAAAAAAAAATTGTCGATGGGAGGAGTTTAAGGAAAATTATTTAGGCTGTAGTCAAATAGATAGACATACTATGTATATTGTATATACAGAATTGCAAGACTCACCTATTTCGTTTTCTTTATCATATAGTAATATCAAGTTTGATCAAAATCTCGAATTCAATTCAAATTTTATAAAATTAATAAATATACCTACCTTCTAGTAAAAATATATTATTTCATTTACCGTTAAATATTGTTTCATTTATTAAAATCAGATTGCTAATTTAAAAAAGAAACTGGTTCAAGAAATTATGTCTTCTCTTTGTAAAGCTAAATTGGAGAAAATGTTAATGGAAAATTCTTCCTAAATGAATAAACATAGTATTTATTTAAAAAATTAATTTTTGATTCATTAACCAAAGTAATTTTCTTTTTCTTTAAACTAAAAACAAATAGCACGTTTTTTGCTTTTTTGCAGGATCGAAGAGTTTGAAAAACCCTTTTCGAAATTAGTAACCCTGTATTCCATTAAATACATCCCAACACATCCAATTCATCAAATTTCAGAATATTTTGATATGCATGTCAAATGAATTGTATGACATTAGTGACAAATGAATCTGATTCACTTCGAATGCAATATTCAAAGAAAATTCCACCGATCCAAGTACGCAAGTCGGCTGTGCTGATGATTCACGGGTCGTTCATTATGTTTTTAAATGAGGCCTTGTATATCCCCGGTTATTTACAAGCCTTGTTCACTTGTTAGCACAATATTGTTTATGTAAGATTAAAAAAGTAAATTTTTACTTGAGTCGTACCCCGGAAAAGGTAGTCGTACATGTAATCCTCTCGTTTTCTCTTGATTCTTCGCTTCTTCAACTAGAGATAAATATAGATCCTAGTCTAATGAAAACATCCTATATATTCATGGAAATAAATGGGAAAATTTTACTTCCCCCCGGCAACGCTTACCATCAAATCCTTAAACATATCACTTCTATAACCTTTCTGCTCCTCCCGTTTTCTCTGCTCGTGATCTGGGGAAAATATATGTATGTATGTGATAAAGAACTAAATATTCGCCCTCACAATGATTATGTTAATGCGAAATATAATTCTTCCATTGAGCTTATCCAACGGCAGTCTAAAGAATTTGTCAAACCGACCGCGACCTCAATAAATTTCTAAGCACTGCATACTTTAGGAATATCCTTGGATATGCTAGTCAGGTTTGGTCTCCCTTTAAAAGAAATCAATCTCGCGAATTTTTCGCGATTTTCGATTTTCGGTGTGATCACTTTATTTTACCCCATTTAAATAACTTGCACACCCTTGCTCAACGTGGCCGTGTCGCTGACATTATATTTATTCACCGACTTATCGCTGATATCATTGACTATTCAGCGCTTCTTGAATTAATAAATATTTGAAAAATATCTACGAAAACGTAGATCTTTGCCTTTTTGCCTCTTTATTCACCGCACTAAACTACGGCCGTTTTAACCCAACGAACGTGTAGAATGCTGCATTAACCCAACACATCACAATATATGATTGATTTCTACCTTATTTTCTGTCCCCTCAGAAGAATCTCTACGCATTTTCTCCCTAAACCATCGAACAAGTTTTTTTTAAGTAAGTATTTATTGTATTGTATATGTAGACATGGTGGTGGTTGGATTCTGTAGGAACTGGGGGCTTCGAGCTGTATCTTTTCCTACACATCAAGTGCTTACAATACCTCCTCGTTGGTAACCGCCGGATACTGGTCATGACTTGCTAAACTTGTAAGTGCAAGTGTTGACCAAGGAAACAATTGCAACACTAAACCCATGGCCCTACAGGTTGGAGGTTAGTGCGTCGGGCTAACGACCCGGACACAGTAAAAAACACCAATTGTTATGAGAGAGACGCGAGAAGCCTCGGATAACGACCCCCCTCAAACCGGTCCTATATGCGAAGAGGGCGAATGGAGGAGAAGATTCAATCGTGAATTATACGAGCTGTACCAAGATGTGGATGTAGTCCAAAAAGCCAAAACACGTCGACTACACTGGCTCAGTCACATCGAGCGAATGGACAACAACGCTCCCGCCAAGAAAATCTTCGAATCCCAGCCCCCAGGTTCGAGACAACGAGGAAGACCGAACCTCCGCTACAGGGACCAGGCGGTTATAGACGCAAGAGCGCTTGGTCCCGACGACTGGAGGGAGCTCGCGAGGGATCGCAACCGATGGAAGACCGCAATAACTCAGGCAGAGACCCTCCATGGATCGGGAGCCGGTTAAGTAAGTAAGTATATGTAGACATGTAGACATCTGCTTCTTATAATCTAAATAAAATAAAATTAGCGTACACTCAGGCGTATGCGTACTTTTTTATTTTATTGAATTGTGAATTTTTTTTTCGTCAATTTCTATTTATCCACCTTGCGATTGTTATTTATAACCAAATGAAATATTAAGAATACAATGATAATAGTGATTCAAATAAAATGCCTTCAAGTGTAATACCGACGGTTATTTTTAGGCAAATACATGCAAGTAATTGTATTTTTTAATTCAAAAAAGATTAAATTTTCAAAAGCTTTAATAGCAAAGATATTTGCAAAATTTACTGTATGCGAAACTGCTAAGAAAGTACACAATAAAGGTTTTGAATGAAATGAAAAAACAGTTTATTGGATAAAACGAAATTGCACTTATAATTCAAGGCTGTGTCATTATAATTTTTGATTAAAAATATAAACATTCCATTCTATTAAAAAATAAAATGCACGACTGGATCGCACGAACTTGCTCTTATGTAAAAATACTTTGGAATTTGAAATACATTTTATAAATATAAAACATGGATTTAATGAGATAAAAATGTTCAAATGCATGGAATTGCCGTCTGATCTCCGGAAAAGTAGGAACTTACGCAAATAAAGGGCAAATTCCTAAACGCATATTTTGCGCAAATTCTGCTAAGCAAACAGTTCCAAAATGCAAGTACAAAAATCTCTGCTAAGCAGAGTGTCCCAAAATGCAATCGATGCTACTTTCTGCAAACGTCAAACATTTCTTGCACAATTCTCTTACATTTATGCGTATTCTGATTTGCTATATCTGCTTTGCAGGTGTTTTGCTTTGCAAATCTTGCGTTTAAGAATTTGGCCAAAGTTTAAAAATTGTTTTATTAAAGTAATTTTTTATATAACAAATTTCTTTCAAATTTTTCTAGAACAAAATTTGGGTGTCTGTATGTCTGTACCTCGAACTACAACCTAAACTACTGGAGGTATTTTCTTCAAACTCGGTACTTAAGAGTCTTCGGTGATTCACTAGAGGGGAAATTGAATTTTTTTTTTATATTATACGCGCACTCAAGGGGAATACCCTTATAATGTTAAACACAGTGCGAGCAATTAGGAAAGTAGGATAGGATGAGAAAGGAGATACCGATGCACATTGATTTTGAATGTCTGCACATTGCAATGAGTGGGAAACATTGAGCCGGGTAAAGCATTCCACATTCGTGTAGTGCGGCTAAAAAAAGAATCTCAGTACTTGAGAGTACGTCCGAAATTGGGCTCAAGGGTAAACTGATGAGCATTCTTAGAAGTACGAGTATTACGGTTGAGGGGAGGAATGCAACTGGCTATTTCACTAGAGCACTGTTTATGAAAATACCGATATAATAATGATAGGCCTGAAACGTTGCGGCGGTGCTCGAGAGATTCAAATGTTTGAGTTAGACAAGTGTCACCTATAATTTTTATAGCTCTTTTTTGAATTTTGTCCAAGAGACTTAAGTAGGTTTTTGGAGCATCTGCCCAGATATGGGAATTGTACTCAAATTCAACAATAAGAGAACTATTCACCAACACAAAAACCAAAATAGAAAAAGAACAACAGCATGACATAGTTTACAAAATTGGGTGCAGTGGCAAGGAAGGGGAGACGTGCAATCGGATCTACATTGGGACAACTAAGAGATCATTGGAGACGAGATTAACTGAACATAAAGCGGATATTCGAAACAAAAGAGAATCCACTGGACTATCACAACATATACTAGAAACTGGACACTCTGCGGACTTTGATAATACAATAATAATGGACAAGGAAAAGAGAAGAAATAATAGATACACACTTGAAAGTCTACGTATACAACAAAATATAGACAAAACAATGAATACACAAGAAGATAGAGACAACACAATAACTAGTTATTCTCTTGCATTAAGAGCGGTGTAGTTCTTATTAAATTAATTGTTTATTTTCATTTAGTTTTTCTAAAGTGCTGTGCTGTAGGTTTTTATTTAATTTTTCATTTATTTATTTTCAAATAATAATAAATAATTCATTCTCATTTTAGAAAATTTCAAAGTTTAAAATTATCTATTATTTATATTATCCATCAATAATTATTTTTAAATGTAACAAAAGTTTTTCATGTAAGTTTAAATTCCAAAAAAATTTTAAAAAGTGTAAACTGTTATCTTTAAATTTCTACAGATTTAATAAACTACCCCTGATGAAGTCGAGAAATTACGACGAAACGTAGGGAAAAAGTATGAAATAAAGTTTTATTTGCATATAGAAGGAAGTGACCAAAAAAGCCCGATTTATCATAAACATTGTACTCAAGCTTTGGACGAATATAGGCCTTATTACTTATTATTACAGCCAGATCAGAAGGGGTAAAAAACTTCTTGCATCGGCGGAGAAAACCTAAACACTTAGCAGCGTTTTTGGCGACATCATATATGTATGTGATCGTTCCACAATCACATACCGAGTACTGAAAGCTGTTCAGTTTCCTCGATGCAAGTGCCATCCATGGATAGTGGCATTGAGGGAGGGTTATGCTTAAGCGACAGTAAACAGCATTGAGTTTTCGAGGCATTAAATTCTACACGGTTTTTGATTCCCCATTGGACAATGCTGTCAAGATCAGAATTTAATGAGCTTATCATACGCTGCCGTTGGAAGTCCACATCCGAAGGACAAGGATGTGAATCTAAAAACGAATATGAAAAGCTGAGGGTACTGTCCTCAGCGAAACAATTTTTTTTAGCTCCAAAACTAACGGTACCTACCCCTAAAACCCGTAATGCATAATCTTTTTTATCTCGAAAACCGCTCTATGGATTTTGATAAAAAAAATTAATCACCCCAATTACCTATGTCGTCTCGTTTTTTTATGTCTCTCGTTTTCTCTGTCGTCTCGTTTTTTAAATGGCATTCCATAACTTCTTCGACGCGATGATTTTGTAACAGATTTAAAAACGATGAAAAAGTAACAAACATCTGTCAAATTCAAAGGAAAATCTACATCAGTGTTGGGACTTCGCAGAAGCTAAAGAGTGGTAGAAAGGTTGTCAAAAAAGTGGTAGAAATTAAAAGCCATTTTTATGTAGCAAATCGTATATTGAAAATAAATTTATTGAAAATAATTCAAATACAAAAATAAAAGAAATAATATTTCGGTTCTTTATGTTTCAAAGATCACATTATTATCTGGAAGAAGTGAAATCTGAGTTGCAAAAAGTGGTAGAATTAGATTTTTATGTGGTAGGTTTTCATGAACAGCAAAAAGTGGTAGAAATACCACTTAAGTGGTAGAAGTCCCAACACTGGTCTATATACAATATTATTGCTCGATGTTCAATTAATGAACAAATGCAGTTTTTTTTTAATTATTAGAAAATAAATAAGTAAATAAAATGATAAGTGTTGAAATGTATTACATTTATTAGTTTCTTTTCTTTCCATCCCATGTTTATAAATTACAAGTGTTTCCTCTTGGATCTTAAGATGTGTTGTGTCTCTCCTAGCAGTGTGCTCCTTTAATTTGTATGACTTATATTCCTCTTTTCTTCCTTTGTTTATACTTTCATTGATACAATTTAAGGTTATTTCTTGGAGTACACACTGCTTCTTCGAAAGCGTAGCTCTTTTTTGTTTAATAGCGAAATCTTGCCGTTATAGAATAAGCGATTCAAAACTTTTGCCAAGCATCTCCATCTCTTACTGGAGGACGTTTTTTGTATCCCCTTCAAAAAAAAAAAAAACCCCTAACTGCTCGTCTTCTTCCTCAAATCTACGAGCGTCTGGAATTGGTTTTCATTTGATAATTACATTTAAATATATAGTATAGTACAACAAATTTAGACAAATATGTACTTGTTTTATTTATCGTAAAAAAATTCGATAAAATATATTATTTAACAAGATTACTTGCAGTTTTGCGACCTTCTATGTCTCTGTCGTGTGTAAATTTCTGAACGAGAGATATCGTGGTTTTTTTTCTTAGTCGTCGTATTTTTTCGTCTTACAGAATGCAGAAGGAAAGTGTTCAACGACGTTTGACATTTACAGACGACAACAAAACGAGTGACAAAAGTTGAAAACGACTTATGGAATGCAGATCGTGTCGGGTCGTATATTTCGCTGTCGTTTACGACATCGGTAATCGGGGTGAATGTGTGATATTATGGACATGAACTACATTTTTGTAAAAAAAATTTTGGGCAAAATGTTATTAATGGTACCTGCCTGTCATAGAACCGTTTTTTTTTGATTTTCGACTTTCTCATTAACGGCTAACTATTTTAACCCAAAAGTTTTACCAGGAGCCCCCTTAAGTTTAAAATAATATTGTGTACAAAAATATTCTAATTTTTTTTTTTTGTTTTTTGAAAAAAAATAATTCCAATTCCAAACGTTTGAACGATTATTTTTTTAAATTATTTCCTAAAATCTATATTACTAAGCACTTAAAATTGGTATGAGAACCAATTGATAAGCATGCCTATTTTGATTAAGCTCGGTTGAAGGTTATTGCTTAGGATGTTAAGATAGTCTTGTTTATCTATTGTACTTTCAATGAAAACAAGATTCCCGATCGAATATGCTGCCATACATCCCCACACCATCATGTTAATGTTTTACTGTGGTCCTCATATTTTGTTCATGATGTATTCTTTCTTCTGAAGCGTTAAATATGGGAGTATGTTTAGTTTTTATTAGGAAATATTGCAAACGTTATACATACTCATAATTTGAATTTTTATTTTTGTATTGATTTATTTTTATTGAATAAAACATTTGGTTTTTATTATTAAAATTGTTTGTTCGAATTCCATATAACTCTAGAAATCATATCGGTGTTTACCCACTTTTGACGCTCTCTATATGTACATTATTCATATGTATGTGTACGCATATACCTTTTGACTTCAAATCGTTTATGGTGATTTTTTCAGTCGTCCGTTATCTGGTTGTTACCATGAAAAAAAACATAATTTAGTTTAATCCCCTTATTGTTGTCAAAGTCAATATAACCCTCTCACTCTGTATACGCTGCACATCAACTTATCACTAATATATTAGAGTACAAACAGAGTGGAGCGAAAAGCAAAGTTGCGAAATTCATCAGTGAAAAGGACACGAGAGGAGTGCAAGGATGAGGCTAGGCTTCATGAGCAAGGAACAAATGCAAAGTAGAATATAAAGAAGCAAGAGTTAATTCTTTTCTATTTAAATAATTTTATTCGGCGAACAAAAATTACCTAAAAAAAAACACTTTAAAACATTCATGTAATTAAGCAATCGCGGGGTGTCCATGGTGAATTTCATCAAAATCCTGATAAGTTTAAAGAATATTTCCGAACGACCATGAAGAAAACAAATTTCATCGCAAACCCAATCCGACCTAATGAACGTCTTGCCGTAACTTTAATAAACTTTAAATATAAAAAACAGTTTGTAATTTTAACCACTTTAACACCACGTCTTGGTAAAAATCGCAACGACGAGAGCGAAGAAATCAAAAATGTTTGAAATCGCCGCTTTGCTTTCTTGTTGACTCTTTGCTCCATCTTGTACACTTAGCCGACACCAGCGTCGCGCAACGTCCGCACATTGACATTTTTCATATACAAAGCTAAAACAAAAGCTGCGAAAAAATGTCACCTTCATGAAAATACGCTCTTCTTCAATTTTAAAGAACTAACACTTTTTTGCGGTTTTTGTATCTTCTAAGTTTTGCTTTTATATGACTTAACGATGAAAAATATCTTTTGAAAGATATAAAGTACATCAGTTGAAAACCCCACATATACCCATTGAAAAAACACATTTTCACAATACTCTACCATCATGTGACACATACTCGTATGTATGAAGCTATGTATATAGGACCAGTATAAATGCTTTCGTTTGACACAAATTCTGCCGCCCATTATCTACCCCACCCCCAATACCCTAAGAAAATTGTAATGTTATTTGTCTTTTACCAAGTTTTATGTAGGTTTTTCTATTTTACCCTCTAGGAGTAAAATGTTTCGCGTTACATAATCTTCACGACCATGTTTCTTGAAATCCGATACGAAGCACCTTATCGGCAAAACAACACATCTCTAGATCACTTGAAATTATATATTTTCTTTTTTTTTATTTTTGTCTTTACTGAATTATAATATTTTTTTTTTTGTTTTCATAAAATACATTCAATGGTATAGTTTTTCTTTGAATAAATGATTTGATACTTAAACAATAATAAAAATTAAGACTATTGTTATATATTATGATAATATATTATAATGCATTATTTAGTTGTTTCAACATAAACTTACATACACTATGGGCTAAAATTATTTAACGAAACAAAAATAAAAAATAAATTTATTTTACTTTTTTTAACAACAAATACATATAGCAAAAAAATAATAAAATATAAAATTTAACTTGCAGTCTATTTTGTTTGCGTTTTAATTGTATTGTTAAAATAAGTTAATTGCAAGAAATTATTTAAAAAAGGAAGAGCATAATATAAAAAAAAACATACAAATTTATATATATTTTTGTTTAAACATCTGTTAGGTACACGTGTCAAATTTAAATATTTATTTAATTTAAGACTAAGATTGATATATAGAATAAATGTTTTTTTTTTTATTTTTTTTGTTTACTAAATGAACAAACCAATTTTATATTATTGTTTACATTCAGTTTGATTTTCGTGAATATTGATTTTAAGTGATATATTATATTCTTTTAATTAAAGATCGACATAAATTTTGTTTTAATATATATGTAGGTATGTATGTATGTATATGTACACCATATGTACAGTACACAGAGAAAAACTTTTAAACTTATTACATAAATGAAACCTCTCTATTTATGACTTTTGTAGATAAATAAAAATAAGATTAGACTAATAAAATTATAAGAAAAAACAGATCTGGGACACCACACTATCAATATTGTGATCAACTTCACTTCACACGATAGGCACTTCGGTTTAAAACTAACAATTATTTTGTCTCTACTCTAAATAAGAGTTTAATTCAGTCAATCTGTGATTTTTTTTAAATATATTAAATAAAAGTGCGGCGGTCTGAGGATTCGTCGGCAGTGTGTATGCGTGCGAATCGAATTTGAACAGACTATCCAGTTCATTTAATTGTGATGTGTGTTTAATATTACTTAAAATCTTTCTAAAATGCTTATACGACTAAAAATGTTAACTCTAAAATGTATGTGTGTTTGAATTGTGTTTGAATGTAGAATTGCGTGGAAAAGCCTTATTTTCTAGAGATTAACCATAAAAGTGGAAAAATATTGTGATTGATTGATATCTAATTTATTATTGTGATAATTTGTTTGTAGTGATTTCGATTTGGCGCTGAAGGGTTCTTTTGATCCCTTTGTGAGGCCTACCAACATTTTAAAATTGAATGTGTTTTTGGAATTTTCTAAATTTATCGACCCGGTAGACTATGGTAGGTTTGCTTAACCCTTATAAACAAAAAACGCACACAGCTGGAAGGATATTGCATTGTTTTAACTTCCCGTCTCCAAAAAAATGTATTATATTTATTTTCAAATAACTCAAACGTGAGAAACTATAGGTACGTCAGTTTGGATGTGTGTCCATGAAAATGCAAAGCCTAACGGACTTTGTCTTAAAGCTTTGGAACACACATGTAAGCAAAAGGATTCATCAAAGATGATAGCACCAAATTTAAAACATACTAATCAACTTGATGGCTTTGTGCTACGCTTCAGGTGTCAAATAAATAAATATTTTGCGGTTATCATATTTAACAATCTCAATCCTTCATTTGAAGCAGCTGGCTAAAATATCGAACTTAAACACAAGTGTTGAAATAAATAATTCTTCAAGGCTAACATGATTGAATTATTATTATTTGAAATATTACTAATAATTCTATTAATAACAATAATATTATCAGGAATCACATTATTATTAACATTAATAATCATATTTTTAAAAACAAAAATAATAATAATTGGTCTGTTATAATTGAAATTTTTAATATTACAATAGAGTAAAGGTATGTATGATATTGTCTAAAATTCTACCTTTTTTTAAGCCATTGCGTATTTTTGAAAATAATTGATTTGCAGCATTTTTATCAAACTCAACTACAAGGTATATAAGTTGAAAATTATTGTTCAATATATATTTAATTTTGTCATGGTGTTTTACAATATTTCTACTGTTAAATTGAAGAATATAAGGAATTTAGCAACAAATAGTAAGGACTTATACAAGATTTCCCTTGCGAAGCTCAATGGCCAGCAGAGATATAAAGAATAAAACGACTTCTACTACTACTTATCTATTTTGACATAATTAGAAATCAACATTTAAAATAAAATCCCAGTTTTTGGTAGTTAACACCTATCTAATTTAACTTTAAAATTAAATCTAAGTAGAGATTTGAAATTTATATAAAAATCAAAAGCAAAAAACGCTAGAAAGCAATCAAAAGGCAGCAATACTTTGAATGACTTTAAAAAGATTTGTAGCAGTTAAAATGTTTTGCAGTTTCTTTAAGTATTTTAGCTCCTTCAAACGAATGTTTTATTCAAGACTTTCAAAAGAGTATTTCACTACATTCTGTAAAGATGAGTTAAATGACTAGGATTTCACAGAATGAAATACCAATCTATTCGATACTTTTAAAATCTTTGCTGGTCAGGCTTAATAAAACTCTTCTAAGTAAAACTGATGTAAAACTTTCTAGAGCCTCATTGATAACTACACCACTTGTCAAGTTATATGTAATTATGGTCCTTACTTAATTGTTAATAAGCAAAAATGCTTTTTATTTTTACGTTTCTACAATTTTTTTTACTAAACTTAAAAAAAAAAATATGTAGCAAAACTTGAAATTCGACTGATTCGAAATGTTTCCGTTTTCATTCTTTTTTTAAAGAAGAACAGTAACATAGTTTGGTGGGATTCTGTTTAACGCTTTCATTGTTTGCACTTTAACGAGGTTGTATATATTTTACCTTCAGTGCGGATTTGGATTTTCAAACTTAGGTAGTTTTGTGTCCTACTGTAATATTATGCCAGTCATAATCACAATAACACGTGGATTCACATGACATAAAATTTGGAAGGATGACAAATAATACTGCAATAGAAATCGACGGACAAGAAAATAATTCTATGATTAAAAACCAAAATTGGTTAGAAATTTAAAAGTTGTTGCTGACTTTAATAAAATTTGTCATGGAATTTTGAGAGAAATATAAACAAATCAAATTAATAACTAGTGAACAGCAAAAGAAATTTCAAAACGAGGTTATTAGTCACTCTCGTGTAAAACTTTTTAAAGTCTCCTTGGAAAATAGATGGTTTTTTCCAGACAGGTTAGTTAACGAAATACGGACAGTTAATTACTTATACATTCTTATCATCATGCAAACCTGATTTAACGCTAATGAGCTTCAGTAACATGCCATTTCCTACATATAATGTATGTATATCCATATTAACAGAGCAATCTTAAAAAAAAATTAAATTACTTTACATTGACATTGACCTAAGAATAAAAAAAAAACTTGCATTGATTGTTTAAACAGAGCTAAGATTGTTGGGGTATGAATGCAAACTATAAATTCTATATAAGCTGTAGATTCTTTTCATTTTTAAAATCTTTTTACCTTGGGTCGATAAATTTAGAAATCTCATTTTGTAATTGTAATACCGCCCATTAAAAAGAAAGATTTCATAACCAAAAAACTACTGTTTGCTCTACCGAACTGTGTACCATATAATAAGTATATAGTAGTACATAAACACATAGCCATCAAACGTTAAATGAAACTTTTTCTGTGCCGCTTAAATATTTATGAATCTCATTATAAGGGCACCGAAGTCTTCTAGGAAATGGTAACATCCGAATTCGAATGCCATTTTCGTTTAATTCTGATTTTCGAGTAATGACTTCTTTAATGAGCGGTATATAAAGCCGGATAGTGAAAAGGATTGGTAATCAATTTTTGATTCTAAGAAATTTCCCTAATGTTCAGTACCATTTGGTATTACAAGTGCATTATTTTTTAAATGATCATCTTTTGCTTGGTTAGAAAGATGTTGCTGTTGTTTTGGGGAATGAGATATTATTTTATTGTTGCTGGAATATTTGCATACATTTGATAAGCACTTGCATGTGAAATAACGCTGTTTTACGGTCCAGAATTTCTCGCCATAATCAAAGCTGAAAGAGAAAAAAAACCCAAACGTTAAAATAAAATATATTTAAGTAACCTTACTAAAGTAATAATGATAATTAACTATATATTTAAATAAATTTTTTTTATATTATACGCGCACTCAAGGTGTTCTGAATACCTTTACAATGTTAAACACAGTACGAGTAATTAGGAAAGTAGGACAGGATTAGAAAGGAGATACCGATGCAGATTGGTTTTGAATGTCTGCACATTGCAATGAGTGAGAAACATTGAGCCGGGTAAAGAATTCCACATTCGTGTAGTACGGCTAAAAAAAGAACCTCTGTACTTGACAGTATGTCCGAAATGGAGCTCAAGTATCAACTGATGAGCACTCCTAGAATTACGGGTATTACGGTTGAATTGTTTGAGGGGAGGAATGCAACTGGCTATTTCACTGTTTTTGAAAATAGCGGTAAAATAATGATAGATATGAAACATTGCGGTGGTGCTCGAGAGATACAAATGTTTCAAATAGGCCTCTTAGCTCTCTTTTGAATTCTGTCCAAGAGAACCAAGTGGGTTTTTGGAGCACCTGCCCAGATATGTGAATTGTACGCGATTCGATTCGGAGGGATAAAGGGTTTATATATAACAACCAGATCAGAAGCGATACAAAATTTCTTGTATCGACAGAGAAGACCTAAGCACTTAGCAGTGTTTTTGGAGACGTCAAATATGTGATCACTTAAGAACTAAAAGCTGTTCAGTCTCCTCGATGCAAGTGCCACTCATAGAAAGTGGCATTGAAGGAGGGTTACGCTTTAGCGACAGTAAAAAGCATTGAGTTTTCGAAGCATTAAATTCTACACAGTTTTTGATTCCCCATTGGACAATGCTGTCAAGATCAGAATTTAATGAGCTTATCATACGCTGACATTGGAAATTCATACCCGAAGGACGAGGATATGAATCTAGAAACGAATATGAAAATCTGAGGGTACTGTCGTCAGCGAAACAATTTAGTGGATTACAAGTATGAGAAAGAATTATTTATGTAAGGGCATAAGGAAGAGTGTTGGAGTGTATTAAGCATTTGAGTAATATTTATAGAAATAAATCGACAGAACGCCCAAATCGCAAAATGACATAGCACCCACAAATTTAAACAAGAAATTATTCTTGTGTCTCCTATTTCACTAGTTTACAAATTTTCGGTTTGTAGCGATTACCTCAAAAAAAAGTATTTTCTAGACTAATTTTGACTCTCTGAACACGAAAATGGTACTCATTTATTTTTCCAAAGAAGCGTTTTCGAGATATGAGCAAAAAACCGTTTTTTTTGCTCCTTTTCCATGTATGAGCCTTATTCTCAAAAACGGTCGAACTAATTAACATATACTTTATGTTTTTGAACAGATATTTTGTTTGTCTTTCCAACAGTATACGAATTGTGTAAATCGGCCCAACAATAATCAAGCAAAAGCCGTTCAAAGTTTAAAAAAACACAATTTTTCACCGTTTTTAGAAAATCGCTTGTTTTAAGTCATTCCGTAAGGATAGACAAAAAAATATTTAAAATACTTTTAAGATCTCCGGTGGAAGATATTGTTTTTACAAAGCTAAAACGCACAAAATCAATGAAATCGAATAATAAATGTGGAAGTTATGAAACAGTACGTGAAGGCAGACCATTTCAGTTTTTTTTTCTTTTTTTTTAATAATTTTTATTCAAAATATGACGTATTGCTTAATGCTTACACTTCTTCTTTTATGTGGCGTTGAATCTTCGCTTAGCTGCATCCAGCGTTAATCACGTACTGGCCTGCTGGGTGGCTACACAAAATACTGCCGTTTTCTATGTTTTTGGGATAGCAGAGCAGATGTAAAGCATTTCATGTTGTAGGAAAGAGCAACGTTGCTGAAAAAGCACTCGTTGAAAAACAAAATGTAATACTTCCACCATTGCACATAAATCTCGGCATTATGAAGGTTTTTGTAAAAGCCTTACCCCCAGTTTCATAGTGGAAGTTTAAACGCCACTTTTGGTTTTAACTTCAGTTCAACAATAAATTTGGTTTCATAGTCCTGAAACAGAGTTCATTCTGTAGTTTGAGTTAAATGACACTATTCTGCCGTTTAAAACTCAGGTTGACAACAACTTCGAACATTTGAAAATAGAATTTAATTTCATTTTGAAATTTGTTTTCCTGTCACAGATCACAACTATAACAAAGCAAACTTTCCTTAATTATTTTTTCTTTGATTCAGAGAAAACAATTTACTTAACCCACGTTCAATGAACTGAAGTTCAGATAAGACTGTGAAACCGGACGAGTTGAACTTCAAATTTGAACTCCCATTTAGGTTCAGCAGAACTTAAGTTCAAGCTCTCACTATGAAACTGAGGGTTTGCAAAAGATCAAGAAAACAAAGGATTGACACATATGAAAACAAAGTTTCCCAAGCTGTCAACCGGAAAAATTAAGGTTTAATGACACCGGATTTTTGAATTGTCTAAAAAAAAAAAATTCGAGAAAAGAGCATGGAATGCTTTTCAAGACGTAGTTCATGGTTTTTTGGGAAACCACAGAAGTCCAAACTATCGTTAATTGATCGAAAAAATTTTGCTATTCATTCCATGCTTTTGGTGAATATTTAGCAGATAAGTGTTTCAAAAACAAAGATTCCACCAGGGCCTTGCAATCATGGAAAAGAGGTATGTGGGATTTTGGGACCAAGGGATGATGAGTGACTACTGCTGGATGCAGCCCCGCGAAGATTCAACAATGCCACATAAAAGAAGAAGTATAAGCAATACGTCATTATTTTAATAAAAATTATTAAAAAAAAGAAAAAAAATGAAGTGGTCTGCCTTCACGTACTGTTTCAAAACTTCCACATTTATTATTCGATTTCATTGATTTTGTGCGTTTAGCTTTGTAAAAACAATATCTTCCACCTGAGATCTTAAAAGTATTTTAAATATTTTTTTTGTCTATCCTTAAAACTATGACTATGACTATGACTTAAAACAAGCAATTTTCTAAAAACCGCGAAAAATTGTTAATTAGTTCGACCGTTTTTGAGAATTAGGCTCATACATGGAAAAGGAGCAAAAAACGGTTTTTTGCTCATATCTCGAAAACGCTTCTTTGGAAAAATAAATGAGTGCCATTTTCGTGTTCAGAGAGTCAAAATTAGTCTAGAAAATCCTTTTTTTTTAAGGTACTTTTTTTGTGTAAACTAATGTTTTAGGCCCAACTACTTGTACAGACATTATGACAAAAAATGAAAGAATTTTACCTCAAAACTCAAAAAAAAAAAGTAAAAAATACAATTTTACCGTATAATATAAACGCTTGAGGAAGCTGAATTTCATATTGTGATTTATCTATTTGTTTAAGAATTTTTTTGATTTGTACAATATGTTGAAAAAGGTAATTAAAAAAAAATTCTTTTACAATTGGCGATTTGTATATAACATTATCATTAATTATTTTATTTAAGCGATTGGTTTTAAACCACCAATTCGAATTTTAAGTGCAAATTTTTTTGCATGGAACATCTATATTAAAGTATCTTGAATCATTATTGAGTACGTACACGCATTGACTTAAAAACTTAAGCCTTTTAAAGTATCTTGAGTCAGTTTGGGTAAGTGTATGCATTAACTTGAAAACCTAACCCCCAGTTTCACAGTGAGAGTTTAAACCCCACTTTTGGTTTAAACTTCAGTTCAACAACAAATTTGGTTTCACAGTTTCATTTATAGCTTGAACCGAGTTCATTCTCTGGTTTAAGTTAAACGTTACTATTCTGCCGTTTAAACCCCAGTTCAAGAACCCCTTCAAACATTTGAAAATAGAATTTATTTTCATTTTTTAATTTGTTTTCCTGTCACAGGTCACAACTGAAACAAAGCAAACTTTCCTTGATTGTTTTTTCTTTGATTCAGATAGAAAGAGAAAACAATTTACTTAAACTTCGTTCAATGAGCTGAAGTTCAGATTAGACTGTGAAACCGGACGTGTTGAACTTTAAATTTAAACTCCAGTCAAGGTTCAGCTGAACTCAAGTTTAAACTCCCACTGTGAAACTGGGGGTAAGTCTATTAAAGTGTTTTGAGTCAGTAAATTTTTGTTCACAAGTACGAAAGCGTTTGGCAATGTGGATTTCATGTTTTACAAACAAAATCATCTAAGTGTCGTCCATTCCTCTAAACAAACACTTGCAATCGGTCAATTGTTTGGGTATTGTTGCCTACCTACGAATTAAGGTATCACCCTACAAAAATTGCACGGTCCGGTGAGGATGTGAGTGACCCATCTCGCTGAAACCAAAAACTTGTCCATCATTCAGCAGTACACGTAAGCAGCGACTATTTATCCAAACATTTCTGATGGTGTTCCTTTAATTTGTTTTCACTCAAAGCACTTAGCTCATACACCATCACGTCTAAGTTGGTGTGGGAATGTGTAGGCAGGATAAACGAATTTGGCAAAAACAATAATGTCAAGCTTAATTGGGTACCTGGACATGTTGGTGCCCAGGGAAATGAGGAAGCAGATACTCTAGCAAAAATAGGTACAAGGAATCCTTCAATGGGGCCATAGCGCTACTGCGGAATAAGAGAAAAAGGATTAAAGACGAAACCAAAATAAAGGAGGACACCAAAAGATCCCCCTCTCAATGTTCATTTATTCATAAGTTGTTCTGGCGTTTCGTTTAGTAACATAGACATCATAATGTGTTTGTCATTATAACTTAATATTGATTGATAACATTTGTCAATTCAAAACATAATTTGATATAGTGAAAATTACAGTGATCCGCAAAAGTTTGCGTACTGCGATAAAATATCAGAAAAAGAGGAATTTCTCACGAACGGTGAGTGATAAATTTCCTTTGTAAGTATATTTCAATAAAACAATGTTCAAAGAATCAATTTAGTCAAAAATAAGTCCAATATTTTTATTTTTATTTGAGTAAATCGATTTGCATCGTCAGTGTTTTGCTTCATCAACTCCACCCACCAATTTAAACATCTGTTTTTGGTGGCTTTATTAATAATTTCACCACATAAAAAACACTTCGAAACTTACATTTTCTGTTATTTTTACTTGCGACTTATAGGTACTATAAGGCAAGTTATGCATTCGTAAAAAAAATCGAACTCGAGATTTTGATCAAAGTTGACATTACGATGATAGCGAAGACCAAAAAAGTGGGTCTCGCAATTCTGTCTGTCTGTCTGTCTGTCTGTCTGTCGGTTCGACTACAGCCTAAACGGCTCGGCCGATTTTCTTCAAACTTGGTAGATATGGGTTTTAATTTTTTACCCCCGGACGTTTTTTTCTATTTTTTTTTTAAGACCAAAAATAACGGTACCTGCCATACGATTTTTTTCGAAATTTTATAAATATTTTTTTTTCTCAAAAACTGTCCCACAGAATTTTTAAAAAAAAATTCCAAAAATTTCATTTGGTAAAAACTAGCTAATGGTTGAAAAAAATTTTACAAAAAATTGTTATTTTCGGTAGCCCCCCTGGGTCCATTTTTTTTCTTTTTGATTTTCTCGAAAACGGTACAGCCGATTTTAATAATTTTTTTTATGCCAAAGCTCCTCCAAAGTTTGAATATTAATACATATTCAAATTTTCAATTTTTAATTTTTTGGATTTTAAAAAAAAAAATTAAAAATTTTTTTTTGGAATCTCAATATTTCGAAAACCCCATGCTCGATTTTTTTCAAACTTGGCAAATAAAAGTTTCTTAACATAATCTACAAGATTTGAAAAAAAATTTTTGTTTTATTTAAAACTAACGGTACCTTCCATACAAATTTTAAAAAATGGTTTTCGAAAATCGCATTTTTCTCGAAAACGGTTCCGAGAATTTTGCTAAAATTTTTTTTCTTTTGATTAATCTTTACAATTTATAATTTAATAAAAAAAAATTTTAAATCTAGATATTACTGACTGTACCTACCATAGAACGATTTTTTTGAATTTTGAATTTCTCATTATCGACTTAACGGATTTTAATGATTTTTTTTTATAAAAAAGCTCCTAAAAAGTTTAAAAAACATTGCATTTAAAAACTTAAGAAAAAATATTTTTTCAATTTTTAGAAAAAAAAGTAATTTTTTTTTTTGAAAAATTCGATATCTCAAGAACGGCTTAGTATTTTTTTTGCAAATTAGACTTTTATTCGTACAATAATAAAAACTTAAGGCTGGCGTACCAACATTTTTTCTTAAAAATGTTTTAAAAATTTTGTACATAAAAGCTTATTTTTTTAAGGAACCACTACAAAGACTTATAATTTTTGTTCCTGCATAAATTCATATTTGCATATAATTCTGTTTTTATCTCTTACTACTTAAAGAATTAAAAAAAATTCATTTCATCCTTATGAACAGTTTTCTCTAATAACATTCGTTTTTAAAATTCCTAGTCTATTACATAGGAGCAAGTTCGTGCGACCCAGTCGTGCATTTTATTTTTAATTAGCACAATACTGATTTTCCATTCAAAATAGACGATTGCTAAAACATAATGGTTTAACAACAATCTGTTGGCTTGCCAACTATTAATTGATAGTTGATATTCGCAATAAGGGTAAATATGTTTTCAACCTCGTACAGTTGTAAAACGTTTCAGGGTATTTCTCGCTAAAGTTACTAGTAAGGAATAGCCATTTTTGTGGAGAAACCTGCTGACGTTGATAGTCCTGTGTGATTTTTGTCTCTTTTCGTCTATGCTTTGGAACACAAGGCCACATAAATTGAGTGACCGACCCATCACTAATTCGTAAAATTTTTAAGTATAAACGCAACGGTACTTTGCGCTACGACCTATGACTCATTATGAATGGCAAATCCGCAAATCATGAATGACGCTCTTTAGTTTATGAGCAGTTACAATTTAAACTTAAAAATTTCCCGATTTGCAAATTTCACATGGATTGCATTTAACAAAACAATTTTTATTACTTTATTTCTTAGTTGATAAGTGTGACAAAGTCTCCTGAAATAGGGGGTTTACCTTAGCTAATAGCTGTATTTGAGGAGCTTCAGATAAGTTATTTTAGTTCTTAAATTAATTGAATTGAATTTAAAATGACAAAAAATCACATTCTTGATAATTAAATATTATGCGTCTTCCATATAAGCCATGATGCATTTGCATGCAAGAAGTTCTGATAATGTGAAATAATTCTTAATATTCACATTGAGTAAAGTCAACGAAAAACGTCTATAATTTTCATGCAATATTTAACACCATATGAACATAAGATTGACCATTCGCATATCACCACTTTTCTAAGGTCACACCCATAACACAAGTAAAATTTATCCTTTCACTAAACCATTTATTTTTTTAAGTTCAGTAAAGTAATTTATTTAAGAGACACATGTCTTTTATTATTAATTAAAGGTGATTCCTCAGATTCTAAAATTATGCTTTACATTGTATAATTAAAAAAAAAAAACATAAGCAACTTTCTTACATATGTACATATATAAACATGTACACATTTTTTAATCACTGTTTGAATTCGTTGTAATGTTTTGAGGTTTCTTACTCTTCGTATATAAATTTGCTGTTATCACAAACAAAAGAAAGACGCCATTTATCAGATCTGAGAATCATTGATAGGTTAATCTCGATTGAATATGTTAACATTTTGTTTGCTCGAATGGGTTTGATAAGATATTTACGCTGAGTCTTAGATCGAGAGCATATAAAAGAAAAATATTTGAAATAGTATGGTGTAGACTTTTATTATGAATCACATATTTCAGCAAAGAACTTTTCCCGGTTCAGTTTGGTTTCGATGGTACTTTACTTTAACTGGTCACTATGCTTCCTCGATAGTGACGAAATGAGGAATTGTATCCCGAATGGGGAAAAATCTATCAAACCGAAAGAGAATTCTTGGTTTGATTTTAGCTGTAAAGAGGATTTTAGGTCAGAGAAGTAAGTTTCCGATGTTATAAAGCCAACCCTACTGAGGAAAACCAGAATAAGTTCAAACAAACTAGAAAGACCTGTAATGATTATATTCAAAGAACACAATTTTTGCATGACCAAAGATTACAGCAAAAAATACTACAAGGTCCCAAAGGTAGTAAAAAAGTTTGGTCATTTGTAAAAAAACGTAAGAAATTCTACTTCGTTTTCAATACCACTCCTTATGTCATCACACAAGAAAAAGCGAATTTGCTTACAGCACAGTTTGCAGATAGTATCTTGTTTTCTCCTGTAATTGGGAGCATTAATGATTTTATGGGACAAATCTTCTTTCGCACTCGAACAGTTGCAAGATTCTTGAAAGGTCTCGATATACACAAATCCGATGACCCGGATAGTGCCCCCTATTGTTCTGAATAAGTGTTCTTCAACGCTGCCAAAACCATTCTATTTGCCCTACTTTATTGGTCTTACGACTGGATGGAAAACAGCATTTGTCAAATCTTTCCCTAAAAAAGGCGAAAATTCTTCCCCACAATTGCAATTCGTACAATTGCACTTACTTCCATGCTTTCTAAGGTCATGGAAACTCCGAGAAGCTATCAGCTCAAGAAATATCTTGAAGAACGAAAGCTTCTTAATGACCGGCAGTATGCTTTTGGTAGCAATGCCCACTGGAGATCTGATGGTATGTCTCAGCCAACAGTGGCATAAATCTTTACATCGTTTTGGAGGAAGTAAGATTATTGTACTTGATATTTAAAAAAATTTGATTTGGTATCAAATAACCTCTTCTTCGTTGGATTAGAAACTAATTTTCAGACCGCTCAATACAAGAGGTGTTGGACGGTTTTAAGTCTGAAATTCATAAAATAAATGCTGGTGTGTCACAGGGATCCATTTTGTCTCCGACCCTCTTTCTGATATTGATCAATGATCTTTTGTCTGAAACTTCTAATCCAATAAATTGTTTTGCTGATGACAGTACTCTCAGAGGGCACGTGCTCCAATAACCAGCTGGAGACTCTTAGATAGAATCCGAAGAGCTTTAAAAATGATAAGTGATAGATAAGAAATAGCCAGTTGCCAATTTAACCGTAATACTCACGCTTCAGGGAGTGTCTATCAGTTTCCCTTGAGCCCAACTTCGGACGTACTGTTAAATACAAAGATTCTTTTTTAAGCCGCACTACACGAATGTGGAATGCTTTACCCGACTCGTTATTTCCCTCCCATTATAATATTCAGACATTTAAAACCAATGTAAATCCTCTCCAAATTTAAATGTATTGAATTTGTAATTACGTTTGTAATAGTTCTATTTATTTTTGTCATTTGTTTTTGTTAAAGTGTAGTTTACAAATTTGGAATTCAAAAACTTACTCAAAATTTTGATTGTGTGTACAGTTTTTATTTATTTTAAAATATTACTTACCACAATTCTTCACCAACAGGAATATTCCGGCAGGCGAATAGTGCGATCTTTGGGAAACGAAAATCTTGATGTTCGTAAAAAACCCTTACTGGCACTAAGTTCGCTTCACACGAATGATTGAAGAATCGGCTTACGTTTCCATAGTAGTTTGCATCAATGCAATGATCATGACCAATATCAAAGAAATAACTGTCATCAGTTCTTCGATCAGCTTCAAAATCCGTAAGCATTTCTCCAGTATATTCAGATACAAATGAACCTTTTGGTATGTTAACCAAAGCTCGAACACCCCATCCTTTTGACTGTTCATCACATTCGTTGATTTGAAGAGGGATCTTGATGCCGTTCTGAACGACACGGTTCTTGCAAACCAGCTAAGATGAATATATGTAAATACACTTTGAATTAACAACTTCGTTTTCCTAACCTTATTGCACCCACAAACATCATTGCACTCAAAAATCACAGCCGGATCATCGAAGTTAAAATCTGAGTTAAGCCTACCTTCAGCCGTGTACCAGTTTTGTACTGATGCAGCTGTACACTGACATTGATCCGAAATGCAACTACTCAAAAAAATAATTTCCATTAAAAATAAAGAGACCAAATAGTACAATTCAGCTCACCCATCTTGGCAGGAACATATTCTCATCTGTGAAACCCGTTGATCGATTTGTATGGGATTCTGTTGGATGATATTCTTTGTGATGTACTTAAAGTCTGGTAACATTATATCATCTGATTCGTCAGACGATGAAGACGATGTCGTCACCGCCAAAGCCGCAATCAAATTGTACTCATTACGCACAGCTTGAATGGGTCTAAGTTCCCGACCATTTGATATATCACTCGAGACAATACGATTACGAAGTCCTGTAGGGGCAAAAGATCGCATTTGCATATTGAAACCAACTGTTCGTGCACACTGACTGTCTTCACGTGGAATGCAATCATAAGGTAGTTCATCAGCTTTATTTTTAATCATGAGATCAGCTCCGTTCGCAATAAGAGCTAGACACAAGCGGGTAGCTTGGTTTCGACAAGCAATATGTCTAATATAAGTAATTCAATATTAAAATTAGTTTCATAATTGGAAGTCTGTTTTTTTTTGTTTTGTCCTTACAATGGAGTATCACCTTCTACATTTTGTATATTACAATCACTGCCAGCCTGCAATAGAAGATTGATCGTATCCAAGCTTCCATTATATAAAGTTGCCCAGTGAAGCACCGTATTGTAATCATTGTCGCATATATCTGGTTCTGCTCCATGGTTTAATAAGAGGCTGAACGAAGCAAAGGTTTTACACTACCAAGGAAACATAAATATTTGGGTTACCTACCTAACAATTTCTGTATGTCCCAATTCAGCAGCCCAAACGATTGCTGTCCAGCCACCATCATCTTGAGCGTTAATAAATTTAAGAAAACTCGTCACGCTTCTACTGCCCTTGAAACTCTCCACGAGAATTCGTGTTGCCTCCAAATGTCCAAGTTTTGCCGCAATATGAAGACAAGTTTTACCTTCTGGACCCTGCAAATTAAAATTTGATTTGTTGAAGCTCGACAAATATTTCAACGGTTGCAACTCACTTTAGCCTCTAAATTGGCGCCGCATTGTGTAAATAAACTAAGAATGTCGCACTTATCACTCATAACAGCACACATTGGAGGAGTTCGTAATTCCCGATCTATCATGTTAACAAAGTCTTGTGGAAATTCTTTGCATAAAAGTAAATAGGCCATTTGGAGTGTTCCAGAGTGAGCAACCAAATGTAGGCAGGTGCCATCCAAAAACTCCCGCATGCAACTTGTGACATCGTAACCAGAACCTGCATAAGACACAAGACATAGATGTTTTCTTTTATTTTTAAAATACAAAAATATTATTTTAGCGAAAAAACTAATAGTTTAATTTAACCCAAGGAATAAAACCTTAGAAATTTCAGCAGTTACTACATACGTATAATGAAGAAAACCAATTCTTAACTAAAATCTGACGAGCCTAGGGAATCTTCGTTTTTTTTTAATTTGTAAGAATGGAAAAACAGCATAAATCTAGAAGATTTTTGAAAAACAAAACCTTGTTAAACGTGTTGTGTAATATCTCTAAACTTATAGAACTCTAGTGGTTTCTAAAATGGAATCGTTAGAGAGTCTCAAAATGCTACACATTTGTACTCTTTATTGGAGATGAACATTGAACATGGTTAGCGGTAACGGTGAATCCAATAAAAAGTTTCATATTCGTTGGGTACAAAATAGCGGTTCTCATTCTTCTCGATCCTCGAACCAACTATAATTTTTTTTTTTGAAGAGCATGTGCAAGAGAATTAAAGTAATAGACCATTTTTTGTTAGCATTGTTTCAAACTCATGTTTTGAAAGTTGAAAGATGTTCAAACAAAAAAATATTTCTTGGTTTGAAAAAAAACCTTCAAAAATAATAATAATATTTTGGCTTCTTGGGTCTTCCCATGAAATTGATTGCATTTTATTTGCAATGCCTGTCCAAGGTATGATGTTAAAATCATCCTTGGGGATTTGAACGCAAAAATAGGTCGGGAGCCGGTGTTCAGGCATTACGCGGGCACCCATAGTTTCCATGAAAACACTAATGACAATGGACTTCGAGTCTTAGAATTGGCAGCATAAAAAAACATGGTCGTTGCGAGTACCAGGTTCCCGCGTAAAAATATCTACAAAGCCACACCTGATGTAGTCACTCGTAACCAAGTAGACCACGTGTTTATAGACCGTCGCCACTACTCGAACTTGATGACGGTACGAACGTACGAGGTGCCAATATCGACTCGGATCACTATCTTGTTGGTATGGTTTTCCGAGGGCGGATTGCCTTGCGAAGACGTATTGCATCCGCCGATCAGGTTCGAATCAACACGGCTGTCCTGCGAAATGAAAACACCAGTAACACCTTTGGTAATGCGTTTAATGCGTTAGGACTCGCCCTAGAAACACCTGATTTAGGGAGAGTAAGTCCTGGAGCCAGTATGCTGGGCGTAAATGAGAAGTGGACACGTCTTAAAAATACTGTCATTAGTACTGCCAACTCCATCTTAGGCAGCAGTCGTAAAAATCGGAACGACTGGTTTGATGATGAATGCAAGCTAGAGACTGAACGTAAGAATGTTGCGTATCAAGCAAAGAGCTCAGAAGAATAGAAAAACGGCTTCACAGACAAAAAAAATCAGCCTGGGAGAAGAACCTAATCTGTGAAATAGAAAATAGTCGAGAGCGAGGTCCGCACCAGGCGAGTTACGTACATTGACCCTTCCAACGGAAATGATGAGTCTACTAATCAAAATGATACATTAAATAAATTCAAACCACTTTCATGGTAATGAAATGTAACACCTCATTTCCTTAGTTATGCTGAAATAGCAATAAGACAATTAATTAATTAATAAATAAACATTCATTGTAAATAGGCAGATAAAAAACTTGGAGAATAAAAATGAGTTGAGTTTGGAACACAGCAAAAGACGGTCGTTTTATTTATTGCGGAAACTACGAAATTGTTACTGGCGCAGTCGAAAAAGAACCAAAGACGAAAGCAAAACAAAAATTTACCGAAAGTTGATACGAAGCAGAAATTAATCGCGAAGAAACGAATCTTTTGTAAAGTATTTTCTGTTTGCCACCACGTCCCCACCTCCACCCAAGAAAAACGAATCAAATAGTATTTTGTTTGCCAAACCACGTCCCCACCTCCACCCAAATAGAAAAGTGAAAAGTGCTAACAAAACAGTGATTACTTGATTAATTGAGAATCAGTGAGTGTACCATATAAACTAAAAAAAAAAAAACAAAAAAAATCTAATTCTGGAAAACAAAATATCGAAGAGACAGGAACTTTTTGATAAGAGGAGAAAGATGGCAGAACCATCAATAACCGAAAGATGTTTGTTAATGTTAACTGAGATTGCTAGTAGACAGAACGAGCCAGAATCTTTAAGAAGGAAGATTCAGAGGGATCTGAAATTTGCACCCACCTTTGATGGTACAAAAGGAACCTTGCCATCATTCATCACGGCGATAAACCGGATATTTGGAGAGTATTCAGCAGCACAGTCCGCAGATGTTTTCACCATCATATTGAATGAAAAGATAACTGGTGCGGCCAAAAACTTCTTGACGATAACACCACCTACATCGTGGGAAGAGACAAAGACCCGACTCAAACTGCACTATCAGGCCTATAAAACCGAGACGAAAATAGTTCAGGACATTAATGGCTTAAAAGTAAGTTCTATTTTAGAATTAAGCGATAAAGTTAGAATAATAGTAGATGATATTGCTGAATGTGCAATATATAGTTCAAGTTCTGGAAACGTAGTAAATAACCTTAGTTGCGTAGTTATTCTAAAAATTAAAGAATTAGTTGCAGGTGCATTACTATCCGAAATATACGAAAAATATTCTTTAGGAGATATAAGGACAATTATAAATAAATATATTGGTCAAGATGACTTCAATTTAAAATATTTTAAGACACATATAAATGTTAAAGAGAAAGATCGATTCGGATCACAAACAAATCGATATACCAATCAACAATCACGGTATTATCGTAACAATTTAAATTTGAACTATCAACAAAATAATACTAGGAATCAAACAGTGCAACCACGGCATAGTAATTACAACAATAGTTACAACAATTCAGGTTCAGGTTATAATCAAAATAGACAAAACACTTATCAAAGTAGACAATATAGAAATGATAACAACACAAATGGTAGACAAAATAATTCACAGCAAACTAGACAAAGTTCTGGCCATATGTCTGTAGATGCTTTAAGCACGGATGAAGTAGATGACACATTTTTTACCAATTAGCCTCGGAAAAAAATAAAATGTATATAATACTTACATTTAATAAAGTACGTTATGCAACTCTGTTAGATACTGGTTCTACAGTAAGTCTTTTAAATTCCAAAATTGTTTCAAATCAAATCTATGAGAACATGGGAGGTGAAGCCTATATAAGTACAATTAATGGTAAAATAACAAAATCAAATCAGTATGTAAAAACAGAATGTCCAGATGAATTCAAACAGAAAAAAAATGCTAGGATAAGATGGGTTCAAATGAATTTAGAAAAACCATATGGATTTTTATTAGGAATGGATTGGATAAATAAAAATGTACGGCTTATAGATATACATAATGAAGAAGTAGTTCTCAATAATAATGAACGAATTCCATTTTTAAAAAACAAAATTGTGGATGATGTAAATATGTTAGAGGAAAGTCAGTGTGAAAATATTAAATTAGATCATTTAAACGAAGAAGAAAAGCTAGGGATAACACAATTATTGCATAAATTTAAAAATTTATTTTATAAAGATGGTGATCAGTTAACAAATACAACAAGTATAGTTCATGAGATCAAAACAACAACCAATGAACAAATTAATTCTAAACTGTATAGGTATCCACCTCAGCATGAGGCAGAAGTAAGAAAACAAATGAGGGATATGGAAGCTCAGGGCATAATAAGAAAAAGTAAAAGTAGGTATAGTTCACCCATTATTGTCATACCTAAAAAGGGGGATAATTCTGGTGTACAAAAATTCAGAATAGTAGTCGATTACAGAAGACTCAACCAAATTACGATTGATGACAAACAGCCACTTCCCAATATGGATAGCATATTGGACAAGTTGGGAAAAGCTCAGTACTTTACTGCAATTGATTTGGCAAAGGGTTACCACCAAGTCTTAGTAGCAGAAAAAGATATTGAGAAAACAGCTTTTGTTACACCGGATGGTCTTTATGAGTTTTTAAGGATGCCATTCGGCTTAAAAAATGCTCCCGCAACATTTCAGCGTTTAATTAATGAAATATTAAGGGATTGCATTAATTTAATATGTGTTGTTTATCTTGACGATATTCTGGTTTATTCAACAACTCTAAGTGAACACCTTAAATCTTTAGACAAAATTTTCAAAATTCTATCTTCTCATAACTTAAAAATACAAGCCGATAAATGCAGCTTTATGCAGAAAGATACTAAATTCTTAGGACATATTCTGACCAAAGACGGCATTATGCCTAATCCCAGTAAAATTTCTGACATTCAAAAAATAGAGTTACCGAAAACTGAAAAACAATTAAAGAGTTTTCTTGGAATGACGGGATTCTACAGAAAATTTATAAAAGACTATTCTAAAATAGCATATCCACTCATAAAATATTTGACAAAAGACCTCAAAATTAATATTAAAGACCCTCAGTTTATCGAAGCTTTTGAAAAGCTTAAAATTCTTATATCTTCACATCCAATCTTGAAATTTCCAAATTATGAAAAACCATTTACGGTCACAACAGATGCTAGTGACTATGCTATTGGAGCAGTTCTTTCACAAGACGGTCATCCAGTTTGCTACGTCTCTAGAACTCTGAACAGACATGAAAAAAAATATAGCGTCACCGATAAAGAATTTCTAGCAATAGTTTATTCGGTTACCTATTTTAGGCCATATTTGTATGGTAAAAAGTTTAAAATTGTGACTGATCATCAACCGATAAAGTACTTAAATTCTAAGTATAAAGGAAAAGAGTTCTCTCAAAGAAATCAAAGATGGATTTTGAAACTCCAAGAATACAACATTGATATTGAGTATCTTAAAGGGAAAGAGAATACTGTAGCTGATTTCCTAAGTAGACAAGAAAATAGTCCGAAAATAAGTGATGAAAACAGTAGTGAATCTAATATGGACCTATCTGATACCATCCATTCAGTAGCGGAACAACGTCAAGATCATATTTTCATAAAAGAAGAAATTATAAATAAATACAGAACTCAATTTATTTTAACTTATAGTCCAAGTAAAGAAGTAAAGATACTTCATGGTAGACGAATAATAGAAATTAATCCACAAAAAGAGGAACATGATATTAAAGAATTATTAGTTAAGTATGTGAAACCAGGGAAAAATGGAATTTATTCTTATGTTACAGATAAAGATTATAATAAAATTCAACAGATGATTATACAATTATTTTCAAACGAAAAAAAAATAAAGTTTATGAAGGCTACAAAAAGGGCACAAGAAAAATAGAAACAGAAGAAGAATGTCATAAACAAATTTCTTTATACCATACTATTGAATCTTTACATAGTGGAATAAACGAAACTTATCAAGCACTTAAAGATAAAATTTATTTCCCAAAGTTGCAAGAACATATTCAACTTATTATAAATAATTGTGGCAAGTGCCAAGAAATTAAATATGATAGAAATCCTATCAAACCAATTATGAGTGTTACAGAAACACCAAAAGCCAGAAGCGATATTGTTCATGTTGATATTTTTCACTATTGTAAGCAAACATTCATCACTATTATTGATAAACTTACTAAATTTGCTGTCGCATATTTAATAAATGATAGAAATTGGGTTAAGAAGACAGCAATATTAGAAGGGTATTTCGCAAGTTTTGATAAACCAAATAAAATTATAATGGATAATGAATTTAAATCGGAACAACTCATTAAGTTCTTAAATGACAAGGATATTGAAATACATTGGACCAAACCAAACAGTCACACTGGGAATGCTGACGTTGAAAGGCTTCATTCAACTATAATAGAAAAGATTCAGGCTATTGAAGACGATATTACAGTTGAACAAAAGATCCAAAAAGCAATTGGAAACTATAATGACAGGATTCATTCCACAATAGAAATTACTCCAAGACAGGCTAACAGAATAAATGACGATTTGGCTATTCAACAATTAGTA
This sequence comes from Chrysotoxum bicinctum, assembly GCA_911387755.1. Classification (NCBI taxonomy): domain Eukaryota; kingdom Metazoa; phylum Arthropoda; class Insecta; order Diptera; family Syrphidae; genus Chrysotoxum; species Chrysotoxum bicinctum. Next base: position 126,177,923 of record OU426989.1, on the reverse strand, counting down.
GATCGTATAAACAATAAAAAAATTAAAAATATTACTAAAATAAATAAAAGTAGGGAAAAGTATGTAGAAAATAGAAATAGAGGGTATATAAAAAATTATAAAAGAGTAAGGCATAAAGACCAGCCATATTATAGAAAATTCCCTTTGCAAAATGTACATTTATTAAATATTAAAAGAAAACCTAAATTTGCAGATATTGATAATCCTGTTGATGATGATAACCTCAGTACAAGGGTTATTGCAGGTTCATCCCATACTAGAAGAGAACGGGTATACTAAAAAAAGAATCAGAGAAGTAGACATAGTTAATGAAACAGACACTATTTTACATATAATTAATCCAAGTGAGCTGTTACAAATTTTCAATAATTTAGAATTAAACATAGAACTTTTAAAAATAGAAGATAAGCATAGTTTTTATCACGAAATAAGGTTAATAAAAAGTAAACTTAGAACAATAAGCAGATCAAAAAGAGAAAAAAGAGGATTAATTAATGCTGTTGGTAGAGTTCAAAATTGGTTATTTGGTACATGGATGATGCAGATCGCGAAGAAATTCTTGAACATCTAAAAATAACTGATGAAAATAACCATCTATCTATCAATAACCTTAACAAACAAATAAAAATAAATGAACATTATAATAAATCCTTATCTGATCTTAAACTTATAATAGAGAACGATAGAGCTAAAATATTAGAATCACTTAACACAACAAATGATTTTATTCGCAATTTAAATTATAAAATTTTAGTTTTGGAACAGTCATCTATGCTTAGATATTTAGAAAATAAAGTAAATCAAATTCTTGATAACATAATGGCTGCTAAAAATAATATTATTCATCCGAGTATGCTTACTTTGGAAGAACTAGAAACATATAATATAGATTTTCCTACAATTAAACTTTTAAAGGCAGGAGTTATGCAATATAAAAATGACTTGTTAATATTCGCTATCAAAATACCTGTAAATTTTATATCAACAGAGTTACAAATTATAAAATCATTACCAAATACCGATCATTTAGAAATTAAGGAACAAGAAGAAATGATTGTAGAAATTAACAATATTATATATCAATATGAAGAAAAATCCCTTTTTAAAAATTTAAAGAAAAGTAAGAACTGTATTATTACTGGTTCTTGTTATTTAATATACAATAATGTAACAATTATTGAAGAAATAGATGACAAAACGGTATTACTTAAAAATATGTATAATGAACTAATTTGGCAAAATTGTGATCAAAGAAATATTACCTTAACAGGAAATTATTTAATAAATTATAATAACTGTTCATTAAAAATAAATCAAGTTAAATTTTCCAACAAAGAAATTATAATACCAGACAAATATTTTTATCCATCAAGTAAAAATAATGACATGTTTGTAAAACCTATCAATTTCAATAAAATTATAATGGAAAATGTAAAGAATTTAGAAGAAATAAGAGAATTACAATATCATAAGAAAATAATGTATGGCTCAAATATAAGCCTAGCTTTATTATTAATATTAAGTATAACTGGTGTTGTTATTTTTATTTTATTAAAATCAAAAAAAGAGACCATCAAAATTGTTAATAATATGAAGCCGGAGACTTCTAACTTAAAGCCGGGAGGAGTTACGTACATTGACCCTTCCAACGGAAATGATGAGTCTACTAATCAAAATGATACATTAAATAAATTCAAACCACTTTCATGGTAATGAAATGTAACACCTCATTTCCTTAGTTATGCTGAAATAGCAATAAGACAATTAATTAATTAATAAATAAACATTCATTGTAAATAGGCAGATAAAAAACTTGGAGAATAAAAATGAGTTGAGTTTGGAACACAGCAAAAGACGGTCGTTTTATTTATTGCGGAAACTACGAAATTGTTACTGGCGCGGAAGTTCTACCAAACCGTCCGAAACATAACGCAGTACACACCACGCTGCACATACTGCAAGGACGGAGAGGGAAATCTGATCACCGATTCTGAAAGCATACTGTACCAATGGGAAGTGTACTTTAATGAATTGCTAAATTGTCAGCTCACTGCAGAAGTGGAGGCTCCACTACTTCAAGAACAATACCTTATGTTGCCGTCACCAAGCATAGAAGAGGTTGAGAAGGCTATAGGCCTTCTTAAACAGAACAAAGCCCCGGGAGCCGATGGCATACCAGCCGAATTATTCCATCACGGCGGGCCAGCCTTACGTCAAGCAATTCATGATATTAAAGTGCACGTATGGGAGCAGGAAGAAATGCCAGAAGACTGGCGAAAAGGTATAATATGCCCCATACATAAGAAGGGAGATGTCACAACGTGCAGCAATTATAGAGGTATCACGTTGTTGAGAACCGCATATAAGATAATCTCCTCCATCCTACAAGACCGGATAACCCCATACGCTAAAACCATCATCGGACAATATCAGTGTGGTTTCATTCCAGGCAAATTAACAACTGATCAGATCTTTTTTTTTTTTATAATCTACCCGCGCTCAAGGGATTATGATTACCCTTTAAATGTTTCAACACAGCGCGGGCGTGAAGTTAATGAAGAGAAAGAAGGATAGGAAAGATGTGTGGCACGATGTTCTGAGACTGTTGGTGGTTGTCTCAGATATTTTTATCTCCAGGGATGGCGGCTGAGCTAAAGCGGAGAAATAATGTCTAGAATTTAACATCCCAACATATCATCTGTTTATAGACTTTAATGCCGCCTATGATAGCATAGCCAGGGTAGAACTTTACAAAGCCATTAGAGAATTCGGCATCCCAAATAAATTGACACGACTATGTAGGTTGACCATGACCAACGCAACGTAACAAGCCAAGTAAAAATAGCCGGATTGCTATCCAGACCAATCAACATCTTTCACACACCGTCTCCACTAGCGATAAATCCATCGCAACGCAATAGCAATAGCCAAAGCAGAAAGCAGAGAGCAGAAGAACTGTCAGATTTTTGTTGCTGGGCATTTCATCGCATACTTTTTTAGTATAGTGAATAATTTTAATGGATCAAATTGCAAAGGCTTTCAAATTAGGAATTAATATAAATAAGTTCTGTGCACAATTTCAAATCCTATTTTTTTAATCTTATTAGAAAAACGTAAATCTCAAGCAAAAGCTTTCTTCCCACGTAAAATTCAAACTCAAACAAATTTAATTTGGGAAGGCCAGAAGAATATGACAGTTCTCCTTGTGATAAAGCAAGCGATGAATGGTATGCGATGAGAGCATACTTTCTATCGCATGCTTTGAAAATATAGCTGCGATGGCGGTATCTACTTGCGACGACGAACGCATGCTTTAAAGCATGCTCTGGATTCATCGCTAGTGGAGACCGCATGTAATGGACTCCGACAAGGGGAGGGTTTGGCCTGCCTCCTCTTGAACCTGGCGTTGGAGAAAGCAATCCGTGACTCTGGCACGGCAACAAGAGGGACCATCGTCAACAGGTCCAGCCAGTTACTGGCTTACGCAGACGACATCGACATCATCGGAAGAACCGAACAAGCTGTACACGATTCCTTCATCCAGATCGAGCAGGCGGCACAAAATCTGGGGCTGCACATTAGTGAAGGTAAAACAAAGTACATGGTGGCGTCGAATGCGAGAGGAACAGTTGGTCAAACAATCAAGGTAGCGGAGCACAAATTTGAAGTGGTGTAATCCTTTAAATACTTTGGGTCAATAGTAGCAGCCGATAACAATATAGAAGAAGAAATACACGGGCGGCTTCTCAAATCCAACAGAGCCTACTATAGTCTGTCAAAGCTCTTCAAATCCAGAAATCTCACCATAACTTCAAAACTGCTGCTGTACAGGGCCATGGTCCTGCCAGTACTCACATATGGATCCGAGACCTGGGTGCTTAGCAAAAGGCACACCGACCTCTTAGCTGCGTTCGAGAGAAAAATCTTAAGGAGAATTGTTGGGCCCCATATGTGAGGAAGGACGATTCCGGAGGCGGTACAATCATGAATTGTACGCAATCTACCTTGAAGCAGATATCGTGACAAAAATTAAGCTCGGTAGACTCCGTAGGGCAGGGCACCTAGCTCGCATGAGCGAGTAGGAACCTGCTCGGAAATTTCTTTGTGGTACATTCTATGGTAGACGACACCGTGGAGAGATGGCATCAGCATCAGCTCGAGACCGGGATAGGTGGAGAGACTTGTTGAAAGAGGCCAGGACCGGAACCCGGTTGTCAAGCCGATGATGATGATGATAATTGCGAGATGAGTAGGCACATTGGTTAAAAAGAGCAATAAATATTGTAATTTATTTAAGTGACCTTTTCTAAGATTTTTAATTGGATCTATTTAAAGCGGGCTGTAGGTCAATAATAGATGTTATATTTTATAGCGTGTTTACGTTCTTCATCAGGTGAAATTTATGTAACTATTTTTATACAGCAGGTATCACTTAACCACATAATAATTTAGATAATATTATCAAAATTATTTTAAACAAAGTATGTGAAGAGCATATCACAAGTTAATAGAGAGAATCGTCACTACAAACATCGCACACAGAGTTCAACTTTAGTCAACCAAATGCGTTTGGCCTCTTTAGAGAAATAGTCATAACAACATCATTTTTGTAAAGTTCCAAATGTTTGGCTTTGTTCTAGAACTCAGACGAATTTTTAATTAACTAGGAAGATTCTTGTGCCACACACTGTAATATTTTTACTAAGTACTTGGAAAGTATGGTATCTTTATTGATGACGTAATCGATCTGAGAGGCAAGTTATGCTTGTGGACCTTTGCAAATACATATAGCGGGTATTTGTGGTGTGTAAGTAGTCATTCTAATTTTGTCTTTGATTTCACTAATACTCTGTCTAACCTCGGAATAGTTAAACCGAGTCGAAGCACTTACTTCGGGTTTACACCACGTCAAACAAATCCTCATTTATAAAATATTTTCCGTTTCTGTTACGCCTTCCTAATGTCAAATATAAAAAGGAAAGGCTGAGCTATGGCTATTAATTTCTTCATATTTTCTTTGAAAATCGATTCTTCGAGAGGAAATCTGCATACCTCAGTGTCATGGGACTAAAACAAGTTTTCTACTGCTTTGGCCTTCTCCATCTTCAAGTTAGAGCGATTAAAGAATGTAAATCATTTATAAATGCAAAATACATTTTTAAGTTTTTCCAAATCGTTTTTTTCGGGGATGCAAAGTTTATCAACCTATACAAATGTGTACCAAATTTTCTTCTTTCAAAATATTGATACAAATTTTAAGCAAACAAGAAATGTATTTATTTGCAACTCACCAAGAATTTCAGCAACTCTTTCAAGATCATCGTTCTTCACAGCATAGTACATATCCTTGGGAGAAAACTCTGAATTAGTTCGCCGTCCGTTTGTTCTTCCAACAACGTTCATCACTGATTCAGGTATAAGTGTTTCGAGTGACATGGTCTTCCTCTCAGACCCATTATTTTTGTTCTTTTTGCTTGTATTGTTGTTTGTAACTGATATGGGTACATGCACTAACGGCAAGCCCATTTTCGCTGGTTTCCTAAAATTAAACGAACAAAACACGTTAACTTTTTATTGACTTAAGCCATCATGTTCTCTTACATATTTGCTTTTTGACTAGGTAAAAATACTGGCAAAGATTGGCATTTCATGGTAACGGTAGATGTTCGTTCTGGTGTGTCGACCCCACAGTGTGGACACTTTATTACTAATGTTGGGCTTGTGTAATTTCCTGGCGCTGATGGATCGTACGGACTGTTGAGAATAAATTTCTGGGCGCAATCCGGATGAAAAAAGTGCTGCTTCTTACAAAAACTAAATTTACCCTGAAGTATAACGAGGATGGTTGGTTTAGTTTATTTATTATATTTTAGAATGAAAAACTTACCTGAGTACAGAATATTCCACAGCCAGCACAGCAGTTGTGCGCTCTAAACCGCTTCATATGCTCGTCGCAGAGGATCATGTAGCCCACCCTTGAGCTAGGCCGAATGAGGTTCAACAAATCTCCTTCCAACTGATTGCAGCACCCTACTTTCTGTTCCTCAATTTGATCGATAGCGCAGCAAAATGCTGTTTCAGGTGTTCTTTGTGTATAGTATTGCGATTGCTTGTGACACAGACATATTAGATCCTTAGTGTTCTCTTTGTGCAGAGGATTTGGAACAACCATAGGATTTGGTACCTTCAAAGCCACTGTCGTCAGCTTAGCCTCTGTGTTCTTTTCTCTGATTTTTGGTGCTACTTGAAGTTTTTGTTGTATTTTCTTTCCAGTCACTGCCATTGGTTTCGGGGACGGTACACTCCTTACTGGCGGGGTACTCTCCTTTGACCCACGGACTCGCAGTGTCACATTGGTTTTGCCGACTTGCACTCTTTTAGATGGTACAAACTCTTCGTTGTCATCTGAAGTATTTTCTGTATCAGATGCATCACCACTGTTCGTCCGGCGAAGGCCAAGTTTTTCCATATGCTTCTGCTTTTGTTTCATTAACTTATGCTGTTGTTTTTTGCTTAGCTTTTTATCCTCTGGAGATTTGTTGTGATGCCACTTAGCCGCTCTGACTTCGGTAAGAAATATTTGCATATCTGGACATGGTTTCTTTTCAAACTTTGGCCTCTCCGTAGTGTTTTCAGACTTGGTGAAAAGCTTTTTCTTAATCACATTTGAGGGATGATGTGTTTGGCTTTCACTACTATTCTCAGATTTTATATCCCTATGTCTGCTACTACTACGCGAAGAGTTAGGTTTCGTCGAAACATTCGGAATGGCCTCAATTTCATTTCCAATGCAAGATGTTATCCGCTCAATGTTTTTTGTTTCATACTCATAACGAAGCTCGTCGTTTTCTAGGATTTTCGGTGTGGGTTTTATTCGGCGTTGTGAACGTTTTGGGATAACTAATGCTGAAGTTTCGGGGCTATCTTTGGGTGTTGGTTGTTTTCTAATAAATGGTGCATTAGAACTTGGGGGAGTGTCGGTGGGATTTGTGCCAACACTTTCAGGGGTTTGTTTTTCGTTTGAGAGAACTTTGGCACGGCGACCACGTTTCTTTGGAGGCGTTTTCTCGTCTTCTAACTTGCGTCGTTGCACACTTGGCGAAGGCGAATTTATTAAGTTGGATGTATTATCTTGTTCTACGGCAGGCGGTGATTTTGGTGCAACTATTGGTTCAACTTTGGTTTCATCATCTGAGTGCTGGGACTCCTGTAAAAAAGTAGACACAATTTATTTGTTCTTATATTTTGGAGAATAAGTCATATTTAACAAAATATGGAGAATACAAAAACTGACAAAATAATAAGAAGCAAATATATTTCATTTTCGCAAATTACTTATGAATATGGAAATGGTGTTAAAATATCAAAATATACTTTCAATTGATGAACGATTAATTTTAAAGAATATATTCTCGTTATCTTTTGGTTGTTTGGTGTAGAGTACTAAAGAAGGAAATCGATAATATGCATGCTCAGAAATAAATTATTCCTCACACAGCTTTTCGCTTTATTTGTCCGTTTTTATTATTTAGAGCTCTTAAAATGCGCTTCGGGCTAGGTTTTTAAAAAAACTGAAATACGAGTTGCACTCTTTGATGAAGAACCACAGATTTTTTAGCTCAATGATACGTCGGAAAACAGGACATCTTTGGCGGATTAGTTGTTAAGCATATATGTATGTAATAAGAAAAACCACAGCAGTTACCATTTACCCAACGAGCTTATGGATTGGGAGGAGTACGTGAATTTCCATTCTTATAACTACAAACAAAGGCTGAAATTGACAGATACTTGAAAAAAAAATGGACTTCAAAATCCAACAAACAATGGACAATATATTTAAGAGCAATTTGCATCTCAGCTTAAACTTCTTTCATAAAATTTATTACAGAATCTAAAAGTAATAATATTCTGCTATTAATTTCAATTTAAATCTTTTTAATATTCTTATTTCTGAACATTATCATCATAAAATTAAAGAAAAGTTCAGCTACGGGATTTATCTTTTGCATTCAGTAAATTCAATCGATCTACCAATCTGAAATAATTTATTTAATTTGGCTGTGATGGTTCTTCGGGCTTATTTACTTATAGCGTCACTTGTTTGGACCTTACTACAATTAATATGGTTTTATTGAAAAATCAAACTTGTTCTTCGCTGCGTCTTTTTTTTTTTATGGAGTTTTCAAAGAAAACTCTAGGTAGAATAAAAGTGGCAGGAATGATATACATACCAACACAAATCAAGGAATTAAAAGTTACCCAATTAAATAAAAATAACGAAGATTTGCCAGATTAGATAAAAAAGTTGTTGGAATCCTTACTGAAACTAGTTCAAGTGCTGTTTGTATAGTTTGTGCAGCAAAACCAAAGAAAATGAAGGATACAGAAAAAGAAAATTCCAAACCAGAAAATGAAGAAGCTAACAAGTATCCCGTATCATGGAGTATTAAGAATATTGGGAAGATTCAAACAAATTTTGAATGTATGTATATTTAGTAGTTTCATACATAAAAATCCATTTTTACAAATAAATGATCTTGAACGATCTTGTTACAAAAAAATATTCAAATTTTATCGACCGCTATTGTTTGCTTTTCAGGAGATATGGGGTGACGTGGTCATAAATGCACTAACCTTTTTTCAAATGGTCATACTTTTTACTTGCGACTTATATGTACATATGTACTATAAAAATCGAGCTCGAGATTTTGATCAAAGTTGAAGTTACAATGATAGCGAAGACTAAACAAGTGGGTCTCGCAATTCTATCTGTCTATCTGTCTGTTCGACTACAGCCAAAACGGATTGGCCGATTTTCTTTCTTTCCCCCACAGGTTTTTTTCTTTTTTTTAAGACCAAAAATAACGATACCTGCCATACGAATTTTTTCGAAATTTTATAAATATTTTTTCTTCTCAAAAACTGTTCGACAGATTTAAAAAATAAAAATACAAGACAATTTTATTTAGTTAAAGCTAGGTAATGGTTCAAAAAAATGTTCCGAAAAATGGTTATTGTGGGTACTACCCATAGAACGATTTTTTTGTTTTTGAATTTCTCAAAAACGGTACAACCGATTTTGCTCATTTTGTTTTTTGCTAAAGCTAACCAAAAATTTAAATGATATTGTGTATTCAAATTTTCAAAAATATTTCGTTTGGGTTTAAAAAAAAATTTCAAATTTTTTTTTTTTCAAAACTGAATATTTCGAAAACCCCATGCTAGATTTCTTTTAAACTTGATAAATAAAAGTTTCTTAATATAATCTACAAGATGTGAGAAAAAAATTTGTTTTACCTAAAAATAAAGGTACCATCCATACAAATATTAAAAAATAGTTTTCGAAAAGCGTATTTTTCTCGAAAACGGCGCCTGGAATTTTGATAAAATTTTTTTTCTTCTAATTAATTTTTACGATCTTAACCATTTTTTCTAATTTTGAATTTCTCATTATCAACATAACGGATTTTAATGAATTTTTTTATAGAAATACTGCTAAAAAGTTTAAAAGACATTGTATTTCAAAACTTAAAAAAAAATATTTTTTGAATTTTTGGAAAAAAAAGTCATTTTTGTTTTTGGAAAATTCGATATTGCAAAAACGGCTCAATATGTTTTTTGGAAATTTAATTTTCATTCGTACAATAATAAAAACCTAAAGTTGGCGTACCAAATTTTTTTCTTAAAAATGTTTTTAAAATTTTGTATATAAAAGCTTATTAATACATATTATAATTTTTGTTCTTCTCTTACTACTAAAAGAATTTTAAAAAAAATTATTTTATCCTTATGAACAGTTTTCTCTGATAACATTAGTTTTTAAAATTTCTAGTCTATTACATAGGATCAAGTTCGTGCGACCTAGTCGTGCATTTTATTTTAATTGAAATTGAATAATTGAACTATATGCACCAGTCGTATGTGTATAATCCACCATAAGGGTACTTAATATACCATCAATTTATTAAAGAATTAAAACATTTGAGCAAATGAAGCTAGTATATAAAAATTCTATAATAGGTACCGTTATTTATGGTTTTAAAAAGAACGTGTTTGGGGAAAAAATTAATTAAGTTACCTACCAAGTTTAAAGAAAATAGGTCGAGTCGTTTAAACTGTAGTCCAACAGAGAGACAGAATTATGAGAACCTCTTTTTAAGTTCGGTCAAAATATTGTGTTCGATTTTTTACGAATGCATTACTTGATATACAGGGTGGGCCATCTAGTGGTTTCTTTTTAAATCATAGGTTTTTTTGACATTTAAAGCTGTTTCCCACTCGAAATGTTGACAAGAAGTCAGTATCATACCTCCGCAGAACAAAATGAGTCGCTTTACGCTTGAACAATGTTGGGAAATATTGAAAACTTATTTCCAAAGTGAGTGCTATGTAGCCCAAGTGAAATGTAGCACCCACCGCGCTTGCTATATGCAGGTTTGTGCAAAAAGTTCGTGAGAATGGTTTGCTAGTGTTGTCCACTCATGCTCCCCGTCGTCGTTCGGTGCCCACCGACGAGAATGTGGCTACTGTAGCCGAGAGTGTAAGACTCAATTCACGAACATCAACTCGCCATCGATCTTAACAGCTCAACATTCCACGCACTAGTCTGAGGTGAATGCTGCACAAAGATATCGGATTATTCGCTTGGAGTGACAGAATGCGCTACTGCGAAGCAAGCCGAAGCAGCCACTGGAACAACGTTTTTTTTTTTTTCAATAATTAATGGAAATGTTTGCTCTCACTAATAAAGCCATAATTCATGGAACAAATTTAATTTTGTTCATTTTATTGCATTTTTAAAAAGAAAATTTTATTTGGTCCACCCTTTATACGACCTACATTTATATGTATGTATATCGCAAGTAGAAAGATGGCCGCAAACATACGACACTAAGAAATACCGAAAATGTGCTACGGCAATTCAAAAACGATAGGTCAACCAAACTTTGGCGCAACATTTATTATTATTCTATTATTAAATTTTATTGATTTCTAATAAAATAACAATATCAGAGCTTTTTGTTTTTGGTAATAAATTACAGAAAAAACTAAGCGGTGTTGGCCGGTGGAAGTATTTAAAACTCCATTCAAAATTTATTATTTTAATACGTATATATAAAAAGTAAATATTTTAAATCAATTTTCAAGCTTTCTAAGAACATATAGCATTTTACTGTATTTTTATTTATTTTTTATTTTAAAGAAAATTAATTGAATTGAACTCAATTTTGTTACTAATGTATTCTATACTGAACATTTTAGATGGAGTTAAATAATATTCAAACATGTACTTTGTACTATTTTTAGATTTATATAATAATCAAAAACATCAACCAATTGATAAAGGAGAACTATCGGTTGTCAATTAATTTGTATTGGGGGCGTTAATTCAAGCGACTCAAGTATGTTTCCGGAAAATAATAAGATCTTTAGGATGAAAATAATGATCAAAACCATCTTCCGCGTCTTTAATTTTAGAGAACAACAGACAATAGGGGCGGACTTCTAACGTCGTTGGAGAATGATTTCTTTATAATCGAAGATCCTCGTGAGAAACTAGGGGCTGTGGATGCTGCTGTGCAGCAAGTGTACATGGGGAATGCAATCATTCCCCCGAATTGCGACCTTGAGTAGAGAACCCTGCTTCACCACCCTTACTTTCGTAACGACATTACGCAGTAGCGATCGGAGAACTTCGGTTCTACCAGGTTCAATGAAGATTACTTGGCAAACTTAGCGGAGCGAAACGGGCCCAGTTCCCTGTTAACTTCAAAAGTAGAGCTTCGGTTCATCTTCCATTCACTTAAGAAAAAGAAGTCAACAGTCCAATGTTTTACTATGGCATCTACCATGGATTGCAGTTTACATCTACACCACACCCTCTCACAACTATCTAAATAATGCATATTATATAGCGCGGTGTAAGTCAGCTATAGTACATCCTCTCCCGAAAAAAAAGGAAAAGGAGTAAAGTATTCGAAAAGTTATTATAGGGCTCTGTCCAACTAGGCTACTCAGTTAGGTCTTAAAGCAGGACATGAGACAATTCATGCCTTGTCGAAACTGGTCTACGATAAACAATGGAGAACGATTTCGTCCAGGCTTGACATAAGTAAGCCACTGTTATATGTATTCTTCTACAATCTTCAATACCAAAAATGATCTCCAGCAGGGTTAATTCGCCGATTCTATTCAGCATTGAAACCAGCGATTTGATTGGTACTCCAACGCACGCAATTGCCTATGTCGAATATCTAATTACAAACAAGAGAACTCAAAAATTACAGGTCACCAAAATTCTTTTGCAACGTGACTTCGATCAGATCCAGCCATAATTTGATGACTCAAAGCTGAAAATCAACTGCTTGACTGGGTAAAGACGATTTGCTACATGGCTATAATCAGACAGATGATTGCCTATTGATGCCCGATGTGGTTTAAAGTTGCCCCATATTAAATGGAAATAATTTGAGGGACAGTGTCTTAGACACTGCCTTGGATTACACAATACCAGAGTCGGAGTACACACGATATTATTCCAACCAGGTTCTATACGGACCCAACATAAACAGAATATATAATTTTTTGTTAAAGCTGATTCCGGTTCACATTGCAAGAGGGATTTTTTGACGAACAGCTAAATTTTTTTGGCTTAATACCATAACGACGAATATTATCATAGTGTGCGTCTAAGCGGATTATCCCACCTTATTAGGTATTCAGGATATAGTAGCGATTCCAAGTCCGCCGTAGAACTGTAGATAGGCGACTCCTATATAGCCGAACCTCTTCGCACAAGGCGGAACAGGGCAAATTTGGTTGGCCCAGTAGGATATTGCCTGATCGAGACAGAAGAGATAAAGAGGTAAGGCAGGGGAACCAGTTCTGTTGGTTGTGCTTTAAAGATTAAAAAAAAATTCTAATCGATCTTATTTTGCCCGACTAGTTGAGGTTTAGGTGAATTAATTTTAAGCAGGAACAGTCGGAGCGGAACAAAAAAGGCATGTTTACTGTTGCTTTTAAATAGATTTAGAAAGTTCTAATTAATTCAATGTAGGTAGGTGGATAGCAGTGGCGGCCACGAACAGTCTTGCTCAATGGCCCAATTGGTGCGCGCGGTTTGTCCTGCAGATGATGATGTAATGGTGTATTATAAGGGATTCATGAGCTCCCCTCTACCTAAAGTTCGCTAGCACGTCTTAAGATCGATGAGTTCACGTTACAGTAGTCGTCGAGATTTAGAGCCACTTTGCCTTGTTAAGAAAAAAGATCCCTTCTTTGATCTTTCGTTAAGATAATGCGTTAAGGTCTTGGAGGAATAACTCTGCAAACAGTTTGGCTCTCATTTTGGCCAAAGAGAGAAAATTAATGACAGTTTCCTTTGCCGATCCCCTATTGACCAGTGTCATGGGTCTGCATATTAGGTCATTTTCTCTCTTTCAGGAAATTCTTTGTTCAGCTAGACAGCTGCAAGTCTTCAATCAAATCCATCAAAGCCGGAGTCGCCAAAGGATTGAAACTGGGTCCCTTCATATATAACCTGATGACGTCTGATCAACCCGTGCCAAGTGACTGCGAGAACCTGCTTTTTGCTGACGACTCGCTAACCTACGCCCCATCGATAGCACCAAAAATTGCAGCTCGGAAAGTGGACGCCCACGTCTCCAGACTCTACGAGTACTACAGAAAGTGGGGTATCCGAATAAACACTGCCAAATCTGAGCTTGTGTGTTTCAGGAGACCCACCACCAATGGTTCAGCAGCCACTTGCAGAAACCTGACCGTGAAGCTCCCCGATGGGTCGACGATAGCAACCAAAAAAATGCTAAATACCTCGGAGTCCACTTCAACGAGCTGTCCAAATTCAACCCGCACTCAAGGCAGGTACTAAGGAAAGCCAACTTCGCGTTTCAACGCTTGCACCCATTGCTAGCCAGAAGAACCGGACTAAGCCAACCAGTGAAACTACTGATATACAAGCAGCTTATCAGACCCGTCATCAGCTATAATTTTCCTGCATGGTACACCATCTCGAAGACAGCAATGCAGAAGCTCCAACTCTTTGAAAGGAAAATTCTGAGGATAAGCACCGGACTTATCTTCGATCGACAGCGAAAGAAGCACTTCAGCAACGAAAGAGTCTACGAAGAAGCCAAAATCAAGCCACTAGACCAGTTTCTCGTGCAATTAGCAAGGAAGCTTATACATAGCACCGCCATCCACCCAAACCCGCTGATGAGAAGAATGACCACCCAGGAACGACATCCAGAGCCTAGATACCTTAGTGCTTTGGATATGATAGAATGGATCCCAACCGACAACGAAGAAGCAGTTCGATTCTACGCTGACACGGAGTCAGCATACCACCGCGGCTGAAAACACCTACCGACCAACCCTCAACAAACCCACCAACTGGATACCCGGGACGGAACAACCCAAGAGAAAAACCGTACCAACAAATTTTAAATTTTAATTTTAAATACTTGCCATGCATTATTATAAATATTGTAATTTTAGAAATAATGTCATTGTATAAGTTAGGCCCCCTATGTGCCAAAAAATTTGTATTCATTAATTTTATCCTTAAGTTTAAGTTTCCAATTTTATATATATTAAAGTTCAATAAAAAAACCTTGAAAAATTGGGTCATTTATTCGGGACTTATTATTGGTAGGTAGATACAATGAATGATTCGGTGAGAAAAAATTGAGAAGTTTTTGCTCTTCAAAAAAAAATGTTAACTCCTTCTGCAAATGAGCTATGCACGGATGTTCCTTTCCTGGCCAACCTTTAATTTACCTCTATTCCACTGTGACTCCGAACCCGGTTGAGAATGAAATTCAGGTTAAAGTTCAGACTCAAAAGCTCATCCCTGTATTGCTGGACCAATTTAGAGGATAAAAAAGCCCAATCAATGGCTTTAACAGCCGCCTGGCTGTCTGCAAAAATGGCTGTAATGACTGTCGAGGGCCATGCGACTCTGATAGCTGGGGTATCGAACGGAAGGATGTGGCAAATGACACAGAAAAATATATTCGAAGTCTGGCGTCTTAGCATAGTAAAAGTTGCCAGAGTCTACAGAGATTACCTAAACTAGAAAATTTCTGCTGTGCATTCATCAACGACTAACACCTGCAACCAACCACCCCAGAAAATACTACAGCTCTAACTCAAACAGAGTCAGTTAATTTTTCGCCAAAATGGAAAATCATGTTCCTTTTTTTAAATAACTTAAGCTAATCCACAGAAGCAGGAATTATAAGATCAATTTTGTTGACCATACTTTCATCTTAAAATCTTAGGTCAGTTTCCTTATATTGATTATGATATTATCCTATTCACTTGGCCAAAAAAGCTAATTAACTGGACGTAATTTACCTAGTAAAAAGTTCCCCATAGATTATTTTTATGTAGGTAGTATAACGCCGAATACATGCTTGATAACAAGATACTAAGCTTACCTAAAATATTGGCCTACAATTACTTTGGACTGAATTGGGTGTCAGCAGAAATAAGAACATTAATAGGTCTAGATAACTCTTCTCATACGTGTTTGAAAATTTGGAGCTTTTTATGAAACGTATAAACCTTATGTTGATTAGCGGAGCACTGGAATCATTCGTTCTACATAAAAAAATTACCATCTAGAATAAAACTAATTTTGTTCTAAATTATCTTCAAAAATAATATCAATACTCATGTGTAAAACTTCTTTAGATTTTAAAAACAAAATAATAGCTTACCACTTTGACTTCGTTGCGATGTTCCAACCGAACACTTCTTCTAGTTTTCTTTCCTTTCTCGGATACATCATCGCTGACCGCATTATCTAATGCTTCGTCCTCTATCCTCGAGCCTTCTATCTCAACATCAATTGTTTGCTTCCTCTTTCTTTGCAGACGCTTTTCAGCGCTTCCGGAAGTGTTTCCCTCAGTTTTTTCTTCACTTTTTAAAGGAACCACTTTTTTTGACCTCCCCCGACGTTTGATGGGTTCAGCACTACCTCCTGCACTTGAACCCGTATTTACCTTAGTTTCTGGTGATGATTCTTCTCCACCTTCCAATGGTCGTGATCGACGTAATCGTCGACCAGATCCCTCACTTGAATCACGTGGCTTCTAAGGTTGAGGAACAAAAACAAAATGAAAAAAAAAACAAGGAGCATACTTTTATCATTTACTTACATTTGGTGAACTCTCAGAAGTATTGTCCACTTGTTCACTGTCCAGCTGTGGTTGCTCTGCATCCCTATCAACTTTCTCTTTCACTAATTGGTGGACAGTGCTGCTCACACAGCCGCTACTAACAACACCCTCTTCCAACTCGACGACTTGATGGCCTTGGGTTCTATCGTCGTTGTCTTTATCTGTTTTCAGTAACGAATTTCTATCTATTCCAGCCGTTTCCACGACAATTTTGTCATCATCAGATGAGCCAGAGCCATTATGTGGTCTCGCAGGTGTTGTTGGCGTGGTGTTGACTTTTTTAGATATTTTCCTACTGGCCTTTTCACCCCAGTTTTTGGCATTGCCATTGTTTTTTAGCGTTCGCCACTTGGCTGTCTTGTCTTTGTTCAAATCCAAAATACCACCTTTTGGAACCACTGATGTGGCCTCCCCAGCAGCGACAGCAGTATTCGCACCAACTCCAGTTCCTCCTCCTCCACCATCATTGTTGAATTTTGTGGACATGCTAGATAGCAGAGTCTCAATGCAATCTGTCATTTTTGATGGACTTGGGCTCATCCGGGGAGCGCGGCGACGACAAGAAGATGATGATTATTTTTTTCCACAATTTTCACACAAACAACACCTTTAAAAGGTTTTTCCCTCGAAATTCTTGGGGCAATTCAAAGGGGCTTAAAGATAAAATAATTCTAGATTACGATTGTGCTGCTTCTCTCGATGCAGATTTTCTTCTTCTTACTTGCTGATTTGATTATTATTGCAAAAGAAGCTATGACGAGAAGAAAAAAACTTCAAATCGCGAGCTCCGAAGAGAATTTTATTCTTTGAATCAGTTTCAATATTTTTTTTCGTCTTTTTGCCTTTCTACATAATTTCCACTTCCACTGAGCAGCAAACTCATTCCCAGCTAATCACTCAATTGTTGGTAGGTAATTCTACTCACTCAGACTCACTACGGTAGACGTTAGGCACCAGGCAATAGGCAATAGGCACTCAGGCAGAGATTTTTCCTTGCGATAAGCGATAGCATAACACGGCGGAAGCGCGGAAGAGACGACCTGAAAGCTGAAGCGCCGAAGATGTCAAAAAGGAAGAATCTCCGCAACAGCGGATCTGTCCACTATTTATTGTTTCTTTAGCTGAACGAGCTTTTTGCAATATAGAGGCACTCACACACAAACTACAAAAACACTCGACATGGAGAAGAAGCACCATCAGCAGAAGAAAATAGTGCACCAGCCAGCAGCAGACATTTTTTTTTTTTGGATAATTTAAACTTTTTTTGTGCTTCTTTCCTATTGTTAATCTTTTACAATCTTGTTATTGGAGAATCGATGGTGCGCGGTGTTTTTTTGTAGAGACAATTTTTGTATCTCACGAATTCACGACACGATGTGTCAAGCAAAAGCAATCTCGCGCGAGCCAGTGAGATAGAAAAACTAAAGTACTCATTTTTTTCTATTTTCTGTGGAAGGTAAAATGAAATATTTAAAAGCAAAATCAAGTTTTTTTGTACTCTTTCTTTTTTTTGAGAGAGGGGTTTCGGGAGTCAGGAGTATTTTCGTGGACAATAATGTTTACTGTCAGAAATGAGTTAAAGTGGTAACTGACAGATAGATGGAAACGGTAGTGACTTTTCAAGGGTTTTTGTATCGGATAAATCAATACTTTATTCGTGAGTGGCTTTTTTAACGAATTATACGCTACGTTTTTATTATACTACCTTTTCATTTATCAAATTTCCATGCGTAATTTTATTCAAATAAAAAAGTGGTGGAGGCATTTTTCCAAAAATCTTCATTTCATCCGAGTAGCTAGAAATTCCCGAACGCTCAAATTTCTGTCATACAAAAAGACGCGCAATATGGTTAGGAAAGTGCTTTGTTGGACTAATAATTCTGCTCCACCAACCACTAATCTGAGATTTAATTAGAACTGCCCTTAATCTTACAAAATTAAATCGTAAATCTAGAAGGTTAGAAATCTTGCTAAATCATCATAGGACCATTAGTCTTGGGAATCGAACGCCCTGTAATATAGGTACAGACTGAATGCATTCACTGCAAGTTTGCATCGGTTGTTTTTGATTCGTTTGTCTTAAATTAAATTAAATTAAGATTTCATCGAGGTTTTAAAGTGGATTAACATGTTTCTGTATCTGCAAAATGCAGAAAACTAGAGAGAGGTAGATGTATGTCGAAGCCCGAAAGTGGGCTTCGTTGGTAACTATTTTTACTTCCTATAAGCTGCTATAAATTGTTGACTTCTTAATACGAAACAATGCAATGAAAATTAAAGTTATCTACCTCCGTTCTCTTCTTTTTCGAAAAAAAAAAATTTTAGAAAAATGTGAAAATGTCGCAAATTTACAAAATGCAAACGAAGTTTCTATACAAAAAATAAACATGTTCGTTCACCATTAACGAAATCTCAACAGTTTTTAGTAGAGCCTACGTTTTTGAACGTGTATTTAAGAAACACGTGTACGCGGAATCCGTGTAGGAAATATATACCAACTTCAAATCCGTGTTCTTAAAACACGTGTAATTATTCACTTTATTATCCGTGTAAACGAATCCTTAGTACACGGATGAGGCTGAAATTATAATTGTTCTTTGATTTGCTATTTTATCTCACATTTTATACGTAATTAGTAATAATTGAACAACTAGGTATACCTAGACCGTTATCAAGTGCAAAACAACAGCAACTTGCTTAAATTATTCCCGTTATTTTTGCATTGTGCAAAATTATTGTTTGTCAATAGTCACCCGTTGTACCTAAACTTTTGTTTAATGAGACGGTTAGTAACAGTTGAGTGTTCACTGCAAACGTGCAAAGCTTGAGTCGTATTCTAAATTGTGAAGTATTTCTTTTTAAATTTTAGTTTATATTTCTCTTATAAATTACTATTTTTACCAATTTAGTATCCCTAGTTTACTAACTTCGACTTACTTAACGCTAGAAATGGTAACGGGTATTTTAGTAACACGTATAATTAAATGCACGGATGCACGTGTATTTAATTATACGTGTTATTAAAATAACACGTGTAATTATAATTACACGGATTCAAATCCCGGTCCAATAATTACACGTCTATCCGTGTATTTCATTATCCGTGTAATATAGAGCTCTAGTTTTTAGCTAATTATCTCAGATAAAGATAGAGCTAAATGGTTTGCACCAATCGAAAGAGCATCCCCAATTTATACTGCTTAGCTTACTCGATTTCGTAAATGAATAAGGTAGAACCCAGGTGAAGATACGCATCTTTATTCTGACGGGAGACAGGATTGCTCTTTTTGTTGATGCGGCATTTGGAATTGATGGTGCAGCTCCTGTACCCTTTTAGCCTTAAGATTTTCGTATAGCTAAACTTACCTCTTCTAAACTGTGTTCTGGATTTAGTTCTAGATTTACTGGAAATGTGTTATCATCTTGCTTTATTATTGACTTATACATGATGCTTATTTATCAGCTCTAGGAAACTTTGCTTGAATAAATCTAACTATTCCCTGTGGTTCGGTCTTAGGACCACCAGCCAGTTGCTTCATATTTATTTAAAATTGTCTAGTCCCCTATTACACGTTGCCTCATGAGACATGAGACATGTCTCATTTTTGACTTTCCTTTTAAATTTGTATCCCGTGAAGCAAAAGATATTACACGATGACTCATGTCTTATGAGACTCATGTCTCAAATTTGACAGTTGTTCGTATTTTTTTTTTTGCATCTCATTTCCTCATATCTGCTTTCTTTTTCGCATTACGTGAGCCTCGTCTCGTGAGACATCGTGTAATAGGGGACCTAGATATCTATACTCTGTCCAACAAAAATTGTCAGTAAAGGCCTTATGGTGGGAGAGCTTTTTCTAAAGCAGTGGCGCCTGATGCACCCTCACTACAATGCGTTAGGAAAAATGCCACTAAAAAAAGAGCAAGCCACTGACTTTTCTTAAGGAATTGTTGTTGTAATTCTTTGCAAAAAGTTGTACACCCCAACATGACCGTCGTATCCCACTGATGATGAGATACTGTCAAGATCAAGACAAGAGTGTCAAGTGTCACTCAATACGATCGTGCGCTCTTTATCTACATCAAAACAGAGTTACCATTATCATTATCAATTGCAAGCAAAGAGCTTTTTCAGTGGTTTTAATTAAGGAGCTTTTGGGATTTGAAGCTTTTGAGAACACATTTTAAGAAGATGAGTACGTTGAGTGTTGTCGTATTGCTTTTCAACTTAAAAAAAAAAACGCGCCTATTATCTTACCGCTTGGCGTTGTGGGAAAAGGTAAATTGAATATTGTTTTCAGTCGTTTTGAATCGGCAGACGGTAGCCCTACGCGTTTTTTACTTTCATTTGCGGCGATTTATAATTTAAACTACGGAATCCCTGTCAGAGCTTTAAAAGGCGACACACTTATGCATGGCCATGCAACCAGAATGAGAAACAAACGTCCTATCTTCCCTGTACTGACAATTTTTGTTGGACAGAGTATAGTATCGTCGATGAATTCTAAAGGAATGTTCACATGATAGCGACCAACGACCGACCGACGAATGAACAAACATTCGCCCATTTTGACATTTCGTTTTCATGTTTTTTTTTTATTCGTCGCGAATGGCGTTTACTGGGCAACAAAATGATTTTGAGGTTAGTCTCGTGCGAACAATTCATTCGTTGCAGTGTGGATGGTATTTGAAACGCGAATATTGTTTGACAGTTCGTAGCAATTTAGGCTTATATATTTTAAATCTCGATTGCTTTTTTATTCGTTGGTCGTTGGTCGCTCTCCTGTGAATAGTACTTAACGCAGGACCTTCATTTCCTCTCGTCCTCTTACTCGATACTCTTCACGGGTCTTATTTTGTACTGCATCATATTTGCATGTCTATCTTTGGCATTTTTTTTAAGCTATGCCCATTCGTAGTACCCCGCGGCATAATGCTTTGTGCGTTGAACTCTCATCCAAAGAGTATTGTTCTCGATTCTCAGCAGCTGCACAAAAGTTTATCAGGGGTGTACTGCCTTTTGCGAGGAATTAACAAATCCTCTAACAGTATCTCTTGTCCTGAAAAGTTACCAGCCGTTCAGAATAGACTAAAAAATTGTAGTTCCCCTCCATTCCTATGACAAACACACAGGTATAGTGAGAGTTGTAAGACACTAGCTCCTAGGTTTTCTTCGAGTTGTTGTACCACCAAATCTATTTATTTTTTAAACCCATTCGTCATCATACCATGGGTTCTTTTTTTGGCTGTTAGTATGGCCATAATATCACGATACTGGGACATTTGATCGGCAGGTTCTGTCGCAAGTGACTGAACAGCAGCAATGCTTTTTTCTCAGGTTATGCCTGAACAGCCTAGTTTCAAGATATTAGTACGATAAACTTTTCTAAGATTTTTGATAGTTTGAAATGTGAAAAAGTCATCCACATAAAATTAACATAATACTAAAGAGATAAATATGGTATTCACAGAGATTAACGGAAATAAAATGTTAAAGAAAATACTTTGTAAATATGATTAAACTTAGCAAATTGAATCTAGTATCATACACAAAATATCATATCAAAATATTTTTTAACAAAAAACTAATTTGCACTGAAATTTTGAACTATGTATTAACTTTACTTCTTAGTCGATTTGCTACGACGAATCCGCGTCCTAATAAATGCAATCTTTTATCGCACTGTGTGATCGTTTCTGTCTTATACCACGTGAGGACATTCATAATGTTATTAAGTAGTGTAACATTTTGTCACGTTTCAGGTATATACTTTTAGATTGTTATCGTTTGGTGTTCTGGGTGTTTTCGCCCTCTCTAAAGTTAATCATTATCTGATGTTCAATGGAAAGTTAACCCGTAAACACAACTCAGGAGCAGAGTAGCTATAACGAGTAGTGATATTGATCACCAATTTAGTGTTGAAGGCACTAGCGTTGACTCTATTTAGAGAACTTCTCGGTTTGAACACACTTGTAATCCAGGGTAATCACAGTAGTGATATTCTGGTCCCCTTCCACTTGTGTTCTGGATTTCTCGCTATTGCTAGATTGTCACCGGAAGCCCAACCGTTTCGCTAAAGCTTGCCCTATTTAAAATATAAAACCTTCTGTATCAAAATGTCCGTGACATTACATCGAAAGCATCTGTCGTTCCTTCCATTTACAATATTTTAAATCATGGAGCTAAAAATAAAGCTGTTGTATTATGTCCTATTGGACTGTCAGAAGAAGCACAGGAATAAAGGTACTTAGTTTTCACAAGAAAAATTCAAGAAGTTCTTCTGCCAAAAAAACGATGACAGATGCTTCAATTGTTTCCTTCTTTGCATGTGTGCGTTGTCAAAAAGATATCACAAACGATTTTGCCAGAAACTATGGACATGGCCACTAAACGTATTGCCGCAGAATTTTAAAGATTGCACGTTGAAGGCAATAATAAAAAAAAATGCTGCTTCATTTTATACAACACAGCTGTTTTGTGACACCTTGAATTAGCAAACTTTTGGAAGACACATTTTTATATCTGTGAAATTAAAAAAAATGCCATGGAAAAAACACCCACCTGCGTCGCCACAACCAAATTAAAAATATTTGGAAATTGGGATACTTCCGGCATTTAACAATTATTTGAAACTACAAAATTTCAAAGATGACAATTGATTGAATAAATTTTAAAATGTCATTAAGTGAACTTTAAACATGTTGGATGGCATTTAATTTAAGAGGCCTTAAAGTAACGTTACTTAAATGTGAAAATTGATTACACAGGTCTACAAAAAAAAATAATGTTTTGGTGCCTTGAGTTTTGCAACTGATTTTATTTGTAGATACTTCTAACGCTGATTTCAAAACTGAAAACCATTTTTCCCTAGGAGCTCTGGTTTTTGAGTTACAGAAATATTCAATTTACCCTAATTTAAAAAATGCATATGCAAGAAATTCATATAAAAGAATGTTCGAAGGGAAACTATTACTCCTCTACCTGTCATAGAAATATCGAGAAGCAAATACGAGAACCTTCGCGAAAATAATAGAAACTAAATTTTGCTATATATGGTAAGACAACTGCGTTGCCGACCTGGACACAGTTTGTTTTTAATAGTGAAAGAGTTAAGTTGGTTGTAAAAAGAGATAAATAAATTGTTTTTGGAAATTACTTTCAATATATTTGAATGTTGAAAAATAAATTGTTTGGTTATAAGAAAGTGAAGTTTTTTATTTACGAAATAAATAAGTGGAAGTTTAAAACAAAGTAAATAAGTTTTATTTATTACGAACCCTTGGTAAAACATTACAATGCTTTAAGTGATTAAGAGCTAATTTTCAAAAATGTCATCTAGCCGCAGAATCTGTGTAAATCATCCCGAGCAATTTTGTTATACATATATGTGGTGAATACACGACAAATCAGAACAGAAAATCCATTACTGAATTTGTGAATCAAGATAAATCTTGGGCACAAAATGTAGTTTCCAGGAGTCTGAAATTTGGTGTGCCTATGGATTGGAGAGAACCAAAAAATCACTATGACGACTGTTATTTCTGTCTAGTGAATATCAGAGGCATCAATAGTAAAAACCGAAGCAAGTGGACGTATCCTGATTGAGGCTCTGCTCGACGGCCCATCCCTCATTCCGATGAAGTTCCCATACCAAGATTTCATCAGCTACCAGATCTTTTGGAGGATGAAATAACACACTGCGATATACAAAGATAAAGACAGTGAATATGAGCAAAATGCATCAAGTCCCCAACGACTTAACCAAATTTCAATTTTGTTTTATTGAACATACTATTTACAATTTGGCTTACAACTAATAAGATACTACATATGTATGAAAGTTTACATTTGTTGGCTCATAGGGGGCCTAACTATATACAGTGACTTATGTTTAATTATTTTTATATAAAATTTACATGACGAAAAAAAAAAAAAAAATTAAATTTAAAATGTCTGTTGTATTGTCCTCAGGGTGTTCATTCCTGGTTGTCAGTGATTTAACCAAAGTAAGTTAAGTGATCTCATCAGCGATCTTAACCTCTCAAAACAATCTTCTGAGTTACTGGCATCCCAGCTAAAAGAAAAAAATCTACTTGAAGGAACAACAATAACGTTCTATCGTAAAAGGGAAGCAGAGTTGCTTACGTTCTACTCTCAGGAAGAAGATCTCGTTTTCTGTCAGGATGTTAAAGGTCTCTTAACAAAAATGGGCCATACCGAGTATGATCCAGATCGTTGGCGTCTGTTTATTGACAGTTCCAAGCGAAGTTTGAAGTGTGTGCTTTTACACAATGATAACGAATCGGGATCAATACCTATTGCTCACTCAACCCAAATGAAAGAAGAGTACAAGAATATAGCTATAGTCTTGGAAAAGATTAAGTATCACGAACATGGGTGGGTCATTTGTGTTGACTTGAAAATGGTTAACTTTCTCCTTGGACAGCAAGGTGGATACACAAAATAAACCTGCTTCTTGTGCCTTTGGGATAGCAGAGCTAAACAGGATCACTTGGTAAAAAAAGACTGGGCTGAAAGAGAGAACATGGTTGTTGGAGGAAAAAGTGTTATTAATGAGCCTTTGGTTAATCGGAATAAAATAATCCTGCCTCCACTCCATATAAAACTTGGCTTAATGAAGCAATTTGTTAAGGCTCTAGATAAGGATTCATCATGTTTTAAATTCATATCTACAAAGATGCAAGGATTAAGCATTGAAAAAATAAAAGCTTGCATATTCGATGGACCTCAAATCAGACGGTTAATAAAGGACACCAATTTTGTTGAATCTATGAATGAAAAAGAGCGAAAAGCCTGGACATCATTTGTGTCAGTTGTCGAAAACTTTCTAGGCAACAACAAGGCTTCAAATTATAAGGATTTAGTTCAGAACATGCTGACTGCTTTTAGTGAGCTTGGATGCAACATGAGCATCAAGGTGCATTACTTGCAAAACCATTTGGACCGGTTTCCTGAAAACTTGGGAGACTTGAATGAAGAGCAAGGTGAACGATTTCACCAGGATATAAGGACAATGGAAAAACGATACCAGGGCAAGTGGGATACGCATATGATGGCAGATTACTGCTGGAATCTGCTAAGAGATTGTCCGAAAAAAATCACATTGCAGATCAAGCAAAAAACGAAGCTTCTTGGGTTCTAGTACATCAAATCAGCAGTGAAAAATATATTGTATATGAAATGTACTCGCTAGTATCTTGTTAATAGAATTATTATTTTTTTATATTTATATGTAAATATCACTAAATAGGCTTGGATTTTCAAAGAAAAAATGTTTTACTTTCTTCTTTTCACAATTATTTTGGGTATTTCTAAGTGGTGTCAGGTTTGCAATACCCTAGCCCATAACATGAAAACGGGAGCTGCTAGGCAAAAACCGATTGCAGATTCGTATTCAGGAGGTCGAATTTACTAAAGAACAGTTCAAAAAGTATCGGCACCAAAATGTGTGTATACCTGTGTTATAGATACCGATTTTATTCTTAAAACCTGTTTGGAGGTGTTTTAAAGTTAAGCAACATTTACAGATTTGGGTTTTAGTAAACAGACCTGTTTTGATGTTTGTAAATGTCAAAGTGTCATATGAATTTAATACGATACTAAAAAAATAAAATAGGTATTCGATGATTTCAACTTTAATAAAAGGGTAGAGAAATTTTGATGCTATATTCTATTACAATTTGTAAAATCGTAGCTTTAGTCTAATTTCACACTAAAACAGCTTTAACATCGTACTAATACAACTAAAATTTTGCGCAAAAATAACTTTTCATTTTGTGTAAGTACAAAAAGGAAACAAATTTTACTCCTCTATTACTCGTGTATTTTTTTTTTTCTAAATAAGATTTTCAGAATTAGAGGCGTTATAAAGTCAGAGAATCTTTACTCCGTCGTTAAAACGAGTCAATAAATAAGGGCTGTATAGCTATCACTGAAATGCATATTTCATTTTTTTTTGTCGTTAAAGCAAAATATACCCCCTATGCCATTGTCCTTAAATGGCACTTGCATCGAAGAAACCGAAAAGCTCTCAGTACTCGGTATGTGTGTTAACGACGATCTTCGTTGGAATGATCACATTCTCGAGACCGCCAAAAATGCTGCTAAATGCTTAGGATTTCTATATGGATGTAAGAAATTTTTCACCCATTCTGATCTGGCTACAATTTATAAGGCGTTTATACGTCCAAAACTCGATTATAACTCACACCTTAAGGCAGGTGCAGCATAATCTTCTCTCCATTCATTGGATAGAATTCAGAAGAGAGCGTTAAAACTGATAGGAAACAGAGCTATAATGGATTCATTCCCATCTCTTGAACACCATCGGAATGTTTCATGTATTTCCCTGTTTTATCACGTCTTTCACAAGCAATGCTCACTCAAAGTAGCCAGATGCATTCCTCGCCTTTATCAGTTCAACCGTGATACCCGCTTCGCTAGGAATCCTCATCAGTTCACCCTTGAGCCGTCAAATACAGAGATTCGTTTTTTAGTCGGACAACACGATTATGGAATAACTTACCCGGCACAGTTTTCCCTCGCCATTTCAATTTGCAAACATTCAAAACCAATATTCATCGTTACCTCCTTTCTCTCCCTCCCTAATTTCCCCATCGCCCGTGCTGTGTTTAACATTATAAGGGTCTTGAGCGCGAGTGCATTATAAAAAAAAATATCATTGGAACAAATCAGTGAAATTCTGATTTCATATTTTGACAAGCCATGTTATAGCAATTATTGAAAAATTGGTTTCACTAAAAGATCCTGTCAGTGGCTGATAAAAACCAATTCTATGTGTTTGAGGTTAGAGTTGATCATTGAAAGCAAAACTGACACTTGATAATAGAAAGAGAATCGAACACATTCAGTGGAACGATTGTGTTCCAAGTTAAAGAAACGAAAGTGAGCTGTTCATTGAAACTGATTTCTATCAGTGAAATAATAAAAGTGGATTTAAAAGAAATTTTAAATCAGAATTCCATATTTTATAGAGTAAAAAAATTCTACTACTCATTAGCTTCATTTTGGTACCAATTAAAGCCATTGTAGTTTGTTTAATTGTCTTAAAAATCGAAATGCAAATTTTCGATGATGCATTTAAATGATAGCTATAACTGGCCCCTAAAGCCTAGTACGCAGATCGGGAAAAATTTTGTCTCCCATACATTTTTTTCCCTGGGACAAATTTTGTCTCGGATATTTTTCCGAGCAGTACGCAGTTCGCGCGCAAAATTCATACTATTGTGAATTATTGTCCTACAAAATGTCTCCACTAAATTTTACCAGGAAAAAGAATGATACAAGCATTATTTTTCGGGAGAAATTTTGACAGCCAAAAGTGATTTTTGTCAAAACTGGTTATATGTAAAAGGTGCTGATGCTTCTCTTGAAAGCATCGAGAGGAGATTTCAAAAAGGTATGAACAATTTTTGTAAGACAACCCGTTCCAGAGATATACAACAAAACACATTATTTTATTTTTTTTAATTCTCCAACTTCAAACTTTTGCGCGAGATTTGGAAAAGTTTTGTAGAGATTAAAATTGTGGAGATAAAATTTGTTTTGTCTCGATCTGCGTACTAGGCTTAATAGCCAAACCACAATCTCGCGTTTGGTCGGTCGGGCTTTGACATTTTGAATAAAAACAATAGACTCTTATGAGGCAATCTGAAATGTTACCTCCGGCGTTGCGACCGCTTTATATCGTAATATCGTAAACGTCAGACCAACGCCAGGCCAAAGCAAAAGTAGATCTATTTTCTATTCGGTCGGGCGTTTGAGTTCATTGTTTTTGTTTTGATTAAAAAAAGAAAAGAAATTAATTAAAAAATACTCGTATGAGCTCTTTCGAAGACAAATTAATAAACATGATTCGGGATAACGATTGTATTTATAATACAAAAAAGTCTACACCTACCTAGATAAAAGTTCTCAACAAATCGAATGTCGCCGGTTTCATTCGGGTTATTTTAAAAAAATGTTCTGGATCATGCTTTTGCATTGCATCATAATTAAGAGCAAAGAATCCATCAGTGTCTCTGCTTAAATTGAGCTCCCGAACCCATCGCTGCCTTTCTACTCTTTTTTCGTCGTTTTTAAACGCCTCATACCCAGCATAGCTCACAACACCGAACAAGGAAAAGTCAAGGAGGTCATCAAGATCATCCATATCGGCCATATCCATCTCTTGTTTAAAAAAATAGCTTTACAAATTAACTATTTTAAATGCCCAAAATTTAAAATACGCAATATTATATACCTTGTAAATTAATAAACAGTAACAAAATTCATTGGAATATAACAATCAAGTAGGTACTTATCAAAGATGTCATGGAAATGGCAGTCAACGCTCGAGGTTTAAAGCTAAATTTCGTTTTACAAATGCTACGGTCGCGCTTTTTGAAACATAAAATCGTAAATACGACCAAACGCCCATTAACGCCGGACCGACTGAACGCGAGGTTGTGATTTAGCCATAAAGCTGAAAATGTTTGAGCAAAGTTGTATATCGTAGATTTTTGTCATTTTTCTATGCATATGTATTAATAATATCATTACTTTATTAAAAACAAATTTTACGACAGCACTGGCGGATGAATCACGTTTTCGTTTTTAAGAGAAAATATCCCCGTGAATAAACGGTTTATCTGTGTTCTTATGTTTTCAGTTTATTTTTATTTTTCTCACTCAGTTCAGTTTAGTTTTCTTTCAGTATTCAGTTGGTTTGTCTCTTACTTCTCATTTCTATTTCCTTCAGTTTGAATTAGAAATCGGTCGTGTGAACATCTATTTATAACCGTGTGATCCATCTCACTATTAAATTCCATTGTCGATGGAAACAAATAAGAAATAGTTTTAAGTTGATAAGCTTAATCTATTGAAATAAAGTCTGAAACAACGGCCTCATCGGAGTTTTGAATAATCTGTGAAGAAAAGAATACCAAAAATCACACCCCTAACTTGGCAATTGTGTGTGTGTGGAGTGTGTATGTGTGAAAGTGAATAAAACCCGATCAAGGGTTGAATGCAAAAGGAAATTCATCTCAATTATTCATACCTAGGAAAAAATAAAATTCGTGACGCAGTTCCAGTGTTTTTATTGTCAGTTTAATTTTCAACTACGTTTCTCCCATTGGTGATTACTTTCAATATAAAATAAGAAAAGTGACCTAATTTTTCTCCCAAACCGTAGAATAAAGCAAAAAGAAATACAACGGTGCGTCTTCCCTTTGTTTTTCATTTGCAATGCGTGATCTCGGTACGAAAATGGCCGAGCTTAAATTTGAGGCTCCTTTAGCTAAATTCGAGGAGTCCGACGAGTGGGGTGGCTGCGACTTCATAACCCAGAATGCGATCAATGACACATTAAATCTCAATCTGAAGGAAGCTGATGCGAAGATTCTCCTCCTCGAGGAGGCTGTGCGGGATGTTCATAACAGCAAGAATGGAACATCCAATTGCACTGAGAACGTTAATATGGGAATGGATAATGCCAGCAGTTTTGGAGGCGGAGGCGGCGGTGGTATCTTCAACAACAAGGATAATGTGGATAATTTTACAGAAACATTCAGCGGAAGTCTTGAGGATTTGGTCAACACTTTCGATGAGAAAATAACTAAATGCTTCGGGAACTACGAACAGAGTGTCGAGGAGTTGGCACCTGTTCAGGTGCGATCTCAGGAGGAGATTATGAATGAATGCCAGTAAGTTTTTTGTTTTATCAAAAATGTTATCTAATTTTCGCAGGTGATACCTATAATATGACATTGTGTTAATTTATTTTTTTACTACATACAAAAAATCAGTAGAGGTTGTTCGTGGGGTTGGGTGACTACAAAGCGCATGGCAGGATATTTTTAGTTGCATCTGGTCGATCGATAATAAACTTCCAAGTCCAACACCAACTATTTAGAACTGTCAAAAAATTGGGTCCTTTATCTGGTTTTTTTCTTTTCTGTATTGTTTAGGGTTATTTTATTTGTTTTGTTGATGATGAAGGGATTTTCTATTGAAATAGTTTTTTCTCTTTGAATTTATAATTTCTAGAAGAGAAAACAGTGCTCACTGATGGGATTGAGTATTGAGTTAGATGAGTACAACTTCAGTAAAATTATACATTTTTTTGCGAAAAATGTCCCTTCCAAGTTTGGCCCATGTGCTGTGCAATTGCAATGTCTGTTGACTGCCAAATTCGACATAATTTTACCTATTTATTTTTTTATGAACTTTTACTTTAGTTTTGGACATGTACACGAATGGGCATATGTAATCAGTTCAGCTCCGTCACGAATTCAATCGTTATCGAAAAGTTGTTACAAATCCAGAAAAAGAACTATCACAGAATCCATCGTAGTGGAAAATCTTATACCTACACATTTCGATTGCGAAAGGATATGGTGATACCTAGTTTCTTTTACGATTCGTTAAAGTTTTCGATAACCATGGCATTCTTGATATAGCAGAATATATGTATGTACCTTCAAGAAAATTTCAGATAAGGTGAAACTTCGGATATATGAGGAAATCCAGCGTACTTTAGGATTTTATGTCCCTAGCAGATATAAAAATGGACCTTATTCGGAATTCCCCCCACCAAAATGAACTTTTTTTTAACGAATCGATAAATTATGGAGGAGAATAAGGACCATAAAAATATAGTTCATTAAAATAGTTGTTATTGGTGTAATTTTTTAAATAGGACTTAAATAGAGAGATGATCTACATTATATGTATATTTCAACACAAAATGTTTTAATTTTAAATAGGTATACAGCTATTTTATTACGTGAAAACAACGAAATTTAATATAAATTATTTGTCAATTTCAATGTTTTTTTTATTTCAAAACTTTTTGATGCAATGTTTGATCCACCTGAAAATTGAAATAATTATTGTAGTTACTTCACTTAGTATAATCTATGTTGATATTTGGGGGTGCCACTAATAATATTGAAATGGTGAACTAAGAAAAACACGTCCCTCGCTCTTTTTGAAAATTAGATCGTTACACTTTTCTTTTCATAACTTTTTGATGCATTTATATATCGTAATAAAATTTTGTGTGCATATTCTATATAGAAAAACGAAGAAATTCAGCCCAGAAAAGTTAATGTGCCTCAAAAATTTACAAACTTATCGAGGAATTAAAAAAATGTTCGACAGCGTAATTTTTATCTTAGATGTAGAAAATGCACACTCAAAAAAAGCTTAGAAATGCTTAGAAACCTGAAGTTAACTGTATTAAGTATCATTTTTTATTCCACTAAATAGATTATTTAAAATGAATTTTTATTTTAAACGAAAAATTTTTAACTTATTTCATGTACGTTTCTCGGACTTTTATTTTATTATTTTATAATTTTAAACACTAAATTGATGTATAAGTTATGAAATAAGGGCATATAACAAAAAGTAAGTGATACTTTACTCTCTGACATACATGCATGAGGAAAACAAAAATGGTCGATGAACTTATCGTAAGTTTTTTACGATTTAAAAAAAAACTGGATGGTGGTGGTTGGTGGACCAATTCTAACTTGAAATTCAAATACAGCGCGTCAAAATACGTAAGGATATGTAGGTTCGGTTTTTGAAATTAACTATTTTTTTATTTTTTTTTTGTGCACCTGTGTAGAAACTCGACATATTTTTATCAATTAATTTTTGATGCTTTGATGAATTTTAGTAACGCGACTTGATTTACATTTCTGACGTTACTTTGATTATAAAAACATCAACTGTTTTGGTGTGCTAATGATTTGATTTTTTTTTTAACGAAAATCTTAAGGTACGCTGGATTTCCTCATATAGGGAAATTAATCGCCATAAAATGCCAAAATAAATTCGTATTTAGTTATAAATCAAACGCAACTGTCTTATTAATCTCCTTTATGATTCAAATTTGTTAAACAACATTTAATTTAGCTACAAATATAAATTTAAAAAAATCTTCATTGGCTTATATTTAAAGTAGTTACGGATATATTTGTAGTTTAGCTTAGTTTTTTTGTCAATCAGAAATTATTCTAACAGACTAGAATACGTAATTAATATCAATAAGGATTTAACAATAAAAAAAGAAAAAGTAGATAACAAATTTATAAGTACTAATAATAACAATTTTAAATTAAAGATTAGCTAATGCGTTCAACACTTTATTTTTAAAAGCAACTCTTGAGCAATTCTCAAAAAATCAATTAAATTACAAACTGAGTTTACCTCTTTCATGCATCTTGTAATTTTTTCATAGTGGTTCATAGTTAGTCCGATGAAAAGGAATTAAAAACAACAAACAGTTACCCTTATATTTCTTGAGGGGATACAGAAACCCAATTCATTTAAAAGAAATGAATACTTAATACGATAAGAAAATACATCACGAACAAACATAATCGAAAAATATTTTCTTCGAAGAACGAGAGTTTGGATTTCATTAATAAGCATCTTGCATTATAGCTTGGTAAATCCTTATTTCGGGGAGAGTACGATAACTTAGGCGCCAAAAATTGATAACGGATTTTTGTAGAGGGGTCAAATACAAGCGTTTTTTACTATGGGAGGGGGGGGGGTCTATCTTGCCCCGTTTAGGAGGTAGGGGCGATCTTAGAAAAAATGACTTAAATTGAAAAAAAAAAAATATTAAAAAACAACGGCAACACTTACAATAAAATACTATACCGGTTTTGAAAGCCAGAAGTCTGTTCTATAATCGTAAATTTAAATTAAATTATTTATGTCAATAGTTTTTGAAAAATTTGCATGCAAACTCAAAATTTTGTTAAAAAAAATGAAAAAAAAAAAGTTTAGACCAATTTTTTTCAAAATTGTAAAATGAAGTGCTTAATTGGCTTTTTGTGGTCAATGCTACTATTAATTCTGAATCGAACACAAAAACCGAATGGTTTTGTCCCTTCTAGTTTTTGAGAAAATCGAAAATTACTAAAACTACTTTTTATGAAATTTTTGATTTTTGGTATTTAACTACGGTGATTTCATTTTAAGGATTAATGTTAATGTAGTTTATTTGTAGGTAAAGTACAGCAAATCATTTAGGGTTACCAAGAATGCACCAGAGGAGGTAGAATTGCATGGCATTTCGCGTCTCAGGCAGTCAGTTTGTGAGTAAGTCAGGTGTTACTTAAAAATAGTCAAGTCAATTTTTCAATGTTCAAAATGTATTAAAACCGTGTTTACAGGCATTTTGATCACAAAAAAAAAATTATAGCAAGCACCTCCCGAATCTCTAGCCAATATTGAGGCCCATGGACAAATGTGCCGATAGATGGGTTTATTGCTCTGAGGTTAACTTTTATATGGATTGCACCAGAGAAACTTTTAAATCATTAGTTTTAAGCAAAATTTAAGTAACGTTATATATTTATTAAAATAAAAGATTAACTATGTAAA
This sequence comes from Chrysotoxum bicinctum, assembly GCA_911387755.1. NCBI lineage: Eukaryota > Metazoa > Arthropoda > Insecta > Diptera > Syrphidae > Chrysotoxum > Chrysotoxum bicinctum. The sequence goes on along the minus strand of OU426989.1, from coordinate 126,144,284 downwards.
TCATTTAAATGTAATTTGAATTTTATATACCCACCTACAAATTTGTAACTATATATTTACTTATGTATCTTAGTCTGTAAGAGTATGATAATGCTCTGGTTGATGAATATAAATAATAATAATAATATTGTATTCTTACAATTTTTGTCACCTTTTTGAGTTGGACTTGAGGGGAGTTGACGCTTTAGTTGGAATTAGACCAATTTCTTCTAAGAACGCGATGCTTTTGAAATATTTTTGTTTGAAATATTGAAAAGTTATTTAATTTAGAATGAAGTAGTGGATGCTTAGTCGCCATTCTTTATTCAAAGAAAAAAATACTTCACTCTTACAAAGGTTGAATAACGAATGACCTTGGTAAACAATAACTTGTACCATATTAGCATTAAAAATGTTAGACACAAACAATAAACATACATATTAATTAAGTAATTATATAAATTTGCTGCATTCCTACAGTAGTACCGAGGTAATGTGAATTTTTCATAATGTATTAAATTTTCATGTCTGAACATTTTAAATGTGCAACTTTGGGCTACGTACATACATATATTTAGTAGGCATTGGATATAGACCATAGGGTAAATTCAAAGTTTCTTTAAATCCAGATTCTGTAAATGCAAAAGAAACCTTGCATACACCCAACCTCGCACCTACCCCAAATCCTATAGTGTGCCCAGGCAGGGGGGTACATATCTCACTGTTTATACGCCGCCGTAATGCGTAAGCAAGCAAGAAAAGCAAATATCCCATAAAAAAGTAGTTTTAGTTATTTTCAATTTTCTCAAAAACTAGACGTCATAAAATCATCTAGTTTTCAGTTTTTGAATAAGAATATATTAGAGCAACGAATTTTAGGAAAAATAATAATATATAACTTTTCAGTTTTAAAAAATTAAACTTTAAACTTTTTTTTTATGTTTTTTTTTCACCAAAATTTGAGTTTAAAACTCATTTTTTCAAAAACTGTGCATAGATTCTACTTGATTTAAAAATTATCTAATAGATCAGAGTATTGGCTTTAAAAAAAGGTATAATACTTAATTGTAAGTATTACCGTTATTTTTTAATATTTTTGTTTCCATTTTAGTACCTTTTTATAAAATTGCCCCTCCCGCCCAAACGGGGGGAGATAGACCCCCCCCTCCCATAGTAAACAATGCTTGTATTGAACTGTTCTACAAAAAACCGTTATAATTTCTTGGCGCCTAAGTTATCGTACTCTTGCCCTTATTTCAATAACTAAGTTTAAGGATAGCGTACCTAGCGCCTTTGGACTCTTTCTATTCTATACGAAGCATTAGTGTCATAAATGTTCCAGATAATAGAGCAATACTCTAGAATGGAACGGACCAGTGAAAAATTAATTGTCTTAAGAGTTAATAAATCTGAGAACTCAGGAGTATTTCTTTTAATAAAACTATGCATAGAATTACTTTTGCCAATAATAATGATCTATATGGGGCTTAAACGGTAATTTATCATCTAGAACTATGCCCAGATCTTTTTTTTTTTGAGAAATTCTTTCTATGATAACATTATTCAAATTATATTGGTAATTAATCCGATTTTTTTTCCGAGAACAGGTTAGAAACTGACACTTATGTCGTTTTTATTTGGCAATTCGGAAGCCTTCCGGACTCTTCTGAAAGTGTTCAATTGGGAAAAAATGACAGTTCTGATTCTGAAAAGAAGAGAAATTTGCTTCTGGATTTAAAATCAGAAGCAAAACCAGAAGCACTCACACATTCATATACTTAAACGTCAACCTCAACAGCTGTGATTTTTGGTATCCAAATTGTGCGAACCAGGGTTGGCCGAATTAACTACACTACATTTTCTACATGATTTACTACGTTTATATGAGGTGTTGAAGCGAGCTTGAAGCTCGCTTCGAACGTTTATATACCTGTATTGAGTTGAAATGAGTTTCGTTCGACTCGATCCCAATCGCTCAGCGGTGTGGAGTAGAAATGTGGGTCGAAAATTCGACCCTAATCCAACTCGATCTTTCGATACTGCATATAAACGTAGTATTTAACTACGCGTAGTTTATTGAAGAAAGTACATGCCTAATTTACTACAATTTGTTACGTCTGCTACATATGTATATAGTTAATTCATAAAAAATCAATATAATAAAGGAAAAAAAAAACAATTTTGCACTTTTATGATCTAATGAAGGTTTGTAAAAAAAAGTTTCATTTACCATAAGGATGAAGAATTGTAGGAATAACTGAACGTTTAATTTAAAAATTCAAATTTCAAATGCACAACTGACAGTTAATTGACAGCAATGCTACAATTTGTTACATTAACTACAATTAACTACATTTCACTACATTTAACTACATTAACTACATAAACTACGTAGCAGACATAACAAATGTAGTTATTTATAAAAAGTGACAATTCGGCCAACCCTGCTTTCAACAAACATTTTTCTTGATTTTGATTATTGTACGCATTTGATGTTTCACATATACATACAATCAAACAAAACTTCAGAATCATCAGAAGCAAACAAAAGTGTTCAATTGGGATTCCGGATCGGAGAGAGATTCCGGATTGCCAAATAAAAACGACATTAGATAAATTAAGATGAAGTGAATTTATGTCACACCACTGCGAAAGCCTCTCGAAGTCATTTTGAAGGAGTAAATCATCATGAAAGGATTCAATCTTTCTATTGAGCTTCAGATCGTCGGCATAAAGCAAGCATTTAGATGAATAAATATATCTGATATATCATTAATAAATAGAAGAAATAGCAATTGTCCAACGTGGCTACCCTGGGGAACTCCTGAACGCTCATAGATAGGGTCAAAAAAACTTGTATCGATTTTCACAATTTGAACTCGACCCTTTTAATACGATTCAATCCATTTAAGTACACTAGAAAAATCAAAGACAAGCAAGCTTATGGAGTAAAATATTATGGTTCTCTGTCGAATGCTTTAGCAAGTCAGTAAAGATTATATCGGTTTGTAAGTAACATTCAAAATTCGAGATTATATGGTTTACAAATATAGCTTAATTAATTGCTGTAGATCTTCTTGGGATAACTGAATTTTTGCAAATAGGTCTGTAATTTGATATGATTTGTTAAGACCCAGAAAAATTGGTGTAAGGAAAGAAATTTTCAATTCCCTCAAAAATAATCCATTAAGCAATGACTTATTAAACAAAATTGTAAACGGTTCGGCTAAAGAATTTGCTGCATTTTTTAAAAATAGTGGTGAGAAGCCATCGGGTCCAGCCGACTTTGAAGATTCTATTTGCTTCAAGGCAACTAAAACTTCCTCAGTCTCGATATCAAGGCAACCCAAATTAAATCTTTCAGGTATGTTAGGAACATTACAACATATAGAGTATAGACGGAGTCGGAGAAGTATTTGGCAAAAAGATTGCATATTTCTAATATATCTCTTGAAGTTTTCCCTGCGTGACTCATACAATTTTGAAGGCCTGTATTTTTTCGTTTGGAATTAATAAATTTCTAGAAATCACCACTATCATTTTTTATCTTTTATCTCTCAGTAGAAGTTTATATAATCATTGTATAACACTAAATTAAGAGAAACAAACAATCGTTGCAATGCAAAATACGTATTATGCAGATCTAGATTACTTTTATTAGATTTATATCTCTTATAGGCTTTATTTTTCTTGTTTTTAATACAACAAGACAACGAGGCAAGGTACGCATTTATTGCATCAAAACAATTTACAACTTTTGAATTAACTAAATTGCTCTTTTTTTTAAATAGCTATGAAAAGTTAGATTTCCCAATAATGCACAATGATGGACTGAGTTCTGAAGCATTGGTAGCAAACATTTTTCAACATCGACGAAAACTAGATCAAGTATACGACAGAAATCATTATAACAGTTACTAGTTTGAACAATATCAAATTGGCTGAAAACATCTACTAACAGTGCCTCAGAATCAGTACTTATATTAAAATGGACTAAATACTTCTCATCCTAATCAAAGATCCAATTAATTTCACTTAAATTAAAATCTCAAGCATAAAAACAAGCTGAGAACCAAAAAGATTTTCTAGAATGTTTTTACAATTACTTAGATGTAATATGATATATCATATAGATTGATAGTACTTCTTGGTGGTATATAACTGGTAACAAAAAGTTATAAAACATTAATAATTAATTGATCAATATCGAAATTACCCGCCCTATTACGGTTTGCGAATCGAACGTTCGAAGTGAGATTTTTTCATTAGCGAACTAACACATTCGACATACTACGGTTGGCGAACTTTACAATTCGAGTTCGAAATTTGATTGTTATTAAAAATATCAAATATATGACATTTAAGTCGAATCAAAGGTTCTCGATTCGCCACCTGTAATACTAATTTCTCACACTCACATGTTTATTTGTTCGACTCGCCAGCGGTAATAAGGGGGTACAATTATTAGCGGAGGAGTCAGATTCTAAATCTACTAGTTTGCAAGATAGACTCGATAAGATAGGCTATACAAACTAGTTCAGCTCCGTCTTAGTTTTCACTCTTATTGCTAGCTTGAATGAGTGAATGCATGTTGAGAGGTGCTTGCACTGCGACCTAAAGAGCTAGATGAGTAGTTAACCCTACGGTTCTTCCTCCAAGTTTATCCTATTGATGAGTTTGATTATTTAGAGTACTTTCAGAGAGAATACATCAATCTTTTCCTCGTGGTAGCGTCCCAGATATTTGTTTCTTTGATGCATGATTACTTTACATATGGCTAATATATGTTCCGGCGTTTCGTCATAAGTATTGCAGAATCTGCATGTGGGGCTGTTTTCTATGCCAAGGAAACTCAAATGTCTTTTAAGTTTACAGTAACGCGTGAGGAGAAACGTTACTATTCGTGAAGCTGATACATTTGATGAAACGATCTTGGTTATAGTTCCAAAGAAGTAGTTTGGCCTGCCTCACTTTTTTGAGTTCCTTCTAGTTTTTGGATCTTTTGACCTCCTCGTTTTATACAATCCTATTCAGCAGTAGAGCTCTGGCCTCATTAAAGGAGTCCGTTTGCCTAAATATCGTAAATCCAAATTAAAATTTTATTTTCTAAAAGAAAAATATATATATACAGTAACGAACTCGGTTAACGCAACCTTGATTCGCGCAACTCCTCGATTTTCGCAACACTAAAATCGAAACACAGCTTTACTCTATAAGTGCTATACTTTTGAAAAATGTTACATCAATTAATGCAACTTCTTGTGTTTATGCATCTGTTCATTAAAATCAAAACATGAAACTAACAAAAACGATTTGTTTGGTTTCAATAATGTTGTTTTATAAAATTTTTGTTATCTCTAAAAAAAGCCATTACAACTACATATAATTTTGTATTAAAAAAAATATAACCCAGTAAGTGCAACAACCTCGGTTACTGCAACTGCCTTAATTTCTATTAGTTGCATAAATCGAGTTTGTACTGTATATATAAATTAGTCGAACAATCTTGAACAATTTACAATGTACTTAAATTCCTTTTTTTATAAAAAAAAATTAAAAATTCAGCGACGACAACTCTTTGATGAACAAAACAATAATAATGAAAAAATTAAATGTAGATGAGTCTCAGCCGCTGCAAAAAAAGTTTCTTTTTTTCAGGGGTGTACGAGTACTGTCCCTTATGAGGAATTGACAAATCCTCTAAGAATATATCTCTTGTCATGGAAAGTGTTGCACATTAGCCGTTCGGAATCGGCAGAAAATTGTATATCCCCTACGTTCCTGGTAACACACACACACGAACGGTTGAGAGTTGTAAGTCACTAGGTCCTGGTTCTCCCCGAGCTGTTGAACCACTGAATTTAGTTATTTATTTTCTGAGAATCAGATGCTTCGGATACTATAGAAATAACTTAAGGTAAATTAATTAAAAAAGGCAAAATAGAAATAATTTCAAAGTCTTAAGTTGAGTTGTAGTCATAACATATTTGCACATAGAAATAAGAAAATTTATGTACGAAATTGATGAAAAAATATAAATAAAGAATTAGGTAGAATTTGGCTCGATGACACGGTAAATTAATCATACCAGCAAATGAAAAGAAAATGTTTTCAAAGATACTCGTATGATATGAACGTAGAGATGTTTTTGACCGGTTTTTATGGGACGTAGAATAGTCTTCGTTCGATAATACTTTTGAATCATATGTGATTCATGAATCATATATGATTTATTGGACAGTGAAGTTGCTAACTAACAAAAAGATGGAAACCTAATAATAGTTATCAGTGAAATTGTATGACAAACAATTATTTACTCAGTTAGACTAAAAGATAACTGCCTTTCGTTATCAGTAGAATACAATTGAAAATAATTTTTGTTTTCAATAAGCTGATTATCATCGGTCGAATATGAAAAACAAACCTTAATGATATTCATAGTCTCGAACTTTAATGTCATATATCTTTTAAGGGTGTATGTTTGTATTCGGTTTATCTAAATGGTAGTAGCATTTGTATCTTTTAAAGTCGGTTTGTTAAGCGTCTTTGTTTAAAAATATTTAGATCTTGCTTGAAGAGAAGCCATTGCAGTTGGTAAACTTTTTTTCTGAAAAAAATACTTATACGGAAGTTCGAAACACACTTCAATTCTCTTCAAAAATGTTTTCAATATTAAAAATTATCGAGGAAATTACGGCTTTCGACTAAGAAACTTTTGTCCTCGAAATCAGTAATTGAGTAGTTCTTAAAATACTTGAGAAGTACTTTCAAGTGCAATGGGTTATTGCGTAAATTTATTTCTAAATGGATCTTCATAGTAGTTGAGATATTGTTTTGTTCTTCAAAATTTTGTAACTTTTGCGGTTTCCCAGAAGTAAAAAGCCCCAGTTAATTAAACGCAGCTGTGGAAGCTACGAGAAAATTTGGGGAAAAATATCTTTATTTCTCTACATAGTCTCCTTTTAGCTCGATACACTTTTCCCAGCGAAAACTCTGCTTTATTGCTGTGAAACTTTGCCAAACACTCGATTGAAACATTCTCACGACGACGCTGGTTTTGTTCCATTGTGAGTAATCGCGGCACCCATCTTGCGCACAGCTTTCTCATGTCCAAATTTTCAGTCAATATGCGATGAACAGCACTTTTTGAAATGCCTACCATGTCCGCTAGCTCGCGCACTTTCAGTCGACAGTCACCCAATACCATTTTGTGGATTTTCTTCACCGTTTCTGGCGTGGTCACCTCATTTGATCGACCACTGCAGCTCGTACGACCTCGTAGTACTTATGCGTCAAAGAAATAATATAGAACGCTACCAGGTAGGAGAGATCAACTTATCCTCTTTGAAGGTAGTTAATCCAAATAATCAAATTTCTTAAAGGGGTAAACTTGGATGGTGAGCGATTCATCTAGCTCCGGAATAAGCGCAATAAACCCCTTTCCAATATCCATTCATTCATAAACATTCGTAAACTTTCCGAAGTTTACGGTGGTTTTACAAAGTTGTATGAGTACTCTTATCTCATTTTTATTTGGTAATCTGGAAGCCTTCTGGACTCTTCTGAAAGTGTTCACTTGGGATTCCGATTCTGAAAACAAGAGAAATTTGCTTCTGGATGGAAATAAGAAGCACCCACACATTCATATATTTAAACGTCAAACTCGACAGTTGTGATTTTTTGTATCCAAATTGTAAGAATTGATTTTCTTTAAACAAACATTACTCTTGATTTTCAAGTGAATAACATTATTGTCCACATTTGATGTTTCATAATCAAGAAAAGTGTTCAGTTGGGATTCCGGATTGCCAAATAAAAACGACATTAATAGTTTTATTCACTGACGAAAAAAAAATCGGATAAGAACAACACAAATTCGTTTAAAAATCTGAACAAGTTTGAAAAGAAAATGGCTACTTTAGTTGTCAACGAAAAACAAAAAAGATTTTTTCCAACATGTAGACATGTATGTATATATGTACAATACATAGATGCTAGATGTATTAGATATAAAATGCATTGAAAAGTATTTCTCGTAAGATATAAGCCGATTGGAGTCCGTACAAAATTGTAGTTTAGAGTTGTCTTATAAATACTAAACACTGGTTCTCCACGAACTATTGCTATGGGTTTTGGGACATCTCCTCTTTATAAAACAAAATTTTTTTTTGGGTGGTGTTTGAAAATGTTCAACATTTTGTTTTTATTAAATAACTCGTTCGAATTTCATTTAAAAATAAAATTACCAAGGGAAAACATTAAGATAATTATAGTACGGTAAGAAACAAATCAACTTTTGCTAGAAGAACTGTTCTAATGTATAATTGCTCATTATGCGGCACCAGCTTATCTATAAAGCTGTCGAATATTGGACTGTAAGATTGCTCTAGATTCGAGCTAGTCATCTTACCACTATCTTGCAGAATCATTTAACTCTGCCGCGCCCCGGTGAGCCCACAGTTCCAAATCAAAATATAAATCTGAGTCAACTTATTCATACGAGTACATGAAAAGGTTCGATTTATCGTAATATATACGAAATTGATGAATTCGCGAAAATGAAATCCAAACAAAATTTGCGAAGTGTGTTTAGTCTAATTGTGGATTATTAAATGCCATCCGGACCTTTGTTATTTTAAACCCGCTTTACGGGAAAATCCGCATCACAATCAAATAAATTGAAATGTTTTTTTTTGTATGTCTACGTATTGCTCCCTTAAAATTAAATTTCTGCTTCTTGGCTGACAAAGGCATTCTACTAAGGCGGTCTGTGGGCAGTATGGTAGTGGATTAAGACGACTTGATACTTCAAATAGGGTCCCGTCATTAATGTATCAATAAAAAAATTTAAATTTAAAAACGATATAAATACAATTGGTAAGCGGTTGATCAAATAGAAATATTTACAGATAACTTTAACTTTTTTTTTATAATTTACACATGGTCAAATGTTTGTTGTGAGACTTTTATGATGTTCAATATAAACATGGCACGAGCGATGGGGAAATTAGGGGAGATAGAAAAGAGGTGTCGATGAACATTGGTCTTGAATTTTTGCAAATTGAAATGCCAAGGGAAAACAAGCAATGTAAATTGAAGGGGGCCTAGTACAGAACCTTGAAGAACACCAGAAACGTTTGGAAGGAAATCAGATAGGTTATCAACTTATTAAAGCTTGTTTTCGATTCATTAAATAGGAATAAATCAACTTTGTCTCGGCAAATAACACTAGAAAAGTTGATTCATGCATATCATGCGCTTTTCTAATATCATCAGTCAGATTTAAGACCAGGGCCCTATTGCACCAACCACTTTGCACTTTGCAACTTTTCAAAATACTCGTAATAATTTTCTGCAAAGTAAAAGTGCAAAGTGTTTGAACAAAAATTAAAAGTCCAGGACTTTGCACTTTGTAATTTTTGAAGTTTTTTGCAAAGTGAAAAGTGTGGGCGTTGCACCAACTAAAAATGTAACTTTGCATTTTCAATTGTAATTTGAAAAGTTGCAAAGTGAATGAGTTTAAATGGTTTCCACTTCTTTTCGTTGTTAGGAACAAAATTAAAAAAGTTGAAGTCTTATTTTTACTTGCGACTTATAGGTACTATAAGGCAAGTTATGCATTCGTAAAAAAAATCGAACTCGAGATTTTGATCAAAGTTGACATTACGATGATAGCGAAGACCAAAAAAGTGGGTCTCGCAATTCTGTCTGTCTGTCTGTCTGTCGGTTCGACTACAGCCTAAACGGCTCGGCCGATTTTCTTCAAACTTGGTAGATATGGGTTTTAATTTTTTACCCCCGGACGTTTTTTTTTTTTTTTTTTTAAGACCAAAAATAACGGTACCTGCCATACGATTTTTTTTCGAAATTTTATAAATATTTTTTTTTCTCAAAAACTGTCCCACAGAATTTTTTAAAAAAAATTTGAAAAATTTCATTTGGTTAAAACTAGCTAATGGTTGAAAAAAAAATTACAAAAAATTGTTATTTTTGGTAGACCCCCTGGGTCCATTTTTTTTGTTTTTGATTTTCTCGAAAACGGTACAGCCGATTTAAATAATTTTTTTTATGCCAAAGCTCCTCCAAAGTCTGAATATTATTGCATATTCAAATTTTCAATTTTTATTTTTTTGGATTTTTAAAAAAAAAAATCAAAATTTTTTTTTGGAAACTCAATATTTCGAAAACCCCATGCTCGATTTTTTTCAAACTTGACAAAAAAAAGTTTTTTAACATAATCTACAAGATTTGAGAAAAAAAATTTTGTTTCATCTAAAACTAACGGTACCTTCCATACAAATTTTAAAAAATGGTTTTCGAAAATCGTATTTTTCTCGAAAACGGTTCCGAGAATTTTGCTAAATTTTTTTTTCTTTTGATTAATCTTTACGATCTATAACTTAATAAAAAAAAATTTTAAATCTAGATATTACTGACTGTACCTACCATAGAACGATTTTTTCGAATTTTGAATTTCTCATTATCGACATAACGGATTTTAATGAAATTTTTTATAAAAAAGCTCCAGAAAAGTTTAAAAAACATTGCATTTAAAAACTTAAGAAAAAATATTTTTTCAATTTTCAGAAAAAAAAAGTCGTTTTTTTTTTTTGAAAAATTCGATATCTCAAGAACGGCTTATTATTTTTTTTTTGGAAATTAGACCTTTATTCGTACAGTAATAAAAGCTTAAGGTTGGCGTACCAAAATTTTTTCTTAAAAATGTTTTAAAAATTTTGTACATAAAAGCTTATTTTTTTAAGGAACCACTACAACGACTTATAATTTTTGTTCTTGAATAAATTCATATTTGCATAGCATTCTGTTTTTATCTCTTACTACTAAAAGAATTTAAAAAATTAATTTTATCCTTATGGACAGTTTTCTTTAATAACATTCGTTTTTTAAATTCCTAGTCTATTACATAGGAGCAAGTTCGTGCGACCCAGTCGTGCATTTTATTTACTTAAACAACGATATCTTTTGAAAGCGTCTCCCAATTTTGTTGCACTTTACTTTATCGTTTGTTTATTTTTTTTCAATATTATTTGGAATGTTGCTATACTGCAATTATTGCTGTATACAAATTTAAAGAAGAAAATAATCAAATTTGTAATATCTAGCATTATTTTAATTTGCGATTGCAATTGTTTTGTATTTTTTTAATTAAATTTTTTTCTTTGAATGATGCATAATTTTGAATAAGGTGATTGGAAACGCTGGATGAGGCCCTGTGGCATGATGAAAGAGCAGTCCATGTAGTACCTTTATGTTATAACTCTTACGTAACTATTATTATACCCGCCGCCGTCTTCAAAAGGCCGTTCAGAGCGATTGCTTTATTATTTAATATACCCGAACTTAACACGACAAATGGCCAACTGCAAATCAAATTTTTTCCTTGCATATTATTGAAAAGCTTTGCAGAATTTGAAATGCAAAGTGCAAAGTTTTTTTGTTTGCTGAAACGAAATCAAAGAATTCTTTGCAAATTGGCAAAACTTTGCACTTTTCAGAAAAGTACTTTTCAGTTTGCAAATTTGTGGTTGGTGCAACAAAATTTGCAAAAAAAAAAATTTTGTTTTGCTTTTCAAAAAATAATTTCCTCTTTGCAAATTGGCGTTTGGTGCAACGAAATTTGCAAAGTTAAAGTGAAAAGTTGCAAAGTGCAAAGTGGTTGGTGCAATAGGGCTCAGCTTTAATTTATTTTCATAGTAAGACGACAACAGTATCTATGTGAGATTCTAAACTCCTAGTTATGATGACCTTAGCAGCTGATTTCTTTAGCAAATCCGCCCCTGTCTTTGACATCTATACAAAATAAAAATGCTTCCGTTCGTAAGCAACTGTAATGTTGCCTAATATAAACCTGGCATGACGTGAATTAATTTAGATTATGCGCTGTTATCAAAGTCTTCTTTACAATGAATAAAATTATTGAATTAGCCAACTATCGCATTTCCATGGAACACAAACTCGTTGGATGGAATTGCAAACACAACACTCAGCATTTTGTGTGTCGCTAGTCTTGACTGAATGAATTAAACGATAATCTCAATGTCCGTCGCCAATGTTTCTCTTGTTTCAACTTGTATGGTATCGCTAAATTAATAAAAGTGGACAGTTTCCTTTCGCTTAATTTTTTTTTTTGTTCGTTTCATTTCATTCGTCGATGTCATGTGATGTGTTTTGGAAAACCTTAGAAATGACAGAATAGAAAGAAAGTGTGAGCAAACGCAAGATGATGTCACTTCAAGTGAAAATAAATACCAAGAAAAAGCAATTCTTCAATACGTTATGACGACTCCTAGGTTTTTATACAGAAACAAACTTTAATTAGCAATTAATGAATTTTTTTCCGGAATATGTTAAAACTTAATTGTTTTTTCTAAAAAAATGTTTTTTCTTGTATTTCAAGTCTTCCTCAAGTCTTCATCGTATCTTCACCCTTGACTTAAATCGATTTCTGACCTTTGAATTGAGTATGGAACCAAAAAGTTACTTTGAATAAACAAAGAAGCCAACAAACCACCACCGGCTCATATTTTGCGATTGTCAGGGCCATTTTTAATGGAAACATTATCACTTGGTACAAGTTCAAGCCCTTACAAAATTTAGAGGAGGAGGAGGAAAAAGCAACTCATTGTTTCATAATTGTGTGACATGGTGAGGACAGTAGAATGTATTGTCGACTATTTCAAAGCTTAGAGTTATATTTTAAGCCTCATGCGTCTCTCTTTTTATTATTAGCCTACCTTAAAATGCATGACTAGAACATACCTATGTATGTGTTAATCAACAAAAGTTGCTTTATGTAGGTAACAAATTGGATTATTAGACCGTTTTTTTAATCAATTTTTTGTACGAGGGTTGCCCCAAAAGTCCTAGATCTATAAATGAAAAAACAAGGTTTTGTATGAAAAATGTTTATCCTCTTGACTTGTGCCATTGCATGCCTTGAAGCAGTATGTATATTAGTTACAAATGAAGTTAAGATCAAAGTTATGCATTGATCGATGATAGGAAACACGAAAAAGTGAGTCTCGTAATTCTGTCTGTCTGTTCCACTACAGCCTGAACGGCTCTGCCGATTTTCTTTAAACTTGGTAGATAGCATTTTTAATTCCTTAACCCACGTTTTTTTCAAAAATAACGGTAACTCCTATACGAATTTTTTTTTCTCAAAAACTGTTCCACATATGTTTCTAAAAGAAATTAAAAAAAAATCTTTTAGTTCAAGCTAGGTATTGCTTGAAAAAAAGTTTCCGAAAAATGGTTTTGGTAATTATTTAGAATTGGGGCTCCAGACAAAAATCACTCCAAAAAATTTTTCATGCATTTTGGGTCATTTTTAAGGTACAAATAGTAAATTTAAGGCAGGGGAGACATATTATTTCCATTTTTTCAGACATTACATGGTAGAACTTACATATGATAAATCAATTAATTTCTTTGGTTAAACCCCATAAAACATGTGTACCCCACCTTTAATTATCTTATTCTATCTAATAAAATAGTTTCCAGGTGGTGAAAATTTTTTTGGAGCGATTTTTGTCTGGAGTCCCAATTATAAATAATTACCAAAAACATAAATTGTATTGTACGAGTAAAATTGCATTTTTCTCTAGTAATATTCATTTTTTAATTTTTTTTTCAAAACGGCTGTATGGTAGCTTTAGTGTTGGAGCTAAAACAAAATCGGATGCTCTTCTAGGGAAATACCGAATAATCTTAAATACCAAGTTTGAACATCTTTCGCCTCTTATGTAAACTCCAAACGTATTACTCATTTGCAAAGGAGTCGGTCCAACTTTAATAGTTTTTTTCGTCCCTAAATCTCCAATCTCCTCTAATTATCCTCCAAATTGCATGTCCCTTTATTACCAAAATGTCAGAGGGCTTCGTACCAAGACTTCTGCAGTCTACCTTAATTCACTAACCTTACCCTATGACATTTTTGCACTAACTGAAACTAACCTGTTTCCCAGTATTAACAATAGTGAGCTCTTTAACCCTGACTTCAACGTCTTTCGAGTAGACGGCTCTTTGCACGATGATGTATCCGTTGGACGGGGTGTTCTATTAGCAGTTCACAATCGATTTGATTCGACTCTTTTCAAAATATCTGATTCCTCCTCCTTTGAGTATGTCTGTGTGAAATCAACAATCGCCAAAGTAACCCTTTATATAGCTTGCTGTTATATTAAACCTTGCCAGCCTATTCAATGTTATCAGCTCGCAGTTGATGCTATAGATTCTATCTTTGAAGCAGCTGAACCATCTGACTTGGTTTTAATTTTAGGTGATTTCAACTTTCCGAATCTCCAATGGACTCTCTCTGATGATGAATCACACTATGTGAGTTCTAATGCCATCACTGCTAAGGAAATCTTATTCACTGATTGTCTCTCTGACTCAGATCTTTACCAAATTAGTGGTGTCAAAAATAATTTAGACCGTCAACTAGATCTTATCTTCTCATCTGATGTGGACAATTGTGTAGTTTCACCGAGTAATCATCTTCTTTCTACTCTAGACCCATACCATCCTCCTATTTTCCTTTCTTTTTCTTATGACTCGTCCCATATCGCCACTGCTCCGGAAAAAGTAATGGCTTTTAATTTTCGTAAGGCAAATTTCCCCAAACTTAATAACTTGCTACGTGCCGTCGATTTTGATATTATCTTTGAAAGTCACGACATCAATTCTGCTCTTCACCATTTTTACTCTCTAATATTTTATTGCCTTAGCCAATCAGTCCCTATTTCTCCCCAAAAAAACATTTCTTCCAGCCCGCCATGGTATAATAATGAATTGAAATCTCTTCGAAATAAAAGAAACAAACTTTGGCGTAAGTACTTGCAATCTCGTACTGGCTATGATTTCTCTACCTTTCAAAGTGCAAACCATAATTTCTCTGAACTCTGTAAGTTTCTCTACCATAAATACCTTAGTCAAGTTCAATCTAACATTTTATCTGACCCAAAAAGTTTTTTTAATTTCATTAATGCTAAAAGAAAGTCGGATAACTACCCTTCTACGCTTACTTATTTGAATACCAGTTCAGATGATCCTTCAATTATCGCTAACCTTTATGCCCAATTTTTCAGTCAATCTTTTTCTGATAACACTTCCCTACCAGACTCAGATTACTTTTCCTTCTTAGACACCTGCTCCCAAACTTCACTGTCTTCAATCGTCATTACCCCTTCTATCGTTGAAGATAAAATTAATAAACTCAAGGTTAAATTTACTGGTGGTCCTGATGGCTTGCCTTCAATAATATTAAAAAATTGCTCGTCAACTTTAATTAAGCCATTGACCACTCTTTTTCAGCTCTCAATCTCACAAGGAATATTTCCTTCTCGTTGGAAAAATTCCTATATTATCCCGATCCATAAAAAAGGCCCTAAAAAAGAAATATGTAACTACCGCCCCATAGCTAAGCTGTCGTGTATTCCTAAGCTTTTTGAAAGCATAGTCTATGACACTTTGCTTTTCCACTGTAAACAATTTTTTTCCCCCAACCAACATGGTTTTCTTACCGGTAGATCAACTACTACAAACCTAGTTGATTTTGTCTCTGGTACTATATGCACCATGGAGGCTGGGAATGAAGTTGACGTCATCGCTACTGATCTCAGCAAAGCCTTTGATAAAATCTCTCATTCCCTTATTCTCTTCAAACTCAAAGCACTTGGCTTCCCTCCATCCTTCATTGCATGGACCCAATCATATCTGAGCGATAGGCAGTATACAATCCTTTTTAGAGGTGTCGAATCAAATCCCATCCTTGCAACCTCTGGCGTTCCGCAGGGAAGCCATCTCGGCCCTCTGATTTTCATTTTGACCATTAACGATGTAGACTGCGTCATCAATGATTCTATGATTTCTGTTTATGCTGATGATAAAAAAATTTACAGAAAAATTTCCTCACCTTCCGATTCCATTCTTCTTCAGCAAGATTTAAATAGATTTTCTATCTGGTGCCAGAAGAACTTTCTTGAACTTAATGTTAGTAAGTGTCAAGCTATAACATACTCCCGTAAACGCTCACCTCTCCCTCCTCGAACATACTTTATTAACAATGAGACAGTCACAGCAGTTGACTCACTATGTGATTTAGGTATTCTTTGTGATAAAGAACTTAATTTTAGATCTCACATTACCACATCTATTAATAGAGCTAACTCTGCACTTGGCTTCGTCAAGCGCTGGTCAAAAGAATTTTCAGACCCCTACGTTACAAAATCCCTTTACCTCACATTTGTTAGGCCCCTTCTTGAATATGCCAGCCAGGTTTGGTCACCCTCTTATAATACCCATTCCCTTCGTATCGAAGCCGTTCAACGAAGATTTCTTCGATTTGCACTTCGCGGGCTTCCCTGGCTTGATTCGTCTCACCTCCCACCCTATGCTGATCGTCTTCAACTTATTAATCTGCAACCTCTTGATAAACGTCGCAAAGTAGCCGACATTGTATTCATTCATCAAATTTTAGCCGGTAATATTGATTGTCCTACACTTCTCCAAAAAATCTCATTGCATACTAACCCTAGAAATCTTAGATTGGTGTCTCTCTTTGATGTCAATTTTCACCGAACTAATTATGGTAGTAATGAACCATTGACACGCATGCTTCGTTCCTCCAACATTATGCAAAATTCTTTCGACTTTCACACCTCCAAACACTCTCTCAAAATGTCGCTATATTCCCAACCTTAACCACACAATCCCTCCACTTCTTAACCGCTCTCAATTCAAAGCCCGATTCATCTTCATTTTAAGTTTTTTAAAAGTTTTTTTTTAATAAAAAACTGGTGGGTGGGCCTACGGGCCCAGACTAATTTTAAAATTAAAATAAAAAAAAAAAAGAAAAAAAAAAAAAAAACCCACCATAGATTTTAAGTTTAGATTTAAGTTTAGATTTAAGTTTAGATTTTAGTGCACGCTTGTATTAAGCTAAATAAATAAATAAACAAAATCGCTTCAGCGGCTTAGGCTGTAAGTCAAGGTGCATACAGACGGAATTGCCGGACCCACTTTTCATCAACTTTGATCAAAATCTCGAATTATAATTTTTTTCCAAATGCAGAACTTGCCCTCTAGTACCTTTATCGCGTGTAAAAAAATATCTTACCGATCAGTTCTAGGATTCCTAGGGATTTGCAGTAACAAAAGTAGTGTCTTTGTTTAGCTTTTGCACTTTTGTGTTTTTCTTTGAGTGTCTTTCCTTTTTTAGATTCCATTCATGTTACTAAGTTAACATGTCCTTTTCTGGCTTCTTTTTGTATAGTTACCTTTCTATTTTCTAAAACTGGATTAACCTCCATTTGAAGATTATCTGAGGGACAGAGAACGTCTGCATCAGGAAAAAACTAATTCACTACAACTCATGATGGTTCTTCACTATGAAGTGGTCGTTTTTTAAAAGAGCAACAGAATCTCTTTGCATTGATTATTCAAGAGCACCACCATCACCAAGAAAGGTGAGTAGTTCTCTCCTGCCCATCCTCTTTTCATCTTATAGTCTGGGAGGCAGCGACAGATTTCATTACACCATTTTCGCAAGCTTAATTTTTCGTATATGAGTTATTCGTGTTATAACTAACAATAATTTCATGGTCTTCCATCTCAAGAGTACAACGGGGGGTTACAGGAGGGTTTCAAACCCCGCAAAAAAATCATGAAAAAAATTCATAGTCGCAAACGTGAAACTTTTTTGACGCATTATCTGACACATAAGAAGTTTGAAAAATATAGTCTTCCACCTGTATCCCACAACAAAATACGTCTTCCACCCACGCAAAAACCGCAAAACTTTTTTGAAAAAAATTCATTCCCGCGAAGATGAAATTTCTATATATGCTAACTCTTAATGTAATAAACATAAAATAAATAGTCTTCCACCTATAACATACAACAAAAGTCGTCTTCCAAGGCTTTAAAGTTGCACACCGCACTTTGGTCTTTTTTTCTTATTTTTAAATGCAACCCTCGGGGAGAGTACGATAACTTAGCCGCCAAGATTTGATAACGGGTTTTTGTAGAGGGGTAAAAAACAAGCAATTTTTACTATGGGAGGGGAGGTCTATCTCGCCCCGTTTAGGAGGCAGGGGCACTTTTAGAAAAAATAATTTAAATTGAAAAAAAAAAAAATGTTAAAAAACAACGGCATCACTTACAATAAAGTGCTGTACTGCATTTGAAAGCCAAAAGTTTGTTCTATAATTCTCCATTTAAATTAATTTACTTATACCAATGGTTTTTGAGAAATTTGCATTCAAAGTCCAAATTTTGATAAGAAACGTGAAAAAAAAGTTTAGACCGATTGTTTTCAAAATTGTGAAATTAAATTGTAAATAAGATTATATGCGTTCCATGTACCTATCAGTTCTTAATCGAACACAAAAAACCGCATGGTCCTATGGCTTCTAGTTTTTGAAAAAATTGAAATTAACTAAAACTACTTTTCTATAAAATGTTTGATATTTTTTGCTTGCTTACATAAATAAATCAGTGCTAGCTTTCAACATTACAATATATAAACAGTAAAGTATCTATGGGGTGGCATGCTGCCCCCCTGCAACCCCCCTGCTTGGGCACACTATAGGATTTGGGGTAGGTGCGAGGTTGGGTGCTTGCAAAGTTTCTTTTGCATTCACAGAATCTGTATTTAAAAAAATTCAAATTTATTCTATTTATCCAATGTCCACTAAATACATATAAAATACAATAAACGATCTTGAAAACCAAAACAAACTTCCGACCATGTTCACCAATACATGGCACTATTTTTCTATCGAAAATACTGCCTAGAAAGGAAATATAAGGACTGGGGTTCGCAAATAATAGTGTTTTTGTCTGATGTAAAAAAAGTTTACCCTTGTTATACCGATGGTGATATATGTATGTGATGGTTTACAGTTAAAAGACATCGATCCTCCCACCCTTCAGAGCGAAAATTTAGAAAGTGTTTTACCGCCAAAACAACCTCGGCTTCCCACCATAAAAGAGTAACTCAACGAACTCGACGGTTATAGTACGGACGATGGCTTTATTGACGAGACTTACACACCTTTTTAATACATTTTGACCATTTTTAACTAACTATGACTGACTAACTCCTGACTAACTGACAAAATAACTGACCCAGATGCAATTCTACCTCCTCATGATGCATTCTGGGTAACGCTAATGAATTGCGGTACTGAACTAACAAAAATTCATTGGCGCAAAATTTTAAAGAGTTCTCGTTTAAGCAATTAAACCGGCTCTACTTAACGCAGTCGTTTAGCTTAGAGACTTTGTCTAAGTTTTTCATAATTTTAATCACGTTAGACAACTCTTCTAACTAATGTGGGTTTTACAACAGAACCTAAGCAACTTTGCGTTGAACAACCCTTAATTTGACAGATGCATAACTCACACAACTACAAAAACACAAAAAAAAAAGTAAAAAGAACAGACAACTTCAAACCAAATAATTTTTCGCCGAAAAAAGTTCATTTAATATACTACATCGGTACAGATTTTGATTGTTTATAAGTTATTTACATTATTTTAGATGAAAATAAAGTATAAATCGCAAATTCACAGCATAAAAAACTCAATTTGGTGTTGTAAGGTGCAGATTCATTTGGCTATATACTCGTCTCGGCGGCGCGCGTGCATACATAAGATATGTACATTTGTATCTACAGATTTTTTAATTGTAGAGCACTTTCGTACGATTGTTTTGAATTTATAATATTCAGTGATTCAGTCTATTTACAAAGAACATCTTTAAAAAATCTAATAAAACATCAGTAAACATTTTTCCTTCCATTTGCTTTGGTATGAAATGTACATTGTCAATATGGATAAAGTATACTTTTAAAAGATAAACTAGCTATTTGTGGCTGTTAAAGTAAGACGAGCTCTTTAACGTTAAAGTATAGTTTATGTCCTTTAAAATTAACAAAAAGTCAGTTCTCGTTTTATACTTAATATTTAGAGTCGACTCCCATTCTAAAATTGATTTAGAGTGGGTTTTAAATGTTTAAAATTTTGCGCCATTATGTTTATTTACATTAATCTTTAAAATGGAATCACCGTCACCACCAAAATCAAAAAAAGTAGTTTTGGTAATTTTCGATTTTCTCAAAAACTAGAAGACATAGAACCATGCGGTGTTTTGTGTTCGATTAAGAACTGATATTTACATGGATCACATATAAGTTAATTTACAATTTGATTTCAAAATTTTGAAAACAATCGGTCTAAAGTTTTTTTTTCACGTTTTTTTTATTAAAATTTGGACTTTAAATGCGAATTTTTCAAAAACCATTGGCATAAGTAATTTAATTTAAATGCACGATTATAGAACAAATTTCCGGCCTTCAAATGCAGTATAGCACTTTATTGTAAGTGTTGCCGTTGTTTTTTAATATTTTTTTTTTTCAATTTAAATTATTTTTTCTAAAAGTGCCCCTACCTCCTAAACGGGGGGAGATAGACCCCCCTCCCATAGTAAAAAGTGCTTGTTTTTGAACCCTCTACAAAAACCTGTTATCAAATCTTGGCGGCCAAGTTATCGTACTCTCCCCGAGGGTTGCATTTAAAAATAAGAAAAAAAGACCAAAGTGCGGTGTGCAACTTTAAAGCCTTGGAAGACGACTTTTGTTGTATGTTATAGGTGGAAGACTATTTATTTTATGTTTATTACATTAAGAGTTAGCATATATAGAAATTTCATCTTCGCGGGAATGAATTTTTTTCAAAAAAGTTTTGCGGTTTTTGCGTGGGTGGAAGACGTATTTTGTTGTGGGATACAGGTGGAAGACTATATTTTTCAAACTTCTTATGTGTCAGATAATGCGTCGAAAAAGTTTCACGTTTGCGGCTATGAATTTTTTTCATGATTTTTTTGCGGGGTTTGAAACACTCCTGTAACCCCCCGTTGTAAAGGTGCGGTGGAAGACGTCTATGTAACTATAACTTACCACTTGAATGACTCATACACAAAATATAAGGCTTGCGAAAATGAGACGGAAATTTCTGTCGCTGCCTCCCGGACTATTATTGCGCTTCTTGTTAATCCATATTGTATAGGTATTCTGGTTTGGTTACCTTGTGCTATCCAGTTCTGTATATGTTGCAGCAGTGTCTAACCAACCATCCATCCATCTTTATAGTTAAACGTTCCCTTTGTGAGCAAATCTTAAAGTGGAGTGAGAATTTTTATGGTATACCAAACCCGGTTGAAGAATAAAATTAAATAATAAAAACTCACCTCTGGTGAACATATACTTTCATTATAAAAAATTAAAAAATGTATAGGTTATGTCTATACTTAATTATTTATTTATTTTTTTTTCTTGTAATATCGAAAAATAAAAATCTATAAATACCCTAAAATGGTTTTAGGTCTAAGAACCGTGAGCAGCGGAAAAAGTCTATAAAAATTTAAATATGAATGCATTCATACCTACATATATTAATATGTATGTATGTATAGTATGAACGAATATACATATATACTCGTATTTAAAGAATGACGAAATTTAGAACTGAAGTTGACATGTTTTGTTTCTTCTTTTTATTGAACAAAACATGTCCGAAAATGTGTGGATGCTATGAATTAAGTTGAACTTCTTACAAAGTTATTTTATCTTTTTGGTTAGCTGATTTAGATCTGTTTTTTTTTTTTAATTAATAATATATGAACTTTAAAAATATTATTTTATCGAAATCCGAAAGTATTTTTAAATTTTAAATTTAATTCTAAAAAGTTTTTCGGAAAGTAAAATAATAAATTAAATTTTAAAATTATTTTGGAATTAAGCTCTTCATTAGTACTAAGGTTTTTAAGAACTAACACATAGTTAAGTGAAATTATGGAAAAAATAAAAATAAAAAGAACTAAAAATTAATTTCTTCTCTGATTTTTTTCTTAATACTAAAATTTTGCTGAACAATTTTGGAATGCAATATTATTGTTATTATTTAAAATATTTTTTTTTGTTTTCAATAGATTAATGAAATATACAGGAATAATACAATTCAATCATCCAATTATTACAATCACTTGGGTAATAACGGATTCGAAATTTAATTAAAATCGTTACAGTCGTTTTTGGTCAACTGTAAAAATAAAACAAAAATGTTTTATGACAGCTACCCGTTGGAATCTGTAATAACCCGTGGTTTACCTTACAGTACGCTTAGGTTAGGTTAGGTTAAAGTGGCTGCTGACCGGAAAAGGTCAGCACACTTAGACCAATATTTGGTCCGTTGTGATTTCAAAAATCCCCCTTACTCGTTAAACCATTTTGAGCTAATAATGAAGCGTTTGAGACAGTGAATGTCTGAATTATTTAGATCACTAGGATCGTTATAGTAGTAGTCTCCCAAGTGGAGTCTACGTCTTTGCGCTAGGGCAGGACAAGAGCATAGAAGGTGGGGAATTGACTCCTCTTCTTCTTCATCCATGCAGCTTCTGCAAAAATCATTTGCAGGAACTCCAAGACGAAAAGCATGTCTTCCTATTAGGCAGTGCCCAGTGAGGACACCTATAATGGAGCTAATATGCAATCTACCAATAGAAATTAGTTGTTTTGAGCGTTTAGCATTGGGGTGCTGGTCCACCTGTGGTTAGCTTTCTTTATGGTATCTTGTTTTAGCATAAGTTTACAAGTAGCTAGGGGTATACCGATGTTAGATTTGCTATCCAACAAAGGTAATATTGTTCCGTTTTTTGCAAGTTCGTCAGCTTTACAATTTCCTGGAATGTCTCTATGCCCCGGCACCCATGTAAGGTGAATGTTAAACTGTTTTGACATCTCCACCAGAGATGATCGACAATTTTGGGCTGTTTGTGAGTTAATGGAGACAGAGTCCAGTGACTTTAAGGCAGCTTGACTGTCTGAGAAGATACGTATATCGGTTGTCGATATAACGTTTTCTTTTAGCCAAGAGAGGACTTCTTTTATTGCTAAAAGCTCTTCCTGGAACACGCTACAGTGATTGGGAAGACGAAAAGTTAGACAAAGATTTAATTTTTCGGAGTATACGCCTCCACCGACCCCGTCATCGGTTTTAGATCCATCTGTATAGAAATGAATTGCTTCGTCTATCAAAAACGACTCATTTTCCCAAGAAGACCTGGAAGGGATGGATACTTGAAAATTTTTATCAAATTTTGGATGAGGGGTGGTGTAATCGACGTTACTAGGTAGAGTACTGAACGAGTTCAGTATAGTAGAGTGGCCAATATCATTATTGATCCACTGCGAGGAGGCTTTAAGTCGGATGGCTGTGTTAGCAGCCGATTATTTGCTAAAGATATCTAGCGGTATGAGATGAAAAAGAACATCAAGTGCAGCAGAAGGAGTTGAGCGGAGAGTTCCACCCATGATTAAACAGGCTGTTCGTTGGACTTTGCTAAGCTTATCGCGGTTTGTTGCTGTTTCCAGCGCAGTCCACCATACTGTCACTCCATATGTAAGTATCGGTCTAATGACTGAGATGTATAGCCAGTGTGTTATATGAGTTTGTAGACCCCATTTGTTACCTACGGCTTTTTTGCAAGAGAAAGGAGCTATGTTGGCTTTGTTGACTCTCTCTTGGATATTGGGCTTCCAGCTTAATTTCTTGTCCAAAATAAGACCCAGATATTTTGCTTTTTCTGAGAATTTAAGCGGCATACCTTTGATGAGGGGAGGGTCTATGTGTGGGATTTTATATTTCCTGGTAAATAGGACAAGTTCAGTTTTGTGGGGGTTGACACCGAGTCCACATTGATCTGCCCAGTTAGTAAGCTTGTTTAGAGCATTTTGTAGGAGTTCCTTCAGAGTATTAGGATGCTTACCAGATATCGCTATCGCAACATCGTCCGCATAGGCAATCACCCTGTGCCCCTCCCCATCAAGAATCACCAGTGGTGTATTTACGACTAGGTTCCAAAGGAGAGGAGACAGGACGCCGCACACTGGGGCAGCTCCATAGAGATCGGTGCGCAAAATGTTACTTTGAAATGTTTGGTAGACAAGAAAAAACTGATAATTTTCACAAAATATACTTTATTTGTGATATGAAAAATGCATTTTTTTTTCGTTTTTATGTTTTGCACTAAGTTAGCGCAGCGATCAAAGTTGACAAGTTCATTGTGAAATTTGCAATTCGGAAAAAGTAAATAAAGTAGTTCCTATTGTTTTTGTCAATATCTTTGTCATTTGTTGTGCGATTTAAAATATAAAATATGTCCGGGGAAGGTAAAGATGTGTTGATTTTATTTGTTTATTTCAAAAATGAAAAAAAAATATTTTTATAATTAATTAAGGGGTTTGAAGTGCGAGTGTTTTTTTTTACACTTTGTTTTAATTTTTGCCTAATATCTTTTGTTCCGGCAAAAGTTTAGCAGATCTATTAATTGTGCATAATTAAGACATATTTCCTTATTATAAATGTGAAAGCAGAAGTGCTAAACTTTTGCCGGAAATATTTTTTTTTTATTTTAGAAAAATAGTGCTTGAGATTTTTCAAGAGTGTCGATTGTTGTTTTCCTGTTGTATTAATCTCAGAAAACATAACTGTTCGATTTTTTTTTAAGTTTGTATTCCTTATAAAAAGGTTTGGTCATGCAGCTTAATTTCACAACATTATTTCTTTCAACTTCGTACACTAGCGAATATCTTAATAACGGCCTTTTTTGATACAATTTTCATCAACAGCATTGATAACTTCTTGTTATTTTTCTAATATTTCTTGAATATGGTTGTTGTTTTTTTCTGTATAGTAATGTAATAATATTAAAAGTATTACCGAAATAAAAAAACATGTACACACCAAAGCAAAGCAAAGTATAAAACAAAACAAAGTAAAGGGTAAAAATACTTATACCTTACTCAGTTAAAATATTTAACTTTTAGTTTTTTTAGTTTTATAAAGGATTATTTTTTTTTTTCATTTCATAGGAATTAATTTCTTTTTTATTTAGTAATTTAACTTAAGGTTTTTTAAGGTTTAGAAGCACAAAATTATTCGTGTTTAAGAAAACAACTGGTTGAAGTATTTTTCGCCAGTGAAAAGAAGACTTTTGATGCCAATTTTTTTGAAGTTGAGACTTTCGTTCAACGTAAGACGTTATGTAGCAAAACTCATGTACGCGAGCTTTCACAAGACTTGAAAAATTTCAAACTGGAATTGATGAACTTTTAATTCAAAAGTTTTATATAATTTTGCAATGCCTTTCAAGTGGTTTTAAGCTCAACTACGAAAAATTCAAAAGCTAATGTAAACGTGAAGATACAGCCCGATATTTCATTAGACTGTATCCCTGGTACTATATGAGTACAACAGTGCATTAATGTGTATTAATTAACGGCCATTCAATTGCTTCTACTTGCCTTTTACCGATTGGTCAGTTAAGTGAAGAAACTTAAGAATCACGAAACAAAGATTTTAAAATTTTTAGATATTTTTAATAGATATTTTTTATAGAATGATGATTTCGTCAGATCCTCTGTTATCAAGTCTCAGAACATTTTTGTTGGTAAATAAAAGATTTTCATTCAGATGCTTTTAATATGTTTGATGAGAAGAATATTACTTTTGCAAATGAACGAACAAAATTTTATTAAATATTAAATGTTAATTATGAGGATTATTGAAAAATAATTTTTAAATATACATTTTTAGTTCAAAAGTTAAAAATTGTACTAATAGTTTTTATATTTATTTAATTCTTTGTATATTTATTATTAACAACACATTCGTCTTTGAAAAAACTACATTATCCCTTATAATAAACGTTAAAATAATGATTTTTTTTGGTGTAAGCACGTAAATTTATCTTTAAACAGCCCTCTAAATTTTTCTTTTCATAATAAAAATTAAATTTGAACAAATTTTTAGTCTTATACAAGGCTTTAAAACACAAAAAGCCACTTTAAACTATTCAAAATAATTTATCGCACAAAACCACTGCTTTTGCCCCACTGTGCGCCGCCTTGCGGCGTACCCCTACTGACAGTCCTTCGAGTAGTAAAATCGCCCAGTTTTGAATTAATAATCCTGCTTATCAGCATATGATTTATCAAATTACTGATTGACTTATCCACCTTCAGAGATGACAGCGCAGATGTGATTGCGGATGCGTCGACATTGTTAAAAGCTCCTTCTATATCCAGGAAAGCAACTAAGGTGAACTCCTTATGATGAAGGGAGTGTTCGATAGTACGAACCAGCGTATGTAGAGCGGTTTCAACAGATTTCCCTTTGTTATAAGCATGTTGAGCATTGGATAGTAAGGACTTATCAATGTTTGCCCTCAAATGGATTTCAATCAGACGTTCAAATGTTTTAAGAAGGAATGATGAAAGGCTAATAGGTCTTAAATCTTTAGGATTAACATGGCTAGGTTTGCCAGCTTTGGGGATGAAAATAACATTTACTTCTCTCCATGACAAAGGAATGTGAGCCAGAGCGATACAACCATTTAAGATATTTACCAGAATGGGTATTAGAATATCGCAATTTTCCTGTAATTCCGCTGGAATTATTCCATCTGGCCCAGGAGATTTGTATGGATTGAAGCTGTTTATTGCCCATTTTAATTTTTCCTCTGTAATCAGACCTTGTGGAGGAGTTATGCTACTGAATATGTTGTTAGGATCAGTGCTATTAACGCAAGGAGAGCTGTCTGGAAAATGTACATCCAGGAGCAGGTTGAGCGATTCTTCGCTTGAGTTTGTCCAGGAACCGTCATTGTTTTTTAGGCAACTTGGCATTTCTGGATTTTTGGAGAGGATTTTTCTTAACCTTGATGCCTCTGAGTTGCCTTCTATATTCTAAGTTCTCCAGGACATATGCTTGGTTTTCCTCAGTTCTTTTTTATATAACTTGAGGGAGTCTTTATATGAATCCCAATCAGAAGTTTCTCTGGAGGTTTTCGCTCTATTAAAGAGTTTCCTGCATTCTTTTCTTAGTGGATCCAGCCCCGAGTACCACCAGTGTGGTTTCTTTTTACCTCTTATTTTTATAAGAGGGCAGGCAGTTTCCAGAGATTTGTTGAGGGCTGCTGTGAGGTCATTGACTTTAATATCAAGATCCTCAGTGTTGTAGGGTATGCTGTACAGTACGCTAGTACAGTCCAAAATAAAACTCAATATTTTATTGTACAAAAGAACACTTTATTTATTTAACCGCACGTGGTACAGACTCGACTCCCTCCCGATATGTACATAGCAATGGGTGTGTGTGTATACACGCTCATGTCAAACCAACTAAACTCGCTCATTTAATCGCTCAAATCTCCACAGAACCCATACGCTATACCCAAGGAAATCACATAAAAATGGATACTTACCACATTTTAAGCTAATCGGTCCACCCGTTTAAGCACTAACTCGATGTTCAGTAAACGTATAGATGCATAAGGTAAAGGTATAGACCGACGGACGGTATGAAGAGAGAAGAGAGAAAGTGAAAAGTCAAGTTCTTATCTAGCTGCTAAATTTATTAAAATTTGAATAAATATAAATCAAATTAATTGATGAAATTTGTATAAAAGTGAAAGTGAAGATAAAAAGAATATAAATAAATTGAAATAAATCCTTTTAGTAGTCTTGTTTTCCAAAAAAAGGAAAAAATGAGCTCGGACTGTGTCGACTGCAGTCGACCGGTAAAAACAGGAGATAAGTGGCTAGTATGCAATGGCTCTTGTGGTGGATTTTATCATTTAAAATGCCTTAAATTGAATCAATACGATTATGATTTAATAAGCGGAAGACCAGACATACATTTTATGTGCAAAAAGTGTTTAGATGGTTTAAAATCGCTCGAGAAAATTGTGAAAGATTTAAAAGATTCCCTAGATTTTCTAAAAAAAATAAATGAAGAAAAAAATGTTATTGAAATTCCTCAAAAAAAGTCATTTGCAGAAACCGCGAAGTCTACAGTTATCGTGAAGCCAAAAGAGAAGCAAGATATAAACAAAACGAAAAGTGACGTCAAAGTTAATATAAATCCCTCTGATTTGTCGATAAAAATTAATAATATTAACGAAAGGAAAGATGGATCGATATCAATTATTTGTTCGGATAAAGAATCTAGTGAAAAATTATGCAAAGAAGTGAAGCAAAAATTAAATGAAAAATATGTTGTTGATAGTCCTAAGCTCTCAGTGCCGCAAATTTTGTTAACTGGTTTGAGTGAACAGTATGAAACAAGTGAGATAGAAGTAGCTCTAAAAAGTCAAAATAAATTAAAGGGAGAAGTGAAATGCGTAAAGTGTTACCGTGGTATCAAAAATACGAAAGTATTTAATGCAATTATCGTACTAGAAGCAGATGATTATGCAAAAGTGATGAAAGAAGGAAGAATGTGCGTTAATTGGGATCGATGCAGAATTTTTGAATATATTTCAATTAGGAAGTGTTATAAGTGTTGGGGCTTTAAGCATATTGCAAGCAAATGTAAAAATGAAATCGCATGTGCAAAATGTGGACAAAACCATGATACAAAAGAGTGTAAACAAGAACAAGTGAAGTGTGTGAATTGTACAAGGTCAAATGAAAGATATGGCATGAGTTTGGATTGCAAACATGATTCCAGGGACATAAGATGTCCAGTCTATTTAAAACAATTAGAAATTGAAAAAAAACGGGTTTCTTATTAGCAACCAAAGTATTTGAACTGTGCTTACTTAAATATTCAAGGATTAACAGGTAACTTTTGTGAACTTGAAACTATTTTACGTGAAAACAACTTTGATTTAGTGGCACTTTCGGAAACGCACCTTACTGATGAGATTGAAACAAGCGAATTAGATATTAATAATTATGAACTAATAAGATGTGATAGCAATTCTAGGTACACAGGTGGAGTTAGCATCTATATTAAAGAAGGGATAAGATTTGACCCTCCAAAACTTATACAGTATGACTACGAACATTGGTGGCTGATTACAAATTTAACGTCGAAGGGCTACCCAATAACTTTTGTAGTTTTATACAACTCACCGAGTGCATCATGTCGAGTGTTTTGTGATAGATTTGCAGAACTTCTTGAGGAACTAAATGAAAACGCGAAAGACTTTATAATTGTCGGTGATGTTAATATAGATTGGCTCAATAAAAACTTTACTTACCAGAGAGAAATGCAAAGAATTATTACAGAAAATACATCGGAACAAATCGTTGACAAACCTACTCGAATAACCGCAGACTCTAAAACCCTTATAGATTACGTAGTCACAAACTCATGTCTAGTTTCCACAGAAAGAAACACTAACTTAAAAATAACTGATCATGAAACAATAATAGTGAAATTAAAATCAAAAGATAACGTGGTTGATACATTAACAAAAAAAACACGACAGTACATAAAGTACGATAAAGATACTTTTATAAATGACATCCGGCAGTCTCAATTTAGAAACATTAATTTTCCGTTTGTTGATCTAAACTTTTTGAGCAGTGTTTTTTCAAATGAGCTTTTAAGAATCGTGAATTGTTACGTTAAGACCAAAAATGTAAACGAAAAGTCAGTAGAGTGGTTTAATAATACATTAAGAGATCTTAAATCAGAAAAATTGTTTTATTACCATAAAGCTTTACAAACTGATGAATTAAGTGATTGGCAGAATTATAAGCGGTCGCGAAATCGGTATAAAAAAGAACTAGTCAGAAGCAAGGGTCTTTTCGTGCAAAACAAAATTCTTAGGCAACCTGACCAAAAAAGTATGTGGAGAACTTTAAAAAGGTATGTGATAGGTTCAAAAAAAATAACCATCGATGAGAACATTATATTTAATGGGGTAACAACTAATAACTCAAAAGTTATTGCGGATGAATTCAACAATTTTTTTGTCGGTAGTGTGAATGAAATAAATCAATCAATTGACTTTATTCAGTATGTTAACCAAATCGATGAACGCCCGGGACATTTTAAATTCAGTCATGTAACTCCCTCTGATATATATGAAGTGTTGCGAACAATGAAAAAAAAGAAAGATTTTAATTATATGTGCCCAAAGATGTTTTTAGATGCGTTTGAAGAAATAGGGAACGTTCTTACTGAGATTGTAAATAAATCATTATTTTCGGGATGTTTTCCAAGTTCATGGAAAGAATCGTTGGTAACACCAATACAAAAAGTTAAAGGTTCAAGACGATGTGAAGACTATCGACCAATAAACGCGTTGCCAGTGTACGAAAAAATAATTGAAAAGATAGTTAAAATACAACTACAAAGTTATATAGACAGTTGCAATATCATCATCGATAATCAGTTCGGGTTTCGAAGTCAACATTCCTGTGAGACTGCTTTAAATTATGTCCTGTTGAATTGGAAAGAAGATCTAGCAGATGGGTCTACCATTATTGCTGTATTCTTGGACCTTAAGCGAGCATTTGAAACTATAGACAGAGGAATATTAATACAAAAATTGAAGCAATATGGCATTCGTGACAAAGAGTTGAAGTGGTTCACATCATATCTTGATCAGAGAACTCAAAAAACAGCAGTAAATGGAATACGTTCGGAGAAAACATCAACATTCTTGGGAGTACCTCAAGGCTCGATACTAGGGCCCGTGTTATTTCTACTGTATATAAACGACGTATGCAAAAGTTTAAAATATTGCAAAATAGTATTGTTTGCCGATGATGCCCTAATATACATTGTGGGGAAGGATGTTTCAATGATAACTCAGCAACTACAAGAAGATCTCGAAGACCTAAGCATCTGGTTAAAAGCGAATAAACTAAAGACGAATGTTCAAAAGACAAAGTCGATGGTATTTAAAACGCAGTGCAATATAAACTTAATAATAGACAATGAAAACATAGAGCAAGTAGATCAAATAAAGTATTTAGGTGTGATAATTGACCAAAATTTAAAATTTGATAAACATGTAAACTATATAGTTAAGAAAATATCTAAAAAAGTGAATTTTTTTCGAAGAATTAAAAGCAAGCTAGATTTTAATGCATCTGTTAGAGTATACAATGTTATAATCAAACCGCATTTTGAATATTGTTCATCTGTACTTTTCCTGTTAAGTGATAGTAACATATATAGGATGCAAAAATTACAAAACAAAGTTATGAGAATTATTTTAAAATGTAGTCGTTATACTAGTATATTGAATATGTTAAATCGTCTTAAATGGTTAAGTGTTAAACAACAATTGGTAACAGATGTTCTTTTGTTAATTCAAAAAATGAGAATGGGTGAAGTGCCTTGTTATTTTAGTAATCTTATTATGTATGTAGGTGAAGTTCAACCATATCAATTAAGAAATGTAAATGATTTGCGACTCCCAAATTATAGAAATACAATAACACAAAATAGTATCATATATAAAGGCTTTAAAATTTTTAATTCAATGCCAGAACATGTTAAATTAGAAACAAATTTTAATAATTATAAGCTTCATGTTAAAGAATTTGTAAAAAATAGTTTTTAAGATATTAAATTATGTAATATAATAGCTTAATACTTTAGTATGCTAAATAAACAAATAAATACTAAAAAATACTAACCCATTTTTTTTTTACATAAAACTAATAATTCCTCTATTGGGGAATGAAATAGAATTGGTGATTTGACATTTTATATTTTGTCTGCGGTATGATATAATTAATCCTAAATGGCCAAAAAATTAGATTTTGTAAAAAAAAATTATTTTCTTTCCTTCAAAAATCGTTCAAAACCAAATCAAGTTCTGAATAAAATGCACGACTGGATCGCACGAACTTGCTCTTATGTAAAAGTACTTTGGAATTTAAGATACATTTTATAAATATAAAACATGGATTTAATGAGATAATAATGTTCAAATGCATAAAATTGCCGTCTGGTTTCCGGAAAAGTATGAATTTATGCAAATAAACTTTAAAACAACGTTTTATTATTAAATAAATTTTGTATATAAGAAATTTCTCTAAAATTTTTCAAGAAAAAAATGTGGGATGCGAATTTCAAGTATTAAATAATATTGATTTTAGGAAATAATTTCAAAAAATAATTGTTCATAGGTTTTGAAGATATTGATTTAAATTTTTTTTTTTTTCAAATAAAAACAACAAATATTTTTTCCAATATTTTTATATACAATATTATTTTAAACTTAAGGGGACTCCTGCTGAAAATTTTGGGTTAAAACCCTTAGAACAGTTAATGAGAAAGTCGAAAATAAAAAAAACGGGTCTATGGCAGGTACCCCTAATAACATTTTGGCCCAAAAATTTTTTTGACCAAAATGTACATAGCCTATGTTCATAATATCACACATAATTTTTTTTTTTATCAAAATCGTTAGAGCCGTTTTCGAGATAAATAAGATTTTGCATTACGGGTGTATGGGGGGTACAGTTAGTTTTGGAGCTAAAAAAAAATTTCAATTTCTCCTCTAGGGAATCACCGAAGACCCTTAACTACCGAGTTTGAAGAAAATACCTCCGGTAGTTTAGGCTGTAGTTCGAGGTACAGACATACAGACGGAACTGTCGGACCCACTTTTTTCGTCTTCGCTATCATCGTAATGTCAACTTTGATCAAAATCTCGAGTTCGATTTTTTTTCCATATGCAGAACTTGCCCTATAGTACCTACATACATATATCGCAAGTAAAAATAATGGATTGTAAATTTAGACCCTTAATGCTTCCATGCAATTTCGTATCGTTTAACATGCTTGAATTCGGGATCTTACATGTCTGAATCCAATCAGTTAAAGTCTTACACCTAGTGCCAAAGCAATTCTTCTTTCTTTCGTTGCATTCTTCTTCATTCATTGGCACTACAAAGAGTGGTGCTCCCTGGTCTAAGTTCGTTTTTACTTGCGACTTAAAGGTACTATAAGGCAAGTTATTCGTTACTAACAAAATCGAACTCGAGATTTTGATCAAAGCTGACATTACGATGATAGCGAAGACGAAAAAAGGGGGTCTCGTAATTCTGTGTCTGTCTGTCTGTTTGTGTCTGTCTGTGTGTTCGCATACAGCCTAAACGTCTCGGCCGATTTTCTTTAAACTTGGTAGATAGTATTATGCCATACGATTATTTTCGAAATTTTATAAATATTTTTCAAAAAATGTTTGAGGGATTAAATAAAAATCTTAGTTAAAGCTAGGTTGAACAAATTTTTCCGATCAATTTATAAATGAAACCCCTTTTGGAACCTTTGGCACTTTCATCGAAGAAACCGAAAATCTGTCAGTACTCGGATATGTGTATCAACGATGATCATATCATTGGATGACCACTTTCTCAAGACCGCCAAAAACGGAGAACAGCTCATTTAAAAAATGTACAGAAAACAGATAAACACGGAGGCGTGATGGTAAGGGGATATTTTACATGGTCGGGTCGGGTCTTGTTCGAATTATTCGCACAATGACATCAGATGCTTAGATTGATATAATTAATTACAGAGTCTCAGCTGAAAGTCTGTCATGAAGATGATTTTATTTTCCAACAACACAATGACCCGAAAAATCAGATTTCGTTCATTCTTCAGGGATTGAACTCCCCGATCCCATTAAAATATGTAGTCTACTTTGGACCGGAACTTCAAAAGAGAGAAGTTCCTAAAAAGCAAACATTATTTGGTGTCTTACGCGAGACTTGGGATACAACCAATCAGCAACAAATCCACAACTACGTGGAAAGTATGCCCCGGCCGAATGACTTACAAATCTCAACCATTCTTGTGTGCGCGCGTTACCAACCAGGCAAAAATTACCTTTAAGAAATATCAAATGAAAAAATCTAATTCAACTATTTGTCATGGTTTCATTATGTTGAATTCAAACCTGACTACCTGCAACGCATTTTATTTCGAAATAACAAAGAATTTTAATCTATTTTATATTCTTCGCTTCCACAATGTGTGCCACGCCAGTCTTCCTCAAAAATTTTATTTTCCACGCGATCATTTTGTGAATGTAAAAGTTTTCACACCATCAGCAAAATCCAACCCCTGATCTCGATTTATATTTTCTCATCTGTCCGTTTCTTAGTGTGTGGGATGCGATGTGTTTTTATTTATTTATTCTTCGGCAAAACGATGATCTGCGATTCTTATTCATTTCAAGAGATATAAACAAATAAAAACTTGGGAATCTTTTTTGGCCATGATCCAAGAAGCTAATCAGAGTCATCAGACACAAACTACGAGTAGAGTGGCATCAGGAGAATCTCTACAAAAGAAGAAGAAAAAGGTTATCAAGTTCTGAAGACCATAAAAGTGTGTTAATTAATTTCGTTATGCTTTGTAATGGTTAAATTTAACTTAAGTTTTGTGGAACAATAGAATTGTTATTTTTTTTTTCAAAATTATAAACAAATATGTTGGACGTATATTTCTTACAAGAACTTATTGTAAAAAGAAGTTTCCTCAACCGCAACCAAACACGATTTATTATGGGAGCATAAAGATCAGCATCCACGATACGCTCATTGAGTTGTTATTTCTAGTTATTTTTATTAGTTTTTTTTCTTCCTTTTAATTGATTGAAATTTGTTTGTCTGTCTGCAAGTACCCTTAACTTGAATACATTTGTTGAAAGACGAATCCATAGTCATCTGTTATAATGTTAAGTGTCTTAGTTTTTCAGTAATGTTTTGATCTGGAGTATAGAATCCACATAAGTCATACTTAGAATATACTTAAGCTATGAAGAACAATTAACGTTGTCCCATTTTCCTCTAGAAAGTAAAGACCCAAAATGTAATTATGTTCAATGACTTTAGATGTATTGAAGTATTTCTTCGTAGTTTAAGGTCCTTCAATATAATGTCAAGATGTTTATTTGTTAATGGCATGTGCTTGGTCTTATTCTTATTTAATTCGTCGTGAGAGACTTTTACCGTTCACCCTAACAGTTATACAGGTTTATTGAAATAAAAAAATTAAACCCTAGTATAACTCCATAGAGTTATATTTCGTAAGTGCAGGCTTAGGTAACAGCATGTGTAAAATCAACTTGTGGCAATTTTTGTTATCATTTTAATTTTGTGTCCAGTGTTATTCCGACATACCAGTATTAACAAATAGGGCGGTCCAATGTCTCACTCTAAGTAGGTCAGCCACGTCCCTCAATCGTGGTAATTGGGCTCCCTTATCATTTGTAAACATGAGTTGTGAAATATATTCTAAATACCTATTATTTTTGTAATGTCCGTCAATTTAGCATTACAACCTAAAAATGTTAAAGATGTAATAATTGGATTAATTGACATGATTTTGTCGTAAATTTAAAATTAAAAAAAAAATTCCGTGCTTGTTTTTTTATACAACCCATGGTAATGCTAAGTTAGCACTACTACCCCTCATAATAACGTAAAATGAACTCGAAAATAAAAAACAGGCAATGTTAATAATTGTCGTAAAATTAGAGTTCTTTTTTAATGACTTGACAATCAAGTTAGCAATATACCATAAATCTTAAGCTAAAGTAAACTAGAAAAAGAATTATCACTGTCGTAAATTTGTCGCAAGTCTTAGACGAAAAAAAATTGTCGCATCCTCTTTTCTCAAAAAAAAAAAAAAATAATTAAATAGGAAAAAGTCCTTCAGATAGCATTTTTTCATTAGATCTATCACTATCATGCCAGAATTTTTTTTTTATAACTTTTTTTATGGAATTTGTTTAAACAATTGTCGAAAGAACAAGAATAAGTTCCATCATAAAATAATCTGTCGCACATTTTTTTCCTAAAAAATCCTTTAAATTTAACAAAATTCAAAAAAAAAGTATGCGCCATTGTTTTGCTCTTACGATTTGTTTTTACTTGCGACTTATAGGTACTATAATATACATAAGGCAAGTTATGCATTCGTAAAAAAATCGAACTCGAGATTTTGATCAAAGTTGACATTACGATTATAGCGAATACCAAAAAAATGGGTCTCGCAATTCTCTCTGTCTGTCTGTCTGTCTGTCTGTCTGTCGGTACGACCACAGCCTAAACGGCTCGGCAGATTTTCTTCAAACTTGGTGGTAGATATGGGTTTTAATTTTTTACCCCCGGACGTTTTTTTCTATTTTTTTTAAGACCAAAAATAACAGTACCTGCCATACGATTTTTTTCGAAATTTTATAAATATTTTTTTTTCTCAAAAACTGTCCCACAGAATTTAAAAAAAAAAATTTGAAAAATTTCATTTAGTTAAAACTAGCTAATGGTTGAAAAAAATTTAACAAAAAATTGTTATTTTCGGTAGCCCCCTTGGGTCCATTTTTTTGTTTTTGATTTTCTCGAAAACGGTACAGCCGATTTTAATAATTTTTTTTATGCCAAAGCTCCTCCAAAGTTTGAATATTATTACATATTCAAATTTTCAATTTTTAATTTTTTGGATTTTAAAAAAAAAATTAAAAATTTTTGTTTGGAAAATCAATATGTATTTCGAAAACCCCATGCTCGATTTTTTTCAAACTTGGCAAATAAAAGTTTCTTAATATAACCTACAAGATTTGAGAAAAAAAATTTTGTTTTATCTAAAACTAACGGTACCTTTCATACAAATTTTAAAAAATGGTTTTCGAAAATCGCATTTTGCTCGAAAACGGTTCCGAGAATTTTGCTAAAATTTTTTTTCTTTTGATTAATCTTTACGATTTATAATTTAATAAAAAAAAATTTTAAATCTAGATATTACTGACTGTACCTACCATAGAACGATTTTTTCGAATTTTGAATTTCTCATTATCGACTTAACGGATTTTAATGAATTTTTTTTTATAAAAAAGCTCCTAAAAAGTTTTAAAAAAACATTGCATTTAAAAACTTAAGAAAAAATATTTTTTCAATTTTTAGAAAAAAAAAGTAATTTTTTTTTTGAAAAATTCAATATCTCAAGAACGGCTTAGTATTTTTTTGGAAATTAGACTTTTATTCGTACAATAATAAAAACTTAAGGTTGGCGTACCAAAATTTTTTCTTAAAAATGTTTTAAAAATTTTGTACATAAAAGCTTATTTTTTTAAGGAACCACTACAACGACTTATAATTTTTGTTCCTGCATAAATTCATATTTGCATATCATTCTGTTTTTATCTCTTACTACTTAAAGAATTTAAAAAAATTCATTTTATCCTTATGAGCAGTTTTCTCTAATAACATTCGTTTTTGAAATTCCTAGTCTATTACATGAGCAAGTTCGTGCGACCCAGTTGTGCATTTTATTTTGAGGAGTGGTCGTGCTAACTTGACTGTCCAGGGCTTATTTAAAAAAAACAAGCGCGACAAATTTTTTTGTTTCACTAAAAATTTAGGACAAATTCACGACAGTTAATCCAGTTATTACGTCTTTTAAATTTTAATGTGGTAATGCTTAGTTGACGGACATAATTCTTGTATACGTTAAGTCCACTGATTTAAGATGGCTGATCCTATCCGCCATGTTTTTTTTTATTCAATAACAACGTCTTGTAACATAATTTTAGTTTTTAGTTTCGTCTGTTGCGCTACTTATTCCTTTGTAATATTTCAGTGTCGTGAAACGTGACTAGCGTCAAGCGCTGATCCCTGTCTTGCCAACTCATCGGCATTTTCATTACCTGGTATGCCGCTGTGTCCCGGGACCCAGCAGAGTCTAATATTGTGCTGCGTGCCAAGAACCTTAAGCTCTTCGCCGCAGCAAGAGACAAGCTTCTATTTTATCACTGTGGCAGAAATCGCTTTTACTGCCGCTTGGCTATCAATGTAAAAGATGATATCAGCCCGTGGTATCGCCATCATTGATACCTGTATAGCAGCTGTTGTAACTGCCAGGACCTCCGCTTGGAAGACACTACTGTAATCTGGGAGCCTAAGTGAGTTGTTTAGCTCAAGAGGTTCTGAAAAAAGGCCTGCACCAACACCTGTGTCCATTTTGGAGCCATCAGTATACATTGCTATTGCTGATTCACTGGTGTAGGGTTGGTTGTTCAACCATTCTTCTCTGCTTGGAAAGGCAGTTTGAAACCCGTAATTCCAATGCACGCAAGTCTCTGTACTTTTGTCAGAGTTTTAAAGCTCGTGCTTTTTTCAGTTGCAATCCACCAGACCAAATTACCATAAGTTATAGTATTGGTCTGATTATCGCCAAATGCATCCACCTGATAATTTTTGGGCTCGGTCCCCAGGATTTCCCAAGGATTCTGTTACAGGAGTAGAATGCAATCATTCCTTTTTTCGCTCTTTCCTTAGTGTTAAGACTCCAATTTAACTTCCTATCTAGAATCACAACAATATACTTTGCCTGGGGCCAAATTACC
This sequence comes from Chrysotoxum bicinctum, assembly GCA_911387755.1. Classification (NCBI taxonomy): domain Eukaryota; kingdom Metazoa; phylum Arthropoda; class Insecta; order Diptera; family Syrphidae; genus Chrysotoxum; species Chrysotoxum bicinctum. The sequence goes on along the minus strand of OU426989.1, from coordinate 126,106,051 downwards.
GCTTCCGTGATCGAAGTGAGTGAGTCCCATCAGTGATCGTATGAAAATGTCAAATTAGTGTAATCGATTGCTCGATGACGTAAGCGGTAATGCCAAACTCACATAATTCAGTCACGTATTACTCGACAACTGATGCGGTAATTTGGCCCCAGATCTGAAATCTTCAGCGGGGTGCCTTCAATTGAAGGTATTCTGAAGCTTACAGTATACAGGTATTTATTTAGACAAATTAAAATGTTTTGAATGCAGCTGCAGTCAAGAGGGTGTCTCCTGCAAGTTGTGTATAAATACACTTTACATTGTTATGCTGTCATGATATTTTTTTTTTGTATCAGTTTGTGTAATGGCACCTAAACAAAAGGTGCATCGATTTTTATATAAAGAGGAACTAAAAAAAAGTTCCAGTAATTTGAATCTCTCTAAAATTCGAAATAGCCTTGTTTTAATTAGTTCACATTATCGGGAGTCTACTGTATAAGAAAATCTTAACTTTTTTTATCTGAAGCCCTTATTTTGAGAATTTGTCCATCATCGAATACGTGTTATTCTCGGATAGGGAAAAAAGATTAAAATAAGATAGTTTTCTCTTAGTCACGTCGAAAAACCTTGCAAGTGCTTAATTCATGGTACCATTCGGCTCTCTAAATAATAGGTACTTTATTGCCCTGTTGATGATTACACTCAACACTGCTTTTCGTGGTAGTTTGTGGCTGAATTCTATATAAGACGTTTTTCTTTCTTAACTCTGAGCAAAGCTTGAGCATGTCGAGGACGCTCTGATCAGAGTTTCATCACAGCTATCCGATTTATTTATGAAACACCCTGGACCCCTGGACCTGGACCAAAGGCGTAGGTCTCCGCGCTAGCTTTTATTGAAAAAAGAAATACAACCTGAGCGCTGTGATCTGTCCGAGCTAAAAAAGAAAGCGATTTTTTTTTTATAGCTCAGTTCATCAGTATTACTGAGATCCAAAACGTCAAAAAAAAGTTTAGATTTGACAGCATTTCACTTATTATATACATTTGAATAACATCTTAGTTCCTTTACATTCAATTTACTTTGCATCATTTTGAAATTTTAGAACGCATTCTATACAGCACTTTCGGAGGTAAAAACGGGTTTAGAATTAAATAATTTTGATGGGGATTTTTACCGTTTTCATTTTATTTATGTATTTTATGAAAAAGTAGCATTTACTGTACACAAGTTGATCAACCAGGTGCGTTCTTCAGTCATTATGTACTTAAAGTAAAAGTTACAGAAATCAAAGTATATATTCAGTGAAATTTCAGTTTAAAACAAGTTACATTATATATTTATCAGAATGATTGGTCACTTCATAAGATACAGCTCGTGTCGTATTTGTGGTGTCGGCTTTTTTTTGCTCCTCCATCTTCGTCATCGGTCGATCGCAAGGTATGGATAACCTGAAACTTCATAAACCAGACAAGGATTTTTTCTTCTTTTAAACGCCTAACAAAAGTACACAGTAATATCGTTAGTACAGTAGATGTCCAGTATTTTTTTTTATATTTTAAATATTTTTAAAATTATGTATATATGCTTTAGTCTATGTGAGTTTAAAGAGGTAAATAAAACCAAACTAAACATTTAGGTAAATTATTTCAATTCATTTATTTGACAATATGGTGTGTAGAATAATTAACATTCTTTATAGTATGTACTTAGGGGAAATGATTAGAAATGTACATTTAATAAAAATATATATATGTTCACAATATAATAATAATAATAAATAAATTTAAATCCGAAAAAATACAAAATATGAGTGCTTATGTATCTTAACAAAAAATTTATTTAACTCCTTAAGTAAATAGGAATTATTGAATTGTTGTAAAATTATAGCATGATTTTAGTAAAAAAAAAAAGATCAAAGCAATATATACCAATATCAAAAATAAAACTAAATATATACATTTTTTTTAATATAAAATAAGCATAATTAATCCGAAATATCTAAAATAAATCTTCTTCTTGATTCTAAAAGAGCCAATGTTCAATTTATTAATTTTTGAGAAATTAAAAGTTTCCTAACATATTGGCCGTTAGCTCGTTTTTCAGAATTTTCATACCCCTATTGGCTTTGCTCTGACTTTCTTCTATACAGCAATTTTTGAATGCCTTTTCTAATGAGTTCCTTATATGCCTCAAAAAAGATTTGGATAAAAAATGTATGGATATCACAAACTGTCCCCCAGAGAAAATAGATGAACTTACAAAAATTATCAAGGCGTTCAAAGCGAACTATAAACGGAGATGGCAACTCTGCAACTGCACAAAAAAGCGTTTCTTGGATAAGAATGAAGAGTGGCTTAGCGAAGAAGTAACACTACCTGTTGGCATACTTCCCGGAAGGTCTAAAGGTCGCCCAAGCAAAGAGTTCGGGGAATCAAGTGACCGAACAAAACGTCGAAAAACAGAGGAACTTCGAAAGAGTGTGTCCTTTGATGAACTGCATACGCAGCACAGATGAGTCAACGAGCAGCGGGAAATATTGATGTCGCAAAAGTGATGGAGGTTGTGACCAAAACTCCAACCAGGGCTATGAAGTTCCAGAAAGCAGCTGCGATTAGCAGTAAAACCCTGAAAACTGAGAAACACACTCCTGAAAACGCTTTGAGGATATTCGTCGAAGCTAATTTAACTGCTAGTCAATACGAAGTGATTCATCAGGCCAACAAAGATATATATCCGTGCTATACCTACGTGTATAAAGCTAAACAGGATTGTTACCAACCTAAAAGCGTAAGTGAGACAGTTGCCGAAGTGAAGCTCCAAGATTTAGTGGATCACACAACATCACGTTTATATAAATATTTGGAACCACAACTCCAACAGTGCCTTGAGACCAGTGAAACAGATTTAGAGCTCATATAGAAGTGGGGATGCGATGGGTCTACTCAAAGCCAGTATAAGCAGAAATTCGAAGATGACGATAATAGTGATGCAAATATATTTTTGAGTTCAAAGTCAAATCTTATGGCAAAAAAAAAACATTCACTCTTCATCACCGAGATAGTGCAGACCAATACGGATTCGTTATGTAAAAGAAAATAAGGACATAACCAATGAAGAAATCGAATACGTTGAAAACCAGGCCCAAAATCTTCGGGCAACAAAAGTAAGCGACAATATAAGAGTCAACCATGTACTGCTTCCAACAATGGTCGATGGAAAAGTGTGTAACGCAGCTACGAATACTGCATCTACATTACGTTGTTACATACACTGAAAATAAAATCTAGGTATATATGATAAAAATCTAGGTTGATTTAACAAAAATTTTGTCAATATACGTCCAACAAAAAGTTTTGTCAAATTGACAAAAATTATAGAATTTTGTTGAGGTAACAAAAAATATTTTGTTGTATACACAAAATTATTTTGTTATGCTAACAAATAAATTTGTTGAAATAACAAAAATATTTTGTCAATATGACAAAATTTCGTAGAATTTACAAAATTAATTTGTCATATTAACAATTCTTTTGCAGTATTAACAATTTTTTTGTTAGTGTTATTGTTTTTTTATTATTATCGGATTAACAAATTTTTTTTGTTAAATGAACAAAATTGTTTTGTTAAATTAACAAAATTGTTTTGTTAAATTAACAAAATTGTTTTGTTGAATCAACAAAATTGTTTTGTTACATTAACAAAATATTTTGTTAAATTAACAAAAATTTCTTGTTAAATTAACAAAATATTTTGTCAATTCAACAAAATATTTTGTCAATCTTACAAATTTCTTTTGTTGAATCCACAAAAAAACAAAATCAATTTTGTCAAAATATTTTTTTTTTGGGATTTAAGTCCACAAAAATTGGCGTTTCGTTTCGTCCCTACGATCTCACATGCAACCATCTGTGAGGGCGTATGGACAATACGCAATTTTTGTTAAGTTCAGTTAATCTTACATCGATTTTTTAACAAAAACCAAGTGTGAACTATATCATACACCAAAGAAATTTTTTGGTTTCCTTACAAAATAGTTTTATCTATCTGATAATATTATTTTATCAATATTACAAAATAATTCAACCCCAAAACAAAATATTTGTCATTTTAACAAAAATGTTTTCATTTTTTGTTAAATTGACAAAAACAAATTAACAAAAACTTTGTGATATTGACAAACATTTACAAAACAGATTTTTTGTAGATACAACAAACATTTTGTTAACATCACAAAAAAGTTTGTCGATGTGATAAAAATCTCTGTTTTATTTTGTTATATTAACAAAACTTGGTTTGTTAAACTGACAATATTATTTGTAGTGCATATTTTGTTAAACTGACAAAAAATCATGCTGGATTATAAAAATTTTGTGAAATCAACAAAATCATTCTTTCGTATTGACAAAAATTTTATCAGAACGATAAAATTGTTTTGTTAAAGGTCAACAAAACGTTTTTGTCAATATTACCTAGGAATTTATTTTCAGTGTATGCGGAAAACCTTCAAAAAGTTTCAACGACTTGGATTCTACAGAACCGGAGAATCCAGATACTTTCAGATTTGGGCTATCAATATTACACGCCAGGATTAGGTTTTTTGAATTTCTACTGCATCTGTCGTACAAACTAAAAGCGGAAGTGCATAAGGGTCGCGTAACAGAAAAAAGTGACCGGGAAAAAATGCAAGCAGCCAAGAGACAAATACAAAAAGAGTTCCACGATAAAATGGACTTACTGGTGGACATTCCAAAGGCTGGATATGGCAACACTAATGACGGCAACACCTCGCGCAGATTTTTTAATAGCCAAGAAGAAGCAGCTTCCATTACAAGCGTGGATTTATCATTAATACAAAAATTCAAAATTATATTAGAGGTGATATCCTCTGGTTATGAGAGAGATCTTCAAAAATTCGCAAAATTTACGATGGATACTGCTAAATATTACGTAAACTTGTATCCATGACAGCCTATGTCTCCAACAGTGCATAAGATTTTAATCCACTCTACCAGTGTCATATCCCATGCATTGTTGCCAATCGGGCAGTTGTCCGAAGAAGCTGCTGAAGCTAGAAATAAGCATTTCCGCCAATACAGGGAACACTTTTCACGAAAATTCTCCAGGACTGCATGCAACGAGGATGTGCTTAACCGGCTTCTATTGACGTCAGACCCTTATCTCAGTAGTTTAAGGACAAGCAAGACAAAAAAACAATCGTTTTCAAAGGAGGCTCTCGAATTTTTGATTGCAAATACCAATGATGAAGATGTTAATGATGATGTTTCTGATGAAAGATGAAGAATAAATAATAAAATAAAAACTATAAAATTAAATTAATCCTGGTAATTTTTTATTACTTGCTATAAAACAAAAGTTGCGGAAGGAAAAACAAAAAAGGATTAATCTGTTTATTCAATAATTGACCTGTACTCATAAAATATACAACTAATCCACCTCTCGAATTCTTCGTATTTTGGATTAAGAGGGTCGCAGGTATTTTAGACTTGGTTACCTGCATAGTGCATACTGGGACATAAAATTTTGGAATGAAATTTGACTCATAAAAAAAGGAAAAAAGGGATTTTCTAGGAAAAAGTATCTTTCAGTTTTTTTTTAATTTCTTAAAAACTATGACATTTATCGGAATGAGGTTTTTAGTATTTGACTAAAAATATATCAGGTCATTGAATATTGACAAAAAAAATGTTCTTGATAAACAAATTTTTTTAAAAAAATAAATTAAAAACCGAAAAAAAAAATTTGTTTTCTAAATTTCAACTTTAAAACTTAATTTCTCAAAAACTATTTAATTAAACAACTTGAATCAAAAAACAAAACAAAGAATAAAATATTAGCTTTAAAAAAAAATTATAGCGCAGTGTTGTACGTGCTTTTTTTGATTTTTAATAATTTTTTATCTTTCGGCTAATCGGAATGGGCATTTAAGTGGGTTTTACTGTACCTAAAAAATGAAAATTTATCCTTCCAAATAACTTTTTAGTCATTTGGTACCTATTTGATATGAAAAATGTGCCCAAATATTTTTGGCCAGGTTTTCGACCAAAATACCGCACTGTGCGACGTTGAATGCTCTCTATCTCTATCTGGATCTATGAACTTACTGATAAGGAGCCAATACTTGACCAAAGGTTACCTATGTATGAAAATCGGGTCACGTAAGGGTCAGTGAGTTCTTTGGAATATCGTTTCACAAACCCTACTGCATAGTTTTTGCTTTAAAAATAGGGACGAAGGGGATTAGATGCGTTTTCTTGAAAAAAGTTATTGAATGAGATTTTTAAATATTTAGCTCCAAGCTATTTTTCAGGCACCAGACAGAGAAACTGTTGAGATCAAGTTGTATAAAAGTGGAATCATGCATGGAATAAATGGTCTTTAAAAGTTTTTATAGTCAAAATAGAGTGAAATTGCGAATATTTAACGACCATTTCAATGCCGTTGATAGTAAGAATTAAAAGGAGAGGTCTTAAGTGGCTGCCTTGTGGGACCCCGGAGATATCTAAGAAATCATCAGAAGAAGGAAATCTGAATCGAACTTTGTAAATAAGGTTTTTCAGGTAACAAAAAATTCACCTCAAGAAAAAAAGTTCAAGTCCAAGAGTGGACAGTTTGAATAGAATAAGCTTTTCTGAGATTTTGTCGAAGGCCCTACTGAAATCAATTGAGATAACGACGACTTTCTTTCTGTTCTTCAAGTTTGAGAGGCTAAAGGATACGAATTCAAGGAGGTTAGTCATGAGAAATAAAGACAACTTAAAATTTCATACAAAATCCTTTCAAAGATTTTGTGAAGATGTGAAATTTTATCAATTTCACCATAGTTTGTAACTTCACGATTTGCGCCCTTTTTATGTATTGGGGTTATAAAAGAGGAGGTCTTTCATAACTGAGGGAAGCAGTACAATTTCGACAAATCCACTATAGTTGAAGTATAAAACGACTAATCTTAATGTTCTAATCAGCTGAAAATCAATTTTCTTAGAACATCGAAAATTATACTGGACAATAACTGTACATAGTGAAATAAGTAAATCAAAAACTCGAACGTGTTTGCGTATTTTTATTTTTGAGTTTCTTCTCGTCCGTCCAATTAAAATCAAACAAAATGTTTCTTTTTCTACCTGAAAAATACAAATATTTGACTTCTATTTAACATCCACATATTGCAGTGATATAACATTGTTAATGGGTTTGATGACGCCCGCCGTGCCGCCGCCGCCGACACGGTGAGTCTAGTGTGTTCTGGGTCTTTATTAAACTTTGTTGTTGTTATTTTATTTTCTGTATAATTCGTGCCTTTCCATTTAACGTTCCTCGTCTGCGTTAAGTATTTTTACTGCTCGATCTTTGTACGAGGGATGATCTTAATGTGACTTTATTCTTGGGACGTGATATTACTTCTATTTAGATAACTAATTTTTTTTTTTCTTATAAAAGGTACTCGTATATATAAAGTTACTCTTTTACTTCTATTATAAAGCCCATTCCTAAGCTTTTTTATAAACAAGATGTATGTAAATCTTAAGATCAAGCTATTATTTCAATAAAATACAAAAATAGAAAAAATACATCGAATAACAAAAATGGTATTGGGGTATCTTGAAGTCTGTTCAAAGCATGATCTTTGAAGGATTTTTAAGTAAAATTTCCGTCGGGATAGATGCCGCACTTAACCAAATGCATACATTTAGTTATCCGGGCGAAAAATTTTGTTTTGCTTTTTGTTCGTTAGGTATTCAACAAAAAAAGGCAGGAAAAAATTTGGTAATATCGGATATGTAACGGGGTGTTTTTCTATTTGTTTTGTTTTATGCTTGCTTTGTCACTCTGGAAATTTTTCGGTTTGTTGCAAGTAGTCTATCCGGAAACAAGTTATCACGTGTTTTTTTCACTGAAAGTATTCTGTGTGGTTAATAACAGACTGTTACAAGAATACGTTTGTGTATTTTTTTTTTGTGTCCTTTTCTCTTTTTAAGTTGTAAAATGTGGTGCGGCATCTTTCCTTCATTTCGGGGAGAGATGCCGCAGTTTTTTTGAAAATACGACGCATGTTAAATTTGTTTGTGAATTTTTTTTTAAAGGAATACTAAACTCCGTTATGCCCCATAAAAATATTCGTCAGACGAAAGAGGCGCTGGAAGAAGCCCTTTAAGGAGGCAATATCTCTCCGAAAAGCGGAAAAACTTTTTGGTGTACTTTCAAGATGATTACAAGATGGAAATTTTCAGTATTCAGAGCCTCAGAACTCCACCCCTTTAATCTTAAAGCTATTCCAGACCACTTTTTCACCACATCAGACTCATCTGGAATTGAAGCTCAACAATCAACTGTTCTTCTTTCAGAAACTACCGTTTCATGTCCTAAAACAATCTTGAAACCGGTAATTTCAAACACCAGCAAATCCATTGCATACCTGTAATCTCAAAAAATGCTGCAAGTAATTTTACAACTACCAAAAATTCTAGTTCCGATTTTTTCAAGACGTAGGTAGAGGTTTTAACTTCTCTTAGTTCCATTGGTAAAAAAAAATTCTCCGAAACAAAAGAAGCTATTAAAAGGAATGTTCAAACGGCTGGGAATCCCAATATTTGTGTCGAATGTTGAGAAAATTATTTTTCAACAAAAAGATTTAGAAGATTAAATCCAATGTAAAAAATGTCGAAAATGGCTGCATGAAAATTGTAAAAAAATTAGAATCCACCCTTTGTAGGCGAGATCAAGAACGAAAGAAACACGTTTCACAGTCAGATTAATTCTTTAAGTTCAATGAATTTACTATGCGGCATCTCTCCCACACATGCAGGGAGAGATGGCACACGTAATATATTTTACTTTTTTTGTTATTTTTTATGAAAATTGGTATTTTTGGTATGTCAAGTATTTTTTTATGGTAGAATATAAATCCATTGTTAAGTTTTTTTTTGCAAAATTAAAGTTTATTTTACTTTAATTAAAAAATTACATTGATTTTTGAAAAAGAGCGGCAACACTCCCGCAATTACCCTACCTTATAGCTCCGACTCGCTGACTCGTTAGTTCCATCCCATTTTTTTTCCTTATAATTTGCACCTCTTAAAGGGATGTTATGGTATAACCGTATAACACATTGCTAGCTTACGTGCCTAGAGGTTATAATACACTTATAGTGTATTTACCAGGATCAGATGTGAGGAACAGATGAAGCGTATTTGCGGAATGACCTGCAAGTTAAAGGGTATAACTCAGCAAAGATCTCAAGATGTTTTTCCTCAAGGCCGGCAAAACTACTGCGTATGCTTTTCCATCTGGCCTTATCTACCGATCTCTTTTCAAATGCAATTATCATTGAACGTAAAAAGTCATTGAACTCTCTTCCCATATTTATCGATCTTTCGTCTGAAAATGCTTAAAATTGTTTTGCTAACGAGAGTATCCTTAGCATTTTATACTCCTATTCCATATCTCGACAGCATTATCGCATGGGGAATCAAAAATCACCTAGATTTTAATACTTTAAAAACACAATGTTGCCTCACGTCGTTGAAGGAGAACTCACCCCTTATGCGGATTTATATTTATGAGAGGCACTTGCATTACAAACCACCTTCTGTGAATTGAACAGTTATTTGACACTGCAAATTTAATTTGTTTAATTTATTACAATTCGTTAAATGCTAACGTGAACAGTTCTTATAAATAAATGCTTAAAAACTACTTAACATTAAAATTTAATCCAAACTACTATGAAACAATGTCTTAAATTTGAGATTTTTAAAGTTGTCATATGGTGAACTTATTAGAAAATAAAATTTATTAAATATTTCGATTAGTTGATTGATAGGGCTATGATCACCATAGTTCGATCTACTAAAAATTTGATTTAGTGGTTTTTGGAGTCGTATACTTGATCGACTAAAACTAAAGTTAAAACGAACAAGAACAGATGGTGATGTTATTGCTCCATTTATTATTGCCGTAATAAAACAAAATTGTAAATATTTTCTATGGTTTGTCAACGAAGGAAGGTTAATAAAAGTAAGCCTTTGTGAATAAGGGGGCAGAACGTTTCCAGGAAGTCAAGGAAGAAAACGGAGACAAAAGCGCAAGAATCTCTTCTGAATCGCTTCAATTCTCATTATATGTATAGAATAATAAGGTGCCCACACTACACAGGCATATTCAAGAATTGGTCTCACAAATGAAACAAAAAGTAGTTTGAGAACATAAGGATCACGGAAATCGCGCCCAAATCTCTTGATGAAACCAAGGACTCTATTTGCTTTTTTAACAATAACACTAATATGCTCAGTAAATTCAGTAAGCTCAGTAAGTTTCGAGTCTAAAACTACTCCCAAGTCAGCAAAAACAGATACTCTACTTAAAGGACAAGAATCAAACATGTAATCAAAAATAATTGGAACTTTCTTGCGTGTAAAACTCATGGTTTTACATTTGTCAACATTCAAAACAAGACGATTTTTATTGCACCATTCCCTAAATAATATTAAGTCTTCTTGTAAAAGTAAGCAGTCAGATGTAGAGTTAATTCTTTTGAAAAGTTTAATGTCATCAGCATATATAAGGACAGATGAATTTTTTATAATCGAAATCAAGTCATTTATAAATAAAATAAATAAAATTGGGCTTAGATTACTGCCCTGGGGTACACCAGAGTTCACAATAAACGGACTCGAACATTCATTACGAAATATTACACTATATTGTCTATTTTTTAAGTATGATGAAATCCAATTTAAGAAATTATCGTTAAAACCTTGACGACACAGTTTAAAAATAAGTGTTTTATGACACAACTTGTCAAACGCTTTACTAAAATCATCAGTAAATACGCAATCTACTTGTTCACGTTTCTCAAAAACATCTAAACAAAAGGACGTAAAATTAAACAAATTAGTAACAGTAGACCGTTTTTTGACAAAACCATGCTGGTAATCACAAATAATTGAACTACAATGAAATGTAAGGACACTACATACGATAGACTCAAACAGTTTAGGTATCACAGATAGCTTAGCAATAGGTCGGTAGTTCAAAATTTCATTTTTAGGACCTTTTTTGTATATTGGAATGATAAATGAGCTTTTCCAGATAATTGGAAAAAGCGAACTTTTTAGGGACGTGTTAAACAGAACGACAAATAAGAGACACATTTTTTCAAAATGGAGGACGGCACACCATCAGGACCAGGACTAAAACACTCTTCTAGATACAATATGTTTTGTGCAACAGTATGTTCACTTATTTCAAAATTAATATTGTTTAGATGTTGAAAGTTTAAAACTGAAGAAAAAGAACAACAAGAGTTTACTGTGTGTGATTCATGAAACGCTTTTCTGAAATAGCTTGCAAACATGTTTGCAATAACTTTTGGTTCATGACTAGATGATGTTGAATTTGACATAGAATTAGGGTATCCACAAGTTTTTTCTTACGATTGACAAACTTCCAGAAATTACCTGGATTAGATTTAAGATCAGTTTCAATTTTATGAATATACTCTTCATATAAAGAGTTTGAATATTCGTTAAATAATTGCTTAAGAATAAGAAACGTTCTATAATCATCATCCGTTCTTGTTTGATTATATTTTACCCAAGCTTTGTTTCTTTTGTTTTTTTAATTTTTGACATGAGAATCGAACCATGGTGGTGCTTGAGCGTTTTTATGAGCTTTTTTAAATGGAATAGTTTTACTGAAACAAAGAGTGTATTGTAAAAAACGTTACACATATCATCAATATTTAAATTTAGAAATAATTGGTTCCAGTCGATGGTATTTAACAATTCAAACAAATTTACAAAGTTACACTTGCTAAAGTTAAATTCAAGTTTGTCATAAGAATAATTATTATTTGGAGAAGACATATTTAAATTAAGTGCAATATCTAAAGCAGGATGATGTCGATCTTCTAATAGTTTAACAGCAGAAGCTAGTACTGCAGTTTCAGCACAAACTGTATTTTTTTTTTTTTTTTTTTTTTATAATCTACCCGCGCTCAAGGGATTATAATTACCCTTTAAATGTTTCAGCACAGCGCGGGCGTGAAGTTAATGAAGAGAAAGAAGGATAGGAAAGATGTGTGGCACGATGTTCTGAGACTGAAGGTGGTTGTCTCAGATATTTTATCTCCAGGGATGGCGGCTGCACTAAAGCGGAGAATGCCGTGTCTTATTTCTATGTCACTTATAATTCACATTATTTTATTCGTAGTCATCCTTGTTGGGCATACTAGTTTAACTCAATTACATGTTGTTAGTGTTATGCCTGAACAACATGTAATGAGTAAACCAGCAACCCATTGATGACAATTTTTAGAAGGTTTTTTAATGGAATTAAAACGACATAGACGACGGCAGGGATCTAACCTGTGATCATGAGGTTGACAGGCGAGCACACATCCATCGCGCCACGGCCAACCCCAAACGGCCAACCCCAAACTAAAAAACTAAATCGAGTGTTCTTCCCAAACGATTTTTCACTCCATTAAACTGATTAAGACCACACGAAGACATACCATCTATTATAGTAAGCTCATTTGAGCTAGACGCGTTAATTGGAACGTAGAAGTTGTCGTCATCAATTTGTATCCAATTTAGTTCGGCAAGTTGAAGTCACCTACAATCAAAATCTCATCTTCCGGCTCCAAAAGAACATATAGGCTTTCTATATAGTCGTTAAATTTTTCATAAATGTCATTGTTAGAACTCGGAGGTATGTAAGTCGATACAATAAACAAATATCCGGATACCAACTTAATTTTTATACAAATTACTTCGATACCCAGAAATCGAAAATCGTCAATCAGGTAGCAAGTATGCGAGTCTTTGATGGCGAAAAGAATTCCTCCTCCTACATTGTCAGAGATGTCGTTGTCATGGCGATCGCGCCTGAAGATTTGATAGGAAGCATCAAAAAGCTCCGAGTTAAGAATAGAAGTGTTTAGCCAGGTTTCTGTTAATATAATGACATCGTGTGGTAGATTGTTTATATTTTTGTAGACCATGTTGGTCTTTGTCCGAAGTCCATTTACATTTTGATAGTAAATTAATATTTGCTGTTTGTTGATTTAAGAAAAAGTCACACTTTCCATAAACAAATCTCCTTTTGTTTTCTTGAAACCGTGTTTTATAGAAATTTGTTTCGAAAATTGAAAAAATGTGAATGAAGTCTGGAACGCTGCCGATGAGAAACAAAATTAGTCTGCAGTTCCCAAGATATTGACATTTCTGACAATAACAATGCCATTTTCGCTTCGGAAGAATTCCTGATCTCAAAATTTTGCTTTTTCGACCCGAAAGATGATTTTTTGCGTAATGAGGATAATTTTTTGAACAAACCACTAATAAGTATCGTTACAACGTCACAAAGTAAAACCTAATATATTTAGCATTCGGTATTGAAAGACCGTTTAGATTTTGTTCTTCTTACGAGGAAGTGCCAAATCAACCAAGATTATATCTTGTAATCAAAAATGCTTCCCAATTTATCCTTTCGGAATGAGCAGACAACTGTAGGTCCCCTCCATGCCTTCCGGAATGTTGTAAGAATTGTAAGTCGTTAAGCCCTAGTTCACTACGAGCTGATATCACACTGACGACTGAATATCATTTTATAGGCGAATACCAAGTAAAAATCTACACTAACATGCAACGTACTAAAAAGTACTAAACAATAATTATGTTCAGCCTCGATTGACGTTCATGCGAGGGCCGATGTGATCACAGAAGAAAATTTGTCTTGGAATGCTTACTTGTATACCTTACAGAATCAAGACCAAAAAACCCTAAAAAAAAGTTTCGGTTCGATACAAGATGTAAAGAAGCTATCAGGTTGAGAGAAGTAAGTTCCTGCTCTTACAAAGCCAATCCAACTGAGGAAACTCGGAAGAAGCCTTAGAAAGCCAAAAATCATTGCAACGCTGTTATAAAAAGAACTGAATTCTTACATGACCAGAAATTACTGCAAAAAATCTTGCAATGTCCCAAAGGTAAAAGAAATTTCTGGTCATTTGTCAAGAAGGTAAAAAATGCATCCTCAGTTTCAACGCTCATCTATAACTTCAACCCGATAACTAACTCTTCAGATAAAGCAAATGTACTCCCAGCTCGATTTGCAACATACCAACAGCAACGTTACACCTCTTGCAGTTGAGAACTTAAATCATTCCATGGGACATGGTATCCATGGTATATTTCCATGGTATATTTCCGCACTAGTAGTTGCAAGAGCCCTTAATATAAGCAAATACCCCATTGTTCTAAAGAGGTGTTCTTCGTCGCTTGCAAAAGCATTGACTATGCTTTTCCATCGCTCCATCCTCCCCCTTTTTCTACCTACCAATTGCACTTACGTCCCTTCTTTCCAAGGTCATGGTATCGCTGATCAATCAACCACTCAAGAAATATTTCGCAGATCGAAAGCTTCTGAATTACCGGCAGTACGGCTTTCGCAGCAATCGTTCCGATCATCGAAAAGTAATCATTTCAATGAGTCTCGATTTTCGATATCAGTTAACTCGATTAACCATGATTTACTCGATTCCATTTGTTCCGATTCAATCAATGTTGATTATGAACGTCAAACGGACGCGACGGTAGACTGGAATTTCTGGGTTGAATTCAGCATTGAAGAACATGATTGATGATTGGTTGTTGGTTGTTGATGTTGTAGGCCGCATAAGCAATTGTTGGATTGAACTTCTGTTATTTGAGGTATCAGGATCCGGTATATATACTGTGGGAATTGAACTCAGTATGTATCTTGCTGGTTGAAAATTCACTAGTAATGGGAATTATCGAATAAAAACTATCGACTTACATATGCGATAGTAGCTAAAAGTTAATTTATTCAATAGTACCCAGTCATTCAGTAACTATTTTCAGGAACTATTAGTTTTAAAATTGCTCTTTTTCGGAACAACAAAAAAAATTTCTTTTTCTTGGCATTTTTAGATGTTTCTTAATCCATCGACCTCGTAGCCGTCATTCGTATCATTTGGCAATTTATGGCTTACAATATATAGGGTATTTTGTAAGAACTATCAAAGAAGCCCCAAGTCAATCTTATCATCGAAATCTAAATGAAAATCGAATCGGAACAGTATCTATTAATCATTTGAGTGAAATGAAAATGATCGAATGATCGATCGATTGAAATGATCGAATCATTTTCGTAATCAATTGTTGAACGATTCGATCATTTGAAATGAACGATTTATACAGCTCTATTCCACTGATGGTGATCTGATGGCATAGTAAGATTATCGCGCTTGATATTTCTAAGGCATTTGATAGAGTTTGGCACCGGGTATAAAAACCGAACTTTCCAGCAATGTTAAATGGGGTATACAAAATCGTGTGGAGTTTAATGCTTCGAAAACTCAATGCTGTCTATTGTCGTTGAAGCAAAATATATCACTTTTTCTCTCAGTACTCGGTATGTAGTATAGTATGTATATATGTCAATGGCGATCTTTGTTGGAATAACCACATTCTGAAGACTACCAAAAAGGCTGCTTACTGCTTAGGATTTCATATTGATGTAAGAAATTTTTCAACTACTTAAACCAAAACTTAAGTATATGTTACGCACATTTTTGGGCAAGTGCAGCCCAAGTTTCTCTTCATTTATTGGATAGAATCCAGAAAAGAGCGATAAAACTGATAGGAAACAGAACTATCATGGAATCATTTCCATCTCTTGAAAATCATCGGAATGTTTCATGTCTTTCCTTGTTTAATAGCTTCTTTCACAAGCAATGCTCACTCGAAGTAGCTAGTTTCATTCTTCCCCTCAATCAAAAAACCCGCGATACCCGTTTCGCTACGAATGTAAACCAGTTCACACTTGAGCCTAATTCAAATACAGATATTCATTTTTAGTCGCACAACACGAATTTGGAGTATTTTACTCGGAAGGATTTTTCCCTTTTCAAATTCTGTACAACCTATTCTTCAAAAAAAAAAAAAATCTGTTTCTCTCTTACTTTTATGTTGAAAATGTTTATCACTTTCAGTAGAGAATCAATTTGTTTTAAACATTTCACCACTTTTGAAGGGGCCCTTCAATTTGTGATAAATCCAGCTATGGCCAACCCCATTGTTTAGTGCCTTTTAAGACTTGCTAAGAAGTTGTTAAAAATTATTACCATCCGACTATTGTGCATAACATTTGCACAGACACTCCAAGCAAGGTAAAAGTCCAACAAAACCAACAGCGATTATGCCGCTGCGCATGCGCTACTGCCTTTTGTTTACACATAAAATTTAAATAATTTTCTGCCGACAAAAGTAGCCATTCACAAAAGCGTTTTGCGTGATATGTGCTGGCCGTCTGGCTCTTTGGTACTTCATAAATTGTTAACTTGGTTTGCTTACAATTGATGTTTTTTTTTGTCGAATGGACTACCTACTTATACTAATTTCTTTGCATAGACACGTTCTTGTAGATCATCTTCTTAGAGCGTTATTGACTGCTTAAAATTATAGCTATAGAAAAATTGTACCAATTTCATTTTTCAATTTTTTAAGCCCTAATTCATCTAAGAAGACGTCTCAGCGTTATGCATGAAAGAAATCGTACATTTTCTTTTTGCGCGCAGATGTTGCTTTATGCGTTGGGGGATTCTCTTCCTCGTTTTTTGTTTGCATATAAAACTCATGGACATAAAAGTACATAACAAGAGTATCGGATGGAATGAAACCAGTTTCTTAGTCTACTAGCAAGATGCACCACACGCGTTCACCATAACGAGTTATCTCCAACGTTTAGTTACTGGTGTTTTAGTGTTTTCTTTCCACTTTCGTATACGTTTTTTTTTATAACCTTTTGGACTCTGAACTGTGTGGATAAGTCTTTAAGTTATGATATAACCCTATAGGAAAAAAGGTTAGGTATGTAACGTTGTTATATTAATTCGGTATTCGAGAAGTTTCAAGTATAACATTGAGAGTATTCCATTGAAGCCAGGTCTTAAAAATCAATCGCGATTGATGAAGTGGTTATTCAAGGTCTACATTTCTATATACAAAGAGAACGCGTGGACTTCAATGGGATGTTCCATATAGCCAAATTCATCAAAATGAAATGCGCAATTCATCGAAGGTATTTAGATTCCTTGGTTAATTTTTTATTTATTTTCAAAAAAGGCCAGGAAAAGATTGAGCTGATAAAATTGAGTCAACGAATTTGTGATAACTGGATTTCAAGTTAACAATTACAGAAAGAGAAAGTTTAAGTCATAGAGAGAAATAAAATGTAACATTCACCCATATTCTGAAACTCGTATTTATGGCTCATTGCTTGCGATGTTTTGCGTTTCCCAATATTAGTACAAGTGAAGTCGGATGTTCGACTCCTGGAATAGCAACATACGACTGTAGTCGAATACGAGTTTCAGAATATGGGTGATTATTTAAGTTCGAACTCAGGACTATGAAATATTAATTGCAGAACTTAAAATACAGGGTACAGCAATATAACATCCTTTTAATTTGTGGTAGGTATAGGTACTAATTCAAGTTTTGCATTTGATAAAAAAAAAGCGAAGCTTGACATGATAATATAGAACACTAACGAATTGGCCGAATTTAATAGGGTCTCCCAATTCCGCCTGCATGTGTGTATCTTCCCCTACTTCTTAAATCTCTCAAGCGATTTTCATCAAACTTGGTACTTTATTTATTTATTTGGAAATCGTTAAATTCTAACGTTACATAAAAAAATTAAATCTAATTATAAATCTATTGTTCTAAAAAACATAGTCTTGAATCTTACAGTTTTCAAATTGTCATTTACAGATATTAGAAAAAAATATAATTTATTATACAGGTTGTCCCGTAATTCCTGTGCCATACTTTATGATGTGATTCTTGGTCATATTCTAAGAAAAAAATTGTTCTACAGTATAGTCTGATTTTCAACTTTGACATCACTTTTTGATGCTTGATTGGCTAAAGTTAAATTTCAGTCTGCAAAGGACAGACGAAGCCAATATCTTTTCATTTAACTATTATACCGGTAATGAAACAGAATTGGATAAATTTTCGATGGTTTTCAAAAGAAGGAAGATTAATTAAAGCCGGCCTTTGCGAATACAAGGGAATAACTGATCCCTGAGACCAGGGGAGAAAGCGAAGACAGAATCTTAAAAATCTACGCTGAACTGCTTCAAGTCTCAATATGTGAACTGAGTAGTAAGGTGCCCAGACCACACAGCCGTACTCAAGGATGGGTCTCACAAACGAAATATACAGAGTTTTAAGAACATAAGAATCCTTAAAATTCCGTGAAAATCGCTTGATAAATCCAAGTGTTTTACTGGCTCTTTTAATTATGTAATCTATGTGATCGTTAAAAGTCAATTTAGAGTCTAAAATAATTCCTAAGTCTGAAAACAGTGAAACTCTATTCAATGGGTCCGAACTAAATGTGTAGTTATATGTTATCGTCGTTTTTTTGCGTGTAAAACTCATAGCTTTACACTTGTCAACATTTAGAAAAAGTCTGTTTTTATTGCACCACTCCCTAAATCTTAATGATCGTCGGTAATTTTCGTACTTCCAAAACAAGTGGTACCTGCCATACAGCCGTTATGTAAAATCTTATTTATCTCGAAAACGTCTTTATCAATTTTGACAAAAGAAATTATGTGTACTATTGCAGATAAACATTTTGTTTAAAAAAAAATGTAAGGACAAATTTTATCAACGGCACTTATCATAGAACCGTATGTTTTTTTGTGTTTTCCACTCTCTCATAAACAGCTCTACCGATTTCTATCAAAAATATTATACGCGGGCTACTTCAAATGAAACAATATTGTTTTTGAAAATTTGTACATAATTATCAAAAACAATATTTTTCAATTTTTGAAAAAAAAAAAAATCTATTTTATTTTTTTGAAAATTTGATATCTTACAAACGGGTACACGATTGTCTTTGAAATTATTTCCTTATATTATGTATTATAATTTAATACTAGTACTTAAAATTGCCATACCAAAATTTAAAGTAATTTCGTATGTTAAAACTTAATTTATTAATAAAATTCCTATAACCACTTTTTTTTAAATTTTGATTATATAAATTCATATTTTTTTAAAAAATCAGACGGCATTCCATTTTTTAAAATCAAACTGTTTTATAAGGTTTTATAGCAATTCAAACAAAAATGTTTGTGTATTTTTCTCTAAATCAATCTAGTTTTTATAGATACAATTTTGAAATTATAAAGTCCTTCGTTCGATTTTGTTGTGCATTTTGTTTGAAAGGAAGACATTCAGATTACAATGGTCGTAGCGAGGCGAGAGTGGGTTCATTCCGGCAGGTGTGGTTCTAAAGTTTTATTTTCTTCCTGGCCAGTTATCATCATGCATTGGAACAGCAAGGAGCCTGCATTTGCCGTTGAGAGATACTTCGAAAAAGGCCTTAATGTTAAAAAAAAACTTGTAAATACGATGATTGAGTCTCGAAATTGTGCTTGTGTGCATGTCTATCTGCTTGTTTGCGGTTACAGCCTAAACTAAAAAGTCCATTTTTTCTCCAAACTTTGTACTTATTGTTTTTTTTTTTATCACTCCACGACATTATTATTTTATTTATTTTATCGAAATTAAACACATTTTTTTTCTCAAAAACTTAACGGATTATAATAAATACATAAAATGAACTACTGGGTGGCATGAACCTGGTCATATGTTTCAGAGACTTAGAATTAAAAAAAAAATAGATGGATAGGGGTTTTCAATCAACGCGGCTAGATGTTAAAATGGAATAAAACAAGATGTGGGTGAGAATATGACATTGTTCAAATGCCCGCCTCAGGTCAGCACGGCTACCGTAAAATGGGCGCAACATTTCCACTAACGAAAACTCATTTCGATTATAAAGTTTTATCATTTATACGTGCTATTCAATCGTGTAACTTGCCATGGCGATTTGACATAAGTAACTGAATAATACAACAGATTTAACAGATGTGACCAAAACAACATGGCCGCCACAGGCCGCGAAAATCTACCAATGCTAATTGAAAAAACCCTTTACTTTACTTTTATAGACTGCCAGTCACTTGAATATATACAGTGATTTTAGAAATTCAAGTTGAGCTTTCTTCGGACGCATTGGCGACACCTGTTTTAAGCCACTTATCAAAGGGCACGGTAGTGCCCAGCCAAGTTCTGGCACTACACCCTTTTTACAGGAACAAACTCAGGCGATTTTTGACCCCTCCCTATCTTCAGTACCAATGAAGTCAGAAACTTAAAATTCCGAATATTTGCTAGTTAGTCACAGGCGCCCCACCAAATTTCAATTATCTAGCATAAGCAGTTCCTGAGATATAAGGCCTCAAAAATCACAAAAACCATAACTGACTGACTCACTGACAGATCATCAAAATTATGGAATACTTCCCGACAACGTATGGAATCTTGTAATTTTGCATAACGGTTGTCATGCAAGCAGAGGAAAAAATCGAAAATTTGAGGTTTTCCATTCTGGGGGCGTGGTATCCGCCCATTTTCTCCGGATTGATGTTGGATGAATGGAGCACTTTCGACTGCTGTACAACGATTAAATTTGGTAAAACGGTAGGGCTTAAATTGCATACAAAGAAAAAATATAAAATTTTATGTTTTCCACTCAGGGGCGTGGTATCCGCCCACTTCCCCAGAACTGATGTTAATTATATGGCACACTTCCGATTGCAGTAGAACAATGAAATTTGGTAGAACTTTAGGGCTCAAATTTTAGTCAGTAATCATTAAATAATAAAATTTCTCTATTACATTGTAGCTGTTTCAATATTATTCTACTTTAAATATTCAGTATTAAACCTTCATGAAGTAAGAACTTGGCGTACTTTTAGATCCCAGTACTTTTCACGGCTGACTTGTTACACATTTATGTTTTTAACATTTATGTTTTTTGTCTGATGTCGGCTGAGTTCGTAATTGCAAAACTGCCGCAGTCCTGCAAAAATTGCGTTCATAATTGTAAACAAACAGCAACATCTCTGCATGAGCATGGCAACATTTGTGTTCATAAAAGTAGACTTACAGTCAACATGCGGTCAATTTGGCATGTGTTTTTTTTATGTTGCTGAATTTGCAGGAAAATGGCAGAGGATCAAATGTGAGTAATTTTTTTTTTGAAATTAATTTATAATCGTACAAATATTGATTTTTACATCTTTGATAAGAAATTAATAACTATCCATCAACAGGATTGAATACGAGGCCAAGATCTGGTCCGATACTGATATCGAACTATTTTGGCAATTATGAACTCATTTTTAACAAAGTATGATGACTGCACACATGCTGTTGTAATTGTGTTCATAAATGTATTCGAAGCATGTTTTAGGCAGGGCAGGGGCAACAAACATTGCAATTACGAACTCAGCCGTCCTTAAACCAAAGCCTCTTAAGAGAAGAGACTTGAGGTCCAACTGATTTGCCCATTTTATTTAAGAATGATAAATATATACCGAAGGATCTGTTAGTTACACAAATAGGCAATTAAACGCAGAATATTCCGAGAGGGTCTTGATTAAATGATTTGCAAATTGTTTCATTTAAGTGGTAAACTTTGTAAATCATTACATTTATATATTCTATCAAGTACTATTTTTCCTGTTATCTTACAAAAGATTAACCTAAAATTATGTGACCTGAAGAAATTCTTTCGTTCAAATAATTTTTAAAAAATTTTGCATTCCCAGATACGTACCTACAAAATCTATAAAAAAGAAAGTTCGAAATGATTAAAATTAACTCTGATTCAATACCCGATGAAAAATGGAATCGGTGTTATATTGTCTCTCGTTGGCTCCCAATCGTCTATTATAACGCCTTCACATACGTTGAAATTAACCTCAGGCTGTCAAAATCTCAACAAAAAAAAAACTCATTTTTCTGTTTAAGTGAACCACCATTATTATTGGATATTGTATCATCGTTCATTTGACATTGACAAGTTATTGAAGTTGATTGAAAGATCACGTGGGTGAATTGTATTTATTGTTACTTCATAAGCCATTATGTGTGGGAAATCTCTAGCTACAGAGTACTTATAGAGATAGTACGAATGGAAGAGTTATTTGTCAAACCCCACAGACTTTTTAATTTACATAACTTACTCCACCGATCGCAGCGCCAGTTGTAATGGTGTTTTGCGTGATCGTGTTTTAAACCCATTATTACCTCATTGGAATCGATCTCCTATATGAATCTCATTTAAATAACGCTTACGCGGATCACATACAGTCATTGCAAAGATTACTGGGACATAATAACATTAAATTGATACGAGTATAGTCAGTGTTTTATTAATTTTTGTGTTGAGTCAAATTGGACGTAATGTTAAAATAAGTGAAATTATCTTCTTAATTTGTTTTTGTTTTCAATTAATTTTTGTATGTCTAGAATTTTTTAAAAGTTCGTGATTTGTGAAAAAAAGATATTTAAAATCTTCTTGACTTGTTTTAAAAATGTGAATTATTTTCAGTTCTCTAACTACCAGTATTAGATGAACTTTGTACTCCAAAACTATTTGAAGCTTTGAAAATAACTTTTAAAAAAATGTAAGTTTTTCGTTAACAAAATATAAGAGGTTTTACACAATGTTGAAAAATAAAAACATGAGAAAATGTCTAATTCAAAATTCATAGATTTTAGAAATTTTCTTAAATGAAAGCATTTTAAAATGTTGAAAAGGGTTAAAACTGCCCTTGAGATGATTAACACTGTAGGAGCTTGAAGGAAATAGGGAAGGATTTAATAGCAGTAATCGATACACTAAAAGAATATTGAAAGGGGAGGGGAAAACAGAGCCTGATAAGTGCGAGTTTTACGGTGAAAATTTTTTAAGAGATGAATGCAACTGGCTATTTCACTAGGATTTTTTTTTAATATGGATAGAATAATGATAGACATGAAACGTTACGTCAGCACTCAAGAGCTGTTTCCGTCTCTGTTAAACGACATTTTTAGAAATATATTATTAAAACATGTCTATTTAAATTACTATGCATACAAAATAATATAAATTTACTTATTCAAATACAGTTTTCTAAAAAAATAATCATTTTCTAAATTGCGATAAACAGGGTGCGTTTTATGTTGAAGATCGATTTTGTTTTGTTGCAATTTTTGTGGGAATGAAATTTGCCAGTTGGTATTTGAAAGTCGTGGAATGGTCGATAACAATTTATTATAGAGTATCTAACGGCAACAACAAAGTCTTAAAATTAAAATATTTTATTTTATTTGAATAATTCTTCAATTGTTAATACGGGAAGAAAATTAAGTGGCTTTTTTGGTGTTGATCACGTGCCAAGGTCTCACGATCCCCTGATTTGACGCCTTCCGATTTCTTCTGAGGGAACTTGAAGGAAAAAATGTTAATCAACAAACCTACCACAGCTTCGATGCTTAAGGACAACTAAACGACATTGCTGATATTATAACAGAAGTCTGCGAAAATGTTATGCACGGCCAGAGACGCCTAATTGACCGACATCATATTTGACACATAATGTGTAACGAAACTTCTCCGTCCCTCACTACCAATACAACCCCATGTTACAGATACATGAGGCTGGTCCTGGCAGCAGGAAGTAGAAGGGGTTAAGTCTACGGAAGCATGGCATGCTAATCATTGCTCATCACTGTTATAGCTCGTCGGACGGGAAGGGCGGTTCTTGCTACCGTACCATGGGGTTAAAAAATTTCATGCCTTGGAAAAAAGCGGTTTGAAAAGAAATTGTGAAGCCCGAATTCGTCCTGACCCTCCGTATGCTTTGCCCACCCTTGTATCCAATGAATACCACCATGGCTACTTCAAATAATAAAGACCATATAATCAATCAATAAAATATAAATTATGAAGTTGTATTTCATTTAAAAGTTATTAAAAAAAAACGTCAACCTGGAAGATAAAACGCACCTTGTATATATATATTTATATATAGGTACTAAATAACAAGCTAATTACCTATTAAAAAAACGAACTAGAGATTTTGATCAGGCTTAACATTACGATCCTTTAGCACATTATTGCCTTGAACAGCAAGAGAACTTTCATGTAATCCATATGTACTTTGTTTAATGCAATATTTTTGTTGATTTTAATGTTAAGGTCTTTATTCATAAAATAAAAAAATTAATTTTTTATATAATAGGTACAGATATTATAATTAGTTACGTCTGTTCTTTTTTTTTTTGTTTGAAAATTGTCTTGTGTTCTTGTCTGAAAAATATTGACGACAACTGTCTGTGTGCGCCTAATGTGACAGGTGAATCAGAGTCGATTTAAAAGCGTGTGTTCAAAAGTAAAGACAAGAATGCTAATGCGGTTCGGATCTTGCAGGAAATGTGGGAGTGAAGTTTGGGATCAAGAACACGTTTTTTATTCAGCACTAACTAAACCCACCTGTCAGTGAAAAAATAAAATACTTCCACTGTATTCCTTCACACAGAATGTAGTTTCAAATTCAAGGTAACCATCACTTAAATGTCATGAGCATGTAATCACAGAGCACTTTTGACGACAGGTAAACTTAATTATAGGGGCTGATCCCCATTTTTTTAAATCAGTCAACCGTAACAGGAAATCTGGATGAAGGCGAAAATCTGTGAGTGAAAATGTAAACGAAAATACTATACATACAAATGTGTATCAGCCTTGCTTCAGTTTAAAGGCTATACGAAAAATAAAGAGTGTTGATCATAACATAAAAGTGTTATAAACTTGAAAAGTGTGTTTTATGAAAAAAAAAAGGCTTGGATTGGATTTGCTGAATGATATTTCATAAATAGTGTAATGAAATCGAGAAATTTATGATTGATAATTGTTAATTGTTTAAAATAAGTGATTTATGTATCAATGGTATCAATTAGTTTCCTGATAACTAAACCTTCTTTTGAATTTTTTTACCTCAATAGAGTTCCTTATAAACGAAAAATAAGAATCTAAGATTTCGATGAAATGTTTAGATTCTTCTAAGCAGAGTTGCGAATTTTTGAATTAAAAAAAACCATATCTAAGTTATAAGTCTGTAGATGATTTGTGAATTAAAAACATTTAATTCATAAGTTAGTTAGTGACTTATGATTTAAAAAAAATTAAGTCATGAGCAAGTTAGTGACTTATAAATTAAAAAAAAATTAATTCACAAGGTACTAAGTGACATGAATTAAAAAAATTAATTCATAAGCTAATTGGTAAATTGGAAATGTTTAAGCTCGTTTTGACAACAAAATTATTTAATTATTAACAAAAGTAGATTTCAGGCTTTTATGTGTCGCACAATTATCATGCTAGCTTATAAATTTTCAAATCAATAATTTTTTAATCAGAATTTATCCATTAGCTTATGACTTAAATTTTTTTTAATTCATAAGTCACTTGGTAGGTTGTGAATTATTTTTTTTTAATTCATAATTCACTTATCTACTTTCTCATGACTTAAATTTTTTTTAAATCATAAGTCACTAACTAACTTATGAATTAAATTTTTTTAATTCACAAGTCAATAACTGACTTATGAATTAAATTTTTTTAATTCATAAGTCAGTAACTAGCTACTGAATTACATTTTTCTTAATTCATAAGTCACCTACTAGCTTGTGAATTAAAGCCCAGCTTAAGCTAAAAAGTGACTTAAGCTTTTGCAACCCTGCTTATAAGTGTTTCACATATTCAATTTGTCCTGAAAGTAGTCGATGAATGAAGAGAATGTCGCTGGTTGCTCTTCGTTCTTCCAGCATATTCAAGTTAATGAATAGAGGTCGGTCTTGAATTCAGAGAATTCTTTGGACCAGCGTTTCACAAACCCTAGTGAAGAGTTTGCTTTAAGAATAATCTCTGTCGAGTAGAGTGAGATATGGGAATATTTGATGACCATTTCAATATCGTTTATATTCAAAATTAAAAAGATAGATCCTAAGTGGCTGCCTTGTGGAACCCCGCAGGTAGCTAAGAAATTATCAGAGACGGGATAACAGAAGGAACAAAATTATTTTGCCTGCTTTCCTTGCCTTATGTTGGGCATATACATAGGTATGTATATTTGACAATTTTGAAAAAAAAATAAATAAATAAATCTTACAACTTTTGACATTTTTTTTACTTGTGACTTATAGGTACTATAAGGCAAGTTATGCATTTGTAAAAAACAATCGAACTCGACATTTTGATCAAAATTGACATTACGATGATAGCGAAGACAAAAAAGTGGGTCTCGCAATTCTGTATGATTGTCTGTCTTTTCGACTATAGCCTAAACGGCTAGGCCGATTTTCTTTAAACTTGGTGGATATCATTTTTAATTGTTTCCCCCACAGGTTTTTTTTTACGACCAAAAATAACGGTACCTCCATACGAATTTTTTTTCGCAATTTTATAAATATTTTTTTTTCTCAAAAACTGTCCCACAGAATTTAAAAAAAAATCATAAAATTTCATTTAGTTAAAGCCAGGTAATGGTGGAAAAAAAAATTCCAAAAAATGGTTATTTTTGGTAGTCCCCCTAAAACCATTTTTTTGGTTTTGATTTTCTCCAAAATGGTACTACCGACTTAAATAATTTTTTTTAATGCTAAAGCTCATCCAAAGTTTGAATATTATTACATATTCAAAATTTAAATTTGTAATTTTTTGGATTTTAAAAAAAATTTCAAATTTTTTTTTGGAAACTTAATATTCCAAAAACCCCATGCTCGATTTTTTTCAAACTGTATAAATAAAAGTTTGTTACTATAATCTACAAGATTTGTTAAAAAATGGTTTTCGAAAATTGTATTTTTCTCGAAAACGGTTCTTTGGATTAATTTTTACGATCTATAATTTAATAAAACAAATTTTGAAATCAAGATATTACTGACTGTACCTACCATAGAACGATTTTTTTGAATTTTGAAATTCTTATTATCGGTATAACGGATTTTAATGAATTTTTTTTATAGAGAAACTTCTAAAAGGTTTACAAAACATTGCATTTCAAAACTTTAAAAAAATATATTTTTCGAATTTTTGAAAAAAAAAATCTTTTTTTCTTGGAAAATTCGATATCTCAAAAACGACTCAAAATTTTTTTTTTGTAAATTTAATTTTTATGCGAACAATAATAAAAATTTTAGATTGGCGTGCCAAAATTTTTTCTTAAAAATGTTTTGAAAATTTTGTTTATAAAAGCTTATTTTTTAATAAACCACTAAATTTAATCACTAGTTTTTATTCTTGCATAAACTAATATATGCTTGAAACACATGGCATCCTCTGTTTAGCTCCAACTACGAAAAGAGTTGTTTTAGTCATTTAAAAAATTAATTTTATGCCTATGAAGAGTTTTTCTCTAATAACATTAATTTTTGAAATTCTCAGTCTTTTACATAAGAGCAAGTTCGTGTTACCCAGTCGTGCATTTTATTTAAAGATCAAAAGTACCAGTACTTTCTATCTATTTTTCTAGAAATTTTAGAAAATATTTTTTTTTTCAAAAACTGGTCCACAGATTTAACACAAATCTCTTGGTATAAGCTAGATCATTTAAAAAAAATCAAACTATGATTATTAATAGAACATTTTTTTTTTGGTTGATATTTTTTTTTGTTTATATTTTTTTTTTTTGTTTATATTTTTTTTGTTTATATTTTTTTTTATTTTTTTTTTTAATTCAATATTTTGAAAACCAAATGCACCATATTTTTGAATCTTGACGATTAAAAGGCTTTCACAAGATTGTAGGAATAAAATTGTTATAATTAAAAATAACGATATCCGCTATTGAAATGTTAAAAATCGTCTTCGAAAATCGTATTTTTGTCAAAAACGGCACCTGGGGGTTAATTCTCTATCTTTAAAACTGTGAAGTGATAAGTTTTTTCACAACTTCACACATAATCCGATTCGCAATTTATGAAAAAAATTCATAAAATGTCAAAATATTTTCAAGTATTAAATTTGTTTTCACACTCAAACGTTTTTGTGCAGAGCCCTGATAAAATATGAAAATAACAAACAAAATTATACTCAAAAATGAGTATCGTGTATCAAAAATGAGAGCATTCATCATTGTATTACTGTTTACTACATTGTGTTTACTAACATTATATCGGAATGAGTTCCATAATCGCATTATGTGAGTTCATGAAATGTAAAAATGAAAAATGGCTGTGAAGACTGAAATTATAACTTTTTTATTACTTCACAGTTTCACAGATAGAGAATTGACCCCCTGGAGTTTTGATAAGATTTTTCGGTTCGCTAAATTTAATAATAATAAAATGCATGACTGGATCGCACGAACTTGCTCTTATGTAAAAGTACTTTGGAATTTAAGATACATTTTATAAATATAAAAAACTGATTTAATGAGATAATAATGTTCAAATGCATAAAATTGCCGTCTGATTTCAAGAAAAGTATGAGTTTATGCAAACAAACTTTTCGTTTTATTATTAAATACATTTTTTATATAAAACATTTCTTTCAAATTTTTTAAGAACAAAATATAGGATGGAATTTTTAAGTATTTAATAATAATAATAATAATAATATTGATTTTAGGAAATAATTTCAAAAAATAATTGTTCATAGGTTTTGAAGATATTGATTTTTCAAAAAAAAAAATATTTTTTTTTTTTTAAAACCCAACAAATATTTTTTCGAATATTTTTATAAACAGTATTGTTTTAAACTTAAGGAGAATCCTGCTGAAAATTTTTGGTTAAAATCCTTAGAGCCGTTAATAAGAAAATCAAAAATCAAAAAAACGGTCCTATGACAGGTACCGTTAATAACATTTTGTCCCAAAATTTTTTTTGACCAAAATGTAGTCCATGTCCATAATATCACACGTAATTTTTTTTATCAAAATCGTTAAAGCCGTTTTTGAGATAAATAAGATTTTGCATTACGGGTGTATGGGGGGTACCCTTAGTTTTGGAGCTAAAAAAAAAATTTCAATTTCTCCTCTAGGGAATCACCAAAGACCCTTAACTGTTAACTACCGAGATTGAAAGAAATAGGTCCAGTGGCTTAGGCTGTAGTTCGAGGTACAGACATACAGACACACTGAAACATGTTTTTTGTGTACTAAATTTTCCTTAAAATGTTTATAAAAAAAATTGATATGCAAATTGTTAGTATTTAATAAAATACATTTTAAAACGTAATTTAAAAATTTAATCGTGTATCGGTTTTCATGATATCGAATTTTCAAAAAAAAAATTGTATTATTTTTTTAAAAATCCAAAAACTATTTTTTCGAAAAAATTTTTAGTTTATATTTTTTAAAATGCAAAGGAGCTCCTACATAAAAATTTCGGTAGAAATCGTTAGAGCCGTTGGTGAAAAAATCGAAAATCAAAAAAACCGTTCTATGACAGGTACCCCTAATAACATTTCCCCCCAAATTTTTTTTTGACCAAAATGTAGTCCATGTCCATTATATCACACCAAATTTTTTTTATCAAAATCGTTAGAGCCGTTTTTGAGATAAATAAGATTTTGCATTACGGGTGTATGGGGGGTACCCTTAGTTTTAGAGCTAAAAAAAAAATTTCAATTTCTCCTCTAGGGAATCACCGAAGACCCTTAAGTACCGAGTTTGAAGAAAATACCTCCAGTAGTTTAGGCTGTTCGAGGTACAGACATACAGACATACAGACATACAGACATACAGACATACAGACAGACAGACGGAATTGCCGGACCCACTTTTTTCGTCTTCGCTATCATCGTAATGTCAACTTTGATCAAAATCTCGAGTTCGATTTTTTTTCCAAATGCAGAACTTACCCTATAGTACCTATATCGCAAGTAAAAAATTGTAAGTACCTTCCATAAAATATTTTTTTTTGGAATTTTGACGGGTCAATATTTTTTTTTTGATTGAATTTTAAAGTGTACAAAAATAAAACTGAAAGTGGGCTTACAAAAATGTTGTTCTTAAAAATGGTATAATATTTTTAAATTGAATACATAAAACTTTTAACGTTTTCGCGGTTGAGATTTTCAAATTATCAGATTAGCGGCTTAATATACACAAAAAGATATTTAAGTAAGTACTGTATTGCACTCCCTTAATATTTTTTTGTATATGTAGATAACGCGGCTAATCTAACAAATTTAAAAATGTCATTAATATATAAAAATTAATTTTTTTCAAAAAAAAAACCCTACAACGATTTATAAATCTTGTTCTTTCCGTTCTAAGCTCCAACTTCTAAAGCAGTTCTTTTAAACATTTAAAATATGAATTAATGAATTTTTCTCTAATAACATTCAGTTTTTTAACTGTGGAAATGTAAAAGCTTAAACCTTGAACAGAGTTCATTCTGTAGTTTAGTGACACAATTCCGCCGTTTAAACCTCAGTTCAACAACCAATCTTTAATTCAGATAGAACGAGAAAACCATTTAGTTAAACTACGTTCAATTGAACTGAGGTTCAGATTAGACTGTGAAAGCAGGCGAGTTGAACTTCAAATTTAAACTCCAGTTTAGGTTCAGCTGAACTTAAGTTTCAACTTCCACTGTGAAACTGAGGGTACGAGTAAGTCAGTTAAACATAAGAGCAAGTTCGTGCGACCCAGTGTTGGATTTTATTTTGTTTAAGGCTTGTTTTTATAAACATGTTACTAATTAAATCAAAAAAAAAAATTGTGTACCTAAATTAAAAAAAAAAAATACGTTTTGGATTATTACAAGAAAAAAATTGCTAAAAATTTAAAGAAAATTTGTTAATATTTGGTTTAAGTGCCTTGTTGCTTATTACGGGGTCATATCGTGCGTCATCGCTTATTGAAATCCGCGAAATTTATATTTCTCCTGTGTAACCCAAAGCTGCAACCACATTTTATACATCTCCCTAAATGTTCGCAATTGGTTTGAAGTCAGGGCATTAAGAAGGCCAGTCCACAACAGGAGCAACCCCATACAATTATGCTACAGCAACCACGTCTGACGATTTTTCGCGTATATCTATTCAGCATTTGATGGGCTTATTCCTACATATTCACGGAAACCAAAGCTTCCATACAAGACAAGAAATTGACGTTATGATTTCCCATTAAAGTCTAATGTCTTCATTTCACTACCAATCCATCTGGAACAATCATAATTATCTAATTATGATTCCCTTTTTCAATTGAGTGTATGTAGACTTTGACAGAGCTCAGAACAAACAAATAAATCTAATCCACTTACGCATTGAACGGAAATGCGCGTTATTATTAATATAGCAACGAAACGGTTTTCTCTTCTCACTTCCCATAAAACATACAATTTATAGTTCAATTGTTGTCCATTTAAGTAAGATCAGTGTCATGTCGACCCTAAAATTGAAGCCGGTAGCTCTACATCAATTTAGAAGGAAGTTGTTGTACAAATAAAAAACCGATTACAGAAAAAGGGGAATGGGACAAGTCGACAAAATTTTGAAAGCGAACAGAACACCAAGCAAAGACACAAGTTGTGAGTATTCAAGGCACGTTTTTAGTATTGAATGTGTTCGTTAGACGACTTGGTGCCAAGGCAGTTGAATAATAATTGACAATACTTACTGATTTGTTCAAAATTTTACCTGCTTATAAATAGCCAAAGTGAAAGGCTTTCTGAATCTTGATTGATGGTATCAATTAATAGTTTATGGTTGACAGTTGTTATTTGCTGGCAACGAATTGTTATTCAAGCCAGGCTTTCGCAATAGTGAGTTGGTTTTTATTTTGATGAAGGATGAACGAGTGTTGCAAGAAAAGTAATGTTGTAGTTGTAGAAGTTAAAGGTTTGTTTTTATTTGTTTTTTATTTTATGGAGGCGTCTATCATACATTAGGCAGTATCGTGTACAGTTTTGCCAATTAATTTTATATTTCATCTTCTTTAAATTTTAACAAAGATGTTGTTATATCGAAACGGATTTTCTTGGACGATTAGTTTTGATAATGTTTCATAAGCCAATGCTCTACACATGATATACTAAGTCCTTTAATTAACAAAATTTTGTGATAATTTTACTTCTATGTTTTGTCAGTTTTTTTTTAAATGGCATTTATTTTTTTTGTAAATTAAGCACATACATCCGTTGACAGGCAATTGGAAACGATTCTATTTTTGAATTATTGCCCTTATATTGATGAATGTGTCTCACCTAACGGTGCATATTGTTGTCTATTTATATGATCTTACCGATACGATTTTAATTTAGAAATATGGTTTTTTGGTTGGCAGATATGAGTAATTAGAAACGATTGAGTTTAAAGTGAAAATAATCGAAATGTTCGGCATTATTGTGAATTAAAAGGTGAATATTTAACTGATTACCGATTTCTTACAAAAAAATTGTTGGACAGACGGTTTTTACAATGGACAAAGGCAAGTATTGTGCCCCAAAAATCCGAAGCGCTATTGTTGAGCTTAACAAGGCTGGATTATCATATGAAAATATTGCAACCCAGCTTAACTGTTCCAAAAAGAAGGTGTTGCCTATTGCATATTTCCGTAAACATAAAATCATAGACAATGTTCGGCGCCCAAAGAGACCAAGAAAAACCACAGTTTATACAGATAAGAAACTTGTTCGACTGTCGAAAAAAGATCCCAGAAAAGTGCAGCAGTCATTCACTGTCTGAAACGCTTCATTATTAGCTCAAAATGGTTCATCGAGTAAGGGGGATTTTTGAAATCCTTGTGGTATCACAACGGACCAAATATTGGTCTAAGTGTACTGACCTTTTCCGGTCAGCAGCCACTTTAACCTAACCTAACCTTCAGGATGAACCTGATTTCCGCATATCAAAAAGAACTGTTGCACGTCTCTTCGTTTGACTGAAGCTGGACTTCATGGAAGAATTTCACCCAAGAATCCAATGGTCACAAAATTGTAAAGATAGCGGAGCAATCAGTTGCCAAAAGACATGCCGACTGGAAGGTGAATCGATGGAAACTTGTGCATTAGTCTTGACGACAAAAAATACAGCAGGCGCCCAAAATGTAAAGAATTTGACCCAAACTACATTTCACCTGTTTGGTGATTTTTTTCTTGTAACGGCTGACGGGCGTGAGGCCCATTCATCGTATTGACGGAATTCTTAAAGAGAATTACGTTGAAATCCCTAGAGAATATAGTGCTACCGTGGGCATAAGAAAATATGACGGTTATTTGGTCTTTTCAACAAGACAATAACCCGAAGGCTACTTCCAAACTCCTAAAACATTTTTTTGATGGAAAGATATGCGATTATTTGACTGGCCATCGTAAAGTCCGGATTTTAATCATGTCGAGCATCTGTGGGATGAAGTTAAAATGATGTAAGCAAGCAAAACAATTCAAATTTAGATATTATATTCGAAAGAGTGAAAGTTGCCTATAGTAGGTATGCGATTTCAGTTGAAAGATGCCAAGAGCTAATCGATTCAATTCAAAGACAATGTGCAGTAGGATTTCCAACAAAATAATAAAATAATATTCGATAATACGAATTTCCTTTAATATTTTTTTAATTAGTTGGTTCAGCCAAATCAGAGGTTAAAATTTAAAAATATTTTTGGAACCATAAGTTCGTAAGAAAATTTGAAAAATACTATTTTATTTTCCAAAAAAAAATATTTTAAATTTAATGCTCATAATAAACAAACTTGATATTCAGAGAATTGATTAAGAAAATTCAAGTTTTTTTTTTTTGAACACGAAATCGTTTCTAACTAGCTGTCAATGTCAATGTCTGCAATTATAAAATTTAATTGTAATCTGAAAAATTGAAAAATTATTATATTTAATTTTAATTACTATTATATTCAAATTTAACATTTAAAATTTAATTTCTTTTCAGGTAAGTTGATAAAATTTTGCATTCTTTCGTAAGTATAGTATTTAACTAAGTAATTTAATTTAATTAAGCAAACAATGTTATCTGAACGATAAATAATCAGAATTTATATACTCTGATGGAAAGGGTTAAAAAAATAAATTAGATGGGCAACATGAGAATCAGGGAATAGTCATAGTGATCTACAACTATCAACCATTCCTGCGAGCGTGTTGTCAGGGGGAGATATCAAATGTCTACCAAGTCCGAACTGCTATCATCAGAACCACTTTTTTTTTTTTTTAATAAGATGGAGGTACTGTCACTTCTTTGCTTCCCTGAATTGAATCCAGACTTCCTGTGTGACAGTCCAACATAGAAACATAACCTTAGGGGTACTACTGATGAGATAATGAATCGAAGAGAAAGAGAGAGAGAGAGGGCACACCATAAAAATTCGCAAAAATATGACCTGAATTCCGTACACACAATTTTATTAACAAGTAATCGTTGAATACATTTTTTCGAAGAGCTCTGTGTTAGAGGCTTGTTTCAGGTTTCTCAAAAACACACCAATTTGTAGAAAAATGCTGTGCTACTGACTTTATGTAGAATGTATTAATTTTTGTTTTTATAAAAATTTTTCAATATGTCAAACGTTTTCATAGATTTTATATTTTACTATCTCTTAACACCGCTCTATCTCAACTCAACGGCCAAATACTTTTGCTCTCTTCGAGTGCAAAAGCAGCTAGGTGTTATTCTAGGCCCTGAGTTGTATTGGAAACTAAATATTCAAGAAAGGGTTAAGAAGCCCTGCATAGCTTTCTACGCCTGTAGTAATACCTTTGCTAAAAAGTGGGGTCTTCAATCTAAGATTTTGTGGACATACACAATCGTGGTGCGACCGATCCTGACGTATGGTTAGATTGTATGGTGGCCCACGCTTACCAAAGCATATAACATCGATAAACTGAAGAAAGTCCAAAGTTGTCACCACAGAGGCTCTACTATCTTGCCCAAATGATGCTTTAAGGGTTTTTCTGTACATTTTACCACTTGACTTACATATTGCCAAACCTTATGGCCACATCAATATTAAGGAGTTAATAGATATATTTCCCACTACCTAACTACTGCACCCCTAAAATGGACATCAGTAAAGATTTTAAGGTTCTGTTCTATGAAGAAAGGACGGGGACGATGACGCCGAGCCGAAATACTTCGACACATCTATCTTTAGTAATGGCTCGAAGATGGAGTGTGCTGTTAGGTGAGGTTAGGTTAGTGGGCTGACAGTTGATCTTGTTAACGTCACACTTGGATCAATGTAGATCTGTTGTGATACCCTAGGGGTATGTATTGAAACCTATGATAATCCTATGTCAATCAAGCCTGCTAAGGGTGGTTTATGAGTTACAGCAAGCTATAGCCTGAAATGTCGGAAGGTA